>CM059429.1:148416598-149616598 GCA_030390025.1 Squalus acanthias
TAAGATACAGATCAGCCTTGATCTAATTGAATGCTAGAACAGGCTCGGGGGGCTGAATGGCGTACATCTGTTCCTATTTTGTGAGGTGGAGGAGGGAAATTATTTTAGCTGCTCTGGAAAGTTTGTTAAATTTCTTCCTGCACTGCAGAGGAGTCCTGGGTTTTAAGGAGCTGACATTTACCCCCGCAGCCAAACACCTCCAACAAGTGTGCACCACATTCTTGGTGTCTTTGTTCCGCTACCCCAAACAGCCCATCCCTCCTGCTCCATATCTCCGTGAAGAGGGCATGCAGGTCCAGTTCCTTTAAGCTTACCACCTGACCATTCCTTTCCATCTCTTTTTATGTCTGACATTTCTTCATTCATTACCCTCACAGGAGTCAGAGGTGAAAATGAGATCTGACGGTGGGGAGCGGAGGCACTGCTGAGGCTGCGGTCTCTTCAATCTGGCTGCAATCCTTCCCTCCCAGGTTGACTGCTCCCTCCATCACTGCCATTGCCCCTGTACCTGCTGCTGCGCAAGGTTTCTGCCTCTCCTCCTTGTATTTTCAGTCCTCCCAAGTATTCCTGTTCTCCCTCAGATATTCTCACACTCCCCAAGCTACTTTCCCCCAACCAGATATTCTTGGTTCTCCCAGCCCCAGTATTATCCACTCCCCTCAGTATTCTCAGCGTTCGAGTATTTTATCTGAATGCACGAAGTATTCATAATAAGGTAGACGAATTAACAGCGCAAATAGATGTAAACGGATATGATATAATTGCGATTACGGGGACATGGCTATAGGGTGACCAAGGCTGGGAGCTGAATATCCAAGGATATTCGATATTTAGGGAGGACAAGCAAAAAGGAAAAGGAGGTGGGGTGGCGTTGTTAGTAAAGGATGAAATCAGAGCAATCGTGAGAAAGGATATTGGCTCAGAAAATCAAGATGTAGAATCAGTCTGGGTGGAGCTAAGAAGCACCAAGGGGCAGAAAACATTGGTGGGAGTTGTCTATAGGCCTCCAAACAGTAGTGGTAAAGTAGGGGATGGCATCAAACAGGAAATTAGAGATGCATGTAACAAGGGTACTACAGTAATCATGGGTGACTTTAATCTACATATAGACTGGCCAAACCAAATTAGCAATAATACTGTGGAGGATGAATTCCTGGAGTGTGTACGAGATGGATTTTTAGACCAGAATGTTGAGGAGCCAACTAGGGAACAGGCTATCCTAGATTGGATATTGTGCAATGAGAAGGGGTTAATTAATAATCTTGTTGTGTAGGGTCCTTTAGGGAAGAGTGACCATAACATGATAGAATTCTTCATTAAGATGGAAAGTGAAGTAGTCCAATCCAAAACTAGGGTCCTAAATCTAAACAAAGGAAACTACGAAGGTATGAGGAGTGAGTTGGCTGTGATAGATTGGGGCGCTTCATTAAAAGGCATTACGGTGGATAGACAATGGCTAACATTTAAGGAATGAATGCATGAATTGCAACAGTTATACATTCCTTTCTGGCGCAAAAACACAGAAGGAAAAGCGGCCCAACCATGGCTAACAAAAGAAATTAAGGATAGTATTAGATCCAAAGTGGAGTCATATAAAGTTGCCAGAAAAAGTAGCAAGCCTGAGGATTGGGAGCAGTTTAGAATTCAGCAAAATAGGACCAAGAGATTGATTAAGAGGGGAAAAATAGAGTATGAGAGTAAACTTGCAAGGAACATATAAGCGGACTGTAAAAGCTTCTACAAGTATGTAAAAAGAAAAAGATTAGTGAAGACAAATGTAGGTCCCTTACAGTCAGAAACAGGAGAATTTATAATGGCAAACAAGGAAATGGCGGAACAATTAAACAAATACTTTGGTTCTGTCTTCACGGAAGAGGACACAAATAACTTCCCAGAAATGCTAGGGAACCAAGGGTCTAGTGAGAAAGAGGAATTAAAGGAAATTAGTATTAGTAAAAAAATAGTGCTGGAGAAATTAATGGGACTGAAAGCCGATAAATCCCCAGGGCCTGATAATCTGCATCCCAGAGTACTAAAAGAGGTAGCCATGGAAATAGTGGATGTATAGGTTGTCATCTTCCAAAATTCTATAGATTATGGAACAGTTCCTGCAGATTGGAGGGTGGCAAATGTAACCCCACTATTTAAAAAAGGAGGGAGAGAGAAAACAGGGAACTACAGACTGGTTAACCTAACATCAATAGTAGGGAAAATGCTAGAGTCTATTATAAAGGATGTGATAACAGGACACTTAGAAAATAGCAACAGGATTAGACAAAGTCAACATGGATTTTTGAAAGGGAAATCGTGTTTGACAAACCTACTGGAGTTTTTTGAGGATGTAACTGGTAGAATAGATAAGGGAGAACCAGTGGATGTGGTGTATTTGGATTTTCAGAAGGCCTTTGATAAGGTCCCACATAAGACGTTAGTGTGCAAAATTAAAGCACATGGGATTGGGGGTAATATACTGGCATAGATTGAAAATTGGTTAACAGACAAGAAACAGAGAGTAGGAATAAATGGGTCTTATTCGGGGTGGCAGGCGGTGACTAGTGAGGTACCGCAGGGATCAGTGCTTGGGCCCCAGCTATTCACAATATATATCAATGATTTGGATGAGGGAACCAAATGTAATATTTCCAAGTTTGCTGACGACACAAAACTAGGTGGGATTGTGAGTTGTGAGGAGGATGCAAAGAGGCTTCAAGGCGATTTAGACAAGTTGAGTGAATGGGCAAATACATGGCAGATGCAGTACAACGTGGATAAATGTGAAGTTATCCACTTCGGTAGGAAAAACAGAAAGGTAGAGTATTATTTAAATGGTGATAGATTGGGAAATGTTGATGTACAAAGGGACCTGGTTGCCCTTGTACACCAGTCACTGAAAGCAAACATGCAGGTGCAGCAAGCAGTTAGGAAGGCAAATGGTATGTTGGCCTTCATTGCAAGAGGATTTGAGTACAGGAGCAAGGATGTCTTACTACAGTTATACAGGGCCTTGGTGAGACCACACCTGGAGTACTGTGTGCAGTTTTAGTCTCCTTACCTAAGAAAGGATATACTTGCCATAGAAGGAGTGCAGCGAAGGTTCACCAGACTGATTCCTGGGATGGCAGGACTGTCGTATGAGGAGAGATTGGGTCGACTAGGCCTGTATTCACTAGAGTTTAGAAGAATGAGAGGGGATCTCATTGAAACGTATAAAATTTTGACAGGGCTTGACAGACTGGATGCAGGGAGGATGTTTCCCCTGGCTGGGGGGTCGAGAACGAGGGGTCACAGTCTCAGGAAACGGGGTAGGACATTTAGGACTGAGATGAGGAGAAATTTCTTCACTCAGAGGGTGGTGAACCTGTGGAATTCTCTACCACAGAAGGCTGTGGAGGCCAAGTCACTGAATATATTTAAGAAGGAGATAGATAGATTTCTAGACACAAAAGGCATCAAGGGGTATGGGGAGAGAGCGGGAATATGGTATTGAGATAGAGGATCAGCCATGATCATATTGAATGGCAGAGCAGGCTCGAAGGGCCGAATGGCCTACTCCTGATCCTATTTTTGTATGTTTCTATGTTTATTGCCACCCTCTCCTGTTATTCTCAGCTGTGCCGGGTCTTTTTGGTCCCCCCAAGTATTATTGCCCCTGCCGTCTTTGCTGGCTCACTGGAGTTTTCTGCTTTGGCAAAGTATTTGCATGTCCCCTCCAGTATTTTCCAAGCCCTCCACCACCTCCGCCCCCCCCCCCCCCACACACAGTTATTCTTGACCCTCACCGGGTATTTTCTGGCACTCCTTCCCTGGATGGTCAGTGCCAATTTGGGGCCTAACTAACACCCTTAAAATATTTTCCGCAACCCCCGCCCCACATATCTGAGGCATTCCAGACTGTATTGACACAAGACTTTCTGTTCCTGAAATACTTGGTTTAACAGCGAGAAGAAACAGGTTCATAAAGTTCACAGAAATTCCATTGGAAATGATTATCACTTCAGTCCCAAATGTCTTCTTGTTTCTCATTTCAAATATTAGACTAATGTGAAAATTCAGTCCAGACCTGCAGTCCCTTTCTTACTGCATTATCTTACACAGCTGAAACCAAATCCCACTCACAAGAAAAATCTTACTGATGGCCTTATTTATCTTTGCAATAGACGATAGTTCTAATATAATAATTATCATGAAGAGATTGTGTTAAATAAATTGATATACAACACATACATTATGCAAAATGATTGTTTATATCGTAGATTTTCAAACTATGGGGTCTGTGAAGTCTCCTGCCCCTCTGTCATCAAATTCCTAGGCCAGGAAGTTTGGGTGCGCCCATTCTTGGCTGCATGGGGGACGGGGGCGGGGGGGGGGGGGGTAAATTCCCTGCAGCTAAATGGTGAAGTCAAAGCCTCCCTCGATATTGGACATCTGGCCTCATTTCAATGGAGCTGGCAAGCTGATGAGAGCCTAATGGCAGAGAGGAGTGCAAGATCGGGCTGCTGCTAGTGATCGGTTGGATCCAGGTCACAGGTCAGATCAGGTTCGGGGGTCAGATCAGGACTGGGGTTAGGGCCAGTGATTAGGATTGGGGATTTGGGCTGGGGGACTGGGAATCGGGTGGTCGGCGATCGCAGAAGCAGGGGATTGGTGCATTGGGTTTGGGAATCGTGGGGCAGGGGTGGGGGGTGGCGGTAGTCAGGGTTGGGAGCAGCAGTGATTGGGGGAGAAAGCGGCGAAGATGGGTGGGGTAGCGCCGTTCGGTTCCTTTAATGTGGGTTTGGGAGGATAACTCTTGCTCCTCCTGGCTCCATATTCAGGTAACTTACTTGCTGTCTTGGTTGGGCCTAGCAGGCGATCCCTAGGCCTAGTTTCCCTGAGCTGGCTCAGGGCAAACCAATCTTGGAGAGGGGACCTCAACCAGGTTTTAGACCCCTTAGCTGCATATGCAAAGGGAATAACGCCTATTTCAGACGTGCATAAAGGACGCATAGCTTTTGTCCTTACCCAATATGGCAGGTGGCGCACTTCCAGCCGGAAATGTGTGTACACTTCCTGCCTGCCATATTGGGGCCTTAGTAGTCCAAGTAGTGCCCGATAAACAAGCGCTGCACCTACCAATTTCTAGACCCTTTATTGTTCTGCATTTGCTGACTTATGAGCTCATTTAATGGGCTAGAAATTCATTATAGCCAAGGAATGGGCGGTGTTTAGACTAAAAATGGTTAAGTAAAGCCAGTTGAAAACGGTCTAGACTGCATGCAAAATTCGTCCTCACTCCTCATTTAAATGATTGCAGTCATGATTTAGTCTAAAATCGCAAGCTCATTGGCGTTACACTGAAAAGATGGACCAACATCGGGTGTCGTCTAAACGCAAGGAATGACTGCCAAAGACTTTTTTCACTACTTAAAGGGGAGGTCCATTGATGCTGCAGCATCTCATTCTCAGTATTGTTGGGTGTGCAGCTGCCTCAACAACCATAATAAGAAGGACAAAGAGAAGGAGCACTTTTTACAAATGCTGATGGCAGATCGTCACCCCAGGGAGAGAGCCCAGAGGTTTTTCCAGGAAGCTTTGAAGGCATTGGTTTTAGCAGTGGAAAGAAGGCAGGCAGTCCTGTACCAACTGGCAGGAGGCCCTTGCCACAAGTCTGCCGGACTATGTGGAGGGAGGTGGCACACCATGTCACAGGCAGCACTGTGCTCCCCAGGACCCACACCCAGTGCAGGAAGAAGTGTAACGAGCTCACACAGGTGGTTAGGGTGAGTGAAGGCTTCAACAAATGCTACATACCACCATCTGTAACAAAGGCTTCACACACTGCTCAATGCACCACACCCCCAGCACTCACCCACCAACAATCTCTACCTAGCAGCACTCACAACCGCATCTCGCACCTTGCACACAATGACAGCTATTCAACTATGGCAGTCATTACTTATTACAATTCAAGTGATATGTGTGATATGTTTATAGATAAATTTATTAATTGTGTTTGCAATCTTTTGTGGTCTCTCTCATTTCACCTTTGCGCCCAGGAGGACACTGTGATATGGCTGTGAGACAGGGATTGTATGATGGGGATGTGGTGAGCTACGGGGATCTGGGGTTTCATTCATTCGAATCGCAGTCTGATGAGCCGGTCATGGACAGCCCATCCGGAAGGCCGATTGTCTCGCTGCCTCCTCCATCCCTCCTGTTCCTCCTCCTCCTCGTCCTCTTCCTCCTCATCCTCCTCTGCCTCGTCCTCCTCCTGAGTGGTTCCACAATCCCTGGTGGCAAGGGCTGGGCCCTCATGATGGCCAAGTTGTGGAGCTTGCAGCAGACTACCACGAAATGGGACACTTGCTCAGCCGAGTACTGGAGGGCTTCTCCCAAGTGGTCAAGGCAGTGGAACCGTTGCTTCAATAGGCCGATGGTCTGCTCGAAAATGTTCCCGGTGGCAGTATGGCTCTCATTATATGAGTGCTGGGTAGGAGTGTTGGGGTTGCGGAGGGGAGTAATGAGCCAGGTGGAGAGCGGATAGCCCTAGTCTCCGAGCTTGATGTGGTGGTTGGAAGAGTGCTGGCACACCGGTTTGGCGCAGGATGAAGGCATCATGGCTGCTGCCAGGATAGCGGGCATTGATGGTGAGGAATTGCTGCGTGTAGTCGCACACCACCTGCACATTAACTGAGTGGTAGCCTTTGCGGTTGCGGAAGATCTCAGGATTGTTACACGGTGCAGTCAATGGTGCCCTGCACCATCGGGAATCCCGCTATCCTGGCAAAGCCACATGCACGCTTGTCCTGTTTCTCTCTGGTGATGGGGAAGCCAATGTAATCCCTTCTGCTACTGTAGAGAGCCTCAGTGACCTTCTGGATGCAGCGATGGATGGCAAACTGCGAGATGTTAGCTATGTCTCCTGCTGCATACTGGAAGGATCCACTGGTGAAGAAATTGAGGGCCACGGTGACCTTGACTGCCACTGGAAGAGCCGTGGTCACCCACATCTGAGGCTGGAGGTCTGGTTGCAGGAGGTGGCAGAGTTCTGTGACCACCTCCTTGGTGAAGCAGAGCCTTCTACTACACTGCTCCGCGCTGAATTGAAGGTAGGAGAAGTGCTCTCAGAATACCCTCGGAGGGCAAGGCCTCCTGTTGAGAGCCCCGATGGCCCTCCTCCTCCCTCTGTGCACATGTTCCCATCTTTCTCGCTGCCTCTGCTCCCTCCGCCGTAGATCCTGGAGGGCGAGGTCGACTGCCAGTACAGCCCCATTAATCTTAGCAAGTGTTGTAGTTTGAATCTTTCCAGAAATAATGATGCCATTTTGTACTTGCCAGAACACTCCTGATACCAAAGAGCCTTGAAATTACTAAAGAAATCTATTGCAGTAGCAGGAACTAACACACAGCCACTCAAACTTCAAAAACCTGTCAGTTGCGAGTGATTGGTGATGATCCCTTTAAATAGAATCGCTGGAGCCAGCTTCCTGCTGCTGCACGCCACCTGAAGCTGTCGTTGTTAACTCGAGCTGGTAAGTCCATTGGCTATAAGGAAGTTGGGAGATTGGGCATCCAGTGAGCATTGCACACTCACTGACGTCATGAACTCCATGATGGCGAGGTCCCTGGCAAGTGAGGTTACCGGCAGCGCTACCAGTAAGACCGATATGGCGTGTGCAATAGAGCCACCTGGTGGACTACTGATGTATATAATTATAAAGCCATGTGCAGTACAGTTCTTACCGGAAGCCATGTTGTGCTGTTGTATATATATGCTGTGTCTCAAGATATCACAGAATTGGCGATGAGGATGCGATTGTGGATTCCCTAGCTGAAATTTTTGTTGGAGGATAATCCTGCCAACCGACAGAAGGACTGTTAGAGGTTCTTTGTTTTGGAGAAAAACTTAAAAATCAGAGGTAAATTTCGAGCACACGTGACTCAACTGTCAACGTTGCCAAAGTCCAGATGGCCGTGCCTATGGGAATAATAGGGCGCTTGGGTAAGTTCCATCGTGACCAAGAGACTTACGGAGTGTATGTGGAGCAGCTAGAAATGTTTGTCACCGCGAATAGTATCGTCAAAGTCCCCGATGATGTAAACTGTAACCGGGGGGTTTTAGAAATGAAACGGGCTATATTTTTGACTGAAGCAGGCCCCCAGGTGTATGAAACCCCGAAAAATTTGCTTGTTCCCGCCAAGCTGAAGGACAGACCACTGAAGGAGATCCTAACCAAGTTAGAACAGCACTACAGTCCTGAGCCCCTGGAAATTGCTGAAAGTTATCGTTTTGGAACACGTGATCAATTAAATGACGAGGGTATTAGTGAGTACATTGCAGCTTTAAAAAAGCTATCCATTCACTGTCATTTTGGAAACTTTCAGGACCGAGCTTTGCGTGACCGCTTTGTTCGTGGGTTGAAAAATGAGCGTATCAGAAGTAAGAACATAAGAACATAAGAAATAGGAGCAGGAGTAGGCCATTCGGCCCTCTGAGCCTGCTCCGCCATTCAATGAGATCATGGCTGATCTTCTGCCTCAACTCCAATCACCGGCCCTATCGCCATATCCCTTGATGCCCTTACTAGTCAGAAATTTATCGACTTCTGTTTTGAATATACCCAATGACTGAGCCTCCACAGCCCTCTGAGGTAGAGAATTCCAAAGATTCACCACCCTCTGTGTGAAGAAATTTCTTCTCTTCTCAGTCCTGAATGGCCTACCCTTTATCTTGAGGCTGTGGCACCTGGTTCTAGACTCCCCAGCCAAGGGAAACATTCTCCCAGCATCCATCCTATCAAGCCCTGTAATAATTTTGTATGCTTCAATGAGATCCCCTCTCATTCTTCTGAATTCAAGAGAATACAGGCCTAGTTTACTCAATCTCTTCTCATACGACAGTCCCGCCATCCCAGGCATCCATCTCATGAACATTCGTTGCACTCCCTCTACGGCAAGTATATCCTTCCTTAGGTAAGGAGACCAAAAGTGTACACAGTACTCCAGGTGTGGTCTCACCAAGGCCCTATATAATTGGAGTAAGACTTCTTTACTCCTGTACTCAAATCCTCTTGTAATGAAGGCCAGCATACCATTTGCCTTCCTAATGGCTTGCTGCACCTGCACATTCACTTTCAGTGACTCATGCACAAGGACACCCAGGTCCCTTTGAGCATCTGCATTCCCCAATCTTTCGCCATTTAGGAAATACTCTGCCTTTCTGTTTTTTCTACCAAAGTGGATAACTTCACATTTATCCACATTATATTCCATCTGCCATGTTCTCGCCCACTCACTGAGCCTGTCGAGATCCCCTTGAAGCTTCTTCACATCCTCTTCGCAACTGACACTGCCACCTAGCTTTGTATCATCAGCAAATTTGGAAATGTTACATTTAGTCCCCTCATCCAAATCATTGATATAGATTGTGACTAGCTGGGGCCCAAGCACCGATCCTTGTGGTACCTCACTAGTCACAGCCTGCCATCCTGAAAAAGACCCGTTTATCCCTACTCTTTGTTTTCTGTCTGTTAACCAATTCTCAATCCATGCTAGTATATTACCCCCAATTCCGTGTGCCCTAATTTTGTTCACCAACCTCTTGTGTGGGACCTTATCAAAGGCCTTCTGAAAATCCAGATACACCATATCTACTGGTTCCCCTTTGTCTACTTCACTAGTTACATCCTCAAAGAACGCCAATAGGTTTGTCAAACAGGATTTCCCTTTCATAAATCTATGTTGACGCTGCCCAATTTTACTATTAGCTTCTAAGTGCCCAGTTATTGCATCCTTTATAATAGATTCCAGCATTTTCCCAACTACTGATGTGAGGCTAACAGGTCTGTAGTTCCCCGTTTTCTCTCTCCCTCCTTTCTTAAATAGCGGGGTTACATTTGCTATCCTCCAATCTGCAGGAACCGTTCCAGAATCTATAGAATTTTGGAAGATGACAACCAATGCGTCCACTATTCCAATGGCCACCTCTTTCAAAACCCTAGGATGTAGGTCATCTGGTCCTTGGGATTTATTGACTTTTAGTCCCATTAATTTTGCTAGTACTGTTTTTTTACTAATAATAATTTCTTTAAGTTCCTCATTCTCGTCACACCCTTGGTTTTCTCGTATTTCTGGGAGGTTTTTTGTGTCTTCCTCCGTGAAGACAGAAACAAAGTATTTATTTAATTTCTCTGCCATTTCCTCATTCCCCATTATAAATTCTCCTGTCTCTGACTGTAAAGGACCTACATTTACCTTCACCAGTCTTTTCCTTTTCACATACCTATAGAAGCTTTTACAATCCGTTTTTATATTTTTCGCTAGTTTGTGCTCATATTCCATTTTCCCTTTCTTTATCAATTTCTTGGTCCCCCTTTGCAGATTTCTAAAAAGATCCCAATCCTCAGGCTGACCGCTTTTTCTGGCAACTTTATAAGCTTCCTCCTTTGACTTAATACTAGCTTTAATTTCTTTTGTTATCCATGGTTGGATCACTTTTCCTTTTGGGTTTTTATGCCCTAGAGGAATATATGTTTGTTGCAAATTATGCATTATTTCCTTGAATGTTAGCCATTGTATGTCCACCTTCATACCTTTTAGTGTAGTCTCCCAATCTACCATGGCCAACTTGTCCCTCATACCCTTGTAGTTTCCTCTGTTTAGATTGAATACCTTAGTTTCAGATTGGACTACATCACTCTCAAACTTAATGTAAAATTCCATCATATTATGGTCACTTGTCCCTAAAGGCCCCTTTACCACAAGATTATTGATTAGCCCTTTCTCATTACACAGTACCAGATCCAGAATAGCCTGTTCCCTGGTTGGTTCCTCCACATACTGATCCAGGAAACCATCTCGCATGTATTCAAGAGTTCATCCTCCACACCATTAGTGATAATTTGATTTGCCCAGTCAATATGTAGATTAAAGTCCCCCATGATTACCGTATTGCCCTTGTTACATGCACTTCTAATCTCTTGATTGATAGTGTGCCCTACATTACCATTACTTTTGGTGGCCTATACACAACTCCCACCAATATTTTCCGCCCTTTGCTGTTTCTTAGCTCCACCCAAAACTAATTCCAGTTCTACATCACGATCTGCCAAGCCAAGATCTTTTATCTCTACCGTACCGATCTCATCCCTTATTAACACCGCTACGCCACCTCCTTTTCCTTTTTGTCTGTCCTTCCTAAATGTTGAGTACCCTGGAACATTCAGTTCCCTGCTTTGGTTACCCTGCAACCATGTCTCTGTAATGGCAATTACATCATACCCATTTACTTCTATTAGTGCCATTAATTCATCCACCTTGTTGCGAATGCTACGTGCATTTAGATAAAGTGCCTTCAACTTTGCCTGTTTAATATTTTTCTGCACTTTGACCCTCTTTACTGTTGGCCTTTGTTTCTGCTCCCTACTAGTTTTGCTGACTACTTTTCTAACTTGCACTTCCAGCTTTGTTTCTTTCCATTCTGGGCCCACACTTAGGTTCCCAGCCCCCTGACAAACTAGTTTAAATCCTTCCCAACAGCACTAGCAAACCCCCCTGTGAGGATGTTGGTCCCGTTTCTACCAAGGTGTAACCCGTCCAGCTTGTACAGGTCCCACCTTCCCCAGAATCGATCCCAATGCCTCAGGAATTTAAATCCCTCCCTCCTACACAATCTCTCCAGCCACGCATTCATCTGGTCTATTCTCCTATTTCTGCTCTCGCTAACACGTGGCACTGGGAGTAATCCTGAGATTACTACCTTTGAGGTCCTGCTTTTTAATTTATTTCCTAGCTCCCTGTATTCTGCTTGCAGGACCTCGTCCCTCTTTCTACCTATGTCGTTGGTACCGATATGGACCATGACCTCTGGCTGTTCACCCTCCCCCTTCAGAATGTCCTGCAGCCGCTCAGTGACATCCTTGACCCTGGCACCAGGGAGGCAACATGCCATCCTGGAGTCACGTCTGCGGCCACAGAAACGTCTATCTGTTCCCCTTACGATAGAATCCCCTATCACTATTGCTCTCCCACTCTTTTTCCTCCCCTCCTGTGCAGCTGAGCCACTCGTAGTGCCATGGACTTGGCTCTTGCTGCATTCCCCTGAGAAACCATCTCCCCCAGCAGTATCCAAAACAGAAAATCTGTTGGAGAGGGAGATGGGCCCAGGGGACTCCTGCACTACCTTCCTAGTGCTTTTACTCTGTCTGGCGGTCACCCATTCCCTGTCTGCCTGTGCACTCTTTACCTGCGGTGTGACCACTTCGTTAAACGTGCTATCCACGAAGATCTCAGCCTCGCATGCTCCACAGTGACTCCAGCCGCAGCTCCAGCTCCGAAACGCGGATTTCGAGTAGCTGCAGCTGGAGACACTTCCTGCACACGTGTTCGCCCTGGACACCGAAAGTGTCCCTGACTTCCCACATAGCACAGGAGGAGCATTCCAAGCTGCTGAGCTGCCCTGCCATGTCCTACCCTTAATTTACTCCCTTTACTTCCTTTAAATAAAAGAATATTAAATACACAAGGGACCTTACTTCACATAAACACTACTTACTCTAAACTAGAGACCTTACTTTTACTTTAACGACTGGACTGTAGAAATACTCACCAGGTCCTACTTACCAATCAGCTCCTTCCCTTGTGCCGACGTCACTTTTAATCTCTGACGTCACTTTCGAATATTGACTGTTGAGGTCCGCTCTCCCTGCTGCTCCCAATAGCTCGGTGTGGGCCTCGAGCCTCGGGCTTTATTTCCTCGCTCCTCCTTCGCCTGTTCCCTCACAGGTCGGTCCGCTCTCACTGCTGCTCCCAATAGCTTGGTCTGGGCCTCGAGCCTTGGGCTTTATTTCCTCGCTGCTCCTTCGCCTGTACCCTCACAGGTCGGTCCGCTCTCGCTGCTGCTCCCAATAGCTTGGTCTGGGCCTCGAGCCTTGGGCTTTATTTCCTCGCTGCTCCTTCGCCTGTTCCCTCACAGGTCGGTACGCTCTCGCTGCTGCTCCCAATAGCTCGGTCTGGGCCTCGAGCCTTGGGCTTTATTTCCTCGTTCCTCCTTCGCCTGTTCCCTCACAGGTCGGTCCGCTCTCGCTGCTGCTCCCAAAGTAGATTGTTGACAACCCCTAACTTGACTTTTGACTTAGCTTGTCAGACAGCTATGTCGATGGATATGGCCGACCGATACTCCCGAGAGTTCCGCGCCATTTCCATTCATCAGACAACCAAGGTAAATCGGCTGCAGGCTGAAAGTAAAAGGCAGTTGGGCCCCAAGGCCTCAGCAACTGGCCAAGGTAACAGTGCATTGAAGTTGTGCTATCGGTGCCTGGGACAACACATCGCTCAAAGCTGTCCATATGTGAAGGCAGAGTGTTTCTACTACAAGAAAACAGGCCATCTTGCGAAGGCGTGCCGACAGAAGAGTAAACTGACTGGCAATGCTAGAATTGGAAATCGCCAGACACTACATACAGTTGAAGAGAAGCAGCAGGTTGAGGAGTTTCTGGAGATTCACGTCATCAGGAGCATGAAGGTATCTAATAGCGATTCGCGAGGTATCGTCATCCAAGTAGATGTCGCAGGAACCAGGATACCCATGGAAATCGACACTGGTGCATCCATGACCGTAGTACCGGAATCACTATATCGCGACAAGTTGCGTGATTATCGACTAGAGAAATCGAAGGTAGAGCTGCGAGGCTACTCAGGAGAGCAAATCCCTGTAGTAGGAAGTGTCATCATACCAGTGAAATACAAGGATCAGTGTCAGAGCTTGCCTCTCATAGTAGTGGCAGGAGACAAGCCTGCCTTGAAAGGTAGAAATTGGTTGGGATCACTGAAGCTGGATTGGAATGAGATTTTTCGTGTGGAAGCGAAATTTGCATTGAAAGATGATGTCATCAAGCAGCATCTGAAGGTGTTCAGTGAAACGGGCAGTCCGATCCAAGACTTCAAGGCGAGTGTCAGAGTCAGACGTAAGACTAATAGTTTACTGTAAGCCACGTCCTGTACCATACGCATTCAAGGAGAAAGTTGAGCAAGAACTCAAAAGACTAGAAACTGAGAACATTATCTCTCAGGTAGATCTGAGTAATTGGGCTACACTCATTGTTGCTGTACCTAAGTCAGATGGTAAGGTAAGGTTGTGTGATGATTATAAGGTAACCATGAACCAGGTTCTAGAATGTAATCTACCCAATACGTTGCCAAATGTGGAAGATTTGTTCACAACGCTGACAGGTGGCCAGATCTTTTCGAAGTTAGATCTAACAAACGCCTACCTACAACTTGAGTTAGATGAAGAGTCCAAGTCATACTTGACTATAAATACTCACCGAGGCCTATATCAGTTAATAGGCTACCATTTGGAGTGTCTTCTGCCCCCGACATATTCCAGGGGGTGATGAACCAAATTTTGCAAGGGATTGAAGGGGTAGTGTGTTATTTGGATGACATACTCATTTCAGCACCAAAGAGGCAAATCCATGATGAGGTGTTGAAGGAAGTGCTGAACGGGCTAGAGAAGAACAGAGTATGAGTGACAGCTCACAAGTGTGAGTTGTTTCAAAACTCAGTGGAGTACTTAGGGCACAGAGTAGACAAAGATGGTTCACAACCAACCAAGGGAAAGCTGGATGTAATCAGAAATGCACCCACTCCCAAGAATATCTCTGAACTTCGATCATTTTTGGGTCTTTCGAATTATTACGGAAAGTTCCTCACAAACATTGTTACATCCACTGAATGAGCTGTTGAGAAAACAGGTCCCTTGGAAGTGGTCAAAAGAATGCGACACAGCATTCAAAGAGTGTAAAAGCCAGTTAGTAGAGAGTACCATGTTAGTTCACTATGATGTATCTAAGGAGATCAAGCTAGCGTGTGATGCCCTACCATGTACGGAGTTGGGGCAGTGATCTCTCATGTACTAGACAGTGGGGAGGAGAGACCAATTGCTTTTGCTTCACACATTCTCAGTGCCAGTGAGTGGAATTATGCGCAGATCGAAAGGGAAGCTTTGTCATTGATTTTTGTGGTCAAGAAGTTTCACAAATACTTGTTTGGTCATCAGTTTACCATAGTTACTGACCATAAGACCCTGACAGCAATCCTCCATCCAAAGTCCCCAGTTCCAACCTTAGCTGCAGCCCCAATGCAGAGATGGGCTTTGATTTTGTCAGCGTATATGTATGGCATTGAGTACAGACGATCAGCTGATCACAGTAATGCTGTGTATACCACAGTAAGTTGTGTATACCATGCAAGTCATGTACAATGATTATTTGCTATGATTAACTTCTTCAATAAGGAGGGAGAAGTGTAATGGAGCCACCTGGTGGACTACTGATGTATGTAATAATAAAGCCATGTGCAGTACACCGGAAGCCATGTTGTGCTGTTGTGTATATATGCTGTATCTCAAGATATCACAGCGTGCGGTGCTGGAACCGGCATCAGCTGTCGTTACAGCTGTCAACACCATTTTAGCGGCATCTTGTGGCGCTAACGTGTGGCGCAAACCACATGAATTTTTCCCCATTATATTTGTTGCTATATACTAATAAAAAATGCTGTCTGTAATGATGCCACTGTTTTCTTTTGTGCAGTTGACACTGTTACTGATGTAGGGACAAGTGGTCCCCAGCAACGTGTTAGTATTTTCACCTGGGCATTAAGCATTTTCTGGGTGGAGCACAGAAAGAAGAATTAGACCAGAAGGATGGCACAACTGTTACAGAAGCCGCTCAATGAATTTCAAGGGGAGAAAAGTCTATCAGGTTCTGTTACTGCCGTGCGAACCTCCCTGCCAGACTTTCCTTTTTGCACTTCGCCCCATTGCTGCTTAATGCCCAGGCGGTGATGAGGAAAATCTCATTCAGTGTCTCATAAACATTTCAAAACATGTTGGGGGGAGAATTTCCGGAGGGCTTCTACTGATCTCCCGCCGTAACTTTGGTAGAAAATCAGCGGAGAACCCAGAGAAACGGCCGTTCAAGCTGCTTTTTTCTGGAGCTTTGCTGATTTTCTACCGAAGTTACTGTGGGAGATCATGAGAACCTCCGCAGAAATATTACCCTATTTTTTTTCTGCCTTCCGTGCATTCTGACGGTGTTCAATCAGATGGGCCTTTGGCTAAACTGAGTTGATGTTTGACTGCATATCTGAATTTCAAATTGCATAAAAATGAAGGCGGCACAGAGGACTGGCGCAGATGACTTCAATGGAAATAAAAATCAGGAGCTTTCACCCGTTTTACACGATTGTACAAGGTCAAAATCTACCCCATTTTGTGTTGGCTTTTTTCCCCCACAGTGTCAGCTGTGGCTCAGTTGGGAGCACACTCACCTCTGAGTCAAAAGGTTGTGGGTTCAGGTCCCACTCCTGAGACTTGAGCACAGCAATCTATGCTGACACTCCAGTGCAGTACTGAGGGAGTGCTGCACTGTCGGAGGTGCCGTCTTTCAGATGAGACATTAAACCGAGGCCCTGTCTGCTCTCTCAGGTGGATGTAAAAGATCCCATGGTACTATTTCCAAAGATGAGCAGGGGAGTTATCCCTGGTGTCCTGCTCAATATTTATCCCTCAATCAACATCACTAAAACAGATTATCTGGGCATTATCACATTGCTGTTTGTGGGAGCTTGCTGTGCGCAAATTGGCTGCTGCGTTTCCTACACTGCAACAGTGACTACACTCCAAAAGTACTTCATTGGCTGTAAGGTGCTTTGGGACGTCCGGTGGTCATCAAAGGCGCTATATAAATGCAAATCTTTTTCTTTTTTAACCTTTGATACCCTGGGCTGGTCTTAAGGGCAGGAGTCAGGAATGTACAAACTGCTGACAATCCACAAGAACTAGCCTCCAATTGACCTCTGGGTTTGCCTATTTAGACGAGTTCCTCACAAGGACTACCTGAAGAGTGACCCTAAAGGGACAGGGCAGATAAAACACTGCTAAATGTCACGCTGTGCTGCAGACTTTAGACAGCCCATGACCAATTCTACACTCTGGGCGAAATCAATGCGGGCGGGTGGGGGGGCGGGGGGGGGGGGGGGGGGGGTGGGTGGGGTGTGAGGAAGAGCGACAAACTCACACGTCAAGGCCCGGAGAGATTTTAGCTCCCGGGCTTCATTACCATACTCAGGCTCTGGCATCCAGCCGCACCCGGCAGGAATCACTGCCTGGCTGGCGTGAGCGGGAATTTGTGCAGCAGGAGGCCGCCACTAGGGACCCGCGGGAACGGTCGGTATGCCAGATCGGGCGGAAAAGTAGTGGGTAAGTCCCCCGCTCCATTTTAACTGCTCCCCACCTGGTTTCCGCCAAGCATGGGGAGTTAAAACCGAGGCCTATCAAACAGATGCACCTCCTAACCCTCTAACTACTGCAAGTGAATGCCTCTGTTGAAAACCATTTCAAAATATAACATCAAATTTCTCTTTTCATTGCCCGCAAAATCTCTTCCATTTGTTGCCTTCTTTTTTTCCTTTCTGCATTACCTTTTTGCAATTTTAAATTAAGTTTTATATATTTTCTAATCTCTTTCTCAGTGTCCTTAAATCATTTAAAGATTGTTGTTTTTTCCTTTCTACTATATTAACTTCCCTATTTAACCATTTAGGTCTGAGCTTTAATACTATTGTACCAGGTCTATGTCACTGGAAGTTGTCACGTTGTTGGCAAGTCACACTTCACCAGAGATTCTATAACTAAACTTAGTGCCTTTGAGATCACTTGCACGAAGAGACGCAAAACTAAAAGGGCAGTATATACCCAAGGATGTTAAGTGAGGCTAGGGATAAAATCTACAAAGTGTTGATCGGGGCTGGCCGGAGAAGCATCAGGGGGATTGGAGGCCTCGTGGGAGGATCGGAGGCCTCGGGAGGGGGATTGGAGGCCTCGGGAGGGGGATTGGAGGCCTCGGGAGGGGGATTGGAGGCCTTGTGGGGGAATTGGAGGCCTCGGGGGGGGGGGGGGGGGGGGTCTGATCGTGGTGAGTGGGTGAGGCAGGGAGGCTGTATCCAGCATGTAAATGTAAAGGCATTTACCTCCTGGATCCAGTAGTCCGCACCTTACTTTACCTGGCGGGTTCCCCAAGGCCTGCGAAACCCGACCAACCAGAGTTAAATTTGAGGCACACCAGCCTCATTATAATATGTAAATGGGCGACTCGCTTCTGTTAAAACCGGAAGTGGGCGGGTTGGAGGCAGGTTGGGGGTCGGGATTCAGTTTTTTGACACTTTAACCTCCAACCCACCTGTTTTTTGGGGCTAAAAGTTCCCCCTTAGTGTGCTTGCAGTTCCGAAGACTGCGTGGACTGCCACAGAACGAATGCATCATGGCAGCTCCCCTGGAATCTTGCACACACCTGCAGAAATATCTTTTTGTGATTGCGCACCAGCTGCACGTTGATGGAGTAGAAGCCCTTGCGGTTTATGAATGCTGCTGGGTGATCTGGGTGTGGCCTAATTGCCATGTGTATGCAGTCAATAACTCCCTGCACCGGTCAATGACTCCCTACACCAGTCGATGACTCCCTGCACCAGTCGATGACACCCTGTGGGAAGCCAGCCAGAGCCACAAACCCGAGTGCCCGCTCACTCTGACTGGCATCATCACAGGCAAAGTTGACATAATTGTTGGCCCTGCCTAACAAGCCATCAGACACCTGTCTTATACATTTGTGGGCTACCGACTAGGAGATGCTGGACATGTCTTCGGCAGAGCCCTGGAAGGATCATTAGGCAAAAAAGTTGAGAGCGGTGGTGACTTTCACAGCCAGTGGTAATGCGTGGCCACCAGGTCCAGCAGGGAGCAGGTCTTCTTCTAGGAGGCTGCAGATGTCTGCCACCACCTGACGTGACAACAGGAGCCTCCTGAGACACTGCTGTTCAGACAAGTCAAAGAAACTGAGCCTCTGCTTGTAGACCCTGTTTCGCGGGTTGTGCCTCCTGCGAGCTGGACCCCTTTGCTGCTGCCCTCTCTGCTGCTCCAGGTCTGTGACCAGCAGGGTGCTGGTGCTGCTGCTGGTCATGTTGCTCCTCATCTGAGGTCTAATCTAATGCAGCCAAAGCACCATCCACTCTGATGGAATAGAACAAACCTCCAAAGTGTAGAAAGTAAACTCTCAGTAAAAGTATTGTGAACATACCCTTTCCACCGAGCAGGTAAGAAAGGAGCTGTGAGTACTGAGTATTTATTGCCATATTTCCATGAGATGGATTGACCACCATTGGGCACCAGGATGTAGCATGAGAAAGGAGAAACAATGTGCACAAAGGATTGGGAGAGACAGATAGCACTAGACTAAGAAATAGTACGGCATTAGGTGGGGTCAGACTAAGACAGAATATAAGAAGATCTAAGATAGGTTTACAGTGCATGTGTGTAAATGCACAAAGTGTGGTAAATAAGGTTGGTGCGCTGCAGGTGCAAATAGCCACATGGGAATATGATGTTGTGGTGATAATGGAGACCTGGCTCAAAAAGGGGCAGGATTGGGTTTTAAGTATTCCTGGATATAAGGTCATGATGTGGAGATGCCGGTGTCGGACTGGGGTGGACAAAAATGAGAAGTCACACAACACCAGGTTATAGTCCAACAGTTTTATTTGAAATTACGAGCTTTCGGAGCTCTGCTCCTTCGTCAGGTACAGTGAGTTGTACCTGACTGTACCTGACGAAGGAGCAGAGCTCCGAAAGCTCGTAATTTCAAATAAAACTGTTGGACTATAACCTGGTGTTGTGCGACTTCTCATTTTTGGATATAAGGTGTTCAGGAAAGATAGGGAAGGAAAGAAAGGAGGTGGGGTGCCAGTATTGGTTAAGGAGAATGTTACAGTGCTGGAGAGAGATGTCCTGAAAGGGTCAAGGACAGAATCTATTTGGTTAAAGTTAAGAAATAATAGAGGTGCCATTACACTACTAGGTGTATTCTATAGGCCACCAACTAGTGGGAAGGATATAGAGGAGCAAATTTGCAGGGAAATTACAGAGAGGTGCAAGAACTATAGAGTAGTGATAATGGGGGACTTCAACTATCCTAATATAGACTGGGATAGTAATAGTGTAAAGGGCAGAGAGGGGCAAGAATTTCTGAAGTGTGTTCAGGAGAACTTTCTTGATCAGTATGTTTCCGGCCCAACGAGGGAGGAGGCAATGCTGGATCTGGTTCTGGGAAATGAGGTGGGTCAAGTGGAGCAAGTGTCAGTTGGGGAACATTTAGGGAGTCCGTGATCATAGTATTTTAAGGTTTGGATTAGCTATGGAAAAGGACAGGGAGCAATCTAGAGTAAAAATACTTAATTGAAAGAAGGCAAATTTCAGTGGGTTGAGAACGGATTTGGCCCAGGTAAATTGGAATCAAAGATTGGCAGGCAAAACTGTAATCGAACAATGGGCTGCCTTTAAAGAGGAGATGGTTCGGGTACAGTCGAGGTACATTCCCATGAGGGGGAAAGATAGGACAACTAAAGCCAGAGCTCCCTGGATGACGAAAGAAATAGAGAGTAAGATGAAGCAGAAAAAGAGCGCGTATGACAGATGTCAGGTTGAGAATACAAGTGAGAATCAGGCTGAATATAGAAAGTTCAGCGGGGTAGTGAAAAAGGAAATAAGAGGGGCAAAGAGAGAGTATGAGAATAGATTGGCAGCTAACATAAAAGTCTTCTATAGGCATATAAATAATAAATGGGTAGTAAGGGGTGGGGCCGATTAGGGACCAAAAAGGAGACCTAAGAATGGAGGCAGAGAGCATGTCTGAGATACTAAATGAGTACTTTGCATCTGTCTTCACCAAGGAAGAAGATGCTGCCAAAGTCATAGTGAAAAAGGAGGTAGTGGAGATAATGGATGAGATAAAAATTGACAAAGAGGATGTACTAGAAAGGCTGTCTATACTTAAAGTTGATATGTCACCAGGACCGGATGGGATGCATCCTAGGATGCTGAGGGAATTTAAGGAGGAAATTGCGGAGGTACTGGCCATAATCTTCCAATCCTCCTTAGATACGGGGGTGATGCCAGAGGACTGGACGATTGCAAATGTTACGTCCTTGTTCAATAAAAGGGTGTAAGGATAAACCAAGCAACTACAGGCCAGTCAGTTTAACCTCACTAGTGGGGAAGCTTTTAGAAATGATAATCAGGGACAAAGTTAACAGTCACTTGGACAAGTGTGGATTAATTAAGGAAAGCCAGCACGAATTTGTTAAAGGCAAATCGTGTTTAACTAACTTGATCGAGTTTTTTGATGAGGTAACAGAGAGGGTTGATGAGGGCAATGCGGTTGATGTGGTGTATACAGACTTCCAAAAGGCGTTTGATAAAGTGCCACATAATAGGCTTGTCAGCAAAGTTGAAGCCCATGGAATAAAAGGGACAGTGGCAGCATAGATATGAAATTGGCTAAGTGACAGGAAACAGAGAATAGTGGTGAACAGTTGTTTTTTGGACTGGAGGAAGGTATACAGTGGTGTTCCCCAGGGGTTGGTACTAGGACCACTGCTTTTCTTGATATATATTAATGACTTAGACTTGGGTGTACAGGGCAGAATTTCAAAATTTGCAGATGACACAAAACTTGGAAGTATAGTGAACAGTGAGAAGGATAGTGATATACTTCAAGAGGACATAGACAGGCTGGTGAAATGGGCGGACACGTGGCAGATGAAATTTAATGCAGAAAAGTGAGAAGTGATACACTTTGGTAGGAAGAATGAGGAGAGACAATATAAACTAAAGAGTACGATGCTAAAGGGGATGTATGAACAGAGAGACCTGGGGGTATATGTGCACAAATCGTTGAAGGTGGCAGGGCAGGTTGAGAAAGCAGTTAAAAAAGCATACGGGATACTGGACTTCATAAATAGAGGCATAGAGTACAAAGGCAAGGAAGTTACGATGAACCTTTATAAAACATTGGTTCGACCTCAACTGGAGTATTGTGTCCAATTCTGGGCACCGTGCTTTAGGAAGGATGTGAAGGCCTTAGAGAGGGTGCAGAAAAGATTTACGAGAATGATTCCAGGAATGAGGGTCTTCAGTTACGTGGCTAGACTGGAGAAGCTGGGGTTGTTCTCCTTAGAGCAGAGAAGGCTGAGAGGAGATTTGATAGAGGTGTTCAAAATCATGAGGGGTTTAGACAGAATAGATAGAGAGAAACTGTTCCCATTGGTGGAAGGTCGAGAACCAGAGGACAGAAATTTAAGGTGATTGGCAAAAGAACCAAAGGTGACATGAGGAAAAGCTTTTTTATGCAGCGAGTGGTTAGAATCTGGAATGCACTGCCTGAAAGGGTAATGGAGGCAGATGCAATCGTAGCTTTCAAAAGGGAATTGGTTAAGTACATGAAGGAAAACATTTTTCAGGGCTATGAGGAAAGGGTGGGGGAGTGGGACTAGCTGAAGTGCTCTTGCAGAGAGCCGGCACGGGCTGAATGGCCTCCTTCTGTGCGGTAACCATTCTATGACCCTCTCAACTGTGTTCTCGTCTTGCTTTCACTGGCGAGTTTCAGGAAGCCCGGGAAAACTGTGGACCTGATGTTAAACTCAGAAGTCTGTGTACATATCGCTCTAATTGAGCAATAAACATATGTTAATTGGAAATCCGCCTCTCTCGAGTGGTTTGCGTGCACGCAACCTAACGCGCTCGAGTGAAACATGGAAGTCATCGGGTTGGAGCCGGCTTCCCAATGTGTTGTCATTTTCCCCGGTTTTAACCCCCCACCCAGTCCCAAACCCATACAATCCTCCATATTAAAATTCCCCCAAAGGTTCCACTTGTGGAAGAATCCAAAACTAGGGGCCATAAATACAAGACAGTTACTAATAAATCCAATAGGGAAATAAGGAGAAATTTCTTTACTCAGGGAGTGGTTAGAATCAATCTTCACTGTAATTTTTTTTTCGTGCGCGATCCCTTTAACTGGCTGTCCGGCCCATTCAAATTTTCGCGCATGCGCGATTATTTCCATTGTAAAACCAGTGAGTGGCCTGCGCGGGACTTCCAGATCACTGTGCAGCCGCACAGCTTAGCGGGAACGTTGGTTAGAATGTGGAACTCGTTACTACAGGAAGTGGTTGAGGCAAATACCTTGGATGCTTTCAAAAGGAAACTAGACAAGTACATGAGAGGAAAGGGAATAGAAAGATATGCTGAAAGGCTGAGATGAGGTAGATGGAATGGGAGGGGACGCGTGTTGAGTATAAACACCAGCACAGACCAGTTGAGCCGAATGGCCTGTTTCTGTGCTGCATGTTCTACATAATTCTATGTAGCGTTTGTCACTTCTCATTATGTCCAATAGGGGGAGAATTCACCTTAAAGAAAACAAATGCCCGATCGTAGAAGATCTTGGGAATTGGACAAAATGGAAGACCTTGCAGCAGCTTCTCCGACAACCCAGAGGAAGAAATGTGGCCGAATTAAAGAGACTCGTTTGATTGTGATCTTAACTCCAGATCATAAGGTTATAGTCTATTGTCATAAATCACTTTTGAGTTGGGCAGAATCATGATTAAAGACTATAGCCAACTCCTAATCTATCTTACATTTCTTAGAATGCTCCATCCCTCTTCATTTCAGTCTCTATCTCTTTTTTTTTACTTTAGTCTCTCTGTCACTCTTGCTTCACTTTTCTCTCTCTCTGGCTGCTTTTACTGATATCTGTGTCTCTCTCAGCCTCCACCTCTACCTCAAGTCACTGGGAATTTCCCCAGGGGTTCTCTTCATTGGCTAGAGATGCTGCTGTTGTGCTGGGGCAGGGCCCAAGATTATTCTGTTTGGTAGCTTCCCATTGGATGTAGTCTACTGGGGGCAGGGATGATGGTATCATCAGGGTTAAGTTAGGTGACCCTGAATCAGTCAGTGGCTCACGGGTGGGGGTCGGGCTCATTTTTCCTTCCACTCCCATCCTAAGTAAAGTGAGGTGCACATTAACAATGAAAAGCACTCACCTGTAAAAAAAAAACTGCTTGTAGAAACAACTGGTCTGCTGGTGGGAGCTTGAGAATTTGAAAAACAAGATCACAAAAAGCACTACTGGCTTTCTCAGTAGGATTGTACTGGATTAACATGCATCTCCAGTCCCCGCAGTCAGGACCGGTAAAATGTTGGATTTCTGAGGCGGGTCCTGTGTGGAGGAAGACAGCAGCACTGCTGGGAGTTGGAGTTGCATTTCAGGCAAGTGTGGCTCTGCTGAGAAAGCCGGCAGCATTGTCTGTGATTTATTTTAAGTTCCTGTGACCTAACTGGAGGGTCAGCTGTTTCTGCTGGTAGGAGGAATCAAAAAGCAAACTCTTGGAGGGTTAAGTATGCTTTAGGAAAAAAAAAACTGTGCAAGAGCTTACAAGAGCCTAACAGTTTCCTGTCTACATATTTGCATTCAGTGTATCTACTCAGACTTTCCATTCATTGTCTACTTGGCCTGTTGCACAAGATGTGACAAGAGAACAAGGGTATTTCGCTCAAAACTGTAAGATTATACAGAAAAGAATTTAATAACCATGAATGTAGGGCAATAGAAGTGCTGTGCACTCTCAGCAATTGGAAATAAAGACTGGTGCAGAGTTCAGAAAGCAGATGTGGAACACATAGTGCAAACTACAAAACTTAGGCACTAAACACATTCCCCACCTACTGGAGGATTTCCCTGGCAACCCAAGCCCCAGATGCTTAGCTTAGAGTTCTGTGCTACAAGAGGACAACGTCTTTTAAAAAGGTGCAATGCTTTATTGATTTTTTTTTTTAGGTCAACAATCCAACAAAATAGATTCAAGAATTGGGTAGATTACAATAGGGAAATGCACAACAGAAATCATATACATATTTAATAAAAGAGCACAAAGAGGAAAAAGCTTAAGGAGAACTCGCAGTTTGAAATTATGAGAGCATGCAACAAGGTAGAAAAAAGCAGACTGCTTCCAGCAGTTGAAGGGTCCAGAACGAGGTGCCATCGGCACAAGATTAAATACAAGAGATTTAGAACAGAAAGCAAGATAAACTTCTTTACACGGAGAGTTGTGAGGCTGTGGAATTCACTTCCAGGGTTAGTGGTTGAGGCAAAAACTAGATTGGAAAAGGTGATTAAGGGTGAAGCAGTAACAGAGCAATGGAGGACTTCCAGGGACGAGATAGTTCAGGTACAAACTAGGCACATTCCTTTGAAGTGAAAATGCGCCCTGGACGACATAGGAAATAAAAGTTAAAATAAAACAGAAAAAGGAGGCTTATGACAAATGTCAGGAGCAAGATTCAGTTAATAACCAGGAAGATTACGGAAAGTACAGGAGGGAATTGAAAAAGTTAATACGGGAGGCAAAGAGAGGTTATGAAGGAGGTTATGAGAAAAGATTAGCAGGCAGCATTAAATTGAACCCTAAAACACTTTATAAACATTTTAAAGTATAAGCAGTTAGCTAGGGAAAAAGTTGGGTCTATTTAGGACCCAAAAGGAAATCTTTATGTAGAGGCGGAGGACATGGCTAAAGTATTAAATGAGTACTTTGCATCTGTCTTCACAAAGGAAGCAGATGATGTGAAGGTTACACTAAAAGGCAAGAGGGAAGTTATGGACAGGGTAGTAGTAGATAGAGAAGATGTACTAAAAAGATTAGCATTACTGAAAGTTGGTAAGTCACTGGGTCCAGATGGAATGCATCCTAGGTTGCTGAAAGAAGCAAAGGTAGAAATAGCAGAGGCATTGGTCACAATCTTTCAATCCTCATTGGATACAGTAGTGCCAGAGGACTGGAGGGTTGCTAATGTTATACCACTATTCACGAAAGGGGAGAAGGATAAACCAGGAAACTACAGGCCAGTCAGCCTAACAATTGTGGTGGGGAATTATTGGAAATCATTATCAGGGACAAAATAAACTTTCATTTGAAAAGGCATGGGTTAATCAAGGAGAGCCAGCAGGAATTGTTAAAGCCAAATCGTGCCTGACTAACTCAATTGAATTCTTTCATGAGATAGCAGAGAAAGTTGATCAAGGTAGTGCAGCAGATATATATAGACTTTTGGAAGGCATTCAACAAAATGCCACACAGGAGGCTTATTAAGAAGATGGAAGCCCATGGAATTAACGGGGAAAGTGGTAGTATGGTTACGGAATTGGCTCAGTGACAGGAAGCAGAGGGTGGTGGTGGATGGATGTTTTTCAGACTGGGAGATGGTTTGCAGTGGTGTTCCCCAAGGGTCAGTTTTGGGTCCATTACTCTTGTCAATTTTTATAAACGACCTAGACTCGGGTGTAGGGAGCAGCATTATTAAGTTTGCAGACGATACGAAACTTGGCACCGTAATAGTGATGAGAATAGTTGTAGACTTTAGAATGATGTAGACAGGATGGTGAAATGTGCAGAAGCATGCCAGATGAAGTTCAATGCAGAGAAGTGTGAAGTGCTCCACTTTGGGAGGACTAATATGGAAAGACAGTATATTATAAATGGCACGATTTTGAAAAGTATAGATGAGCAGAGAGACCTTGGTGTCCATATACACAAATCTTTAAAGGTGGCAGGGCAATTTGATAACATGCTTTAAAAAGCATTTGGGTTTACAAGAACATAAGAAATGGGAGCAGGAGTAGGCCATATTACCCCTCGAGCCTGCTCCGCCATTCAATAAGATCATATCTGAACTTCCACTTTCCCACTCTATCCCCATATCTCTTGATTCCCTTAGTGCCCAGAAATCTATCCATCTCAGTCTTGAATATACTCATCGACTGAGCATCCACAGCCCTCTGGGGCAGAGAATTGCAAAGATTTACAACCCTCTGAGTGAAGAAATTTCTCATGATCTTCGTCCTAAATGGCCGACCCCTTATCCTGAGACTTTGGTCCCTAGTTCTAGACTTTCCAGCCAGGGGAAACAACCTCTCAGCATCTATCCTGTCAAGCATACCTGTAGAGGAATAGAATATAAAAGCAAAGAGATCATGCTAGAACTTTATAAATCACTGGTTAGGCCTCAGCTGGAGTATTGTGGGCAATTCTGGGCACTGCACTTCAGGAAAGATGTAAAGGCCTTAGAAAGGGTAGAGAGGACGTTTACCAGGATGTTACCACGGATGAGGGACTTAAGTTGTGAGGAGAGGTTGGAAAACGTAGGACTGTTCTCCTTGGAACTGAGAAGACAGAGAGGTGACCTAATAGAGGTTTTCAGGATGATGAGAGATTTTGATAGAGTAGATAGAGAAAAACTATTCCCTCTGGCGACTGGGTCAATAACCAGCGGTCATAGATTTAAAATCAATGGCAAAAGATCTAGAGGGGAGATGAGATTTTTTTTCACTCAGAGAGTTGTCGGGATCTGGAACGCTCTACCTGAAAAGGTGGTGGAAGCTAATTCCACAAATAATTTTAAAAGGGAGTTGGAAAGGGACTGGAGGATGAGGAACTTACAGGGTTACGGACAAAAAGCCGGGGGGGTGGGGGGGGGCACTGACATGAAGAGCTGAAGGGCCTCCTTCTGTGCTGTAAGTTTCTATGATCCTATGATTCTATCAGTATTCCAGATTAGATTGAATAGGTGCATGAAGGAAAAGATTATGAAGTGATGCAGGAACAGCACGCGTAAATGTGATTAGGACCGTTTGCTTCAGTGGAGGGCGAACATTGACATTGACTGGTTGGGCTGAATGACCTGTTTTTATGTTGTTACTTCTATGTAGTTCTGTGTATAACTGAAAGTTATACAAATACAATAAATTCACTGGTGGAAGACTGAACTATGTGAGAAGCAAGGAAATAGAAAATTAAACAATCCGAAAAACACAGGAGCTTTTTTAATTTAAGTTTTCTAATTTAAGGTTGACTATTTAATTATCTAAAAAACATTTTGTGGGTCCATAGATTTTTGTAAATTTGCTTATAATATTCAGCATTAGAAATGGACAGAACATCATTGTTACTGCAATTATACGGTAGAATATACAATATGTAAGCATTTTAAAAGTTGCAAGTAGTTTAAATTTGTTAAGTACTTCTCCATTGTTTTAAGCTTTTTTTTCAATACTTTAAGCTGAATCTTTCTGCTGGTAGACCAGTCCTCTTTGGAGAGCACTGTCAATACTTTCCTTGTTGGTCCAAGATGAGGCCCACTTGCTACAACCTATTATGCAAGCAGAATGATTAAATTAGACTATAATGAATGGAAACGACTGCAAGGGGCAGTTGTAGGAGGCAGACCGGAAAACCTTTAATGAGATCAGACAAGTCTGATGGCATGTACATGGGTGGATCTAACATGCTTAACAGTATTTGTGTGGGGAAAGTTTAAACTGGAAAGTTTAAAGGAAAAAGGTTTTGAGAAAATCATTACATGTGCGGCAGTAGGAAATGTTATTTCTGACAGATGAGTGCAGCTCCAACAACACTCAAGAAGCTTGACACCATCCAGGACAAAGCAGCCCACTTGATTGGCACCCCATCCACCACCTTAAACATTCACTCCCTCCACCACCGGCGCACCGTGGCTGCAGTGTGTACCATCTACAAGATGCACTGCAGCAACTCACCAAGACTTCTTCGACAGTACCTCCCAAACCCGCGACCTCTACCGCCAAGAAGGACAAGGGCAGCAGGCACATGGGAACACCATCACCTCCAAGTTCCCCTCCAAGTCACACACCATCCTGACTTAGAAATATATCACCATTTCTTCAAGGTTGCTGGGTCAAAATCCTGGAAATCCCTCCCTAACAGCACTGTGGGAGTACCTTCACCAGACAGACTGCAGCGGTTCAAGAAGGCAGCTCACCGCCACCTTCTTAAGGGCAATTAGGGATGGGCAATAAATGCTGCCCTTGCCAGCGACGCCCACATCCCAGGAACGAATAAAAAAAATCCATTATGCTTTCTCATAATCTTTTATTTTTTGCTGCAGTACAATGTTTTGCCCCCATGAAGCACCCACATTGAGTGATTTAACCAAGGGCAGAAGAGACATGTTAACCATGGCTAGTGGATTTATGCAACTGCTTCGATGTGGGTGAACCAAACGTAGAACCACTAAATAATGAGGCAGCCATCTTTAAAAATTACAATATGCATTTTCATTTCTGGCAATGAATGGGTTCCTTATTAAAACTGAACGTGTAAGGTTTTAACGTTTTAAAAGTATATGTTCATTAGCCAAATAATTTTGTTTTCCTGTTATCAAATAAATTGTTCCATTAAATTGTTATAATATGGGGAAGAAAAATCAAAGGACATGCCTGAATTTCAACATCATCAAGTTCATAGCGAGTGAGGAAACAACACTAATTTTGCATCTCTAACTTAATGCCAGTCTGCCACCAGATACCAGGAAGCGTGTGAGAGTGGCCCGAGTTGACTGACACTCTCATTTGCCCTTCCTCCCTTTGGAAAAGCACCTAGCCAGAGGCAATTAAGGGCACAACACTGGAATCTACCACCTTGTGTCAGTGCACCACACGTGGCTGCACTAAGCCACCTAAATACAACAACAAACCTCAAGGTGCGCGCTCAGGACTTTAACATTTTCAGCCTCATGGCTTTAACAAGGAATCTAATAATTTGCCAGAATTGGAAACCTTGCTGCTCCTTGTCATTTGCAGTGGGCTCAACATTAAGAGCAGCTATTTGTAGCTGCTGCGAGCCCCCGAGTTAAAACCTGACACGGTAGTTCTTGCCTCACAGCCAGCAGCATTCCACAGCTGAATAGGGTTGCGTGGAGACAAGGGTTGTAACTAAAATATGATTACGCAGGTCTAAAAGTGTACAGTGTACTTTATAAAGCTTTTTAAGTAGGTTCACAAGAACAGTGCAGTCATCTGTCCAGCGTTTCGTATTCAAAAGTAAAATCTCTCATATTACAGATGAAGAAGCAGGTAGAAAGTAAGTTATTGAAGTCAGGAATTTGCTTTCTGAAGCTTTGTTTTCCTATTCTTTTGAAAAATGTTGCGTTCAGTTGTAGGATAAGACTCCCTTTTGTTGGATCTTTTTTGGCACCTGGTGTGCAGTGCTACTGGATCCATTATTCTCTTATGCTTCACAGACTCAAGGAATGTAGTAACATAACACAGCTTACTCCTCTTGCATTCTTAACTTTAAAAATGCAACATGGTTTTACCTGCGTGGTTCTATCAGAGAGAATCCCACACAACAGCCAGATATTTTAAAGAAAGAAGGACATGGCAATTGCAGCTCTACTACATTGTGTCAACCAACAACAACTTGCGTTTATATAGCACCTTCAACATAGAACAACGCCCCAAGGCACTTCACAGAAGCACAATCAGGCAAAGATCAACATCGCGAGAAAGAAGATCATATTAGGAGGGGTGATTAAAAGCTTGATCAAAGAGGTGGATTGTAAAGGAGGGTCTTCAATGAAGAGAGGTGGCGAGATACAGGGAGGGAATTCCAGAGCTTTGGGGGGAGGGGGGGGGGGGTGAAGGCATTTTTAATCTGTATTTATTGGGAGTTGGGGGGGGGGGAATTTTTTTGTTGAGGTTAGAAATGTGCACATTGGGGGATGGAACACTCTTTCTCCCATTACCACCCAGTATCAGTATTAAACATTCCTGATCAGCATGGGTTCTAGGCTCATTAAAGTTCACTCTACTCTGCCAACCAATGAATGGGTCTTAACAGAAACCTTAAAAATTCCTTACTGTAATCATGTGAATTTTTGCACTTCCCACACCAACCAGCTTTCCTATTTGGTGCCAAATTACAGACAGTTTGCTCAATAAAAGCACACTCAATAAAAACGAAAATTTATTTCACTTACGACCTTTTGGATCAGCACAAAAAGGTAGCCCCCTTCATCCCCATCACTTCTGCTGAATGAGAATCCAGGACAGACAGTTGAAAGGACAGTCTGCTTTCCCCATGAAACACTTAGTTGTAGGGTGATGAAAATGGGGTCCAATGCCTCCCCACAAGAAGGGAAATAAATTGGGAAGGCAGTGACTCCGTCAATTAACATCAATATTGCACAGTGAGAGTATCACTGACAAAATAAGAACTATATCTATTGTATGTCATTTACAATGCAATTTAACAATTCACTGACTCCGTTTGTGGACTTTTATCCCTTATCATACACAAGTAAGTTGTCTTTAAATCCAAATATTTTTCAGGCCAAGTTGTGCAATGTGTTATAATACCAGTGATTTGGAAACCATGGGGTGGAAATTGGGTATGCATTGTGCCCGTTTTTCAGACGAGGGACAGGCACAATGCATACCAATTTAGTAGTGGGCTGGCCTGCACTTAATCTGCGCAGGCGTTGAGCCTGCTGCTAAATTCGCTGGGCCTAAAATGAATGCTAGGCAGCTTGCATATGTTAATTCTTCAATGGCCCTTACGGCCACCAACCAAAGGTAAGTGCTTTTAAAATTTCCCTTTACAAATAACCTTGCTGCGGAACCAAAAGGAGCAGAAGTGCTACCCCCAGTTCTTACGATCGTCCCTCCTCCAACACCCCACCCCTGTGGTTTACCTGTCGGCCACTGCCGACAACCTGACATTCGGCACTTCCAATGCGCGAGCTGCCGGTGGCGGGGCAACAGGCACCGGCAGCTCGCGCATAAAATCCTAATAAGGGCTGAGCACCAATTTTGGGCCGGCCCTGATCAGGCCTTTCGGTGCGGTCGTGTCTTGGCCCCGAAACGGGCTCAGATGAAAATCTACCCTTTAAGACAATAATTTAGATTAAGAAATGACAGAGCACAGGACTAAGGTAAGATAAAGCGGTACTGAGAAAAGCCCATCCAGTTTGCCCGTGTTTAAACTCATACTCTTGACCAGGACAGATCAAAACATTTTATGCACCTTCTACCTCAATGCATAGAATTTGCAGAAGGCAAATTTTCAGTGAGCAGCTTCGAATGCAGAGCATGGACTAACACATATGTTACAATCTGGGGAATCTCTGCGTCCCTTAAGTAGAGAATGAGTGAACTACTTGAAATTATTTGCCCTTTTAGGGACAAATCAGCTCTTTTAATATTTTTCTCTATCACTATTTTTGATTAAATGGTGAAACAGTATTTCTGCCACGTTTTCCCTCATAAAGGACAAGTCAGTCAGTGCAAAAGAGTAAAAGAAATGGCCTTATTGTTCAATACTGATCCTATTGCCTCGTACTGATCCCTTTGGCTGCATCATGTGAAATTCTGCAGTCCTGTCATTCCTTACCTTAATATGAACCAAAGCCTGGTAAGAAAAAATGCACCCATAAAAACTCTCATCACGCATACACTACCATTTAAATTAATACTCGTAGCTGAATAAAATCATCATAAAAAGAGAGCTTATAATGCAATGCAATCTGGCAAACAGGAAAATGACAATTTAATATTTGCCAAAAAGAAGGTTCACACGGGAATATCTGGACCTTAATATATCTGTTGCTTACATTTCAGGAAATGCACTTCTCCTTTTAATTAACAAAATAATTCCATTAAAACCTGGGTAGCATCCATGTTTTGGTCATCTGAACCTTAGTAAAAATACAGAAAGCTTCATAACTCTATTGAGGAATAGTTCTGTGGGGTAGTGGGTGGTCCAGTGGATAATACTTTTACCTCAAATCTGGGTTTGAGTGCAGCCCAAGCTGCTGAGAGGAAAATCCTCTCAGTCTGCCAGCTGTAAGAGTTGTATATGAAATAAAGTTAAGCTTTCAGTTCTTAGTAGGTATAAGCCACAACACAAAACTGTCCACAATTCGGCACAAATCAATACTGGATTGGGATTCTCACTTGGAGAGGGCATGAGGAAGGGCAGTATGGAAAATGGAAAACTTGGCTATGGTGTAAAAGGGGTGCTCTTCTAAGACTGGAGTCAAAAATATTGGCAGAATTCATTGACCTATCAGCTTGGGTTTTCACTGTGTCAGGAAAACTCAGTTTTGGAAGAAGATGTAGGATTTAGTCAGATTTCTACTAGTGCCTAATATATACTTCCTGCATAATCATTAAATCCATCATTTATTAGAGGGTGATCCAATGTACTTTAGACTGACCCAGTTGTAGTCAACATTCCCACTTGTGCAGAGTTTAAACCAAATAAAACACAGCTGAAAACAAAATTTGCACCACCTACAAAGAAGAATGAAACAATATTTTCTCGACGAAATGAATAAACTGAAGAACAATTGAGGTTAAATCACACTGTGTGATTTTAGTATCCATACTTAACATGTTTGAATGAAACTCCATTGTTCTCTAATATCTTGCATCGTTCAATTTGACTCCGTACGTGAAGAAAGAGAAAAGCAAAGCAATTTGGCAAAACATTTAAACCATGAAGGAAGATAGTGCTGAACTTCGGGACAAAAACATTTACATATACTTTAAGGGGCTTTCATCATGCATATTGCAATACGTGTTAAACAAGATATAATGCAATAGTTGACATTACAATACATGAAGTATTGAAGGTGGAGTTACAAGAAATAATGTGAAATTTCTAAGAGTCAGTGAAATCAGATGATGGGATGGTACTTTTTCCATGAGGAGGACTAGTTCAGGCACATCCAATTTTTACAGATCGGATCAACATTTTTTTTCTCTTTGGTTATGTCAGTCTCTCAAAGTAAGCCTTTTGGTGCTAAACTTGTTCTTTTCCCCTGGCCATTTGATATAGGCGATTTATCAGTTTTCTTGATTTCTATTAACTATAGATACTTTGTTAACTTTCTTTGCAACAATACACAAATTTCTTTGATGAGTTTAAATTTTCAGTGGTTGGGATTTTGTGCCCAGCAATTAAACTTGGCATTCGACAAACTGTTTCATGAATATTTTCAAAATGAGACATTGACACTTTAATTCTCCATTTTGTGTCTGCACTCAACATTTTTCACTGTTGCCTGTATGAAGCAGAAAAAATATATATATAATTTGCATAAATTCTGACAGTTAGTCCTGTTGAATTCACGTACAGGTGAATTTTGCTTATGTCTTACTTTTGTGCTGGTGAAAATATTTACCCTCCTGTGATTTTTTTTTGTCTCATCATGCTGGACAATACAATAGAGAACGGTGTGTATTATTTTTTTCTCAAAATCAGACCATGATTTTCCCACACAGCCTCTCGGTCCACAACGGGGAGGGTTCTCGGTATTCTAGAGCAGAGTGCAAGAGAGCTTTACTTTGCATGTGGCCTCACTATACTTGGCCTGTTAGTGCGTGGTGCACTGAGAGGAAAAATGCTCCATTTTGCAAGAATCACTTACCCTATTCTTGATATATATTAATGACTTGGACTTGGGTGTACAGGGCACAATTTCAAAATTTGCAGATGAGACAAAACTTGGGAGTATAGTGAACAGTGAGGAGGATAGTGATAGACTTCAAGAGGACATAGACAGGCTGATGGAATGGGCGGACACATGGCAGATGGAATTTAATGCATAAAAGTGCAAAGTGATACATTTTGGTAGAAAGAATGAGAAGAGGCAATATAAACTAAAGGGTGTAATTCTAAAGTGGGTACATGAACAGAGAGACCTAGGGGTATATGTGCACAAATCGTTGAAGGTGGCAGGGCAGGTTGAGAAAGCAGTTAAAAAAGCTTACAGGATCCTGGGGTTCATGAATAGAGGTATAGAGTACAAAAGTGTGTACCTTTTATAAAACACTGGTTCGGCCTCAACTGGAGTATTGTGTCCAATTCTAGGCACAGCACTTTAGGAAGGATGTGAAGGCTTTAGAGAGGGTGCAGAAAAGATTTACGAGAATGATTCCAGGGATCAAGGACTTCAGCTACGTGGATAGACTGGAGAAGCTGGGGTTGTTCTCCTTAGAGCAGAGATGGTTGAAAGGAGATTTGATAGAGGTGTTCAAAATCATGAGGGATCTGGACAGAGTAGATAGAGAGAAACTGTTCCCATTGCCGGAAGGGTCGAGAACCAGAGGACACAGATTTAAGGTGATTGGCAAAAGAACCAAAGGCGACATAAGAAAAAACTTTTTTACGCAGCGAGTGGTTAGAATCTGGAATGCACTGCCTGATAGGGTGGTAGAGGCAGACTCAATGAGCTGGATTTTGCCAATGGGGAGCTTTTGGAGGCGGGACTCCCACTTGTCGGGTTTTAGTCCCGCCTCCATCGACTTCTGGCCAACCCATGCTATTTTCCTTTGATTGACCTTGTTAAGCCCGCCCAGTGGGCTTAGCAGGCCAATTAAGGGGAAGTCGGTTACAGAGAACGTCAGCGTATGATGTTTCATCTTTCAAAAGTTTTTGACAGATGAATTGTCATCGTTTGACAGCTCTGTGAAGCTGTCAAACACTGACATTCTATGTTGTTTGATGAGTTCTTGTATTCAAGACTCATCAAACCTATTTTGTGAGCAGAAATTAGATGGTTGTTGCATTGGAGAATGCTGCAGCCATCTGTCATCTCTGCCGGTGAGATGCGAGACTCTCCGCATCCCCAGCGTTTGAAGCCTGCAGGAAGAAACAAAGGTAAGTAAACATTTTCTATCACTTTCCACTCACCTCACATACTTACCTCTCCACACTTGCACCCATCACTTACCTTCACAGCGCACTTTTGCACCCCGCAGACCCACTGCTCGCCTCGCTGACCTTGGCGGGGTTCACAGCCTTCGGGAAGCCCGCACTTGTGTGGGTAAAATGGGGATAATCCTCTTATCTGCCTGTTAACAGGCAGTTAAGTGGCTGTAATCCCCTTCCCACCTCCAGGAGACGGGACCCGGCGCGGGCCGGCTACCCGCCTCCCGGGAAGATGGCACGGAGGTGGGTTGGAAGCGCGATGGGCACCCGCCCCCAGATTCTGCCATTTTCCTGGCAGTCCCGCCTCCATACCTGCCTCCCCAGGACTGGCAAGATCGCGCCCAATGTTTCGTAGACAATGAAAATTAAATGTTATCAAGACGTATACTGCTGCTGACTACAGTAATTTAACACCTTTCAAAACACCTTTTTAAGTTAATAATATTATGTCAAGTTAAATATTTTATCTAAATACAATCATAAGTGCCTGCAAGCAAATCTGATTGAAGGAAATTAATGCAAAATTCCTGAAGTATAAACTTAACTTTTACACAGGAATATTGGAAAATTAGGACTGGGAAAATCCTTTCCAGTCCAACTACTGGAGTGATGGGAGTGACGGCATGATCTTATGCTACTAGTGGGGAAGCTATGCTCACAGGGAGTATGGGTTTGTGAAAGGGCTACAACTTTATATCCTCAATTCTCTGACCCAGTGCGGTCTTCTGCTGGGAGCACGGGGTTGCAGGATCACTCCTTACCTCTCTACCTACTCATTGTTCACAGCTCCGTAAAGTGCACTGAGACGTCCATCTTGGTGTGGGGAGCACTATAAAAATGTAAGCTCCTGTTATCTCTTATAGGCTTCAATTGCTTCTTTCACCAAAACAAAACTACCCAGCGCACTGTTTGATGACACTATCCACTTCTGTCTCCCTGGGCATCTGTTAGACACATTCACTACAGTCTGTGTGAGGCAATTGTATCTAAACTGCTCGTTCAGCCTCTCTCTTCTGACCTTGAGTCTGCGCTGCCTAGTTACAGAGTTTGTGGTTGTGTCAAACAGTTTTATTAGAGTTCATATACCCTTTAGAGTCTTGAAAACTTTATAAGTTCTCCCTTGGGCCTTCTTTTCTCCAATGTAAACATTCCGAGAGTCCTTAGTCTCTCCTCGACTGCCTAATCCTCAGTACAACTTTAGTCTGTCCAAAGGCAGCAGCATACCTTCACTATAGAATGATGACCAGCACTGTAAACAGTTCTCCAGACAGCACTGAACCAATGTTCTACACAAGCTCGCCATTGCTCCTGGAACCTAAGATCTGCACATCTGGCAATACTTACTTTCCTTTCTTTATTGCTGTTGCATATTGTGCTGATGATTTCAGTGAGTTATTCACTTTCTGTAGCATGCGGTGGTTGACCCTATACCCTTACTGCTTATTTCCCTCCCCCACTCTCACCAACTTGCATTTGTCCACATTAAACAACATTTTCCTCTTGTCAGCCCAAACTCTCAATTTTTATAGACCCCTCTACATTTGCTTTGCTTATTTCTTGGTACCTGCAAGCCCCTTCCCTTAACTTGTGTATTGTTAGCAAATGTAGACAGCTTATGTTCCCAGTTTCAAATTATTTCTGTATAATGTAAATACTAACGCTCCCAGCATGAACTCTTAAGGGATTTCACCAATAAAATTCTTTCATTCTGATGCAACTCCATGTGCAGCTATCCTTTGCTGCTGCTGATTGTGCTATTTTATGATCTGCTCCAGAAGCTTTTCAGTTATGCCTCCTAGCCTTATGGACACATCTCTTGTACAGCACAGGCAGAACATGGCACCAGAACAATTCACTACTGAGTCTATTGCAGTCAGAAGATAAACCTAGGAGTACACCTGTACTGAGTTATCCTGTACCTAATGCTGAACACGGTTTGTGATCATCAAACCATGACCAGTGAATTGAAACCAGCAGAACTCTCTGTTGATGCTCTTAAAATTTAGGCCATTGGAATTTTGCCTTGATCAGGGCCATTTTCTCATTCATTCCTATTTTGCTGAATGGGGCAATTTGATAATTAGAATTACATTATTTCCACAAGGCATTTCAATAGATACTATTCAACTTCACTCAGTAATTGCATTAAACATTTCATAAAAATTGTCCAACTGAGATAAAGACTCAATGAAACTAAGAGGCGTGATTTGAAATGTTTGTTACAATTCGACATTTGTTCCCTCAGTATTTTCAAATGTTAACAATTTCATGAGTGTTAAAATGTTGCTTAAACTGTATTTGATCACCTTGACTAATCTGGGAGAAATTCATTATAGCCCCGTTTGGGGCGCTAACGTTTAAAAGTTGAAAAAATGAGCGCCGGGCGCTAATGTATTTCAACTTTAAAAAAATGTGGTTTTGCGCTCCAGGAAGGAAGTGGAGCTCTAAATCAAGCGTTCTACTTCCTTCCTGGAGCACAACAGGCAGCAGGCGGGGCGGTAGGTGAGCAGCGCTGCACAATGGGCCGTGCAGCACTGCCACGTTGGATGGTTTCTTCCCTCCCTTAAAGGGAAGGGCCATCGCTGCAGGCTCTGCAAGAGGAAAACTTACCTGGTCCCCGAGGCAGACGCGATCCGGCCCGATCAGCCCGATGCACTGCAGCAGAGTGCCGAGCTGATCGAGCGCTGGGGGAAAAAAAGCAAAAAAAACCAGAACGAGCATTTGAGTATTTTTTTTTCCTACCCCTGCCACCTTGCCTTTAAGTATCGCCCCCGAAGCGCCCGGCCTCCCGATGAACGCCTCCTGCAGCTGCCGGTGTTTTCGCCCGACGATGCTGCAGGGGGCGAAACCAAAGTTCGGGACTGGGGGGATGCGCACGGCGTTGACGTCACAATCTCCGGGCGAAGGAGTTTGGGGTGTAATGCCATACCGCCGCCGCAAACCTCCTGCCGAATTTAGCGGGAGGCGATATTCTCACCGCGCCCGGGCGGTAAGTGGTTAGCACCCCGTTATCACCCCCCGGAGGCGCTAACTAGCCGAATTTCTAGCCCAAAGTTCAATTTCAATGTTTCATGGATGCCACCAACATAAACTCAGGTCTGGGGAATATTCAACTAAACTGGACATGGGGCTCCCTATGCCACATAGTATTAACAGTCAAAAGTGCAGGCAGCTTCCAAGCTTCTGCCAATGCTGCTTTTCAACTGGTCACTACATACATGCTAACCAGGAAAAGTAGTGAGAACACCTGCCCACAGTATGCAGTTGCTGGGATTACTACAGCAGCAATAGGACACTGGTAGGAGTGATGCTGATTTTTGTTTGAGGACATCAATACTGAAACTGGGTCTGCCAGAAAGCTGACTGCCTGTGTCAAATGCAGACAGTTTCCATGTATATCACTAGGAGATGTGTGAGAGTAGCCTGGGGGGAATTCATCCTCTGATCGTCCCTTCTTCTCATCTGGAAAGTAGTTAACTTCTGCTCTGTAACTCTATCAATAGCACAGGCAATAGGAACATGCTGCGTGTGGATTGCTGGATATAAACATTTTAACTCATTGGCACTATATTACCTTGCTGTTCTTTTGAAAATGATTTTTTCTGTGCTGAGATGGATAGATTTATGGACTCTAGGGAAATCAAGGGATATGGAGAGCGGGCGGGAAAGTGAAGTTGAGGTCGAAGATTAGCCATGATCTTATCGAGGATCTGTATGGTCTACTCCTGCTCCTAATTCTTATGTTCTTAGGTTCTTATGATATAGTTGATCTTAGCCAGGGTAACATTAAGAACACGACTGGGTCAGGGGGAACAGAAACTTCTCAGTCCTGATTGCTGCCCAGCGACTGCTTGTGATAGTATGCATGTGCGGATATTGGGTGAGGAAAGGATTGGGGTCCACTGAACTGCCCTCTGTAGTTGAATAGCCTGCTGAGACTCACACATGAAGAAAGGCCATTGGGCATAATACCATGGAGTCGTACTCCAGCAAGTAGTAAATGTCTTCAGGAAAGGAGATAAAATCGGCAAGAAGAAAAATATATATATTTTTAATCTCTAGAGTTTTATTGTTTGAGGATTATGAGGTATTTCAGCTGAAAATAATTGTGCAACATGATTATAAGACACACTATTGGGACTTGACAGATAATCTTCAGAAAGCTGATTTTTTTTTAGTGCTATCATTAGATGTTTTTTGATTTGTTTGCTCAAATAAAAGCTGCAAAAATATTTTGAGCACAATATTTTTCTGTACCTCTGTTAATGTTTTTGTGAAGTTAAAGATGGTGATTTACTGCAAGTATGTGCAGTGCCATTCAGCAATGACTTAATTTCCCGATACTTTACCATGACTATTATAAAATCGTGGGACTTGTGAGCAAAGAGAAAATTTTGGACTGACCCTGAAATTTCCAGTTCTGACAAAAGGTCATCGACCTGAATCATTAACTCTCTCCACAGATGCTGCCTGGCCTGCTGAGTATTTCCAGCTTTTTCTGTTTTTATATCTGAAATTTCTAAATGTCTTTCACTGACCCGGCAGTCCTAACATATATTAGGGTGCTGCTTATATAATCTCCGCTTGAGGATTGTGATCTATTATTTTCATACAAGTGACCGAGAATGACAAATTGTGCTGTTCCATTATTGTGTAGGTCAAAGGAATTGTATGTGACCTTGATTAAAGTTGTGATTGTTACTTGTCAACCTGCTAAAGCCACAGTCAGAACACAGAAGCAGCTGTAACTTTCACAAAGCAAAGCCTAATAGTCTTAATCCTACTTTAAAATATCCAACTGAAGAAAAATCCTCCGAGAAGTTGGGCTGCCCGGAGGCGTCGGGCCTGCTCCGTTCAGGTTTTCTAGGCGTGGCTGCGCTGTCTCCCGCTGTCCTCCCCCTCTCGGCACTTGTCTGAGGGCTGCTCGAATTTCATTGGGCGAGCTGACTGTGGAGATGTGACAGCTCGCCTAAATTATTGAAATGAGGCCCGAGGCCCACTTTCAGGCCGGCCTCGGGTCACCCGGTCGGAGCATGTGCAGCCTGCGCATGGCTAACTCTAGGCCCAAAAAAGTGAGCCCAGACGAATTTCTATCCCACTGTGATCCCAATAAATAACAGAGTCAGTTGTTACAACTGTGCCCCGTTGTTATGCACCCTAGTATTATATATTAAACAACCCTGAAAACAACATTCATACTAACATGCTCCAAGGGCTAAGGTACAACTATTTTTTATATTGTCTGCGGAAATCCTGATTAAAACGTAATCCTGATGTAAGTGTAACATTCCTTGTGAAATCATTAATCAGGATTTGACTAATTCTGCTTAGTCTGTTTGTAAGAATTCTTAATTGTACAATCCTTTGTGTATTGGATTTCAACATTATAGTAGGAGATGGCTAGTCCCAACTGGTCTAGCATCTGTAGCTGTGAATAACACTGAGCATTTGTTTAATGTTGAAGTTTTATTTAAATAATAATAAATGGCAGCTTATTTGCAAGGAGTCAGCGTTTAAGAAGTGAAAATTCTGGCAAATGCACTGTGTAGATAAAAGGGATGCATGGCCAATGCTGAGTCCGCTGCTGTCAGCTGGGTGTATCAGTTCTGCTGGCCTGGGGTAACGGGGAGGAGAGGAGGAAATCTGTCCGGGTTCCCTACTGTAAGTGTCACTATGTAGATGTTAAGTGAGGACAGGGTTGCGCTAGCTCAGACAATCACAAACAACATAAGAGTCGGGTTGAATCCTGGTTGGACATATTCCTGGAAGTTTCACCACATGACCTCCTGCCGCCCCCCCCACACTCTCGCCATTAGCCGTCCGACATGTCTATCCTCACGGTGCAACACCTTCCTACGCCAATCAGAAAGTGAATAGACACTTCATTACCTAATTGGATGATTCTTGACTGTCAGTCAAATGCCCTTTTTTCCCCATGTCCAATATTTCTATAACGAAAGTGTCCAAAGATTTTTTTTTTAAAAAGCACAATTTTCTATTGCCCCTGTGATTTTTGTCCTGGGTTGCTTGCAGCGGTGTCCTGGAGTTTAGCCTTTAATTCCTGGAGAATCCATGGAAATACTGGAGGGTTGGCAACCTTGCATAACAGGCTAAGATTCCAAGGGCTGGATTTTCCCAGCTGAGGCGGGTGAGGTAGTTGACGGGTTCCGGTTCCGGTCCACTCCCGGCTGCAGCCGCTCTGCGGAAACAATTTTGCGATGATTGGGCTCGTTAAGCCCTTGGTGCGCGTTGCCCGGCCCTCTTTGACAAGTCCGCAAATTGCATCCACTTTTCCACTGATGAAGCCAGTGTTACTGAGCGGGCGCTAGGCTTTGTCAATCTGGCTGGCTTCCCACGGATGCAGGGCGTCATCGACTGCACACGTGGCCATCAGGGCACCCCATCAGAACCCAGCAGCATTTGTAAACTGCAAGGGCTTCCACTACCTTAACGTGCAGCTGGTCTGCAACCATAGGAAGAGCATCATGCATGTGTGCGCGAGATTCCCTGGCAGCTGCCATGACTCTTGCATCCTGCGCCAGCCCACTGTCCCTCAGCTGGTCGAAGCGCCAAACGAACTTTCAGGCTGGCTCCTTGGAGACAAGGGCGATCCCCTGAAGACGTGGCTAATGACACCGTTGAGGAGGCCCTCAAACGAGTCTGAGGAGCGCTACAATCAAAGCCACATTTCCACCAGAACTCTTGGAGGTGGTGGTGTTCCCATGCGCCTGCTGCCCTTGTCCTTCTAGGTGGAAGAGGTCGCGGGTTTGGGAGGTGCTGCCGAAGAAGCCTTGGCGAGTTGCTGCAGTGCATCTTGTAGATGGTACATACTGCAGCCACGGTACGCCGGTGGTGGAGGCAGTGAATGTTTAAGGTGGTGGATGGGGTGCCAATCAAACGGCTGCTTTGTCCTGGATGGTGTTGAGCTTCTTGAGTGTTGTTGCAGCTGCACTCATCCAGGCAAGTGGAGAGTATTCCGTCACACTCCTTACTTGTGCCTTGTAGATGGTGGAAAGGCTTTGGGGAGTCAGGAGGTGAGACACTCGCTGCCGAATACTCAGCCTCTGACCTGCTCTTGTTGCCACAGTATTTATGTGGCTGGTCCAGTTAAGTTTCTGGTCAATGGTGACCCCCAGGATGTTGATGGTGGGGGATTCGGTGATGGTAATGCAGTTGAATGTCAAGGGGAGGTGTTTAGACTCTCGCTTGTTGGAGATAGTCATTGCCTGGCACTTCTGTGGTGCGAATGTTACCTGCCACTTATCAGCCCAAGCCTGAATGTCATCCAGGTCTTGTTGCATGCGGGCATGGACTGCTTCATTATCTGAGGAGTTGTGAATGGCGCTGAACACTGTGCAGTCATCAGCGAACATCCCCATTTCTGACCTTATGTTGGGGGGAAGGTCATTGATGAAGCAGCTGAAGATGGTTGGGCCTAGGACACTGCCCTGAGGAACTCCTGCAGCGATGTCCTGGGGCTGTGATGATTGACCTTCAACCACCACAACCATCTTCCTTTGTGCTAGGTATGACTCCAGCCAATGGAGCATTTTCCCCCTGATTCCCATTGACTTCAGTTTTACTAGGGCTCCTTGATGCCAGACTCGGTCAAATGCTGCCTTGATGTCAAGGGCAGTCACTCTCACCTCACCTCATCTCTGGAATTCAGCTCCTTTATCCATGTTTGGACCAAGGCTGTAATGAGGTCAGGAGCCGAGTGGTCTTGGCGGAACCCAAACTGGGCATCAGTGAGCAGGTTATTGGTGAGTAAGTGCCGCTTGATAGCACTGTCGATGACACCTTCCATCACTTTGCTGATGATTTAGAGTAGACTGATGGGGCGGTAATTGGCTGGGTTGGATTTGTCCTGCTTTTTGTGGACTGGACATACCTGGGCAGTTTTCCACATTGTCGGATAGATGCCAGTGTTGTAGCTGTACTGGAACAGCTTGGCTAGAGGCGCGGCTAGTTCTGGAGCACAGGTCTTCAGCACGATAGCCGGGATGTTACTGGGGCCCATAGCCTTTGCTGTATCCAGTGCACTCAGCCAGGCTCTGACAGGGTTTGCAACCATGGTGACTGCGAGTGTGCAGAGAATGGAGGAGCCCATCGCAAACATGAGCAATGCCATGGCGCACGCCATGGCAACTGTAGGTTCTGCCATGGAAAGGATGGAGGACATAAATCGCCAGACTCAGGAGAACATGGTAACACTTCTAAATAGATGGTCATCTATGGATTTTGATGGGCATCTATTGAGGAGAGAAACCAGAGGCTCATGGACGTTCTTGTTATGAGGAATGTCAGCACAGAAATGGGTCCTCATGGCCCCACTGATGTGCAGCAAGGTGCTCTCCAGCTACTTGCTAGCAGAGAAGTGCGGGTGGCCCATGAGAGGGATGATGGTGGGAGGGAACATGGAAGTGGGGGCTCCTCTCCAATCGCTCCAACTCCCCCCCACCCCCCCCATCGCTCCAACTTCCACCCCCGCCGCCCCTTTGCCAACCCCTCGGTCAGAACCCCATATGCCTCCCCAAACAATGATGGCCGAGTCTGCCCCTGCACAGCCGCAGGAGGAGCAGACTTTGGCGGGGCCCTCAAAGGCTCCAAAACCCAGAGGACGGCTGTCAAAGGCGTCTAAGCAGGCGCAGCAGGGAAGTGAACAGCCTGCCTCTACATCTGGTGAAGCCACAGGGGTAGCACCTCGTAGAAGCATGCGTAAAAGAAAGATCACACATAAATAGTCATTAGGGTAGTCACTTGGGTGATTTGCTATAAATGAATGTTAAGTTTCAGTTCTTTTATTTTGTTGTAATAAAGTAATGTTTTGTGAATGATTGATGTTGTTGCCATACGTGTGGTCACAAATTGAGGTGGCACAGACAAGGGTAAGGGTGCCTTTATTGTCCAGCAATAGTGGTGACAGTGCAAGGATTGAACAGTTCATGGTAGTGATGCTCTATGGTGTGGGAATGCCAACCTTCATGTGTATGTGGCAGCCACATGTCTGTGCTGCATAAAGTTACATGAATCTGGCATTGATTAGGCCATCCCTGGCATCACGGGCAGCAATGTGCTCGCGTGCTGGTCGCACAGGGTCAGCCGCCTTCTCCAGGTCTTCCTCTTGCTAACCCGCATTCTGGTCGTCCTCCTCCTCCTACTCTGAAGAGGCTGTGCTTCTGCGTCTTGCTTCTCATGCAGCGCTAATCCTCGCTGCAGTGCAATGTTGTGCAGGGCGTAGCAGACCATGACGATTCTGGAGACCCTGGCTGGTGCGTACTGAAGGGCTCCACCAGATCTGTCCAGGCATCTGGAGTGCATTTGGAGCAACTCTGAGAGTTCTGGTGGAAATGTGGCTTTGATTGTAGCGCTCCTCAGACTCGTTTGAGGGCCTCCTCAACGGTGTCATTAGCCATGTCTTCAGGGGAGAGCCCTTGTCTCCAAGGAGCCAGCCGGAAAGTTTGTTTGGCGGTGCGAACAGCTGAGGGACAGTGGGCTGGCGCAGGATGTAAGAGTCATGGCAGCTGCCAGGGAATCTCGCGCACACATGCATGATGCTCTTCCTATGGTTGCAGACCAGCTGCACATTAAGGTAGTGGAAGCCCTTGCGGTTTACAAATGCTGCTAGGTTCTGATGGGGTGCCCTGATGGCCACATGTATGCAGTCGATGACGCCCTGCATCCGTGGGAAGCCAGCCAGATTGACAAAGCCTAGCGCCCGCTCGGTAACACTGGCTTCATCAGTGGAAAAGTGGATGTAATTTGCGGACTTGTCAAAGAGGGCATCGGTGACCTGTGTGGTGCATCTGTGGGTGGCCGACTGGGAGATGCCGCTAATGTCTGCTGCTGATCCCTGGAAGGAGCCTGACGCAAAGAAGTTGAGGGCGGTGGTGACTTTGACAGCAACTGGTAAGGAGTGTCCACCCGCTTCTCTGAGCTGCAGGCTTTGATCGAGCTTTGTGCAGATGTCTGCAACTATCTGTCGTGAAATTCTCATCTTTGGCACTGCTGCTCACTCATGTTGAGGAAGCTCATCCTCTGCCTGTAAACCCTGTGTTGGGGGTATCTCCTGCGGCACGGTGCAGCCCTGCGCTGAAGGCCTCTGCCCTGTGCAGCATCAGGTGGTTGAGGAGAAGGTTGGCGCTCTTGTTGTTGGTGCTGCTGTTGTTCCTGGTTCTGCTGCTGCTGCGGATGATCATCTTCCGATTCTGAGGACCAGGGTGAGAGAATATAAATGGTTCCCATTCTGCTCTTATATGTGGTAGTTGAGGATGAGATGGTAGAAGCAATCCGTCACTGGGGAGAAAGGCTATTCCACTTACAGCCTCAAGCCTTAAGAAAGGTTTTAAAGGACGAGAGGGAGGTGAAGAGGTTTAGGGAGGGAATTCCAGAGCTTATTCTTAGATGGCTAAAGGCACAGCTGCCAATAACAGGCCAAGGGAGTGGGGAATGTACAAGACGCCAGTGTTGGAGGAACACAGAGTTCTCAGTGGCTTGTAGGGCTGGAAGAGGTTACAGGGATAGATAGGAGTGAGGCCATGAAGAGATTTGAACATGAGGATGGGAATGTTAATGCAAATGTAGGTCAGTGATAGCGGTGCAGGGTAGGTTATTGGCAGAAGAGTTTAATGTGAGCTGAAGTTTAGGGAGGGGTGGAAGATGGGAGGCTAGCCAGGAGAGCATTGAAATAGTCGAGTCTGAACAATGGCATGGATGAAGGTTTCGGCAGCAGATGCTGTGGCAGAGGTGGGCTATGTTACATAGGTGGAAGTAGGCAGTCTTAGTGATGGAGAGGATATGGGGTTGGAAGCTCAGCTCAGGGTGAAATGGGCTATCTATTCAGCTCTGTAAGAAATATAAATGGCAGCTGAAAGCACTTTGACAAACATAAGTAATGTAACTGTTGAAATTACAGCCTTTCATGTGGTTATTTTCCTGCGGGCTTTTTACTAATCTATATAGCAGTGAATCAGTAGGCTTAAGTTGCTTATTTGAGCCAATGAGAAAAGTTTGATATTTGATTTTTGTTCTGCTGTGGACAGATTTAATGCATCAATTAACAAATTTAACATGTGATACACTATACCCAAGACCTCATTGTGCCAATTAAACAATTTCCACGTACTGGAGTCATGTGGCCGCTGGAATCATCTGGAGCCAAACCACTAAACTGTTGAAAAACAAACATTTATTTTTGAAGTGACAGTTCTGACATTTGTTTTAAAAGTAATGGCCCGGATTCTGTGGTCAGCGACGAATAAACGGCGTTCGCCATTCATTGTACTTACACTTACCCACAAACTTTCTGTGGGCTTTTGCGATGGAACTTGCGGTTATTAGAGAGCCAAAACAGCGCAGTGCCCTCTACAGGGCATCTGGGACCTGTGTGAACAGGGCAAGCAACTGTGTATCTCCTTAACCAATCAGATTAAAGAATCCTTACTGCGACACGCAGGAGGTCATTTTAACCCCCAAAAACAGGTGGGTTTGGGTCAGGTGGGAGGTTAAAATGCTAAAAATCTGAATTAGGAACCTAACCTGCCTCGAACCCGCCCACTTCCGGTTTTAACGTATGCGGGACGAGGAGCGGACGACTAATCCGGATCGGTTATGGAAACTTTTTAAGGAGGCTGTGTGCTTCTATTTTTACAGTGTTTCTATTTTTAACCCATGTTGGCTAGGCTTCCCGAGGCCCAAAACCCGACAGGTAAAAGGAGGCGAGAGAAGCCGGATCCATCAGGTAGGCGCCTTTAAAACACTGCTTGTGGGCCAGGAGGAGCAAGAGTGTTTTCCCCAGGCTCAACAAGCTTACCTGTAAACACTTCCCCATATCCATGATCTCTCCCCCCGCCCCCCCCCCGTGATCACCGAGCCCTTCCATCACCGACCCCCGATCTCCCTCATGATCTCCACCCTGATCTCTCCACAAACCCTTGATCTCCGATCTCTTCCCGAGCCCCACGAATTTCCCTAAGTCCCCCACGATCACCCCTGACCTCCTCAATCACGCTCTACCTACCACCACCCGCGATCCCTACCCCCAACAACCAGAAAACTTACCTGAACACTGGCTGTGTGGCCTTTTCTGGAGAACTTTCCCACCCGACAGCATCCGGGCGGGAACTCTCTTTTTAAAAAAAATCTTGCACGCCGTGGAGTTAAAACTCCATGCCTTTCAGGGAAACCTGACCCTCCGGGTTTCCCAACCATAACTCCTCCATCTCCGTCGCAGTATCTGAACCAGGAAGTGTAAATTTGAATTTTAAATTTAAAAAAAATCTCCAACAATAATTAAAATACGAAGAAACGAGACTCCACACTTGTAAAAGTTAATTTTCAGTGCTAGAGAGTTTTTTTGGCAGTAATTAAGACTTATCACGCCGTTAAAAATTTACTTGCACTTGAATGGACAAGCCGTAACTTTTTCTGGCGTGTTTAGTGTGTATCAGGTAAGTGCCGCAACTTCACGCCCTTCATATATTTGATTGCCAAGTCTCTGGGCGAGATACTGTTATAGCGAAGCTTCTGGAGGAGCAGGGCAACTCAGTCCGCAGCTTCCTGATTTCCACATTTAACTGCACATGTGTGGTCGCCGGAAGTTGCTGTCTGATTTACTCTTTAATAACGGTGAACGCTGATAGCCTCACCGTTATTCTTATCGCAAAATCCGGGCCATTAATGTTTGAGTAATAACACCATGTGAAATGATCCATCAACTGCACTATATTTGGGAATACTTGAAGATGGTATTCATTTCCCACTCACAAGGCGCACAATGGCCTTATAGAATGTTTGAAACTGGCTGTAATGTGACTTCCAGCAGTGAGCCTTCACATCCATTTACTGTCAAGATATCACAACTACACAGTAATTCTGAATTTTTTATCATCATAGAATATAGTTTTACTACTGATTCACAAAATCAGCGTGAAAATGTTATGTATGTTAGTTAGAATGTGATATTTATAGGGAACTATATGCGCATATCACCATATTCTGTAGGCAATTTATTCCATAGCCTAATTTTTGTTCTGATTTAAAAGGTTTTGCAAACCCTACTTTACTACCTCTTCCTTGCTGCAGCTGCTGCCAGATGATATTTGGGTTCACCATTTTACAGTACTATAAGTTCATAAGAGGTTAATCAGTTACTTAATGGAAAGTTATTTTCTAATAGAGTATATGAAAATGTAAGTAAAATTGGGATTAAACAGTGCGACTGGCACATTTCTGTTGTGGAACTGCTTTCACATTTTACCCCCCAGTGTTCTAAATTTATCCCATTTATATAACTTTCATTTTCTGGCTCTGTACTTTTCCCAATGTTAGGGGGAAAGTTCATAGAGGCCAGCAATGCAAAGACTATTATGCATTCGATTTGGACTCCCCGCCACCTGCAATTTTAACTTGCAGTTGGCAAGGAACCCCGCCCCTAGCCGGCGAGGTCCTCTTTAATTATGCCGGTCAGGCTCTGATATCATTGGGGTTTGATCTGCCGTTTTAACCTGAGGCCTGAGTGGGAGAGCAGTGGTGGCTTCCCTCCCAGGCCAAACCTGCTGGGAACAAGAGCCAGAGCCAGAAGAGGCCCAGCAAGGTAAGCTTTTTTAAAAGTTTTTTTTATTAGTTTCTTTGTAAGCCAAGAGGAGCAGGAGTGCTTCTCCAGGCCCCACAAGGAAAATTTGGGCCACCCCTGCCCCAGGCTACCTCCTTCCTCACCCAACTGGGATTTCCCTCCTGGAAATTTTAACTGCCGAGCAGCCGCTTCCCACCAAAATGGCCGGGAAGTCGACAAGCGGCAGGCTAATGAGGCCCAGCCATTAAAATCGGCTAAGCCTGCCGCCGCCACAGCCTGAATGGGCACACCGCTCGCTTTGCCATGTTCCTGCCCAGGAGTTACAATTGAGCCCTACATTACTTTTTTGTGCTGCAAGGCTGAGAGTTCCGCCCGATTGCAACCAAAAAACTGGCGGCCCTTCAGTGGCAGTGCATCTGGTGTATATTCCAACCCTGTTGTCAAAGCTGGTCACTGTATTATCAAGATAATAGTAATGCAATTTAGAGACACGTTTATTCCCCTCAGCCCGCTCCTGGACAGAAAGTCTGTTGGACAGAGGCGGTTCACGCCTTGGCCATTGCTGCCCTTGACACACCGTGTCTCCAGATGCGCAGGGCAAGAGCCACTCCTGCGGTGGGTCACTGTATGGTTAGAGGCATGAGAGCTGTCTTGTTTATATTACAGGGCTGCTGCCACTGTAATCTCTGTGTTTAACATGTGTGAGCAGGGTCAATGGGTATGCAGAATAAACAAGCACGGAGGGCAACATCAGCTCTCGCAGAATGCAGCAGGGACGTTGATGGAGCTCAGAAGGAAAAGGGCAAGATACCAGCAGGCGGTAAACTGGCTTTAGCTCTTCTATTGTGGCTCTGGAGGAGTGAAACATGCTGAAAATATTCAGACATGGACATGCTGGATCAAAATCAGGAGACTCAGGAATTGAGACCAGGAGGCAAGTTCAGATAGCACACAGAGAAAGGTCAAGACCTGTAGCCAGAGTATTTGGCAAAGAGATGCCATATGCTGCAGCCAGAGTGTTAGACACAGAAAGGTTGAGTCATGTGTATGGAGAGGTTGGAAGCGAGAGAGACCAAGAGCTAGGAGCTGGCAGCAAGTAACTTAACCAGCGAGACTGAGACTGAGATAGTTGGCCTCAATAGTACTGTCAGAATTCATCCGAATTCAAAGACAATGTTGACAATAGGTCACGGGGACGTCAAATTATCTTCCATTGTCTCCTGCCAGTCCCTTAAGCTCAATAGAAGCATTTCTAATTTATATTAAACTAAGGTTACCTGTGGCATGGCCTGAAACCCCGAAAGATAACAGTGCTATATAAGTGGTGGCTGTAACTGTAGTAGGTGGCAACATAACTTAGAACCTCATGGTGTAAATAAAGGAAGGAGAGTTGTGAGGCTGTGGAATTCACTTCCAGATTTAGTGGTTGTGGCAGAAACTATGTCAAAAGTCAAAATTAGATTGGATAGGTGGATTAAGGAAAGGATTCACTTCCAGAGTTAGTGGTTGTGGCAGAAGCTATATTAGATTGGATAGGTGGATCAAGGAAAAGAGGATAAAGGAATATGGGAACAGAGCGTGGTAAACATTATTAGTATTATTTTCTGGTGTTATATGAATAAGGGCCACTCATCGCATCATTGGAAAGTAGGGGCAATCAATGCTACTTACGATCTGCAGGAATAGGGAGCGAGTTGAGACCTGGAACTAAGGTATTATGGAGAGGTAATTTTATGAAGAAAATTGTGGCAGTGTATGCTATGGGGGAAATTGTACAGTATGATGCTGAGAGCTTGGCCAGTTACTGTAACGTACAGCAACATGATTCCAATTTACACGCAGATCCCTTAGCAGTAAAATTATTGGGCAGTAGCAGTATAACTAAACCATGGTATAAATGTACCCATAATAACTTAGATATGTTACTGCTATTGGCTGTGATGTAAGTTGTAAATTTTATAATGAAAATGAGATGTCAATCTATACTTGGCAAAACGGGCAACAATTAAATTGTCGTGTGATTATTGGAATTGAAAAACAGCAGCTGTTTGTTTATAGTCTGGAGTTTTGCAAGTCTGAGAGTTAAAAGAGCCATCTTCAACCCTTATTTGTTTTCATTTTCTGTGCAGCATTTAGGTTCTTTATAAACGTCCGCCAAACACACACAACATTATTTTCTTTAACAGAACAAGTTAACACCATAAATCAGGGAATTTGCAAATAAATCTAAAATGGCCATGCTCCGGTTTGGGATTTGATTTATGGTAATCCCTAGAGCAACATAAATTGTTATCAACACTGACAGCAGTATCTACTCCAACATCAACTTCCAATCCACTACAATCTTTTAATGGCATGTTTTTTGAAGAATTTAATCAGTTTGACCTATGCATGGAAACGCCAGTTTAAACACTTCACAAACCAGCATTATTAAAAACGTGAGCTTGTAGTCAGACACCACGCTGGATGTTCCTGAGCAGGTAATTTCTTTATATCGAAAATGATTTAAATCCAAACCTCCCTGGCAACACTGCTCCATTAAATACAACATAAACCTAACATGATAAAAAGAAAATATTGGATATTTATACGTTCCAATGTTCCCAAGAGATTTCAGCATGCAAGTCGAATTTGGATGAAATCTGCATTCAGATTTTTTTTGGAGGGAGTGGGTTTTCAAAGTGTATGAGATGACTCCCCACACCACCTTCAAATATTTTAAAACTTAAATATCAGTGATGATAACATGTTAGTTCCTGTCAGCATAGGTTTTTGTTCCAATATTGGCATTCGTTTTAGTAAATAATTCACCTGCCACTGCCATTAAAAAAAATGTTGGTTTAGCAAACTGCACTAATTGCCCCATAAAAACATTGGCAGAAAATAAGATTTTACTGAACGTTGCTTTGTGTTTTTTTTTCTTATACTGACTAAGTCAAGAATTACTTCCCATTTTGATTGATGCAATCATTGCAGTTACTCCAGACAAGCTGTTTGTCTGTCCGTTCCGTACAACTTTATGCTTGGTATTAATAAATTTTCACGAATTAAAAATAAAACGGAAGTCGCATTATTTGGTTTGCTTTTCCCTGGAATTAGAACAATCTCACTCGCCCTTCTTCACTTTCCATGGTGAGTAAATCCTGTTTAACAAATAGTTGCCTAGCTCCAAACATACCCCACTTGCTAGAGTCCGTGTTTGTAGTGTTCGAACTCTGTGACAAAAGAACTCAAAGTTTCGAACAGCCCTAGGAGGTACTCATTTTAATTTTGAGAGTATATTCTTCATGCATGAGACAGTCTTCAAGCCTCACGCATCTGGCGTGAAACTCTGGCATTTCTGCACAGTGTACTCCATTCACACAGATGGGCAAAATTCAGGCCTTGTGCATTTTAATGCTTAGAACTTGGAGTCTCTGACAACAACTGTGAGGTGTTAGCCTCCAGCAAGTATACAGCTTGAGTGCGAGCTGAGGGCATATCCTCTCATAACAGAGAAAAGCATGTCACAGGAATGTTAGTACTTTTCATAAATCATTAGAAAGAGACAGCTATTAGCAACTATCAAGGGCTACCCATGCATGTGAAGGTCTCGTCTGATTTGTCAGGATGTAAGAGAATGATTTTGGACAGTACTCGTGCCTTAGAGACAGGCAATTTGTTAATCAGTCCGAACACAGTAGCTGAAGCGTTAACTCAATACTAATCCAACGACTAACTAGTGAATGCAAATGAAAACTGTCCATTCGGCCAAGTGGTGTAAAATGAAGAAAATAAAAACCTTTAGCATTCCTTAGTGGCAGCCTCAGTAGGAAAATCTGAATCATGCCAATTACAGAAGCCAAAGGAATTGAGAGAGCAGGAAACATACTGAAACAAGATGGGACTACAGAAAGGAACAACAGTGGTCAGTGTATATGCAGCCTTGGGATGAGCATTTGAATGTATCTGCCTGAATAAATCAGAAGTCCAAATATTTGTGAATTGCCTGAATCAAAACTTTAAATAATGAGGCCAATGTGTGAGTAGTGGACAACCTTCTCTGGACCACCAAGGATTCAGATGTATACAGCACTGTTTTCACTACACCACCAGGGACCAGGTACAAATTTCCTGCACCAGACCACCCCTGACTAGATACATATATTCCCCCCCACCCCCCACCCCACCAAAACATACACACATATTAAACTCAAACTCAAACACATATTCTGTTCCCACATTGGATCGTCAATGAGAATGGTGACAAGTCCATTAAACTGCATCCTCTAAAATGGCTGAAAGTCAGAGACCACTATGAAAAAAGGTACAAGATCCATTAGCACCAAGAAATGATAGTTAAGAACCCATCAGTACAGCAGCAGTGCCTCCCAGATCGAAGCAGGTGCCGTCTTTAGAGGCATGGAAACTTTTGGTGCTACAGAAAATGGTATCTCGGGAGGGTTCTGGTGAAATATTGTCCCTCGGTTCAAACATTTAAAAAAAATGATAGGGCATCAACGAAATAGAGTACAACTGTTACTGAATCAGGCAAAATTTGGATAGTTCCAAACAATGTTCCCATTAATCTTTCCCAGCAGCAGCAACAGCTGGTGAGCGGCCTGCGTGTGACCTCCTGATCGATGCACGGCCGCGCGCCCACACACCTTAGGGGAACGTTGGTTCCAAAGTCATAATCCAATTTAGCCCAGTTCAGACCAGTTTGGCTTAACATTTCAAAATGTGTTCATTCCTGGCACAGCCAACTCATCCTCATAACCATTTCCAGACATTCGAACACGTTGTTCTCTCATTTCACACTATTCTTTATAGACTTGTCCCCTAAATAAGAAAACTATAATACAAAGTCAGTGTGAGGTGGTCAGAATATCTTAAATTCTGTAATTTATTAAATCCATAAATGTTTCTTGGATCAGTCGATCATAATGGTAGTCTATTTGCATCCTTGGGCTCTTTCCTATATACTTCTGAACATTTTTGTATTAGTCTGACAATCGAATACTTGTAAAATGTTGACTCTGCACTGTTTACCACATTGTGGGGTCCATTTTGAGTGCTCCTGTCTGGTGTTAATGCGGCGGTAACAGCCTCAAACTGGGGTCGGTAGCCTTACCACCCCGTTAATACCTGTGATGCGGCCGGCTCCATTTTAAAAGGGGCTTACTGCTGGGAGTCCATTTCAGGCGGAAAGACCCCTTTTTAAGATGGAAATCAGGGTTCTATGATATAAATAGGACCCCGGTTGCCATTTTAGGTAGGCACTGGTTGGAGCCTGCGCAGTGCAGGAAGAGAGAAGAGGACCTCCAAACGTAAGCGCTCAGTTATTTTTGTGGGCCCCGGAGGAACAGAAGTCGTGATCGCGACCACCCCCCGCAACCTTGCTGGTGGTTGTTCTGGCCCGATTTCCAGCGCTCAATCTGGCGAGCTGCGTTGGGACGCCTGTTTGTTGCCCTGCAGCTCACCTGGCGAATTTAAATAAAACCACAGCCTCAAAATCACGGGGGCCACTTCGCCACAGAATGGGTGACTCACCAGCACCCAAGAGTCAAAACCTACCCCGTGTTAGAATGTGAAATTATAGAAAAAAGACTTCAGAGTGGTCACTAACGCCATTTTCTGTAGTGATTGTGTGATGCTTGATTAACCGCCTATATCTGCATGATTTTTAAGTGGCATTTGAGGGTATACAGAGTATAGATTTTTATTTGTTTTCTGTGATTGAATCACTTTAACTGCAAGAAGAAAATTGTCATGAAGTGATAACTTGACAAAAATCACTTAACGTCACCCATCACTTTGTATCATCAGTTTATGAATGAACCATTTTGTTGTCACCTTGTTAGTGCTTTTGATGGACTGAAAGGTCACACGCTGCCTTTTAAACCAAAATGTTATCCTGTTTAAACTATATGATTGTATTATGATTTGCATGTTAAAGAACTGTGTAAGTTAAGATTGCAGTGAAACAATCATTGTTAACAAGTTAAATGAATTATGACCAAAAAAAATGATTGCAGACTTTCTTCAGAATCAAGCCTCTTATTTCAACTGCCCAATCGGAAAAGTTCATGAAAGAGGCACTGTGCAAATTTCTTGAATTCTCATTCAGATCACTAGAGGGTGTATTTCACAGCAACACAGTGCTCTAACCAGGGGGATGGAAATGCTACTGGGACCAGTCCTGCCTCGCTGAAGCGCAGTACCCATCATGGAGCGGCACTGACAGTGGCTATGGTGAAGACCACAGATCAGACTGCTCCCTAGGTGAAGCAAGAAGTGTGGCAGCAGGTATCGGAATAAGATTTAACCAGAGTGTCGGGGCTAGTAAGAAACACATTACAAAATGCATTCTGTAAGTTCTTTTAAAAAAAAATGGAAAACCCATCAGATAAACTGCTTTGGAGGAACTATGAGAAGAATAAAGCCTTCCAATCTATATTCTGTCATCGACCGAGCAGAATAGTTCATGAAAGCCTTTGTAAACCCTAGGGTTGCCAACGTTGATGAGATGTAGTCACATGACCCTCCCGCCTCCAACCATCCCGTCCCCAACCATCCCGTCCCCATGCTCCCGTCATTGATCGCCCAACAAAACCATCCTCGCGGCACATCGCATTCCCACACCAATTGGAAAATGAACAGACTGTTACCTGATTCGATGATTCTTGACTAGCAGGCAAACCGCCTTTTATCCATCTCCAATATTTTTATAACTAATAAATGAAAATGAAAAAAAAAAACATTTTTAAGGCCCCCATAATTTTTCTCCAGGGTTGCTAGAAGCAGTGTCCTGGAGATTAACCTTTAATTCTTGGAGACTCCAGGGCAATCCTGGAGGGTTGGCAACCCCAGTAAAGCCTTTACACTCAATCTACATTTCAGCCTTTCACCTTGCTCCCGTGATCTGTGATTTGGTGGGTGAAAGTATGAGTTCACGCACTGCAGATGGTATGGCTTAGCCGCAAAATTCCTGAGGAAATTGACTTTTCCCCAAAGAAGTGCAGCTGAAGGGAGACCACACCGAAGTTTCAAATTCTGCACCTTCATAAAGGGCCTTTGTTGAAGCACTTAGGAAGAAAGGAAGGGGGGAGGGAGGTTGGAGGAGGTTCACGAGGTTAATTGAAAGGTGCAGGGTGCCACACTGACTGGACTCGTTAGTCTCGAAGTCAAGTACTGACTGCCCAGTGGCAGTGGTTGCATCTCCCTGGGCCAGAGCCTCTGCCAGGTAAGCGAGACAATTAAATAAAGCCAAACCTGCTTTCACTCCTGTCCAAATATACAGCACAGCAGACGGTAAGAAGACACTCAAACATCTGGATCTATGTATACAAATCTGACTGAAAAGTACTGTTACGCAGCAGGGAATTCACAGATTATAGCAGAATTCTACCTCAAAGTACAATTTTTAGAAGTCTCCCAGTGTAATGTTGTTAACAGTCACCCTTCATCCAGTGTTAGCTGCTGCATCGGATAGTAACCTGCTTCAGTTAAAGCAAGTTAAATTCCAGTTTCCTTCTTTGTTTTTTTTTGTCTTTAGTAGAAATATTTTCTGTCAAAAATTCTCCAGCTTCTTAAATGCAGTTCTCATCTCCAGACCATGATCAGTTAACGTATTCCTACATCAGTGTCTCTGATGACTTTGTGATATTCTGACCTACATGAACCTCAGCTGAACTGATAGTTTTAAGAAAAAGAGTAATTGTAAAAAAAAAGTACATTTTTTAATTCTTTAATTGTTTGACTGGAATGTGCTCCTATATAGTTTTATTTACCCCTGTTTTCTTGAGTGTGAAGTCTTCCAGTGCACGCAAAAGGCACAACTGTAAGTATATTACCTGCTGCCCTTAGATCACCCACCTTATAAAATCAGTCAACTACAACAACAAAAAGCAAAATGAGAATCACAGAAACAATTACTTTGAACAAAGCCTCTGGCAGGTCTAGTTTTAACAGCTGGCGACTACATCTTTAGCAACTTAAAACAGCACTGCTTGGTGGCAGCAGAACTCTTACCTTGGGCTGTGCGTGATGCGAGGAAAGATGTTCACTGGCTCACTACAGCAGCGGACTGGGAAAATGCTCTGCTCGGCCCCTGCCAGCAACTTACTTGGCTTATATGTGTAAATGGGAGGAGCTGTTCACCAACAGGAGGTGGGCAGTCGAGAAGGCAGACGAGTAGTCTGACAGGCACACTGGAGACAGGACCTCTGCTTTTCGGAGAGAGAAAAGAGCTAAAGCAAAGGTACAGAGGGGCAAAGAAAGTGATGAAAGAAGAAAAGGAACATTTCTTTTTAAAGTGACAAGACTGAAAATAAATACATTCAAGTTGATGATTGATTTAGAAGCACTTTATTGTTATTCAGTTGGACTGCTTTTTTTTTTGCTCACTCCTTCCCTCCCTCCCACCCATTGCCGCAACCAATTCAAAGCAGCCCCGCTTTTTTTTCTGACAACTCTCAGTTCAGGAAGCAGCTGCAACTTTTGCTTGCTTTCTTCTGTTTGCATAAGTAGCTGGTTGGAAAGAAAAGCACATTCTATTCAAAAAGATCTTTATGGAAATAAAATGCGATTGAAATATTATAATACAAAAAAACAAAAACAAAAGAGGCTGTCTCAGACCCATGGAATCAAAATAGCACTTAATCTAGATGTATAATAATCTGTGACTAAATTGACTAGTCAATTTAATTGTATACAACATATGACATGGATAAAGCACCGTACTAACTGGATGCTAAGAGCATTTTTTTATGTACTTACAGTATGGAAATAGTGTGATTTCTCTGCAAATTATAAAATAAATATTTGTAAAATTAATGAAATTCATTACATGAAAAAGTTATGCAATAGCTTGAAAATCAAGTTTTAAGGCATTTAATTCTTCTATAGGTTTTTAAAATACCCAGTTTGTTTTCATCAAGTAACACCTGTAGGAACTACCTCCTGGATGTTTTTTTCTTGCTGACCATTGTAAAGCAATATAAGACACTCATGTAGAACACAAGGCTTTATTTACAATACTGTCTGGCAAAACATAAGTGACCTTTCAATAGGCATGTGAGTGTCTTTCTTGAATGTGTGGGAGTGTATGCACGTGAAAGTGTGGGTAGAATATATATGTGAATGTGTGTGGGGAAGTGTGAGTGTGGGTATGTGAGAGAGTGTATGCGTGACTACATTGGAGAAAGTTTATGGGGCCGATTTTGACTTTTGGGCAGCTGACCGGCCACCCGTTCTGGCAGCGAAGTGATTTTGAGGCCTCAGCCTCATTTGAATTTGGCAGGGGTGCTGCGGACGCCAAATAGGCGCCCTGATGCATTTCGGTGCTCTTCGCCCTCAGGAATGTCAGCTGGCTGGGACGCCTGAAGAGGCCCGCAGGTAGGTGCTTGGAGGGGGGGTGGAGGCGGGGCCAGACCAGGTCCACAGTAGGAACACTCCTGCTCCATTCCGCTCCACAAATTAAAAAGAAAAATGTCTGTCCTTTTCCTGATCGGAACGCCAGTAGACATGGGTGGTGCAGTCATGTAGCAAGCTCCGCCCATGTGTCCCCTAAAAATGCAAAAGGGGTCCTAACTATGTCATTAGGACCCCGATTTGAATGAGGAAGAGGTCTACCACTTGTTTCAGGCAGGTGCTTCGGCCACCCAGCGCTAGGCCTCTGAGAGTTACAGTGGGCTGATCATCAGAGTTAACGGGGCAGTAAGGCTATTGACCCCATTTTTAGGCCCTTAACGTGGTTAACGCCAATGTTCCCAAGTGAAAATCTGCCCCAGATGTGCATTTGTGTATGTGCAAGAAAATACGTGAGTGTATGGATATATTTTGAAACTCTACAACTGGTTCTTAAACGTTAATAGCATATATCCATCATACTTCCTACATTGCACTTAAAAGGTTGCACTTCAAAGTGTCATAAAATTTGAGAGAAAGCAAGTCCCTTCTGCTGGTTTTTCTGACTTTGATAACCTGGCCTGTCCCGAAAAGCAGAAATCAGGGATTTACCAGTAGCTGCCAATCTAAAGAAACTTCTCCAAAGTAAGCCTCAAACTGTCTTCAAGACGTGAGTATTTAGACAGGCTACATTAAACACAGCTCCATGTTAGAAGCTAAACATCACGACAGAAACAACAACTTGCATTTCTATAGCTCAGGCTAACTGTAAGCAGCACCAAGGTGACTGGCTAGTATCAATATACAGGAAACTTTTGTTTATCCGGCACCCAAATATCCGGAATTCTCGCTTAACCGGCAAAAATCATCCTCCGAAAACTCCTCTCAAATAACCGGCAATGTTGCCGAGTCGCAGTCGAGTCTCCGCGAACGGCGAGTACTCCGAAAACTCCTCTCAAATAACCGGCAATGTTGCCGATCCCGAGTCCGAGTCCGCGAACACCGATTTAGTCAGTAGGGGTAGTTTTCAAAAGTGCCACTACTCGGCCTCCTGGCGCTGTCGGAAGTATACTGCACATTTCTTGATTTATTTATTTTTCTTTGTTAAAAATAGCCTCGGTAGATATAACTCTCCGTTATCCGGTACTTTCGATAAACCGGCACCACGCCGGTCCCGTCGGTGCCGGTTAATAAAGAGTTTCCTGTATAAAGTTTTGTTCAGTTGATCATGGAGCATTATATTATATATAGAAGGCCACTGTGGTTTCTAAAATTATATAATTGTCATACACAAAGCATTATATTTTCCATTGATCAACTGCAGATTAAATTCCTGTAATCTGGGGCTGTTTGGTGTTGACACTAATTTGACAATCTCACTTAGACAGGCCATAAGGATGGCTGGTGTAGATACCATGCTGTTTAAGATTGAAGTTTTAAGATGCACATTTGGGGCAGAGCATAAAAAGCTTTACTCTGCATCTGGTTGTACCATATCTGACTTGGGAATGCTGATACAGTCAACTCAAAATTGTTCTTTGCTTGAAATAAAACCAAATTATCCAGTCATTTAAATTAAGCAATGCAAATAAAACAGCACAGGAAGCATTTTGTGCTTGATTTTTTTTTTTTGAATTAAGGAACAATTTGAATTAAGCAACCTTGATTTAGGAGGAGTAGACTGTACTGACTCTGGATGGCCAAAGAGTTCTATTCCTCCACCTTGACATCCTTCACCCTGATGAGTGTAAAATCTACACCTGCTCCCAAAGAAAATTCCAGGTTTTTTTAATCATTTTATGGGATGTGGGCGTCGCTGGCAATTTATTGCCCATCCCTAATTGCCCTTGAGAAGGTGGTGGTGAGCCGCCTTCTTGAACTGCTGCAGTCCGTGTGGTAAAGGTACTCCCCACAGTGCTGTTAGGTAGGAAGTTCCAGGATTTTGACCGAGCGACGATGAAGGATCGGCGATATACTTCTAAGTCAGGATGGTGTGTGACTTGGAGGGGAACTTGGAGTGACTATCATAAATGCAATCTTTCAATGAAGACAAAAGAAAGACTTGCATTTATATAGCGCCTTTCACAACCACCGGACATCTCAAAACACTTTACAGCCAATGAAGTAGAGTCACTGTTGTAATGTAGGAAACACAGCAGCACAGCAAGGTCCCACAAACAGCAATGTGATAATGACCAGATAATCTGTTTTTGTTATGTTGGTTGAGGGATAAATATTGGCCAGGACACCAGGGATAACTCCTCTGCTCTTCTTCGAAATAGTGCCATGGGATCTTTTACATCCACATGAGAGAGCAGACGGGGCCTCGGTTTAACATCCCATCTGAAAGATGTGGAGTGTCAGCCTAGCTTTATGTGCTCAAAGTTCCTGGAGTGGGACCTGAACCCACAACCCTTCTGACTCAGAGGCGAGTGTGCTACCAACTGAGCCACAGCTGACACTAACACACAAACTATGGATACAGTAGTGTAGTGGTTATTGTTACTGGACTAGTAATCCAGAGAATGTAAATTCAAATCCCTTAATGGCAGTTTGAGAATTTGAATTCAGTTTCAAAAAAATTGGAAATAAAAAGCTGGTATCAGTAAAAGTGAATCTGAAGCTGTTGGATTGTCGTATAGGGAATGTCCTTTAGGGAAGGAAACCTGCTGTCTTTACCCGATCTGGCCTATATGTGACTCCAGCCCCATACCAACATGGTTGACTCTTAACTGTCCTCTGAAGTGGCCGAGCAAATCGCACAGTTATATAAAACTGCTACACACTACACGGACTTCAACGGCACAAGAAGAAGGTCCACCACCACCTGTTGAGGGCAATTAGAGATGGGCAATAAACGCTGGCCTTGCCAGAGACATCCACATCCCAAGAATTAATTTTTAAAAACCTGTAATTTTAATGCTTTATTTTGAAAAAAGGGAGTTGAAGGGAGTAATTACACTGAAAAAGATAGGGGTAAATTGTGATCTAGGTGTGAAGCCTTGCCCTCTCAGGAGTATATGTCAGGAAATCAGCCACATACCCTGCATAGTTTACTGCCCATTAAAATGAATGAATGGAAAACTGTGGGGGGCACTTGCCCAAATTCCTGACATGTCCTCCCACTGGACGTGTAATTTTGTAAAATCACCCCAAATACCTTCCTGGAATTCGCATAATAAATTGCTCAAGATTCCCTCCTGCACTTTGTGACATCTTCTGATATTCCTGTGATCAATTCCATTCAATCATTATCTTCTCTGCTAATCACACTTCCCTAGCTCCTCTGACGGTTCAGTGGGTTAACGCATTACTTGCAGTGGTACTGAACGGTGGTACCAGTACAGAGGAAGGTCCCGGTTTCGATCCATGGGCAGGTTTAGTTAATTAATCTCAGCCAGGTTGGTAGTGGAGGTAACACAATCGACCTCAGTGTCCCTAGGGTGAGGGAGGGGGAGGGGGAGAGGTCATGCAAGGGGATCGATAAGTCAGTAACTCCTGCTGTAATGTATGCATGTGTGTAGATGTTGGGTTAGTTAGGATCAGGCTTAACTATGATGAGCTCACAATGACACAATATCACAAATAGCTCACAATACTTATTGTCCAGGCTTATATGTGAGAAATGGCTATTTGGATGAAATATTGGAGGAATGCGACATTACCTTCAGTCTTTGGTCTCGGGATAGGAGGGAGAAAATTCGGCCCAGATATTCGGATGGTGTCCTTTTAGGTGCGCCTCTGGGGTGACAATTCTGTTTGTCTGATGACTGTATCCCTGAACCGTCTCACATCCCAGGGTCAGGGTTATTTATACATTGCAGGCCATTTCCAGCACTGATGGAGCACCCATCTCAGTTGGGGCGAGGGGTATGGATTTTGCTACGGCGCCTTGCCACAGCATTAGTGTGCTCATAGGCCCAGTCCAAGAGGTTGAAGAAACATTTTAAATGCTGCTGCTTTCACAGTGGGCCAGTTTCACAAAAGCAATCGATTGGTCTATGACGTATTGCTTTCACGAAACCAGTCTTTTAAATATTAAGACCATCAAATTCCTGGGTTGTGGAAGGGCACAAAGCAAGATTTGCACCTTCACAGGGCCAGAAATTTCTGACAGGGCGATTTATGGTGGGCTTCTGCTGGAGAAGCATCTTGTCACAAATTCTGTGCAGTTTCAGTGCGGTCTGAGGTAGTGCCCACACTCAGAGTGGCAGCCACGTGCAGATGACAGAGTCAGGATGGGATGACATAACCCGTCCTAAATCCATGTACATCCACCTTCCCATCTGCCCTTGAGAACGTGCACACTGTTTAATAGCCACAGTTTGCCAGGACCTGATCATCAAGGTGGAAATACTTGGTTAAAGGAACACTGCTCGCTGAGGTAACTTGTAGAGACTTTTGGCCATATCTTGGGACACACTGCAGGTATCGCAAAAAACCAAAATCACTGTTACGCTCAGGAGGCCTTCCCCTACATTATGTATTAACCTTGGAAAGCATTTTATTTCCACAAAATTACTGAGCTACGACCTGAGGTCTGCACAAAGGGCTTCAGAAAGGGAATCCCACTTTAACTTAGCTATATGCTGGAGGAAGAGGAGCAGCAGGAGGCTGTGAGGGAAGCCATATTAATCAGGCAGCACCAGAGGAGAGCCAGGCCATCCCAGCACAACCCATCCAGCAGGATGAATAGACCCTGACGCACCTTTTGAAACCTTCTAGGCATTCTGTGTCAGGAGGCTGTGCCTCAGTCATGAAGCTTTAAAAAGAAAGAACCTGCATTTATATAGCGTCTTTCATGACCTCAGAAAGTCCCAAAATGCTTCACAGCCAATTAAAGTACCTTTGAAATATAGTCACTGCTGTAATGTACAGAAATGATGCAGACAATTTGCACTTAGCAATGAGATAAATGATTAGATAATCTGGTTTAGTGATGTTGGTTGAGGGATAAATATTGGCCAGGACATCAAAAAAGCTCCCCTGCTCTTCTTCAAATAGTGCCATAGGATCTTTTATGTCCAGTTGAGAGCAGACAGGGTTTAACATCTCATCCAAAGGACTGCACCTCCGGCAGTGCAGCTCTTCCTCTGTACGGTGCTGAAGTATCAGCCTAGGTTATGTGATGAAGTCTCTGGAATGGGGCTTGAACCCACAGACAGCTGACTCAGAGGCAAGAGTGCTACCACGGAGCCAAGGCTGAGCTATGTTTGCTTGTACAGCCAGATTTGCAGCCAAGATCCACAGCATGGATTGCTCTCATTATGGCACAGAAAGTGACCACAGCAGATTACCTGTTCTCCATTGCCATGCAAGAGAACCAAACACTAAGCAGCCCTTACATTAAATATTCTAGTGATTTATTACAACTATTTAAAAAAACATCATTTGGTTCTGTCACCACGTACATCCCTTGTAACCTATTTAAAAACTTATATGTGCCATCTGAGAGCCTGGGGTCCGAGATGTAGATGGCTGCTGCAAAATGTTATGAGCCTTTTGGAATGGAGGTGGCTCTTCTGTGAGGGATGGACATAGTGAGAAAAAAACATTTTTCTCACTAGATGACACTACTGATGGTCTAATTTTGCCAAAAGTCACAGCATTGGTAATTCTTACCTGATTCCATCAAAAATTACAACTTTACATCATAGTGAAGATTAATTAACATGAGACCCCTATCCTTCAATCATGCAATTTAACTTCCCGTAAAACAGCATACAAAACAAGTATTTTCAAGTTATAGACACAAATGCCAGAGTTCAGATAAGACTTGGCAGAAATCATTTGAGCTACTTTTACTGTTTAATTATAAAAAAAACAACTTTCACTTACATAGTGCCTTTGTCATAGTGAAACCTGCCAGGGCACTTCTTAAAGGGAACGGGGTTAGACACTCAGCAGTTAGGAGATGTGACCGAATACATGGTTAAAGAAGTAGTTATTGAGAAGGCTTTTTAAAGTGGGACGAGATGTAGCAAGGTGGTGAGATTTAGGAAGGAATTCCAAAGCGCGGGGCTTGATGGCTGAAAGCTTTGCCACCTATGGTAGAGTGGAAGGGAGTGGAGGAACACAGGATCAAAGAGCAGAGGATGTGCACAGGAAACATCTGGAGGAGATTGCAGGGGTTAGATGGAGAAAACCTGTGAAGTGGTTAACAATGTTGAAAGCATTAGAGGGATTGAGGTGGTCAATGCACCACAATAACAGTTACATAGGATATTGTTGGTGACTTTGACCAGGGTGGACTTAATTCTGTGAGAATAAACGAACCCAGACTGATGTGATTCAAACAGGGAATAGCAGGGTCAGGGCAGCAAACAGAAGTCCTGCCTCTACTCGCCTTCTGTGCAAATAGGAAAATGAAGGCTACAGGCTGAAGTGCTCCTGGAGGATCACAGAATAATACAGCACAGACGAAGGCCATTCGGCCCATCATGTCTGCACCAGCTCTTTGAAAGAGCTATCCAATTAGTCCCACTCCCCTGCCCTTTCCCCATAGGTGTGCAAGGAAGGTGGGAATGGGACATCTGTCCACCACCCCTACCTAGCCATGACCGCAACCCATTTGTTTGGGGCAAGGCTGATTATGTATGGAGGGCAAGCTGCCTGCAGGAATCACATCACCAAGAGGGAGCCTGTCACTGCCAATGAGGAGAATTCAATCACTGCAGTACCAGAGCAACAATTATAGATGCGAAAGAACTCCAAAGTCAAATCAAATGTTTTACTGAAGGCCTCGCAGAGGTTTGAGGTTTTAACAAATGAGCGATTGGGCCATTATGAAGTGAGAGGAGCCCATACTAGACCTTCTTCCTCCAACCAACAAAGTAGGGATCGAACTGATAGGAAATTGCCCTCCCAAATACAGATCTCCCTTGCTATTGAATTGGTCAATACATACACTTCATTGTGACCTCCAACAGCAAGTGAACAAGTCTCTAAATATACCAGAAGCAGGAGGTGAAGGTTCTCACTGTAATCTATGTAACTTTGTAGACAATTACTCCATTTTTACACATTGCATTTGAATTATAATCAGATTGAACCCAGACAAAATTCAGATTTATCATAAAAATAGAGCAGTAGAACTATACCCATTTTATTTCAAGCATTTTAGAGCCTTTTAGTTGAACTTTTTTTTACTAATATCAATACTTTAATCTCCAGGTGGAAAGAATTGGGGAATCATTGCAAGAATGAGCCCAGATACTGCCTGTGACAGTATTAATTAGCCTTGTTATAACAGTTTGAGATCAAAGTAAGATCATGGCTTTATTACATTTAGGAGTCTGCAGAAGGTCCCAAATTGGAACAACAAATCACTAGCTATTTTGATAAGCATCCTGTTAGTATATGCTTGGTTTAAGAGATTTTTTGTGTTTGAAAGTATTTGGGATTCCTTCTTCTTAACTATTGTTTTGACTTTTATAGCCATTCTATACAAGGGTTGGCTTGGTAGGAAATATGCCACCAATTTTAGCCCAATCCTACAGTCAAGAGCATTTGCATACTCCTGGTGGGTGCCTCTGCCATTTATGATCCAATGGGATGCCCATCTCAGGTGAGGGGCAGGGAGAAATTCGCTGCGGTGCTTTTATGCAGCCTAAGCAGGCGCCGTGACAAGAGGGAACTACATTTAAAAACAGAAATGCCGCTCCTGGCCAGATTCCCCAAATCAATCGATCGCACTGAATTAATGACTTTTAAGTAGCAGGCATTTTAAATTTTAAACCCCCCCCACCACCCGAATACCCTTAGCAATGCTGGATGTTAGTGTCAAATAGGTTTCCATTGATTCCAGTCATTCTAGGGAACAAATGGCAAGAAATATATCATAGGACATATTACCCTCATTTACATGGAGTCATAATACTCCCTTCCATTTTTGGGTATAACCAAGTCCAGCCCCATTTTCCACCAACCCATACACATCATGTTGATTTTTGTGGCTGTAGAGCTGCAGGCATTTGCATCCAAAACCTATTAGAATTTCTACATAATTTGTATTAATTTGTACTCGCCGCAGTAATTCACATTTTTATTTTTGAGTACAGTTTACTTTTACCCCAGGAACCATTCATTATTACAGTGTCCTTCATTCACTTTCTTCTGCACTGTCGATAGTCTTTGGGCAGAAATCTGTGTTTTCTTTGGGGCAAGCCAACAGTGTCAGTTTTCCCTTCTCTCTCTCTCTCCTCTCACGAGGCACAGCATCCTGCCAAAGTGTAGTAATCAGAGGAGGTTTGGCTGAGAGCTGACTGAAGTGGATCCGAACAGTGGCAGGCAGGCAGACTGGTGACTGGCAACCCTTGGAACTCTAACCCACCTTGGAGTTGGAAGGTAGTAGCTCGCTCCTGTGTGCTAACAAGCTGCCTGAAATCCAAGGGCTTTTTAATCTTCAGCATCTCTTCCATTCCAATCAAAACATACCAATACATGTTTTGATTGGATGCTGGCAGATTTTATAAAACACTTGAATTTCATGCAACCTGCTACAACATCCAGAACAACTGTCTTTCAACCGGATGTTGGGTTTAACTTACAGTTGAGGTAACCTCATATTGAACTAATGCTTCTGTGTCATGCAGGAGACTCAACAAAGGGCTAGAAATTCATTATAGCCCAGGAATGGGCGGTATCATTGGAAAAGTTTTGAGAATTAGCGCCAGGCACTAATGCTTTAGACTGCACGCAAAATTAATTCTTACTGCTCAAAGAAATGATTGGAGCATTAATTCAAATCTTAAAGGCCTAGCTCATTGGCGTTACACTTAAAGGGTGGACCAATATCGGTACAGGCTAATCGCAACTCATCATTGCCACAGGTTTTTTTCAAGGGAAAAAATTGAGTCGTGCCCCCTTTGGGGCGCTAACTTCACCAGGGCACTATTTTAGCGCCCCGAAAAAATTAGCGCCCCCACGGCCGAAATTCACTGGTAGCGCCCCAAGAGGGAGGCAGGGTGCTACTGGAAGCGCCCCGCCTCCCTCTTGGGGTGCTGCGAGTGGCACGTCGCGCCACAGTACTGCAGGCCTTCCTCCCCTTAGTCATAGAGTCATAGGGGTAGAAATTAGGTCGCGCCCCATTTGGGGCGCAAATATCGTCCGGACGCAAATATTAGCGCCTGGCGCTAATTATCGGCACTGACGGGAAACTTCACTTTTACCGCCCCGGGAGGTGAGTGGAGCGCTAAATCAGGCGCTGCACACCTCTCTTAAGGCGCAAAGGCCGAGCAGTGAGGCGCTAACTCGGAGCGCTGGCGAAGCTCATGTAATGTCAGTCAGCAATGGAACACACACACAATGGCACGGGCCAGTTCTTAAAGGGGATGGTTAATCTTGCTTTCCATCCACATCCTGTTCATTGCTGCCTTGAATCTCGGCCTGGAGAGACTTGCACATCAAATGTGCTGGAAAGAACAATGGAGAGCACCAGGCAAAGAGCTCAGAGATGCAGCTCCCACGGTCTCTGCTAAATCGATACAAGGAATGGCAAATCAAAATGAACCTGCAAAGTGCTGCTCAGTACCCAAAACTCCTTCACACAACGTTGAATCTCTCCAGAAGTCTCTCCCTCTCTCTCTCAGAATGCGTAGTTCAAAAATGCCACCAACAATAAAAGACAGGAAGAGGCCCCCTTTAAATAGCGCCCCCCCCAGCCCCACAGCGATTGATAGCGTTCCAGTCTTCTGGTCGTTGGAAGCGCCAGGCGGTAAGGCAGGGGGCGCCACTCAATTTCCGCTATGGGGCGCCCCAAGGGCGTTGCACCATGGAATGACGTCACAATCTGCGCGCGCAGGCGGTCGCAGCGGTAAGTTTTAGCGCCGCCGCACAATCTCAAGTTAAGTTCTCGAGCGGCGCAAACATCGCTGCGCCCGGGCGTTAGCGGCTTTGCGCCCCATTAGCGCCCTCTTAAGGCGCTAACGGGTGGCGCAACCAAGTGAATTTTTACCCCATAGAGTTATACAGCACAGAAAGAGGCCCTTCGGCCCATCGTGTTCACGCCGGCCATCAAGCCCTGTCTATTCTAATCCCATTTTCCAGCACTTGGTCCATAGCCTTGTATGCTATGGCGTTTCAAGTGCTCATCTAAATGCTTCTTGAATGTTGTGAGGGTTCCTGCCTCTACCACCCTTTCAGGCAGTGAGTTCCAGATTTCAACTACCCTCTGGGTGAAAAAGTTTTTCCTCAAATCCCCTCTAAACCTCCTGCCCCTTACCTTGAAACTATGCCCCCTGGTTATTGACCCCTCCACCAAGGGGAAAATTTCCCCTCTATCTACCCTATCTATGCCCCTCATAATTTTGTACACCTCAATCAGGTCCCCCCTCAGCCTTCTCTGCTCCAAGGAAAACAATCCCAGCCTGTCCAGTCTCTCTTCATAGCTGAAGCGCTCCAGCCCAGGTAACATCCTGGTGAATCTCCTCTGCACCTCTCCAATGCACTGTCACCAAAATGCTCTCCTACTGACACTTCCACCACTTGCCCGGCTACATTCCCTAGAATTAGGTCCAGTACCGCCCCCTCTCTTGTAGGACTTTCTACATGCTGGCTCAAAAAGCTCTCCTGGATGCACTTTAAGAATTCCGCACCCTCTAAGCCTTTCACACTCTGACTATCCCAGTTAATATTGGGGAAGTTGAAATCCCCTACTATTATTACCCTATTATTTCTACACTTCTCAGATTTGCCTACATATCTGTTCCTCTATCTCCCCCTGACTGTTTGGGGGCCTATAATACACTCCCAACAAAGTGCTTGCCCCCTTTTTGTTTTTAAGTTCTACCCATATGGCCTCATTAGAGGAACCTGCTAAGATATCATCCCTCCTTACAGCAGTAATTGACTCCTTGATTAATATTGCGACACCCCCTCCTCTTTTACACCCCCCTCTGTCTCGCCTGAAGGTTCTATACCCCGGAATATTGAGCTGCCAGTCCTGCCCCTCCTAAACCATGTCTCTGTGATAGCAACAATATCATACTCCCATGTGTTCATCAACACCTTCAATTCATCTGCCTTACTCGCAAGACTCCTTGCATTAAAATAAATGCCATCCAGCCTTGCCATACTTCCTTGTGCCGTTACATATTTGCTCTGCCTTCCAGGCTGACTTGTTTTTTCCTCTATATTTGGCTGTGCATCACCCTCTACTATAGCTCCACTCCGTATCCCATCCCCCTGCCAAGTTAGTTTAAACCCCCCCCCACAACAGTATTAGCAAACCTCCCCGCAAAGATGTTGGTCCCATTCCGGTTCAGGTGCAACCCGTCCGACTTGTACAGATCCCACCTTCCCCTGAAGCAGACCCAGTGATCCAGGAAACTAAAGCCCTCCCTCCTGCACCAACTATTTAGCCACGCATTCATCTGCTCTATCCTCTTATTCCTGTACTCACTAGCACGTGGCACCGGGAGTAATCCAGAGATTACAACCTTTGAGGTCCTAGCTCCCTAAATTCTTGTTGCAGGACCTCATCCCTCTTTCTACCCATGTCGTTGGTACCAATGTGAACCACGACCTCTGACTGTTCGCCCTCCCCCTTCAGAATGCCCTGCAGCCGTTCAGTGACATCCTTGATCCTGGCACCAGGGAGGCAACATACCATCCTGGAGTCATGTCTGCGGCCACAGAATCGTCTATCTGTTCCCCTTACGATAGAATCCCCTATCACTATTGCTTTCCCACTCTTTTTCCTCCCCACCTGTGCAGCTGAGCCACTCGTAATGCCACGGACTTGGCTCTTGCTGCATTCCCCTGAGAAACCATCTCTCCCAGCAGTATCCAAAATGGAAAATCTGTTGGAGAGGGTGATGGACCCAGGGGACTCCTGCACTACCTTCCTAGTTCTTTTACTCTGTCTGGTGGTCACCCATTCCCTGTCTGCCTGTGCACTCTTTACCTGCGGTGTGACCACCTCATTAAACGTGCTATCCACGAAGATCTCAGCTTCGCGGATGCTCCACAGTGACTCCAGTCGCAGCTCCAGCTCCGAAACGCGGATTTCGAGTAGCTGCAGCTGGAGACACTTCCTGCACATGTGTTCGCCCTGGACACCGAAAGTGTCCCTGACTTTCCACATAGCACAGGAGGGGCACTCCACGCTGCCGAGCTGCCCTGCCATGTCCTACCCTTAATTTACTCCCTTTACTTCCTTTAAATTAAAGAATATTAAATACACTAGGGACCTTATTTCCCTTTAAACACTACTTACTCTAAACTAGAGACCTTACTTTTACTTTAACGACTGGACTGTAGAAATACTTACCAGGTCCTGGAAGCTGACAAAGATAGAAAAAGAAAGGAATACCTCCCTCCACTCACTCACTCACCTCACTCACCTCACCAAACTCGCAGCTTAACGCTCTGTTCCGAGCTGCACTCTGTGACAAACTGCACTCTAGCCTCCCTTATTTACACTGCTGAGATTTAAATAAGTGAGCTCTCTGGCAGTTACTGAACCAGATTAGACCAGCTAATTAATTAACTACTCTCACCTGCTCTCCAGCGCACCCCAGGGCCCAGCTGGGCCACCAGGGATCGGAGTGCTGGCAAAAGAGCCCGGCACTCAAGAGAAGTGCTGGGCTCACGGAGCGCAGTCAGCACTCCGCGAGGGGACGGCAGAGGGGGCAGGTGCTGGCAGGCGGCCAGCAACAAAAATGGCTGCCCGGCACCTCCCCTTTAATTTGCACCGCCCCGGCCGCAGGTAGGCCCCCCTGATCCCATCGGACATAGCGTCCGGCGGTAAGTCAGGGGGCGCTACCGAAGATCGCGGCCGGGGCGCTGCGCACGGCGATGACGTCATCGCCGGCGGCGCAACGCCGCGGGGCACTAACGGTTACCGCCACCGCTAACCTCACGCTGAATTTCGCGGGAGGCATTGGCGGCGCCACGCCCAGGCGCTAGTTACTTTGCGCCCCGTTAGCATCCTCTTAGGAAGCAAAGGAACCGAATTTTTAGGCCTCATTATTTAAAGGGGTGGTTCATTGATACTGCAGCACCTCAGTCTCAGCTTTGCTGGCTGTGCAGCTGCCTCAGCAAGGAGAAGCACAAGGAGAAGGAGCCGGAGGACTGAAGCACGTGTGCTCATGGCAGATCCACCTCAGTCGGGTAGTCAAGGTGATTGAATGCTTCAACAAATGCTACATACCACCATCTGTACCACAGTCTTCACACACTGCCCAAAGCACCACACCCCCCAACACTCAGCCACCAATCTCTACCTACCAACACTCACACCCACATCTCATGCCTTGCACACAATGACAGCTATTCAACTATGGCAGGCACAAGGGTCATTAGTTATTAGAATGAATGTGATATGTTTACGCATAAATTTATTAATGAAGTTTGCAATATTTTGTGGTCTCTCTCATTTCACTTTTGTGCCCAGGAGGACGTTGTGATATGGCATGAAACAGGGAAGGTATGATGGGGATGTGATGAGCAAAAGGGATCTGGGGTTTAAGTCCCCTGTTGCCTCAGCCACCTCGGCCCCACACCTTGGACATCCCTCCCTAAATTCCTCAGCTTCTTCAACTCCCTCTTCTTCTTTAAAACCTTCCTTAAAACCCACCTCTTCGACCAAACTTTATATATCCTTCTTTGGCTTAGAGTTCATTTTTTCCTTATGCCTCTGGAAGCGTCCAGGGATGTCTTTTCGACGTTAAAAGCGTCATATATTTGCAGGTAGTCATTGTTGTTGAGTTGTTTTCCAGCAGTGCAAAATATAAGATCTGCATAACATTCATGTCTACAAGTTCTTTGCCTTCTCAGTAGTTTCCATCGTTGGTTTTATGTATTGAACTTTATATTCTTCACCGGATGCAGAAGCAATGCTGAAAGCCAAACATTACAAATCATTAAAGTTCTGCCAAGATGCAAACTGCTGGGATTATTAAGAACTCATTTGATTAAGTTCAAGGAGAGTTTTTACAGGGTTACATTTTTATCAGTGCTTGGAATCGATTAAATGGAGTAGCAGAAGGCACAGTGATTGTAATCCTCTGGGAACTGGGAAAGACCCCACAACTGTCCAAATCTGAATTTCCCCTTTAAAGTCAAAACTTTATGCTCATTGATGGACAATGAGAAACGCTAACTATATAAAGGGGAAAAAACTATCAGCACAATATTGATACTCTACTATTAGAGGTGTCAAACTAATTTTATACAGTGGGCCTGATCCGGCATCCTGGCACTTGGGCCGTGAATTTAATTCTGGAGGCGGGATGGGGGCAGGTCAGCTGGTTTCTGGGTTCCGATCCCGCCCCAGCTGCCTCTGCTCTGTAGACGTGATTTTCCCTTGATTGGCCTTGTTAATACCAGCCAATTAACAGGAAGCGGGTCTGATGACGTCATTTGATGATGCGTCATCAGCCGGTTTCCTTAAAGGGACCATGCACAATTTTATTTTGACAGTTGATCTGTCAGTGTTTGACAGCATTGAGGTGCTGCAAACACTGACAATCACTGCACAAAGATGAACACTTGCACCCAGGCTCTCCAATGGCTCCCTCCATAAGCATATGCAGGGAGGTTCTCTTCCCTTCCAAGGGCAGAAGAGACCTCCCCAGGACACCAACTTACCTTGAACCACCACCCAATCCTCTCTATCTACTTTATCACTTCCCCATCTCATAGAAACATAGAAAGTTACAGCACGGAAGGAGGCCATTTCGGCCCATCGTGTCCGCGCCGGCCAACAAAGAGCTATCCAGCCTAATCCCACTTCCCAGCTCTTGGTTCGTAGCCCTGCAGGTTACAGCATCCCAAGTGCACATCCAAGTACTTTTTAAATGTGGTTAGGGTTTCTGCCTCTACCACCCTTTCAGGCAATGAGTTCCAGACCCCCACAACCCTCTGGGTGAAGACATTTCCCCTCAAATCCCCTCTAAACCTTCCACCAATTACCTTAAATCTGTGCCCCCTAGTTTTTGACCCCTCTGCTAAAGGAAATAGGTCCTTTCTATCCACTTTATCTAGGCCCCTCATAATTTTATACACCTCAATAAGATCTCCCCTCAGCATCCTCTGTTCCAAGGAAAACAAACCCAGCCTATCCAGTCTTTCTTCATAGCTAAGATTTTCTACTCCCGGCAACATCCTTGTAAATCTCCTCTGTATCCCCTCTCTAGTGCAATCACATCTTTTCTGTAATGTGGTGACCAGAAATGCACGCAGTACTCTAGCTGAGGCCTAACTAATGTTTTATACAGTTGAAGCATAACCCCCTGCTCTTGTATTCTATGCCACGGTTAATAAAGGCAAGCATTCCGTATGCCTTCTTAACCACCTTATCTACCTGGCCTGCTACCTTCAGGGATCTGTGGACATACACTCCAAGGTTCCTTTGTTCCTCTACACTACTCAGTGTCCTACCATTTAATTCTCCAGATTGAATTCCATTTGCCACTGTTCTGCCCACCTGACCAATTTATTGATATCTTCCTGCAGTCTACAGCTTCCTTCTTCAGTATCAACCACACAGCCGATTTTAGTATCATCTGCAAACTTCTTAATCATACCACCTATATTCAAGTCTAGATCATTGATATATACCACAAAAAGCAAGGGACCTAGTACTGAGCCCTGCGGAACCCCACTGGAAACAGCCTTCCAGTCACAAAAACACCCATCAACCACTACCCTCTGCTTCCCGCCTCCAAGCCAGTTTTGAATCCAACTTGACACCTTGCCCTGGATCCCATGGGCTTTTAACTTCGTGAGCAGTCTGCCATGTGGAACCTTATCAAAAGCCTTGCTAAAGTCCTCTCACTAGCAACCCCTCACACTCACCCTCATCTTACTGCAAGCATACCAACTAACAACACACAAGGATAGGCACTTGAGAGGTTTAGCCAATGTCCATGTGAAGTTTCTGGTAATGTGTTGTCATACAGTGTAATATCTTTTTCCAAAAGTGCCCCTTATTGGACAGATCTGAACACACATTGAGAAGTGTCTTACTGAGTTCCAGTGATTGTTCAGTCATAACTCCACCACCCCGCCCCCCCCCCCCCCCCCCGCCCCTATAATGATGTGTGTGCATGGAATGGCTTGGACTATAAAGGGATGCTTCACGGTGCTGGTGTGGGATGGTGTCAACCTGGCGCATCATGTGGCAGCCAGGGCTTACAGCGTCAAGTGAAGAACATCTGGCCATGGTGATTCTCCCGGCCAGCAATTTTTGTCAGGGGCTGATGCCCTGTGTCCAGTGCAGCATCAGGTGGGTGAGGAGGAGATTGGCGCTCCTAGTGCTGGTGCTGCTGTTGTGGCTGGTTCTGGTGCTGCCGCGGCTGCTTTCCTCCGAATCTAACAACCAGGATGAGAGGATGTAAATAGTTCCCATCTCGTTGCTATAGATTTCAGTTAAGGCAAGAAGCTTGCAAGCGCACGCTCAAAGTGGCCTGAATATTCCAATCAGGTAACACTGCAGATGGATGTCAGCTTGACCAGTCACAAGGTCAGTAGATTTGCAAAATCTTATCCCAAACCTCCAACAACAAAGTTGTTGCATTTGAATATCAGCCATGTTACAGGAGCACTTTTAAAGTGCGGCACCAATGACTCCAAATCATGTCCTCCAGCAACTCGTCTCCTTGCAGCTGGCCTGTTTCTGACAAGACGGCAAACAGGAGCCAGAAGCACGAAAATGGGAAACCACTATAAAAATAGGATTAGCAAGGCAGTTAACAGGCTGTTAACTGCCTTAACTACCTGTCCCACCAGTCGGGTCAGTTTGGGAGTGGCTGACCCGACACTCACGAAAATCGCATGGGGGTGGGATGGAGGCGGGTTGGGTGTCTGAAGCCATTTTTTCCAATTTTTGCTGCCGATCCGCCTCCTCAGGGCTATTAAAATTGAGCCCTTGGTGTGGGCAACATTTAGTAAGACTGGGGGAGGACCACCCAACCTCATGGTCCTGTCGGAGCTGGAGCAGCAAGTGCTCGACATCAGTGGCCCTGCAAGAGCTGTCAGGATAGGACATTTCAAGGCTGGGGGCTGCTATGAACAGGATCTCTGAGTATTACTTGCACTCTCTCATGGACCTCTGAAAAACAGACAATCACAAAGCTTGACTAAATCCACCTACATTGTAATGTCTGTCATCTGCTACTGTTCAGCCTCTCAGTGCCATCCTAATTACATAAGAACATAAGAAATAGGAGCAGGAGTAGGCCAATTGGCCCCTCGAGCCTGCTCCGCCATTCAATAAGATCATGGCTGATCTGATCCTAACCGCCAATCTACTATCACAGAACCATCTCCTGAACCTAACAGGATTGGACACACGAAATAGGAGCAGATCAGGCTACACGGCCCCTGGGACCGCTGCGCTACCCACAGGGCCATGACCAATCCGAACCTAGACTCATGTCCAAATTCCTGCCCGCTCCCCGTAACCCTTAATTCCCTTTACTTCTAGGAAACTGTCTATTTCTGTTTTAAATTTATGTAATGATGTAGCTTCTACAGCTTTTTGGGGCAGCATATTCCATGGACCTACCACCCTCTGAGTGAAGTAGTTCCTTCTCATCTCAGTTTTGAAAGAGCAGCCCCTTATTCTAAGACTATGCCCCCTAGTTCTAGTTTCACCCATCATCGGGAACATCCTCCCCGCATCCACCCGATCCAACCCCTTCACAATCTTATATGTTTCAATAAGATCGCTTCTCATTCTTCTGAACTCCAATGAGTAGAGTCCCAATCTACCCAACCTCTCCTCATATGTCCATCCCCTCATCCCCGGGATTAACCGAGTGAACCTTCTTTGTACTGACTCGAGAGCAAGGATGTCTTTTCTTAAGTATGGACACCAAAACTGTATGCAGTATTCCAGGTGCGGTCTCACCAATACCTTGTACAACTGAAGCAATACCTCCCTACTTTTATATTCTATCCCCCGAGCAATGAAAGCCAACATTCCATTGGCCTTCTTAATCACTTGCTGCACCTGCATACTAACCTTTTGAGTTTCGTGCACCAGGACCCCCAGATCCCTTTGTACTTCAGTACTTTCCAATTTCTTGCCATTAAGATAATAACTTGCTCTACTATTTTTCCTGCCAAAGTGCATAACCTCACACTTTCCAGTATTGTATTCCATCTGCCAAATCTCTGCCCACTTACTTAGCCTGTCTATGTCCCCTTGCAGATTTTTTATGTCCTCCTCACTCACTACTTTCCCTCCCATCTTAGTATCATCTGCAAACTTTGATATGTTACACTCGGTCCCCTCCTCCAAATCGTTAATATAGATTGTAAAGAGTTGGGGACCCAGCACTGACCCCTGCGGAACACTACTAGTTACTGATTGCCAGTCTGAGAATGAACCATTTATCCCAACTCTCTGCCTTCTGTTAGATAGCCAATCCTCTATCCATGCCAGAATATTACCCCCAATCCTGTGATTTTTTATCTTAAGCAATAATCTTTTGTGTGGCACCTTGTCAAATGCCTTTTGGAAGTCTAAATACACCACATCCACTGGTTCCCCTTTATCCACCCTGTGTGTTACTTCCTCAAAGAACTCCAGCAAATTTGTCAAACATGACTTCCCCTTCATAAAACCATGCTGACTTTGTCCTATTAAATTATGATTATCCAAATGTCCCGTTACTGTCTCCTTAATAATGGACTCCAAAATTTTACCTACCACAGATGTTAGGCTAACCGGTCTATAGTTTCCAGCCTTCTGTCTACTGCCCTTTTTAAATAAGGGTGTTACATTAGCAGTTTTCCAGTCTGCCGGGATCTTTGCTGAGTCCAGGGAGTTTTGGAAAATTATTACCAATGCATCCACAATCCCTACCGCCACTTCCCTCAAGACCCTAGGATGTAAGCCATCAGGTCCAGGTGATTTATCCACCTTGAGTCCCATTATTTTACCGAGTACCACTTCCTTAGTGATTTTGATCGTGTTTAGCTCCTCCCCCCCATAGCCCCCTGTTTGTCCAGTGTTGGGATATTCTTAGTGTCCTCTACTGTAAAGACTGATACAAAATATTCATTCAGTGTATTTGCCATCTCCATATTTCCCACCATTAATTTCCCGGTCTCATCCTCTAAGAGACCAACATTTACTTTAGCCACCCTTTTTCTTTTTATATAACTATAAAAACTCTTACTATCTGTTTTTATATTTTTTGCTAATTTACTTTCATAATCTATCTTCCCTTTCTTAATCAATCTTTTTGTTATTTTTTGCTGTCTTTTAAAGTTTTCCCAATCCTCTATCCTCCCACTAGATTTGGCTATCTTATAAGCCCTTGTTTTTAGTCGAATAATATCCTTAATTTCTTTACTTAGCCACGGATGACTGTCTTTTCTTTTACACCCTTTTCTTCTCAGTGGAATATATATTTTTTGGAAGTTGTAAAATAACTCCTTAAATGTACACCACTGATCATGTATCGTCTTACCCTTTAATCTATTTTCCCAATCCACTTTACTCAATTCCGCTCGCATACCTTCATAGTCTCCTTTATTCAAGCTTAGCACGCTTGTTTGAGATCCAACCTTCTCACCCTCTAATTGAATATGGAATTCAACCATGTTATGGTCACTCATTCCAAGGGGATCCTTTACTAGGACATTTTTAATTAATCCTGTCTCGTTACACAGGACCAGATCTAAGGTTGCTTGCCCCCTGGTCGGTTCAGTTACATACTGCTCAAGAAACCCATCCCTAATATACTCAATGAACTCATCCTCAAGGCAGCCCTGCCCAATTTGATTTGTCCAATTAATATGATAGTTAAAATCCCCCATAATTATAGATGTTCCCTTATTACAAGCCTCAACTATTTCCTGATTGATACTCCGTCTAACAGAGTTGCAACTGTTCGGAGGCCTATAGACTACGCCCACTAGTGTTTTTTTCCCCTTATTATTCCTTATCTCAACCCAAACTGTTTCATTATCCTGATTTTTGACCCAATATCATTTCTCTGTATTACAGTGATTCCTTCCTTTATTAACATAGCCACCCCACCTCCCCTTCCTTCCTGCCTGTCCTTCCTGATTGTTAAATAACCTGGTATGTTTAATTCCCAGGCATTGTCACCCTGCAGCCATGTTTCTGTAATGGCCACAAGATCATACCCATATGTAGTTATTTGTGCCATTAACTCATCTATTTTGTTACAAATGCTACGTGCATTCAGATAGAGAACTTTCAAATATGTTTTGTGACACTTAGTTCCTGCTTTTGCCCTTATTATTACTTTACCTTTTACTCCATACCTTCTGCCCCTTCCTGACACACTCTGGTTTTTAATTTCCCCACTGCTACCTAAGTCTGTGACCTTCTCTGTTGTCATTTTTATTATTTGCTCTCTAGGAACCTCCCCCCCACTAGTTAGTTTAAAGCCCTCTCTACAGCCCTAGTTATATGATCCGCCAGGACTCTAGTCCCAGCACTGGCCAAGTGAAGCCCGTCCCAATGGAACAGTTCCCTCCTGCCCCAGTACTGGTGCCAGTGTCCCAGGAAGCAAAACCCATTTCTCCCACACCAGTCTTTGAGCCACTCATTTAACTCTCTAATTTTATTTGTCCTAACCAAATTCGCTCGTGGCTCAGGTAATAATCCAGAGATTATTACCCTTGAGGTTCTGTTTTTTAATTTGACCCCTAGCTGCTCATACTCCTTTAACAGAACCGGCTTCCTTGTCCTATCTACGTCGTTTGTACCAACATGGACCACGACAACTGGATCCACCCCCTCCCACTGCAAGTTTCTTTCCAGCCCAGAGGAGATGTCCTTAACCCTGGCACCGGGCAGGCAACACAGCCTACGGGACTCTCGCTCTCGGCTGCAGAGAACTCTATCTATCCCCCTAATAATACTATCCCCTACCACTACAACATTTCTATTTACTCCCCCCTCTTGAATGGCCCCCCATTCCACGGTGCTGTGGCCAGGTTGCTCATCCTCCCTGCAGTCCCCGCTCCCGTCCCCACAGGGAGTAAGAACCTCGAACCTGTTGGACAAGAGCAAGGGCTGCGGCTCCTCCAACACTACCTCCTGGATCCCTGTACCTGCCTCACTCGTAGTCACACCGTCCTGTCCCTGACCATGGGCTACATCTGAATTAATTAACTTCATAGGTGTGACCACCTCCCGAAACACAGAGTCCAGGTATTTCTCCCCCTCCCTGATGTGTCGCAGTATCTGAAGCTCAGACTCCAGCTCATCAGCACGGAGCTGGAGTTCCTGTAGCAGCAGACACTTGTCACAGATGTAATCACCGTGAGCCTCAATGGGGTCCACCGGCTCCCACATCTCGCAACAGTAACACATCACCTGCTCCATTCTATGCAATTAATTAAATTTCTTACTGTTAGTTCTGGACACTCTCTGCCCGATTATAGATGCTAGTATCCCCTCTAATTAATTGAATTTAAATTAAATCAATCCCTCTAAATTACACCAGTTAAATGGTTTACCAACAGTCACTCTGCACCAGAAAGGCCTTATTAACTACAACCCACAGAGTTTAAGTTTAAAAAGAGAGAAATACTCACCAACCAATTACTTACCTGCTTTCTGGTGACGTCACACCTCGATTATTTTTACCTCTCTCCCTCCCTCCGAGTTCGGAGACTGGTCCCGCCTTACCTGGTCTCTGGAGCCTTTTAAACCCTCTGCCGCCGCCTCGCCTCACGCAGGTCCGCCGCCGCACCAGGAAGCAAACTCGCAGCTTAGCACTCTGTTCTAAATCTGCACTCCCTTTATCTCTTTCCTCTAGGTCCTTCTCGACACCATGGTCCTTCAAACAAGAAACCTCAGAGGAGGAGAATCCTTCTGAGGAGGTATCGTCATGCACCTCATCACTCCCGAACACAAGTTTCTTTTTATTCGTTCCTGGGATGTGGGTGTCGCTGGTAAGGCCAGCATTTATTGCCCATGCCTAGTTGCCATTAAGAAGGTGGTGGTGAGCCGCCTCCTTGAACCGCTGCAATCCGTGTGGTGAAGGTACTCCCACAGTGCTGTTAGGGAGGGAGTTCCAGGATTTTGACCCAGCAATGTTGAAGGAACGGCGATATACTTCCAAGTCAGGATGGTGTGTGACTTGGAGGGGAACTTGGAGGGGATGGTGTTCCCATGCACCTTGTCCTTTTAGGTGGTAGAGGTCGTAGGTTTGGGAGGTGCTGTTGAAGAAGCCTTAGTGAGTTACTGCAGAGCATCTTGTAGATGGTACAAACTGCAGCCATGGTTCAGCGGTGGTGGAGGGAGTGAATGTTTTGATGGAGTGGATGGGGTGCCAATCAACCAGTACAGAGATTGACATGCTGGCTGGGTTAGAGAGTAAGGTAGAGGGGTCTGAACATGGTGAAACACCCAGCACTAGTGAGCAGCAGCAGATACTGGCATCAGGGACAGCCCAGGAGACGGCTCTCCGGAGGGCGAGGTCCTCTCCCAGCTCTGCTGAGGAGGATGGAGATGAGGACTTCATGGGCCCATCAATGAGAAGAAAACTCTCATACAAGCAGCTATACCAGGTATTGGAAAGTCTGCCAGGGAGTTTCACCACCGTTGTTAAAAGTGTGGAGGAGTCCGCTTCCATCCTGTGTGGTGTCATCTCCCATGGCACCCTGCAGTCTATCTTGGAGAGTGTGGCCATCTCCAGGGATCCTGCAGCCGAATCCTAACAACGGGAGTTAATTTTAACAGACTTTGCAGCTTTGGTGGCAGCTCAAACAGACTATGGGCGCAAACCTGTGTTCTGACTTGGACAGATTGATGGAGTAAATGGATGAGGGCTTTCAAGGCCTCACTCATCTTCTGCAGGCTGCTGTACCTGCAGATAAGTGGAAGTGCTGAGCCTCAGCACATGTTGCCCTCCCCCAGGATGTCAGCATGTCTGCTTTCTCACCATCCCCTCAAATAATACCAACCAAAGTGCCAGAAAGACAGCTGGGCCACACTGCCCTGGCAGCAGCTGAAGTTGGGCCCTCAGAGGCTTGTGCTCCCAGATGTCATCAGCGACAAGCCCCTCAAGGGTCCCTACATAAGCAACAGCAGCCTTCCACCAGCTCGGATGAAGCACATCATAGGAATAGTAGAGTTAGTAAACGTTCCTTTAAGAAAAAAATATTCCACACGGGTTAATCACTTGGGTGACAGAAAAATTCACCACCATATTGGTTATAGAATTAAAATCATCACCTTTATCGCATTTGCAACTTTGGTCTAACAACTTTGACCCCACCTGAAGGAAAAAAAATTGCAGGGCTACAGGGAAAGGGCGGGGGAGTGGGACTAGCTGAAGAGCTCTTGCAGAGAGCCGGCACGGGCTCGACGGGCCGAAAGGCCTCCTTCTGTGCTGTAACCATTCTATGATTCTATGATAGTGTCTTCTCGTTTTATATTCTTAATCTGCATTGTCAGAAAGTCATTGGCTGAATAGTTTCAATATTCTTCAATGTAGAATGAAGGGAGTGGTGAGAGGGTAACAAGGACCAATAACGCAGAGGGGATTTTTCTGTTTTTTCAGATAAGGGGATTGAGGAGATCACCGAAAGTGCTGCTCTATCAACTGCTCCCTGGCCTCTCTTGCTGCAATGCATTCCGCTGACTCTCGGTCTTGTACTTCTCCCTTACCTTCATCCAATTCTTCCTTGCCTGATGGCGCCTCTTCTTACTGCTGTGCCTCCAACAACTCCAATACTATTCACAATTTTAAAATGCCTGAAAAAAATCAAAAGAAAGAATTAGGAACAGTTTCAATAAGTTTTCTAATCCTTAAGTGACAAACACTTTTGTGCTGTCTCTATTTTATATATATTTGTTGCTTATGGTGTTTGACTAAAAACTGTAATATTTACTGTACAGTTTCATCTTTTCCAGTTGTAATTGTTAATGTAAATGAAGCTGTAATAACCATACAGAATATATAAAAAACAGTTACTTCCAGCTTTGCTCCTACAGAATCAGCAGTGATCCTATGTGCAATTTCTGCACTCCAAAATAGGGTTAAACAGTGAAACCACCATTATACACCATAAAGGATGGGAACCCCTCTGGTGTATAATGACAGATGATCAAGAGTCCCCAAATGTTTGGCTTGACGTGTATAGTACAGCACAGGAATGAAGACAAGTACAATACAAATAACGCAAATTTCTTGGACTGTGAGGTTGATTTATGTCAGATCGGTGTTAATGGGCTGTGCAATGGTGTGTTTCTTGTGCAAAGCTTCTGTGGAATAGTTGGGAAGGTGCATAATTGGCCCAGATAATGGAGGTTCTAATCTAGTATAATTTCAGTTTGTGAATAACTAATTATTTTGCATCATAGGTTTGAGGGTGCAATCTATTGTGCACAGCAAGCCTCAAAAATTAGACTACTTGTTCAGTCACACACATTGCAAACAAATTAACTTCTCTAACAGTTCTTCATTGACAGTTTATATCCTTTTCTCCAATGAGTTCATGGAATTGTGTATAATTGTTAATCAGTTTTTAGTAATTTTCACTTTAAAATGGACAGATTTGCCAAACATGAGAATTCTGGAAATCTCGTGATTTGTGAGTCTCATAATATTTTTTCAGTTTTACACAGGGACAGTGTTTGGTGTGCTCACTTCACATTTTCGCTCACTTCATCTCCAATACAAGTACAAAAACAGCCAAGTAACATAAATAAAGTACCTAATAGTAGAGTATTGTAAACTATATATAACTAGCAAAAGAGAAGGGATGAATCAGATTTTGATGAGCTTTTTGTTACATTGAATCTTCCACAGTTTTCACCTAAAAACATAACATTCCCTACCCCCCATCAAAAAGGCCTCAACATTGACAGCCATTCCCACTGCTGCAAGCCTTAGAACTGTATTTCTGCCCCAATTTCCACGTGCAAGGCTGTGCCAGGGGCCAGGCCTGTGCCAAGGCCAAATTGGGTATGTTTCTCCTGCCTGGTTCCTTGATGCAGGAGGGACAGGAAAATCGGCCACATGGTCTACTTTGGGACAATAAGCATATAGTACATGACCCCAGTCTAACGCTATTTCATCCAGGTTATGGAATAACTTGCTACATTTGTGGATTGGAGGTTTTCAGATCTAAGTATCTGCATGTATGGCTCAGTTCTATCAATCTCCTGAATGCCACTCACGTGTATTCGTACAATAGTGTGAAAGTGAACAGGTCCAAAATTTATATGAGATGTTCTGTTTGCTGTATTGCTTTGGCCCAGTGGTAGCACTTTTGCCTCTACATCAGAAGATTGTGTGTTTAAGCTCTACTCCAGCACCTTGAGCACATAATCTAGGCTGACACGTCCGTGCAGTAGTCAGGGAGTCAGCACTGTATTGTTGGAGGTACAGTGAGACGCCAAGGCGCCGTCGGCCTGTTCAGGTCAAATATCCCATAATACTATTTGAAGCAGAGCAGGGGAGGTCTTCCAATGTCCTTGCCAACATTTAGCCCTCAATCAACACGACCAAAACAGATTAACTGGGCATTTATCTCATTCCATTAACGCAAACTGAGTCCACATTATGGAGCTCATTTTGGACAGACAGTGCAAATCTCACATCCACAGCTCTGTAATAATAAATAGAGGTAAGCTGAGAAACCATTCCTGGCAGATCTTGAAGGTCCGTGGCTCCTGTAGCAGTAAATACCTCACATTGAAAATTGGGAGTTTCTCGCTTGCAACAGAAAGATTTCAAAGTACTGTAGAAGGAAAAGAAAGTGCCAACAAGACTCAGCTGTTCCAGGGACCTTTTTTCATACAAACAAGGCTGATTCGGGAAGGTCACTTGTAGGATTGGCTGTGTTAAAATACTAGGCACTGTTACAGAAGAAGATGCCTGCAAGTCTGTGGCTTTGTGTAAACTGGGATGTTTACTCCAAAGATGCATTCCTCATGATCCACTCCATATAAAGTAACCAATGTGTAGGAAAGCAGTTTTCTCACTCTGCTGTCACATAAAAAACGAGGGAGCTAATGAGTAACTATCCTTCAGGTCTCCGTGTCACCGCATATTGAGACATTCTCAGCTTCGTGTACACCTTCATGTCATTCTTGGGTGAAGGAAAGTGAAATGATTGCAGATGTAGCCCTGGAGCTGATCAGAAGATAACTTATTTTTTAAAAGCCAGTTTTCTTCCCTTTTTCTCTGTCCTCTCCTGAAGAAGCTGACTCTTGCGAGGTGGAGTGCCACAGCTAATGGCAATGAGGTAGGGTCCCACCGTTAATGGTACCTTGCCTAAATGGTCATTCCTAATCTCTTATGAGTGTTATTGAGCGATTGGCAATGAGTGTCATTGAGCGATTCCACCATGAACAGCATCGTAGTAGAGTTCAATCCTGTCCTGACATGACATGCATCAGGGATCAATGAATAGCAGTTAGGAATGGGAACGCTCACTGATTGTTCCTCACTATCCCAGCAGTACTGAGGCCAGTTGTAACATCCAGTTACGGCCCGAGCTCAGATCAGCCTAATTTGCAGAGATTGGGGATGGAATTTGTGACCTTTTTGGTGGGTTTGTGTGACTCAGTACCACATCAAGTTGTGCATTTACCCACTCAGGATCTTTTTCCAAAATCAGAAATTCATATATAAATGAACAGAGCGCACTGCAGGCTCAATCTTTTCCGTTGTGGTATGTCACAGGTTATCAATTATGCATGATATATGAGCTCGATGGTATGATAATATGATTAAGGATGAATGAAAAAATAGAAGTGAGAAGAGAAAACAAAACTCACTTTGACTGATTATATTAGAAAAATCAAAATTTGACCAAACTGAACTCAGATAATTTCTGACAACATACTTAAAAAGAACTCAATGGGTTGTAAACACAGAGGGACAAAGTTACTCTATGTGCATATGATAACATTTACTGTGCCATGCAAGGCCTGTTACTATCAATGTACGCATAAAGTGATCAAATGTCCTTCTGTCCCTATGTGGTTGATGAGCTACAAAAGTTTTCCCTCCATAACAGCAGGCAGTAGGCATCCACAATTGGAATTTCAGCAAAGACATTGGCCCAGAAATTCGGGTCGGAGGGTTCCCGCGGGTGCAAGCCCCCGACCTGCACTTACATAGCGCGCCTGCCGTTGTGCTGTGGGCCCGCATGGGATTCCGATCCTGGGCCTCCTCCAGCTGCCGGTGTGCAGTGCTCGCATATCCCAGCGGCGCAGTTAGTTCGAAGCGTCCCCTGGGATCACGTGGGCCATGGGCAGGGAATCTCCATTCATAGATTTGACAGGAAGACCTGTCAAATCTATGAATAGAGAACGGCCCCAAAACCTAAATAAAACTTCAAATAAATTTTTTTTAAAACATCACGTTTTTAAAATAACTATAAATTACATAAAATAACTATTTTAAACAATAATTTAAATTTTTGAAAGAATTAATTACAGTTTTTAACGGGGCTAAAAATAAACTTACCTTTCTTTAAAGTATTTAAAAATAATAAACCTGTGGAAAAAATGTTTTAATTTTACTTAATTCACCACTTACCTTGTTAAAAGCAGGCCTTGTGCCTGCTTTTTCCCCGCACAGCTGCTAGGGATTTACCCGCACGGAGAAACCTGTAAAAAAAGCTGAAGTTCCAGGTCTACGCGCTGCCTCTCCGGCGCACGCGTTTGACCTGTGAACCCCTTCCTTCAGGGGAACTGAAGTTCTTGTTTCCAGCGCATGCGCAGTGCATGTGCGAAACCGGCACTTTCGTTGGGCCTATGGGTGAGTACACAGCGCGTACTCACCCGTGGAGACCCAAATTTCTGTTTACTTTTACTTAATCTGAATAATTGGGAGCCGATGGTTTGGTTGTGGGGGAGGGTCCGACCCTTGGCATCTCATGATGGATCTGCACTTGCATAGACAGCTGGGGGGTGGGGCGCAAAGAGAGCCACATCTTAAGGATGGCATTGAATAATGGGATTCTGTGGCTGGCCAAAGTATTGATCCATTCTGTGGCAGACCAGTGGAATCTCCCCATTTGCACACTGGCATTTAACATTCAAACTTTGGGTTTGGATAATTCATATTTTGGGCCTTCCAAATACATACCTCAATGTTGAATAGATGTTTTGCTACATCAAAACAAGCATGAAGGACTCTTTTAAAGATGTGCCATTCCCATACTGTAAAAGTGGAAGGAATTAGTACTTAGATATTAAGCCACGGAAAGTGGTGGTTTGCTGGGAGAAAAGGAAAGGTGCAAATACGGTGTATCAGGGAGTACGCAACCCCTGCACCTTAGGGGCAAGCAGGTTACAGCTACTTTATTGGCTGGAAAGCGCTTTGGGACATCCTGAAGTTGCGAAAGGCGCTATATAAATGCAAGTCTTTCTTGTTTTCCCTGCTCCCGTTTTTGGGGTTTATCCGATTTAACCCCCAGTGCCTCCAGCAGTTCACACTCCATCAGTGTCCGCCTAGATCATGTGCTCATCTCCTGGAGGGGGATAGAGGCAGCAAGGCAAAGTTACTTTTGTAGCTTTTCTGGCTCCCATGTTAGCTGATATTGTTAACGGTTCTCTCTCCTCAGGTACTGACCCCCTCTCCTTTAAATCTGCTGTTATCATCCCCTCCTCAAAAAAATCAACCCTTGACCCCTCCATCCTTGCAAACTACCGCCCCATCTCCAACTTCCCTTTCCTCTCCAAAATCCTTGAATATGTTGTCACCTCCCAAATCCATGCTCATCTTTCCCGGAACACCATGTTTCAATGCCTCCAATCAGGTTTCCGCCCCTGCCACAGTACCGAAACGGCTCTTATCAAAGTCACAAATGACATCCTATGTGACTGTGACAAAGGTAAGCTATCCTTCCTCATCCTTCTCGACTTGTCTGCAGCCTTTGACACGGTTGACCATACCATCCTCCTCCAACACCTCTCCACCATCATCCAGCCGGGTGGGACTGCACTTGTCTGGTTCCATTGTTATCTATCTAATCATAGCCAAAGAATCACCTGCTTCTCTTCCCGCTCCCGCATCGTTGCCTCTGGTATCCCCCAAGGATCTATCCTTGGCCCCCTCCTATTTCTCATCTACATGCTGCCCCTTGGCGTCATCATCCGAAATCACTGTGTCAGTGTCATGTATGCTGACGACACCCAGCTCTACCTCACCACCGCTTCTCTCGACCCCTCCACTGTCTCTAAATTGTCAGACTGTTTGTCTAGCATCCAATACTGGATCAGCAGAAATTTCCTTCAATTAAATATTGGGAAGACCGAAGCCATTGTCTTCAGATCCCACCACAAATTCCGTTCCCTTGCCACCGACTCTATCCCTCTCCCGAACATCTGTCTGAGGCTGAACCAGACTGTTCACAAACTTGGTGTCATATTTGACCCTGAAATTAACTTCCGACCACATATCCACAACATAAGACCGCCTATTTCCACCTCCGTAACATCGCCCGTCTCTACCCCTGCCTCAGCTCATCTGCTGCTTAAACCCTCATCCATGCCTTTGTTACCTCTAGACTTGACTATTCCAACACACTCCTGGCTGGCCTCCCACTTTCTACTCTATGTAAACTTGAAGTCATCCAAAACTCTACAGCCCATGTCCTAACTCACACCAAGTCCAGTTCACCCATCACCCCTGTGCTCGCTGACCTACATTGGCTCCCAGTTAAGCAACACCTCAATTTTAAAATTCTCATCCTAATTTTCAAATCCCTCCATGGCCTCACCCCTCCCTATCTCTGTAATCTCCTCCAGCCCCACAACCCTCCGAGATATCTGTGCTCCTCTAATTCTGGCCTCTTGAGCATTCCTGATTATAATCGCTCAACCATTGGTGGCTGTGCCTTCAGCTGCCAAGGCCCTGAGCTGTGGAATTCCCTGCCTAAACTTTTCCGCCTCTCTACCTCTCTTTCCTCCTTTAAGACGCTCCTTAAAACCTACATCTTTGACCAAGCTTTTCGTCATCTGCCCTAATTTCTCCTTATAAGGCTCGGTGTCAAATTTTTTGTCTTCTCATACTCATGTGAAGCGCCTTGTGACGTTTTATTATGTTAAAGCCTCTATATAAATACAAGTTGTTGCTGTTGTTGCTGTAAAGTGTTTCAGCAGGCAGGGACATAATAGCACATAAGATAACCTCTGATGAGTGGGCACAGGCAGTATTTTAGATTCAGAGGAATGTAGGGTGTGGGCTATGATGTATGGCTGGAGAAGATTTCTCAAACGGGGTAAGGCGAGGCCCTAGAGATGTTTGGAAAAAAAGGATTTTGGATTCGCTATTGCAAAGAGGAGGTAGTGGACCTGATGTGATGAATGTGTGGTACTTCGTGACTACATCACCGAGGCAGTCACTGCCAGCAGTGTTGCCCCCACCTCCTGGCTCCAGTGCCCAAAGAAGCTTCATGACCTCAGACCACTGGTCAAGGTCAGTGAATGCATCTTCAAAAGCCGTCTCACACCAACGGCACAATGCACGAACCCCACCCCCAATCACTCATCTACCAACCATCTGTACCAATCACGAGGCACATCTCCCACTCCTAGCCTAGCCTCACCCCCTTGAAGGAGACGGTGCAGGCCATTCTTGGCAGGGGCATGGATGAGCCCTTGGCCAGCGGCGGGGCAGAAAGGATACAAGATGTTGGTATCCTCATACGTTATCCTCCTTCTCGCATGCACCTCTTGTTTCCCGCCCTCTCCTCACCACCCTTGTGCCTTTCACACACCCAAGAAATGCAGCCTGCCCAACCAGTGGTTGGCCAAGAAGAGGGAGAGGAAAGTGAAGAAGAAGAAGATTGATTTGACACTCCCTCAAGGTCAACCAGCAAGGCCATTTGCAGTGTCCCCCACTGAAAGTCAGCAGCCTTCCACTAGCCATGCTACAGCTACTGGGGTAGCACTGCGTGACATCAGTAGGATAGGCAAAGGCACAAATAAGACAGTCACTAAGAGAATGCATAAGAGTGATGAGTTGATTTCTTGCTATCATATTGGATGGATAGATGTATAAAGTTGGATTGGAAAGTTTGCTTTGTGGTGGCTTTTATTTCAGCATTGTGGCCAAGAGGATGCTGTGATGGTCAGTAACGGAGGGAAGGTAAGGTGTGGGACTAATGTTGAATATGGAATTGGGGATGTGGTCACTGATACCACAGGCGGATGATTCCATCCCGGATATCCAGGCCAGAAAGGGGCTGACTGGGTTACATCCTTCTGCTTCCTCCTCTTTTTCCCCTCTTCTGCTTCCTCCTCTTCGGCTTCTTCCTCTTCTGTGTCTTCCTCTTCTCTCTGCGAGCGGATGCTGTAAATCTGAAATGACAGCATAAAATGCTGGAAATACTCAGCAGGTCAGGCAGCATCTTGACCTGAGACGTGAACTCTGTTTCTCTCTCCACAGATGTTGCCTGACCTGCTGCGTATTTGCAACATTTTCTGTCTTCTCAGAGGCCTTCCTTTACCATCCGAGGCTTTGCAAGCATCCAGCAGCACTCCCTGCACACTTAAAAAACTTTTAACATCTATTGCAGCAAGCCATTACTTCAATAAAAAAAACCCAGTCCGAAAGCTTAAATGCAAATTTACCTGAAAGATGTGTGTGTCCCTTTAAGAGGTGCTGACGGCGCCTCTGTGAATCTGCTGCACGCTTGGTTTACATGACAAGCTTAGAACCCAGTGTTGAACTCAGTGCAAAGGTCCAAGTTCGCCGTGGTGACGTTAAGTCAGCGTTGCACGATGACTGATGTCACCTCTCCCTCATTTTAATTTGCAGGGCGATGCATCTTACCGTCAGCGCTGCCGGGCCTGGGAAAATGGAGGACGCAGCGGGACCCGTCATCCATCACCAGGTGGCGAAAGAGCGACGGCCGCCGTCTTTTCGCTATTTTTTGACGGTAACGGGTGGCGTAAAGCCCCCGAATTTTTGGCCCAGTGAGTGTTGAGGAAGAAGAGTGAATAGATAGGTGGCAGTGATAGGACAATAGTTTGCAAGAACAGAGAGCTCAAAAGTGGGCTTTTTAACAAGATGGTTGATCATTGTAGTTTTGAAAGTTGTGGGAACGATACCTGAATGAAGGGAGAGATTGATTTAAGATGGGGTTGAGAAAGGATTCTTGGCGTTTAGGAGCCGAATTGCAAAGCCAGTTAAGTGGCAGTAATGTATTTTCCATTTACTTTTTCAATATTATTATCACTGCCACTCACTTAACACACAACCTGATTTTCATCAGGTTAATAATGTCACTGGTACTAGCAGCCAATTTGACTCAACATGTACAATTTAGACCACAATAAGCACACGTAATGGCCTTAAAGGGAATGGAAGCTCCATGTGTAAATACTTTAAAAGTTAAGTACTAAAATGTAGATGTGTTCCATGTGGTAAGATTTTTATTTATTTAATATCATTATTTGGAAAACTATATTGGAAGGCTTCCTTTTTAATTCCCTGGGCCTTTTATGCTCTCAGCACCCACTGGGGCCAACTTCAGGAGACATCTGTTCTAATTACTCTTGCCTCCAGCTGCACCCTGCTGTTATGCCACCCAATATATGCAAAAAAAAAAGTTAAACACAACAAAAATTTGCCTGGCACTTCTTCAATTAAAAAAAAAGACAGCCCCTTAGTTGCTTTGAAAACAGACCAAGTAGTCTGACTTCAATGCTGGTTAGCAGACGTGCTCTGCGGGAGTTGCTTTGGCTGACATTACCAGAGCACGTCTTCGCTCAGGAAATGGACATCTTCCAGGCTCCACATAGAAGTCCTTCAAATACAGTTTTCTAAAAGTGTTACTTTAATTAAAGGCTATCACATGCAACGTGTCTAGGGGTACATTGCACAGAAAGTACAGTTGTGGATTTTGAATAGCACAAAATATTAAAACTTCAATTATTTTAAATTTTAACCTGCCATATAAGCAGAAGGCGTAAGGAGCAATATTGGGCTGTCCAGCCTACCGTGTACCTTTGCTACATTTTTAACGTATCGAGGATACTGAATAAATGTTTATACCATTAAAAAAAAAATGGTCCTTCTTGCAGTAAGCTGGGTGTCATAAAGTGATGCCATTGAATGCTTAACCCCAGTCATAATTATGTTGCTCCTGATATGATTAGTTGGTGGGTGATTGCTGAACAAGATTCAGCGGAGGAGGAGTATGGACTATTCAAATTTTTACATTTACAGAGAGCTTTAAAAAATTGGTTGTGCTATGAGTGGCTTTGTGCCGGTCCTTTTCCATGACACTCATCATATTACAGTATCTTATTTCCACTGTCACCAGTAATTGTGAGGAGAAATACTTGACGATCTCTCCATCTGCTATCCATTTTGGACCATGTAGAAGTTAATGTAAAGAGATATTTCATGGTGCAGAAATTCAAACTGGTATTGATCCCGTGGAAAACTCACCAACAGTTACTAGCTGACAGTTTAATGGTTACAGTTGTCACAGGCTGGTTTTCCGAATGAATCTACACCTGTTTGCTTTTTATTCGCTGCCAGTAGCTCAAGCAGGAAAGTAGAACTCATCATAGTTGTCACTCCTGGGTGAAATCAGGGGGGGGATTGTTCCCTACAACAACAACAACAACTTGTATTTATATACAAGCAAAGTTACCCGCAAAGCTTTTTGGTGTGGCTTGTGTCCTCCTCTTCCGCCTGCTCCGAATCTCTGAATTGTCCTTGATGTCATTCCTCCCCTAATTTCTTAAATGGTTTGCTCCTGGAACTGGTTGTGTTACTGTTTCATGTCTTAAGGAATTAATTTTGTATTCCATGTATGTGAGAAAACATTTATCGCTCACTGAAACCCTCCCCCCCCCCTCTGCAAAAAGGTTCTATTGCAAATAGAAATATCTTTGCTGAAGAAGTTAAATGTTATTGAGTGAAGAGTTGACACCTTAGGGTCAATTCTCCAATTCCCATCCTCCTAGCGGAGAGAGCCGCTCTTGATGGGACCTCAGAGCTACAAACTAGCTGATTCTCTGACCTGCACTCCCTTGGAGTACAGGTCCCCAACGGACAGCATTGGATCAGTGAATTTGTCCAATTGAAGAAAAGAGTCCACCAACATTCACGACTGGACGTGGAAGGACTGCAGAGCTTTGATCTGATCCGTTGATTGTGGGATCGCTTAGCCCTGTCTATAGCATGCTGCTTCCGCTTTTTAGCATGCATGTAGTCCTGTGTTGGCATCACATTTTTAGGTACACCTGGTGCTGCTCCTGGCATGCTCTTCTACACTCCTTATTGAACCAGGGTTGGACCCCTGGCTTGATGGTAATGGTAGAGTGAGAGATATGCTGGGCCATGAGGTTACAGATTGTCATGGAATATAATTCTGTTGCTGCTGATGGCCCACAGCGCCTCATGGATGCCCAGTTTTGAGCTGCTAGATCTGTTCTGAATCTATCCCATTTAGCATGGTGGTAGTGCTACACAACACGATGGAGGGTGTCCTCAGTGTGAAGTCAGGACTTCGTCTCCACAATGACTGTGCGGTGGTCACTGCTGCCAATACTGTCATGGACAGATGCATCTGCAACAGGTAGATTGGTGAGGACGAGTTCAAGTAGGTTTTTCCCTCGTGTTGGTTCTCTCACCACCTGTCGCAGGCCCAGACTGGCAGTTATGTCCTTCAGGACTCGGCCAGCTTGGTCAGTAATGGTGCTACCGAGCCACTCTTGATTATCATATAAATTTTGATAAGTATATTCATACACATGCGAAGCCAAACCACATTTTGTATAAATCTGTCTACTACTCTTCATATTAATGAGTATTACTATATTCAGATAATCCCCACCCTGAGTGAAAGAAAAGTCTTCAAGAGATCATCAAAGTGTTCGGAAAGGTTTCCCATTAATCTTGTCACTGGAGGCTTCTGCTTAAGTAAATGCCCTCTAAACAAGACTGAAGACTAAGGCTAATACTAAGACTAATTGTTAGTAAATTAATTTTGTCTGTTAATTTACTGATTTTTGTTATTTAGTGGAAACTTGTATTAAAATGCATCCATTCCCATTAACTGTATGGTTGCAAAATCCCAAAGGAAATGTAGGTTCATACTGTGTAGAATGCAGTTTCTTCAATGCCAAATATAGGTTTGTGTCAATTAAGTAGTTAATCTGAACCATGTAACTTAATCTCAGTTTTTGGAGTTTCAAGCATGTTCCAGGAGATTTGGAAACACTGTTTTATTTTCAATACAATAATGCACCAAACTTTAAGCTTGTAAATGAAGCCAATTGGCTATTATGTTAATGGAAAACATTTTCCACCGAGGTTTCTCAAAACAGTAAGATTAGAGTAACTATCCCCTGGATTACAACAAATTGGAGTAATTTATGGATCTGCTCCTCCTATTTTGTCTGGCCAAAAATTATCACTCTTTCTACTCCAAAATCATATTAACAACACTCTGAGAATGTTTCATTACAGGGAACTTTCCAGACTATGAGGTTGTTTAAAAATATGTAAACAGTATGGCTGGATTATCCCCCCGAGGGGACTTTGTGTGGCTGGCTGGGGTGGCCGTTGGAACATGTCAGCAGGCCAGCTGTTAATCTCGGTGGAAGGCCCAGTCCATTTTGAGGCCAAGCTTTGTTAGCATTGGGACGGTGGTCTGCGGCTGGAGATTGAGTGTCCCGGGCACAGTCCACCGGCTCTAGGCTGCTGCAATAGCGGTCCATGGGTGCGGGGTGAGGGGGGGTGGGTGGCGGGGGTGGGTAGCTGGAGCGGCAGTAGTTCAGGCTGGTTTTGCAGAGCCTGGAGGAGCACTCCACAAAATAGAGAGTAGCTTACCTTTGGGATCTTCTTTGGTTGGGCCATCAGCTGATACTGGTTACAGTGTGCACGGTGCTTGTTTCACCTAGCTCAGTCCAAACATGGTAATCGGGGTCCTCTGTACATTCTGTGCATGGTTCCCCGGTCTGGCAATGCCTTGATTTTTAAATTTTTATCCTTGTGTTCAAATCCCTCCATGGCCTCTCCCCTCCCTATCTCTGCAAACTCTCTCCAGCCCTACAACCCTCCGAGATGTCTGTGCTCCTCCAATTCTGACCACTCGCGCACCCCCACCTACCGCCACCCCCCCCCCCACCCCGATTTTCATCGCTCCTCCATTGACAGCTGTACCTTCTGCCGTTGAGGCCCTAAGCTCTGGAATTCCCTCCCTAAACCTCTCCGCCTCTCTACCTCCTTCTCCCCTCTTTTAAGACACTCCCTAAAACCGGCCTGTTTCACCAAGCTTTTGGTCACCTATCCTCACATCACCTTAAATGGCTCGGCATCAAATTCTGTTTGATGACGCTCCTGTGAAGCGCCTTGGGACGTTTTACTGCGTTAAAGCCGCTATATAAAAGCAAGTTGTTGTTGTTGTTGTGATTTGCCTCTGATTTGCATGTTAATTGGGCCTACCGCCTGATTCGGGGTCCGCTCCGGCAGCCCAGCGCTATGCCCGCGAGAACATTGTCGCGGCACCAGTAACGGCGGCAACAGGGCAGTAGGTCATTGCCCACCATTGCCGGGGTGCTGCCGGCCCGTTGCTGCCAGGTGGGAAGGCTGAAAATTCACCCCTTGTCAGAGTTATGACGAGAAACGCGGTTTACATTACACGATAAAATCTCCGGCGCCACCTTAAACTGGGTTCACACTCAAGGCCGTGACCAGGGTATGTTGTCTTCCGCAGCTCCCCCTATTTCGGTGGAATCTGTCTCGGCTCGCTGCTTAACGAGATGATACCCCGTGCTTCCATTTTTGCGTTTAAATTGCAAATCCTGCTTTCAAGCAGCTGCTGCCACGCTGAAAATGGATGCGACACTCAAAATGGCCGCGAGCCTGTCTGTAAAAGCATCAGGCCAATGCAGGCTCCATCAATGCTTACTTGCTGTTTGGAAGCACTGATGTCGTATTAAATCATCACACAGCTGACTGAACGATGATCCAGTAAAAAGTAGGTCACTGTGATGCCTTGTAAAAGTGTTTACGTTTAATAACGTTCCCAAATATGTGCTTTATTGTCTCCTTATGTTTTTTTTTATTATTAATAATAATGAATACTTACAGGGCACCAGGGCAACGTCTCGCAGATTTCCTGCATATTTTAAAATAAAATCTAGCTATTTTGCCAAAATTGACCGCAGATTTCCATTGCTCCTGGCCGTGGCTGATAGATTAGAATTAATACTTGACAGTGTTGTGTTGCTCTAATGAGAGCAACACAACATTTAAACTCAATTACTGCCTTTTACAGGGAACCGTGATTAACACTCCTTCACTAGATCTCAAATGTTGACATTTGTGAGGTAGGATTTCCCATTGTTTGATGCTTTGCCGTGTCCTGCTCTTTCTCACTGCTTTTTTCACCTAGTGACTTGCTCTGCCAACTGGCCAATTCATGTAAGAGGGGGAGGGGCGAGGACTGACTGGATTGCTCTACAGAGAGCCGGCACGGACTCGATGGGCCGAATGGCCTCCTTCTGTGTCGTTATGACTCTATGGGCTGGATTTTGTCATTGGGGGCGGGCTGGGGGCGTATCATAAGAACATAAGAAATAGGAGCAGGAGTAGGCCATTCGGCCCTTTGAACCTGCTCCGCCATTCAATGAGATCATGGCTGATCTTCTGCATCAACTCCATTCACCAGCCCTATCGCCATATCCCTTGATGCCCTTACTAGTCAGAAATCTATCGACTTCTGTTTTGAATATACCCAATGACTGAGCCTCCACAGCCCTCTGGGGTCGAGAATTCCAAAGATTCACCACCCTCTGTGTGAAGAAATTTCTTCTCATCTCAGTCCTGAATGGCCTACCCTTTATCTTGAGGCTGTGGCCCCTGGTTCTAGACTCCCCAGCCAAGGGAAACATTCTCCCAGCATCCATCCTATCAAGCCCTGTAATAATTCTGTATGCTTCAATGGGATCCCCTCTCATTCTTCTGAATTCAAGAGAATACAGGCCTAGTTTACTCAATCTCTTCTCATACGACAGTCCCGCCATCCCAGGAATCAATCTTCTGAACCTTCGTTGCACTCCCTCTATGGCAAGTATATCCTTCCTTAGGTAAGGAGACCAAAATTGTACACAGTACTCCAGGTGTGGTCTCACCAAGGCCCTATATAATTGGAGTAAGACTTCTTTACTCCTGTACTCAAATCCTCTTGTAATGAAGGCCAGCATACCATTTGCCTTCACAGAATCACAGAATCCCCACAGTGCAGATAGAGGCCATTTCGGCCCATCGAGCCTGCACCGACACATATCCCACCCTATCCCCGTGACCCCACGTATTTAATCCCCCTAACACTAAGGGTCAATTTATCATAGCCAAATCAACCTAAACCCGCACATCTTTGGACTGTGGGAGGAAACCGGAGCACCCGGAGGAAACCCACGCAGACACGGGGAGAATGTGCAAACTCCACACAGACAGTCACCTGTGGCCGGATTTGAACCCGGGTCCCTGGCGCTATGAGGCAACAGTGCTAACCACTATGCCACTTCCTAATGGCTTGCTGCACCTGCACATTCACTTTCAGTGACTCAGGTACAAAGACAACCAGGTCCCTTTGAGCATCTGCATTCCCCAATCTTTCACCATTTAGGAAATACTCTGCCTTTCTGTTTTTTCTACCAAAGTGTTTCTTCACATTTATCCACATTATATTCCATCTGCCATGTTCTTGCCCACTCACTGAGCCTGTCGAGATCCCCTCGAAGCCTCTTCACATCCTCTTCGCAACTGACACTGCCACCTAGCTTTGTATCATCAGCAAATTTGGAAATGTTACATTTAGTCCCCTCATCCAAATCATTGATATAGATTGTGAATAGCTGGGGCCCAAGCACCGATCCTTGCGGTACCCCACTAGTCACAGCCTGCCATCCTGAAAAAGACCCGTTTATCCCTACTCTTTGTTTTCTGTCTGTTAACCAATTCTCAATCCATGCTAGTATATTACCGCCAATTCCATGTGCCCTAATTTTGTTCACCAACCTCTTGTGTGGGACCTTATCGAAGGCCTTCTGAAAATCCAGATACATCACATCTACCAGTTTCCCTTTGTCTACTCCACTAGTTACATCCTCAAAGAACTCCAATAGGTTTGTCAAACAGGATTTCCCTTTCATAAATCCATGTTGACTCTGCCCAATCTTACTATTAGTTTCTAAGTGCCCAGTTATTACATCCTTTATAATAGATTCCAGCACTTTCCCAACTACTGATGTGAGGCTAACAGGTCTGTAGTTCCCCGTTTTCTCTCTCCCTCCTTTCTTAAAGAGCGGGGTTACATTTGCTATCCTCCAATCTGCAGGAACCATTCCAGAATCTATAGAATTTTGGAAGATGACAACCAATGCATCCACTATTCCAATGGCCACCTCTTTCAAAACCCTAGGATGTAGGTCATCCGGTCCTTGGGATTTATCGACTTTTAGTCCCATTAATTTTGCTAGTACTGTTTTTTTACTAATAATAATTTCTTTAAGTTCCTCATTCTCGTCACACCCTTGGTTTTCTCGTATTTCTGGGAGGTTTTTTGTGCCTTCCTCCGTGAAGACAGAAACAAAGTATTTATTTAATTTCTCTGCCATTTCCTCATTCCCCATTATAAATTCTCCCATCTCTGACTGTAAAGGACCTACATTTACCTTCACCAGTCTTTTCCTTTTCACATACCTATAGAAGCTATTACAATCCGTTTTTATATTTTTCGCTAGTTTGTGCTCATATTCCATTTTCCCTTTCTTTATCAATTTTTTGGTCCCCCTTTGCAGATTTCTAAAAAGATCCCAATCCTCAGGCTGACCGCTTTTTCTGGCAACTTTATAAGCTTCCTCCTTTGACTTAATACTAGCTTTAATTTCTTTTGTTATCCATAGTTGGATCACTTTCCCTTTTTGTTTTTATGCCCTAGAGGAATATATGTTTGTTGCAAATTATGCATTATTTCCTTGAATGTTAGCCATTGTATGTCCACCTTCATACCTTTTAGTGTAGTCTCCCAATCTACCATGGCCAACTTGTCCCTCATACCCTTGTAGTTTCCTCTGTTTAGATTGAAGACCTTAGTTTCAGATTGGACTACATCACTCTCAAACTTAATGTAAAATTCAATCATATTATGGTCACTTGTCCCTAAAGGCCCCTTTACCACAAGATTATTGATTATCCCTTTCTCATTACACAGTACCAGATCCAGAATAGCCTGTTCCCTGGTTGGCTCCTCCACATACTGATCCAGGAAACCATCTCGCATGCATTCCAAGAATTCGTCCTCCACACCATTAGTGGTAATTTGATTTGCCCAGTCAATATGTAGATTAAAGTCCCCCATTGTTAAATGTACTTCTAATCTCTTGATGTGAGGCGGGACAAAAGTGCGATTTTCCCCTAATTGGGCACTTGATTTCCAGCGTGTGGGAACCCCTGGCCCAATGAATCTTTTGATACTGAAACTCGCCTCCGATGACGTCATCTATGCAGCTGGATTTAAGGCCTGCATGCAGCCTTGGTTCTTTTTCAGCTTTTCAGCTGTATCATCATACTTCTGAGGGATTCCTACTGCAACTATGCCTAGCAACAGTCCAAAGTGTGCACCCTGATTCGATGAGGCCTCCCTCCAAGCTCTGCTGGAGGGAGCAAGAGCGAATAAGGAAGTTCTCTTTCCTCAGGGAGGAAAAAGCCTCCACAACAGACCAAAGCTGTGTGGCTGCAAGTGGCACAGGAGGTGAATGCCATTTCAATGTGCAGCAGAACCTGGCTGCAGTGCAGAAAGAGGTTTCATGACCCTCTCCGCACAGGAAAAGTGAGTATTCTATCCCCATGAACCTCAATCTGATCCCCATCGCCTCTCATCACCAACACTCTGCTTTGCAACCTCCTCCTCCACATCCCACTTCACCCTTACATCCCTGAACCCTTACCCATTCCCTCTCTCTGTATGTTCACATTCACTTAACTATTCGACTATGCAGCCCTCACACTCCCTATCACTGTGATGCTATGACAAAAACTTACAACACACAGGGAGGGCCCTTGGTCTTGGCACCTCACTCCATCTTTGTGTCCTTCTAAGCATCTATGCTATGGATTCTCTACAATCACTCCTTCATTCTCACTCAAACTCCACTTGTGTCCCTCATTGCAGGAAAAGAGAGCCCACAATAAGAGGGAGAGGGCGAGGACAGGTGGAGGGCCACCCTCAATAGCCCAGCTCACCACTGCAGAGGAGGCGGCCTTGGAGATCGTGGGAGTGGAGGAGGATGCGCAAGTGGGGGATGGACAGACAGGCGCATCAGAGCAAGCTGGTGATGGAATAGTTTTTCATCTCTCTCATTGACATTGCATGAGTGACTGATATGGATTATGATGCTTCAATGTGCATGCAACGTTTATCTCACATGTCTGACTCTTTCCTTTACTCCCCCACAGGACCATCGACAGCCCCCCCTCCCCACTGTCCAGGAGGAACAGCCTGAGCCAGAAGACTCCTCAGAGGAAGCTGCAACCTCTGAGGGCGCAGCGTCAGCAGAATTCAGCGCACCCAGCACCAGCGCAGAAACTCACACCTCGGTGGGACCTTCGCGAGATAGAGTAGTGTTGTGCCCTGGTGTATCACAGCTCACAAGTGAGCATCAGCAGATGATGGAGACAGGGACAGCAGTGGAGAGTCCTCGTCGGAGGGTGCAGGACTCTGCCAGCTCTGCTCAGCTGCATGTGGACCCTGTGCCTCCGGGTCCATCCAGAAGGAGAGCGGTGCTGGAACTCCAGGAACAGGTGCAGGAGTCTCTGGCAGGTTTTGTCTCCAGGGTCGCTGCGAGTGTGGAGCGAATGGAGGAGTCCATTGCGAACATAAGCAGAGCCTTTGTGGAGGCATTGGCGCATGAACGCATCACCACGGAAAGGATGGCAACCTCTGTGGAAAGGATAGCTACCTCCGTGGTAAGGCTGGCTACCGGAGAGGAGAGGATGGCTACGGTAGAGGAGATGATGGCTACGGCCATGGAGGAGCTTAGTCGCCAGGGTCTTGAAAACATGGTAATTGTTCAGAATAGACTGACATCTCTTGAGGAGCGATGGTCTGCTATTGAGCAGAGAAACCAGACCTTCATGGAAGTCCTCTGGAGTAGAACTTCCATGGCCCCCCTGAAGTGCAGCAAGGTGCTGTCAAGCCACTTGCTAGCTCTGAAGTGGGGCTGACCCATGAGAGGGATGTTGGTGGCAGAGAACAAGGAAGTGGGGGCTCCTCTCCAAGCTCTCACACGACCATGTCACTGCAGAGCCCTCGGTCAGAGCCACACCAGAGTCCTCATCCAACTGAGATCGGCATCTCAGCCCCTGCACAGCCGCAGGAGCAGCAGACTATTGCCGAGCCCTCACAGGCTCGCAACCCCAGAGGACGCCCGCCAAAGGTTTCGAGGCAGGAGCAGCAAGAAAGTGAGCAAGGGGCCTCCACATCTGCTGAAGCCACAGGGGAAGCACCACGTAGGAGTACGCGTAAGAGGAAGATAAAGCACAAGTAGTCACAAGGGTAGTCACTTGGGTGTTCTGTTGTGTTTATTTTTGAAAAGCCATCTGTGAATTGTGATGATTAAAAAATTTAATGACAAACTGTTGAAGTTGTGGCCTGTGTCATTTCGCAAATGGGACTTCCACATTGAGGGCTTAGGGCGACTTGAAATTGTCAGTATGGTGGTCAGAGTGATAGGAATCCGTAGGTTCTTGTCCATTGTCGATGCTGTGGTAAGAAGGTGCGAGGCAAAAGTGTTTGATTGGGCAGGCTAAGCAAATCTGGCCAAGATGAGTGCGTCCCTTGCATCCCGGGCAGCAATGTGTTTGCATGCTGCTGCCGCTGGTTGATGCACCTCCGCAAGCTGTTCGTTGTTGCTCTCCTCCTCCTCCTCATCTGAGGAGGCTATGCAATCAGCCACTTGTACCTCAGCCAGCTGCAAGCCATGATGCTGTGCCATGTTGTGAAGTGCACAGCAGACCACGATGATTCTGGAGACCCTAGCTGCTGAGTACTGCAGGGCTCCACCTGATCTATCAAGGTATCTGAATCACATCTTCAGCAAGCCGATGGTTTGCTCGATTATGGATCTGGTGGAAATCTGGCTGGAGTTGTAGCGCTCCTCAGCTTCGTTGGATGGGCTCCTCAACGGCGTCATTAGCCATGTCTTCAGGGTAAGCCCTTGTCTCCAAGTAGCCATCCGAAAAGTTGGTCTGGCGGACTGAAGAGCGGAGGCACACTAGACTGGCGCAGGGTGAAGGAGTCATGGCAGCTGCCAGGGTACTTGGCGCAAACATGCAAAATTTCCTTCTTGTGGTCACACACCAGCTGCACGTTGAGGGAGTGGAAGCCCTTGTGGTTGACAAAAATACCTGGATTATGATGGAGTGCCTTAAGGGCCACATGTGTGCAGTCAACGACACCCTGCACCCTTGGAAAGCCTGCCAGATTCGCAAACCCAACCGCACGCGCAGTTACACTTGCTTGATCCTTGGAGAAGTTGATGTAATTGTGCGCGATGGCAAAGAGGGCATCGGTTACCTGCGTGATGCAAGTGTGTGCGGCCGCCTGGGAGATGCCACTGATGTCTGCTGTTGATCCCTGAAGCAAAAAAGTTGAGTGCGGTAGTGACTTTGACGGCCACTGGTAAGGGGTGTCCACCCGCTCCTCTGGGCTCCAGGTCCTGCTGCAGCATTGCGCAGATGTCACCCACTACCTCTCGCGAAAGTCTGAGCCTCCTTTGGCACTGCTGCTCAGTCATGTTGAGGTAACTCATCCTCTTAATGTAAACCTTGTTTTGGGGGTGTCTCCTGTGGCGACGTGCTTCCATGCACTGGCGCCTTCTGGCCTGTGCAGCTTCAGGTGGGTGAGCAGCAGGTTGGTGCTCCTGTTGTTGCTGCTGCTGTTGGTGCTGCTGTTGTTCAGGGTTCTGCTGCTGCCACGGTTGGTCTTTGTCCGAATCCGATGTCCAGGAGGAAAGGAAATAAATGGTTCCCATTCTTCTGGTATATACCTCAGTTGAGGAAACGCTCAGTCAAGGTGGGGAGAGGGGTTTCCCAGGAGGTCTCACTGGAGATGGGTCTCAGGCTCCAAACTTCCACAACAATGAGTAGGCCTGCTAAAAGTTCCCCCAGACCTGAGACAACGAAGTTCTGCCACCTGCAAATGATGATTGCTGAAAACTCCTTTTTAATGGTGGAGCTGCAGCTGTTAGTAAGCAATCCACTTGTGAGGCCACCAGCATTAACTGGCGTGTTTCAGAGGAGACGTGCAGCACGGGGGAAATGTGTTAAATTCAGAAAGGCCTCTCAAAATGGGATTTTAGAGGCACTTAACTGGTTGTTAAGGGCCTTCAGGGCCTATCCCACCTCTTGAAGGAGGGATAGAAATGGGGTCTGAAACCACGATTGTGGGAAAATTGATCAGAGGCGGGCTGGAGGCGGGATCGGAACCGCCCACCATTTTTTGCGATTTTAACACCTCACATGCCTCCAAACCCGCCTCCTCGGGCCTGGCAAAATCGAGCCCTATGACTATGAATGAGGGGGTTCGGGAGGGAAGGTGCCATAAGTTCTGTTCTGCATCAGTTCCAGTCTCCATCAACAGATAATTTATTGTTTGCTTTTAATTATTTACTCATGTGCTGTACGAGTTATGAGTAAAAAAAGTTACTGAAAACAGATTTTCAATGTCCTTTTTCTAAAAGAAGGTAAATAATCTTTCAATTATAGTCAAAGCCACTTCATTCGAACATTCCCGTAGCAAGCAAAATATCCTTTTGCTGATCATTACTCAAATAGGAATATCCTTCCACTTTAGAGTGCAGGAGAATTGACTGGTGACTGTGAAAATGTACCTGTTAAATGAACAGTCACTACAGCACCTCTAACCCACATTTATATTCTGTTAGCAGCAAGATGGCAATGCAGGTGACACTAGTGCCCACTGGGCAGCGACACAGAAGAAGTGAGATGTGCTGAAAATGTCGAGTCCTCTGTGCCAATGCAGAAAGAAGAGAGCAGCCTTCCTGAAGATGCAGCATCACTCGACCTGACCCTAGCAATCACCAGCTCAGACACTTGCACCACACGTACTTTAGAGGGTAGGCTCGTGGAGGGGTCTTCACGTGATGAATCACCGGCCACAAGTTAGGGCAGCGGGATAGGACGCCACTAGCTCTGCTGCAGAGGACTCAGACCCTAACTTCGAGGACCCAGACTGCCGAACAAGGCTGATCAATGCCTATTTGTATGCAGCTGAGGCCAAGACCCATGAGGCTGGACTGAAGGAAGGCAATCAGATGGTGGTAGTAAGGTGGTAGTGATGATAAGGATTGTGGGACTGTTGGTGTATTGGGGATGGGGGGGAATGGTGGATTAGTCTCTCTCAGAGTTCTGGCACCTAAGAGTCAACGTGGTCAACACTGCTCCTGCTCTTCCTCCTCCTCCTCCTCCAGGTAAGAGCTGCTTGCTCAACATAGCGAATGCAGCATACGGCCAGAGCCATGTCCAAAGGGGATATCCCTTATTGCCCAGTAGCCAGCCTATGACCCAGCGTCTTGGTTGGAATAAAGGCGGCACAAAAAAAAGGATGAATAAATCATGACAGTTGCCAGGAAATTGGCAACATACCAGTGGTCGCAAACAAGCTGCATATTCAGGAAGTGGTATCCCTTTCTATTGAGAAGGTTGCCAGGTTGGTGATGGGGAGCACATGTGTGCAGCCTATGGCTCCTTGGATCCTGCCTTGGAAAGCCTGCAATGTGGGCAAAGCATAGCGCTCTTTCACCCTGCTTTATTCTGTCCATAGGGAATGTGACGTATGTGTTCCTCCTAATGGAGAGAACCTCGGTCATCTCCCTGATACAGCAGTGTACAGCAAACTGCGAGATGTCGCTGATGTTGCCTACTGCAGCCTAGAATGGTAATCTTGACAGCCACACGCCATGCTGTCCATGCCCCGGTTTGGGGCTCTCCAGTTGTGGCTGCAGCAGATGACATAGCTCGGTGACAGCCTCCTTGGTGAAGCGAAAGTACCTCATACATTCTTCCTCGGTGAAGTTGAGGTATGAGAAATGCTCCCTGAAGACCAGCTGTGGGTGTGGCCTCCTGCGCAATGCTTTCCTCCTCCCACTTCTCCCAACTGCTCTTGCTCTCTCCAGTCTTCCTCACTCCTCCTCCTCCTGCCCCAAAGATAGACGTAATAGACTACCCATGACTACAATAAAACTGTTTCCAAATCAGAAAAAAGCAGACCAGCAAAGTTGTTTCCAGAAGTCAGAATTCACTTGTGGAACAGAGACAATATCCAAAAAAAAGGCCCAAAGGCTCGGATCCTGAGGGCAAAGCAGCAGCTAACCTGTATGGAGGCAATGAGCGATTTAAAGTGCACTCCTGTGTGATCCTTGCTGACTGTTAGTGCCATGCATTGCTGGGTGAGTTTATTGTCTGACAAATCAGGAGCTGGGCCAGATCAATTTCACGAAAGGGTCCTACAACCAGAATAGAGCCCTGCGGCACCGTGAATGTCTACGGAGCAGCCCAGTCCAATATGACGCATTGAATGGCGGTGCAGGTTCACTAGATTGATTCCTGGGATGGCCGGACTGACATATCAAGAAAGATTGGGTCAACTGAACTTGTATCCTCTGGAGTTCAGAAGAATGAGGGGGGATCTTATAGAGACATTTAAAATCCTGACTGGTTTAGACAAATTAGATGCGGGCAGAATGTTCCCAATGTTAGGGAAAACTAGAACCAGGGGTCACAGTCTAAGGATTAAGGGGAAGCCATTTAAGACTGAGCTGAGGAGGAACTTCTTCACCCAGAGAGTGGTGAATCTATGGAATTCTCTTCCACAGAAGGTTGTTGAGGCCAGTTCGCTAAATATATTCAAAAGGGAGTTAGATATAACACTCACAACTAGGGGGATCAAGGGGTATGGCGAGAAAGCAGGAATGGGGTACTGAGGTAGCATGTTCAGCCATGAACGCATTGAATGGCGGTGCAGGCTCAAAGGACCGAATGGTCTACTCCTGTACCTATTTTCTATGTTTCTATGTTTCTATGACGGGCAGCGCACTTCTTCACTGCTTCACTAACTGTTTAAGGTCCCATACTTTCTTCTGTTCTGTGTCAAGGTATGTGATCTAGCAAAGTATCAGACTGAGTCTGTGGTTATGTCACCCTGTGGTGCTTGGACAATCTTCTGACATCTGATTTCCACCACATAAGGGCCATATATGGATCTCATAAAGCAAACAAAATGAGAGTTAGAGACACATAAAAATGTATTTCATATTTAACATGGGATATGGGATGAATGAATTGTTCCAGCAGAATTTTCAATACACTCGCTGAAGGAAAGAAGCGTTTACATTTGCCTTCATATCTGGCTATGAAAACTAACTACTTTTTTCAACTATTCTGAACCACTTTATAATTACAAAAAAGAAACAACAATGTGAAAGTTAGATCTTACGTTATGCTTCACTAGCAGATCAACATTTAACGCAATCTAAAATTGCTCTCTGCTACTTTAGTTGAGGTGTTAACCCATTTAAAATAACACCTATGTTAAAATGGTAGAGAGAAGAATATCAGAACATATTAGGTGTTATCAGTTATTCTCTCACAGTGTCATTTTAAATTACAAAATATAAAGGTGAGTGACCATGGAATATGGAAACACTCCATAGGGCCTGACCTTGACCTTTTGTTAATGTACTGTAGTCAGGTGAAATAGTGTCCGCATTCCATAGCACCCTGATGTATAAACCCAGGCATGAATGTTATTGATATTAGAAGATTTACATTTTAGTCAGAAGAACTTGGATAAGACTTGAAAATGGGTGTAAGGATCACGGTGCACGATTAACCCGCGCCTGTACACTGAGTTGCAGGCAGCACGGTAAATTTGTGTAGCCTGCACTTTTAAATGATTTCTGCATGCAGCCAGCACTACCCGCGCTGTTCATTGGCTGCATGCACCAGCAGGGGGCCCGATGTGGCGAGTGTCTAACACTACTTAAAGGCAGCCACCAGCTCAGATACTGACAGTGCGCGCATTTTAGAGACTAGCTTAGAGGAAGGATCTGCACACGGTGAAACATTAGGCACAAGTGCACAGGATCCTGGGTGGGGGAAAGGATAGCGCAGGTGCCAGCTCGCCAGCTCCCCAGAGGGTGAGGTCTCACACTAGTTCTCCTGCAGAGGACTCAGATGAGGACTTCAGTGGGCCAGGCTACAGAATAAGGCTGATGGGTGTACCCATCTATATGCTTGGTGCACTGGAAAGCCTGCCAGAAAGTCTGCGCTCAATGTCAAGGAGCATGGAGGTGTCCAGCACCAACTTGGCACAGGGCTTTGTGCAGAGCGTGGAGCCAATCCTTTCCAACATGGAATGGGTGGTCACCTCCATCAGCACACCTGTGGAACCAACCATGATGCAGCATGTCACAGCTTCCATTGCAGCACAAGCAGCTTCTATCAAAGGTCTGAGTGCTGCAGTGGAAGGTCAGACTGCTGCCATGCAAGCTTAGACTGCTGCCATCATGGCTCTGGATACCAGTGTTCAAAGGGGCTCCAGGGCATCCATCAATCTTTTCTCCAACGGATTACTAGGATTGCTGAGGAGACACCAAGGGAGAGTGGGAGCGGCTCCATGGATTACGAACCTGCTGTCCTCTCTCAGGATGACAGCATTCATCCTCCCACCCCTGCCACTCAGCCAGTGCCCTTGTTGTTGCCTGTCAGTCAGCCAGTCTGAAGCCCTCCAAGGTCATCTGCAGTCTCCTCAATTGAAGGTCAGCAGCCTTCCACCACCCATGCTGTAGCCATTGGGGAAGCACCTCGTAGGAGCACTAGGACAGGCAAAGTCACACAGAAGAGGCACTAAGGGAATGCACAAGGGTGATTAGTCTATTTTTGTATACATTATGTCATGATTTCATTTATAAATTCGGATTGGAATGTGCATTTTTTGGTGGCTTTTATTTTTGTGTTGTTGGAAAGAATATGATGTGATGGCCGTTGAACACGTGTTCAGCTGTGCGAGGTTAAGAGAGGGCATTGGCTGGAGTGTGGCATTTGAAAATGGCAGTGTTGGCATCAAATCAGCGTTGATTGACGTCATAATCAACTTGCTCTGCATGCTGCCGGCGGTCCTTAGGTGTGCATGTGCAAACTACTATACCAAGACACAGTCCAGTGCACTTTCCGTCAGAAGTGTGTGCGCGCATCTAGGACCCGATTTTCGACCTTTAGGCCGATTAGCACCTAAATAAAGGGCGCTACAGAGCCCAATTTCTTCCAATTTCTCCCCCAATGTGTTTGCATGACATCTCTGAATCCAGTGTTTTAAAGGATGCGTTAATCCATTTATAATAAATGGGTTAACAACTGAGTTAAACTACTGGATAAGGAATGTCATAAAAGCATGTTAAGTGTCCCTCTACTAATATCATCAGAAGTAATTTCGGGCTATATTCTCTCATTTCTGTACCTTCCATCCATTTACATTTTGAGTAAAATCAGCAACAACTTACATAATTTTCATACTCTGTTAATACTAAATGTTTAGAAGATTCGGATCATTAAATACCTGCTCTGCTTACAGACAATAGAACTGATTACCTTGGTGTAGCCTTTACATTTTTTTGCTCATTCGGCAGAACTATATGCCGAAGAAGGCAGATGGACCTGACAGAAGATTGAAGAAGCTGTCCTTTTAAAGGGGGGGGGGGGGGGGGCAGTGGGCTTCGTTACAGTTTTGTACAGAGGAATGACACTGTCATGTGAAGTTATGGACTGTATATGTCACTAAATTCTTTATATATGAGTTTGAGTTTAAAAAAATGGAAATTAAAAAAAAGCCCCAAAACCACATTGCAGAAGAATGTGCCCCAGCAGATGAAGTGGCGGCTTCGATCTGAGCTTTCTGTAAAGGCCGATAGGCTTATGTTTGAACTGCATTTTCAGAACAGGATATTTCTGGTTGACTGAAGAACTGGGCTAAGCCAAGAATTCCCCATTGTGGCGACCCCTTGAGACTGGAGAAAGAAAACCTCGTTATATATCAATTCATCTCGCTGCGACAAATCCTTATGACATAATTAAAAAGAAGTTCTACAGCCAAAACAGGATAACAATGCTTATGGGAAAGCTGCTACTTATTGCCAAGTTATGTCCCGGAAATATGGATCACAAATAGTATCTTGCTTGTGCGTGATGGCCTGGGATAAGGCTGTTGAAGATGGATGGGTTTATTAGATCGTTCAGCATGAGTTATTATTTCAAATTTTATTCTAGTCTGTCTCACTGCAAAACAAATATTAGCTCAGTTGGCAAGTTCACATATTAATACAAACTAGTTAGAAAGAAAGAACTTACATTTATATAGCACCTTTCACGATCAAAGCGCTTTACAGCCAATTAATGTACTTTTTTGAAGTGTTGTAATGTTGGCAACAGCCAGTTTGCACACAGCAAGGTCCCACAATCAGCAATGAGATAATGACCTGTTTTAGTGGCGTTGATTGAGGGATAAATGTTTGGCAGGGCAGCGGGAGAACTTGCTTTTCTTGGAATAGTGCCATGGAATCTTTTACGTCCACTTGAGAGGGAAGACGGGGCCTCGATTTAAAGTCTCATCCAAAAAGAAGTGCTCCTTCAGTTTCCACAATGAGCGGAAAACTAAGGGTAGGTACTTTGCTAAACTACTGTTTTAAACTGAAATGATAATAAGGCCGCAAATTTAATGGAGGAGGCAGGTTGGAGCCGGGTTGCCTGGTGGGCGGGTTCCAGTCCCGCTGCCAGTTTCAGCCGCTCCCTAATCTAGATTTTCAGTTTAGTGGGCTCATTAAACCCGCTGTGCGCGCTACCCGGCCCAATGATTGGGAGCGGGTCTGCTGCTCGCCTCTGCTGACGTCACTCATTCAGTTGTTTTTAAAGGGCTCCATGTAGCGCTAGCTTCTCATTTAGTTTCTGTTGCTCTGGGAATCGTCCAGCTCATTATGACTGCTGCAAGGGCAAAGGCTTCGCCAAGGTTTGCTGAAGACTCCCTCCAAGCTCTTGTGGAGGGAGTGAGAGGGCGCAGGGACATTCTGTTCCCTCACGATAGCCGGAGGAAGCCTCCTCAGCAAACAAAGGCAGCCTGGCTGCGAATTGCTGAGGAGGTCAGCGCTAGGTCAGTTTGCTCACGCACATGGGTCCAGTGCCGAAAACGCTTCAATGATCTTCTGCGCTCATCCAAAGTGAGTATCACATCACACTTTACTTCAATCTGCTTCCCTTCACTTCTCATCACCAGCACTCTGCATTGTCAACCTGCTCCTCCACATCCCACCTTACCCTTACTTCCCTTGCACCCTTAACCATCCCTCTCTCTCTCACTGTACTGAATCACTTCACCATCCTACTATGCACCTCTCACACTCGCTCTCACTGTTATGCAATGACAACAACTAACAACGCACAGGGAGGCTCCTTCCTCTTGGCACCTCACTCCATCTTGGTCTCCCTCTAAGCTTCTATGTTATGGATTCTTCACACTCACTCCATCAATCTCGATGAAACGCAACTTGTGTCCCTCCTTGCAGGAAAACATAGCCTACAATAAGAGGGAGAGAGCGAAGGCAGGAGGAGGGCCACCATCCCTTGCAACGTTGACAAGCGCTGAGGAGGCTGTTCAGGAGATCGTGGGAGTTGGCGAGGAGCTGGAAGTGGGGGTCGGAGAGACAGGTGCATTAGATGAAGCTGGTGACAGAATACATTTTAAACCCTCTCTTTTATATTTCATGATTGACTGAAATGGCAAATGATGTTCATAGAGATTGACTTTTGATCATCTGCACAATAGGATGTGTCCTAAATATCAGATGCCTAACTCATGCCTTTACTCTCCCACAGGACCATCGAGAGCCTCCCTCCCCACTGTCCAGGAGGAAGAGGAAGACAACTCCTCAGATGCGCCTGCAGCCTCTGAGGGAGCAGCATCACCAGAACTCAGCGCACCCAGCACCAGCGCAGAGACGCACACCTCGGTGGGTCCCTCGCCACATAGAGTAGTGTTGTCACCTGGTGTATCACAGCTCACAAGTGAGCATCAGCAGATGGTGGAGAAAGCCACAGCAGTGGAGAGTCCTCGTCGGAGGCCGTCGGACTCTCTTAGCTCTGCTCAGCTGCATGCAGACGCTGTGCCTCTGGGGCCATCCAGAAAGAGAGCGGTGTTGGAACTTCAGCAACAAGTGCAGGAGTCTCTAACAGGTATCCACGGTAACTGCGAGTGTGCAGAGAATGGAGGAGTCCATCTCAAACATGAGCACTGCCATGGTGGAGGCAATGGCGCATGAATGTACCGCCATGGAGAGGGTGGCAACCTCCTTGGAGGACATAACTCGCCAGACTCAACAGAGCATGGTGACTCTTCTAAATAGATGGTCTGCTATGGAGGATAGATGGGCATCTATTGAGGAGAGACACCAGAGGTACCTGGCGTCCCCGTTATGAGGACTGTCAGTACAGAGACGGGTCCTCATGGCCTCACTGATGTGCAGCAAGGTGCTCTCCAGCCACTTGCTAGCAGTAAAGTGCAGGTGACCCATGAAAGGGATGTTGGTGGCCCACAACAAGGAAATGTGGGCTCCTCTCCTTGCGCTCACACGACCATGCCACTGCGGAGCCCTCGGTCAGAGCCCCAGATTCCGCACCTATATGAGATGGCCGTCTCAGCCCCTGCACAGCCGCAGGAAGAGCAGACTGTGGAGGAGCCCTCCCAGGCTCCCAAACCCAGAGGACGCCCGCCAAAGGCGTCTAAGCAGGCGCAGCATCAAAGTGAGCAAGGTGCCTCTACATCTGCTGAAGCCACAGGGGAAGCACCACGTAGAAGCACTCATAAGAGGAAGTTAACACACAAATAGTCACAAGGGTAGTCACTTGGGTGTTTTATTGTGTGAAAAAGTACCACTTGTCATCCAGATTGTGATTGCATTAAACAAAAGTGATGGCAAAGATTTGAAGTTTTGGCCTGTGTGCTGAGAAATGGAAGTTGCACAGTGAGGGCTCAGGGCGACTTGCATTTGTAATGATGGTGGTGAGAGTGATAGGAAAGCACCGTTTATTGGACAGATGATGTATGGCGTGTTAAGCAGTTTGTTCTGACATTCATCCCCATCTGCCAGCCACCTGTGGTTGAAGCGTAACCTATGCAAATCTGGCATGGATGAGTACATCCCTTGCCTGACGGCCAGCAATGTGGTCGCTTGCTGCTGGATTGGCCACATCTGGCCCGCAAGGCGTGGCTCCTCGGGCTCCTCGTCCTCCTCCTCATCCTCTTCCTCATCCTCCTCCTCCTCCTCGTCCTCCTCCTCTTCTTCCGAGGAGGCTGTGCGCTGAGCCACTTGTTCCTCAGGCAGTGCTAAGTCACGCTGCTGTGCGATGTTGTGCAGGGCACAGCAGACCACGATGATTCTGGACACCCTGGCTGGTGCATACTGCAGGGCTCCACCAGATCTGTCGAGGCATTGGAATCGCATTTTGAGCAAGCTGATGGTTTGCTCCATGATGCTTCTGGTCAAAATGTGGCTCACATTGTACCGCTCCTCAGCCTCGTTTGATACCCTCCTCATCGGTGTCAAGAGCCATTTTTTCAGGGGATAGCCCTTGTCGCCAAGTAGCCATCCAGAAAGTTGGGTTGGTGGATTGAAGAGCTGAGGCACAGTAGACTGCCACAGGATGAACGAGTCATGGCAACTGCCAGGGTACTTTGCGCAAATATGCATAATGTTCTTCCTGTGGTTACACACCAGCTCGACGTTAAGGGAGTGGAATCCCTTGCGGTTGACAAATACAGCTGGGTTGTGATGGGGTGCCCTAATGGCTACATGTGTGCAATCTACGACGCCCTGCACCCTTGGGAAGCCTGCCATATTTACAAAGCCAACCGCACGCGCGATCACACTTGCTTCATCCGTGGAGAAGTGGATGTAATTGTGCGACTTTGCAAAGAGGGCATCAGTGACCTGCGTGATGCAGGCATGTGCGGCCGACTGGGAGATGCCGCTGATGTCTGCAGCTGATCCCTGGAAGGAGCCCGAGGCAAAGAAGTTGAGTGCGGTGGAGACTTTGACAGCCACTGGTAAGGAGTGTCCACCCGCTCCTCTGGGCTCCAGGTGTTGGTGCAGCATTGCGCAGATGTCAGCGACTACCTCTTGCGAAAGTCTCAGCCTCCTTTGGCACTGCTGCTCACTCATGTTGAGGAAGCTCATCCACTGCCTGTAAACCCTGTGGTGGGGGTATCTCCTGCTGCGAGGTGCAGCCCTGTGCTGACGCCCTTTGCCCTGTGCAGCATCAGGTGGCTGAGGAGAAGGTTGGCGCTCCTGGTGTTGGTGCTGCTGCTGTGTCTGGTTGTGCTGCTGCCGCGGCTGCTCTTCCTCCGAATCTGACGACCAGGATGAGAGGATATAAATGGTTGCCATTCCGCTGGTATATATCTCAGTCGAGGAATAGAGGTTGTTTATGCTCAGCCAAAGTGGCCAGAGGGTTTTCCAAGGAGGTCACACTGCAGATGGATTTCAGCTTGAACACTCACAAGATCAGTAGAGCTGCAAAATGTGTCCCAAAACCTCAAAGCACTAAGTTGTGGCATCTGAAACTCAGAGATGTTGCAGGAGCTTTTAGGCTGTTGGAGCAGCTGCCAACAATCCAGATCCTCGCTAAACCCGGCACAATGCAGCTGGTGTGTTTTTCTGACGGCGAGCAGCACGCAGAAAAAGCTGCAAAATCGCAACAGGCAGTTAAAATAAGATTATCAAGGCAGTTAACAAGCTGTTAACTGCCTTAAGTGCCTCTCCTGCCGTTTGGTCGGGTCAGATCGGGAGTCGCAGACCAGACACTTGCCAAAGTAGCGTGGAGGCGGGATGGCGGCGGGTTCGTAACCCACCGTCAATCATTTAGATTTTCACTACCGATCCGCCTCCAAACCTGCCCTGTGAGCTCTATTAAATTCGCGGCCTAAGATTCCAGGTAACGTCATATATAAATACCAATCAATGTAGTAAACAAAACTTCACTACATATATAACTATTATTCATATTTTGTTAAGACCAACCATTTGGACATTTCTAAAAGTCAAGCAGTTAATTATTCTGAAATATTCACACTCGCATGAATTCACAAGATAAATACAGATGATGAAGGCCATTGCACCCATTTTAGATTATCCATTCAGAAAGATCATCCTAACATGTAACTTTTTCAGAAATGATTCCAGGGTTTTGACCTCCACTACCTGCAAGTCCATCCCAAGAACTGGTCACTTTTTGTGAAGACCATCCTGACATCAGTGCTACATTTACCTTTTGCTATTTTGAACGTGTGTCCCTTTGTCCTACTGTAATGATTTAGTTTGTGGTAGTGTTCGGATCTACCTTTTCTATACAATTTATTATCGTTCTTAACTTTATAAGAAAACTCTCAGTTTCCTTTTAAATCTGAAAAGTCTAAGGCCTAGAAATTTAATTGTACTGTAAAACGGGCGCAATGAGGGTTTGGCATGCACTGCACGCGCCTTAGTGTTGTCCCAGGCAGCACATAATATTCATGCTGTGAGCTCATTATCATGTCAGGCGTGCAGCCAGCTCTACCCGCGCTATTCATTGGCTGCATGCCTGTTTGGGAGAGCCGGAAATTGTGCGTCTCTGATGCAACATAAAGGCAGCCAGCACCTCTGAAAGGTAATGTGCATTCTGACAGCAGAACGAGGGAATCCAGCCCCAATTTGTATCAAGGCTTCACACAGAGCATGGAGAGAGTGGTCAGCTTCATCAACACGACACTGCCACCTTGGCTTTGGGAGCTATGTTGACAGGGCCTTCCAGAGTATCCCCTCACTCCTGCACTCCGTGCTCGCGCTGAGGTGCAGTCCCAGGAGAGTGGCTTTGGCTGCGTGGGAGAGGCACCTGTTCTCTCTCAAGATGACTGCAGCCTGCTCCCCCTAGATCCTCCCCTTGCTGTTCCTGCTGCACTTGTTACTGCCCAGGTGCTTGTAAGGGCTGGTTTCTCATGGTGGCAAAGTTATGAAGCCTGCAGCATATGATCACAAATCTAGATTCCCACTCATGGGTGTACTGCAAAGCTCTTCCCGAATGGTCTAGCACATTACTCAAGGGGACAGTAGCGTAGTGGTAATGTCACTGGGCTAGTAATCCAAAGGCCTGGACTAATGATCCAGAGGCGTGAGTTCAAATCCCACTTTTGAATTTAAATTCAGTTAATTAAATAAATCTGGAATAATTACTAGTATCAGTAATGGTGACCATGAAACTATCGGATTGTTGTAAAAACCCATCTGGTTCACTAATGTCCTTTAGGGAAGGAAACCTGCTGTCCTTACCTGGTCTGGCCTATATGTGACTCCAGACCCACAGCAATGTGGTTGACTCTTAACTGCCCTCTGAAATGGCCTAGCAAGTCACTCAATTGTAACTAATCGCCACGAAACATAATAAGAATGAAACCGGACGGACCACCCGGCATCGACCTCAGCACCGGCTACAGACATGGCAACGGCACACCCAGCCCAGTCAACCCTGCAAAGTCCTCCTCGCCAACATCTGGGGATGTGTGCCAAAATTGGGAGAGCTGTCCCACAGACTAGTCATACTCACAGAATTATACCTTTCAGCCAATGTCCCAAACTCCTCCATCAGCATCCCTGGGTATGTCCTGTCCCACCGGCAGGACAGACCCACCAGGGGTGGTGGCATAGTGGTATACAGTCGGGAAGGAGTGGCCCTGGGAGTCCTCAACATTGACTCTGGACCCCATGAAGTCTCATAGCTTCAGGTCAAGCATGGGCAAGGAAACCTCCTGCTGATTACCACCTACCGCCCTCCCTCAGCTGATGAATCAGTGCTCCTCCATGTTGAACACCACTTGGAAGAAGCACTGAGAGTAGCAAGGGCATAGAATGTACTCTGGGTGGGGGACTTCAATGTCCATCACCAAGAGTGGCTCGTTGACACCACTACTGACCAAGCTGGCCGAGTCCTGAAGGACATAACTGCCAGTCTGAGCCTGCGACAGGTGGTGAGGGAACCAACATGAGGGAAAAACCTACTTGACCTCATCCTCACCAAACTACCTGTCGCAGATGCATCTGTCCATGACAGCATTGGTAGCAGTGACCACCGCACAGTCATTGTGGAGACGAAGTCCCGTCTTCACACTGAGGACACCCTCCATCGTGTTGTGTGGCACTACCACCGTGCTAAATGGGATAGATTCAGAACAGATCTAGCAGCTCAAAACTGGGCATCCATGAGGCGCTGTGGGCCATCAGCAGCAGCAGAATTGTATTCCACCACAATCTGTAACCTCATGGCCTGGCATATCCCTCACTCTACCATTAACATCAAACAAGGTGACCAACCCTGGTTCAATAAGGAGTGTAGAAGAGCATGCTGGGAGCAGCACCAGGCGTGCCTAAAAATGAGGTGCCAACCTGGGGAAGCTGCAACAAAGGACTACATGCATGGTAAAAAGTGGAAGCAGCATGCTATAGACATCTGATCCGTTGATCCCACAATCAACGGATCAGATCAAAGCTCTGCAGTCCTGTCACATCCAGTCGTAAATGGTGGTGGACCATTCAACAACAACGGAAGGAGGAGGCTCCATGAATATCCCCATCCTCAATGATGGTGGAGCCCAGCACGTGAGTGCAAAAGACAAGGCTGAAGCGTTTACAACCATCTTCAGCCAGAAGTGCCGAGTGGATGATCCATATCGGCCTACTCCTGAGGTCCCCAGTGGGTAAGCGTCCTCCAAGGCGGCCTTCGGGATACACGACAGCGCAAAATCATAGAGCAGAAACTGATAGCCAAGTTCCGCACTCATGAGGATGGCCTCAATCGCAATATCGGGTTCATGTCACGATACAGAACGTGACTTGACATCATGGCCGGTCTTCCTAGGTGTTTTTTTTTAAAAAGACTAACACAAGAAACCAACACAAATTGACAGGATATGCAGCCAGCAGGTGGTTTGACACGTTGGACCCCCTGGGACACATCTCATTGTCTTGGCTGTGCTCTTAGTGTGTCTTTGATGTAGGGAAATATTTGAATAGATTTTGTCTGTGTTTAAATTGTGAATTCTGGGAGATTCTCTCACTGCTAACTTACCTGAGGAAGGAGCAACAGCTCCGAAAGCTTGTAAAATTAAATAAATCTGTTGGACTATAACCTGGTGTTGTGCGACTTCTCATTTTTATCTCCAACAAGTGAGAGTCTAACCACCTCCCCTTGACATTCAACAGCATTACCATCGCCAAATCCCCCACCATCAACATCCTGGGGGTCACCATTGACCAGAAACTTAACTGGACCAGCCATATAAATACTGTGGCAACAAGAGCAGGTCAGAGGCTGGGTATTCGGCAGCGAGTGTCTCACCTCCTGACTCCCCAAAGCCTTTCCACCATCTACAAGGCACAAGTAAGGAGTGTGATGGTATACTCTCCACTTGCCTGGATGAGTGCAGCTGCAACAGCACTCAAGAAGCTCGACACCATCCAGGACAAAGCAGCCCACTTGATTTGCACCCCATCCACCACCTTAAACATTCACTCCCTCCACCACCAGCGTACCGTGGCTGCAGTGTGTACCATCTACAAGTTGCACTGCAGCAACTCGCCAAGGCTTCTTCGCCAGCACCCCCCAAACCCGCGACCTCTTCCACCTAGAAGGACAAGGGCAGCAGGCACATGGGAACACCATCACCTCCAAGTTCTCCTCCAAGTCACACACCATCCTGACTTAGAAGTATATCGCCGATCCTTCATCGTCACTGGGTCAAAATCCTGGAACTCCCAACCTAACAGCCCTGTGGGAGTACCTTCACCACACGGACTGCAGTGGTTCAAGAAGGCGGCTCACCACCACCTTCTCAAGGGCAACTAGGGATGGGCAATAAATGCTGGCCTTGCCAGTGACACCCAGATCCCAAAAGTGAATTTAAAAAAATTAAAAATTTGATGACGTTTCTGGTGGTGGCATGGTTCTCCTCCTTGTCACCCAGTAGCCAGCCTGTAACTTGATGGCCTGATTGGAATAAAGGCAGCACAGAAGACTGACGCAGGATGAAAGAGTCATGACTGCTGCCAGGAAACTGGGCAAAAACCTGCATGATGTGCTGCCTGTGGTTGTAAATCAGCTAAACATTGACGGAGTGGAATCCCTTTCGGTTGATGCCAGGCTGGTGATGGGGAACACGCAAGGCAATGTAGGTGCAGTCTATGGCACCTTGCACCATAGAGAAGCCTGCCATGTAGGCGACGCCTAGTGCGCTCTCATCCTGCTTCTCTCTGTCCATGGGGAAAGTAATATAGCTGTTCCTCCTGGTGTAGAGAGCCTCGATGGCCTCTCTGTACAGCAATGGACTGCAAACTGTGAGATGTCGCTGATGTCACCTGCTGCAGCCTAAAAGGAGTCCATGGCATAAAAGTTAATGGCCACGGTTACCTTGACAACCACAAGCAGTGCTGGTGCAAGGCTCAATTTGTGGTTGCCACAGGTGACACAGCCTCCTTTGTTAAGGGAATGTGCCTCATACATTGTTCCTCCAAAAAGTTGATGTGGGAGAAGTGCTCCCTGAATACCCGCTGTGGTATGTCCCCCTGCGCAGTGCCCTCCTCCCCCTCCTGCCCTCTGCTGTCTTCCTTGCTGTTGCCCCTCTATGACTGCAGTCAAATAGTTTAGAAGGTAGCCAATAACAGTGCAACACCAGCAAAATTAGTTAGTGCCACAAGTTGTTGGGTGAGTTTGTTACATGGCGAGTCGGGCACTGGGGCAACCCAATATCACTGCTGCAACAAATGTAGGACCCTAATTTGAATATTATAGTCATTGCTTTCAATAGTTCTGGCATGCACCCTGGACGCCTATGGAGCAGCCCGATCCAACATGGCGGGTGGTGCACTTCCATCTCAAACTGAGCGCTGCTTACTGCCAGGTATATTGAACACTTACGCGCCCATTTAACGCCTGAAAAACAGGCATGGCACGATCGAATTTCTAGGCCATGGACTTTTTTAAAGATTTCTTACAAATTCGCCAACTTGAAGTAGTTTAATTTCCTCGGCACTCTATTTTTAGTGCTCTGCTTGATGCATTTATGTTAAATTCCTGTCTGTGATTTGTTAAAGTAAGTCATTAACCCTGTAAAATAAATAGCCCAAACAGGAATCTAATGCAAACATGTTAGCAAGCATGCTAAAATAGCGTACGGAACAAATTACACCTCAAGCTGTTTACATGCGGAATGGCAAATTTGTCAGTGTTGAAAGCTTTTACAATTTTGATGAAGTCTATCACAGTATGTAGAAAAATTCACTGCTGGCATTAATAAAAACGGAAATAGCACCCTCTTTAGGATATTTCAACATACATCAACATCATTGCACTCAACTGAAATTCATTATTGAGGTGCCTGTAATGTATGTCGACACACTTATGAATAATTCACCCTCCTTCCCAGAACTATGCACTCGAGCTTTCCAATGTACTTCCATGTATATTTTGATAGGAAAAGTTTGCTGTTGAATAATAACGTTAAAAATTATGTACAGCTTTAAATTTCAAACTTTAAGGTACTGTATTCAGACTACATGAAATAGCATTAATTGAGTGCAGCCCAGTGACATAGCAGATAGGTATACTAATGGATTAAATCACGTAGTGATAGAAAATGGGTTCATGCCCACGATTTGCTACACAGCAAAGTCCAGAGTTCAACCAGGTCACTCAAGAGAGACGTTAAATGGTGACAAGGCATTTTGCCAATGGGGTTGAAGGAAAATCAGGGGTTAATTTACCCCAAGCTGCTCTTGTATATTTCCCAATCCAACTGGGTCTAATGCAAAAGTGATGCAAGACTTGCAGCAAATATTTTTAAATGGTGAGTAGTATGTACAACAAGAGAAGTGGAGTCTTAAAAACACGGAACTCGAACTGAAGCAAAATTTGATTTTTTTAAATAAAGTCTGTGCTAATTGCAATTTGGGCACCAAAACCGGTGCCTCACTAACAGAAGCACAAGTAGTCAATGGAAACATTTACCTTTTAATTAATCACTTCAATAGCATTCCAGTTTACTCCAAATAAATAGATACCAAACATGAGGTAAGTATGAAATTCCAATCTACTAAGTCACTTCCCATTGGATCTTATGGAATTCATGATCCAGGCACAACACTGCATAAATTGACCCACAGAAAACCACTTTCAATTATCCATGATTTTAGCATAATGAAAACTGCAAAGCCGAACCAGAGCGCAGCATGTTAAAAATTTGATCTTCTATACAATCACACCTTCCTGCCTAGGATTTCAGTGAAGTGCTTTACATTATTTTTAATTTATATAATCACATTGAAAAATACAAATCAGTAAGTTGATTAATTGCACTGTATAGAAATCATGGCACAAACAGGACTCTCAGAGAAGTGTAACATTTCCTGGCTATCCCGTTTGGTATCTATTGAGGTTTTACCCTGCCATCTTAGCTATTAACAGTGTTCCAGTGACTTACCTGCCAATTGTCAGTAAAAATCTGTATTGGTTAGAAATATTCTAAAGAAACTGCAGGGCAACCACTGCCACAAATATTCTATAGTATGCGTGGAATAAATGTTCAGCTGGTAAGATTTCCTTTTGTTTGCTATTTGTAGTAGTATCGTAAAAGCAACAATAGGAAATCTCCCCCTCTTGGTGTAGAACATACTATTACATTTAAAGGATCTGTACAAAATTACACATCCTGCCATGTTTGTAAATAAAGACCTTGGTTATTATATAAGTAGCAGATGAAATAAAACTAAGCCCAGCTGTTTGAACTTGACTTCTACCTACTTGCCGCAAGGGGGATAAAATTGGATAGTGCCGGCCAACCTCTGCGAACTGGGCATGGGGATATATCCCAGCGCTGGAACTGGAAGACCCAAAGCACAATCGATATTGGGCCTCAGGCTTGATTTAAATTAGACCAGCAAGCGGTGGACGCCTTCTGCGCGCAATGCTCTCCTGGCCTCCCACTTACCACCCTCCATAAACTTGAGCTCAACGAAAACTCTGCTGCCTGTATCTGAACTCGCACCAAATCCCGTTCACCCATCACACCTGTGCTCGCTGACCCACATTGGCTCCTGGTCTGGCATTAAAATACTCATCCTTGTGTTCAAATCCCTCTTATTTCCTGCCCCTTCTTATCTCTGTAACCTCTTCCAGGCCTACAACCTTCCGAGATTTCTGCACTCCTCCAATTCTGGCCTCTTGCACATCCCCAATTTTCATCGCCCCACCATTGGCGACCTTGCCTTCAGCTGCTTAGGCCCTAAGCTCTGGAATTCCGTCCCTAAACCTGTCCACCTCTCTACCTCTCTCCTCCTTTAAGTCGCTACTTAAAACCTACCTCCTTGACCAAGCTTTAGGTCACCTGTCCTATTATCTCTTTAAGTGGCACGGTGTCAAATGTTGTTTGATAACGCTCCTCTGAAGCTCCTTGGGATGTTTTACTATGTTAAAGACATTATATAAATGCGCGCTGTTGTTGTTATTATTGCTGTTGTTGTTCCTGTCCCCGGGCAGCTCGCCGGTGAAGCGGTTTTAAATTTTAGGCTGCAGCAGGAGGGAAGCGATTGGGAGGGGGCGCAAACAGGATAAGGGAGGTGATCGAGAGGGGCGAGACGGTCGGGAGATGATCCTTCCAGCTCTACATTCAGGTAAGTATTTTTTTTTAATATACCTTTTTGGGGATGGCCTTCGGCAGTTATTTTAAGGATCGCTGGTTAAGCCGCATTTAGACTTGGTTATTCTGAACGCAGCAGGTCTGGCGCCAGGTGCATTCAGGGCAGACCGATTTCGGGAAGTGGTCCTGCAACGGGCATTAGCCCCCCTATTTGTATACGCAAAGGGCCTAGCGCCTGTTTCAGGCGTGGATCCTGGACCCCTATAATTCAGCCTTCACCAATACGGTGGGCACTTCCAGCGTGGAGTGTGCCCACGTCGCCTGCCCTATTTGACATTTCGGCACCCATTTATGCCTGCACATTGCACAGCATCAACGACTTTTAGACAAAGCTTTTTGATCTTGTGCCCACCTCAGCAGTTAGTCTGAAAATTTTAAAGTAGCAGTATTTCACTTTAAGTTTGGATGAAGAACGCCCTTTAGGCCATTTGATCTTATCCTTCCAGAAAAGCAATTCAGCTGTGTTCCCATTACATCTTAATGCCCATTAGAACAGTCAGGTCGGATATTGGTTTAACATCTCACCTGACAATGCAACATTCCTTCAGTACCGCACTGAAGTGTCAGCCTAAATATGTGGTCAAGCCCTGGTGTGCTTGAACCTTCTAACCTATAAGAAAACTTTAAAAATATATAACTAGATAACCTATTTTTGGTAATGTTGGGTGAGGGAAAAAGTTTGTTCAAGATATCAGGAGAACTCATTGCTCTTTTTCAAATTGTGCCATGGGATCTTTACTTCCACTAGAGCTGGTAGATGGTGCCTCAGTTTAACGTCTCATTCAAAAGATGGTAATGCAGCACTCCCACAGTACTGCATTGAACATTTATGTTTCTCTAAAAGAAACTTTGTAACTTTAAAATCAGCTTCTTCACTGGCAGGATATTAAATCAAATAGCTGGGGGGTTTTAAACATTAATGAATACTGTCTCCTTTGATGAAAGTAAAGATCCCCCTTCTCACTTCTGTGATTTAGACACCTAATTATAAGCATCAAGACCAGCAGAATCTTGTCAAAAAAATTCATATTCTTTGTATTATGTATAAAGACCTCTGTACGGTCAGTTTACAATTAATGAAATTCCTCAGTTTGAGAGTGGAGAAAGTTTTAATTTCTATATCTAGAACATAGCAAATTGTGTATTAAGCAGCAATCTTTTTTAAAGCTGATTAACATCTTAATTAACAAGCAATTTTTTTTAAAGCTGATTAAGGTTTTCAAAGTATCATTTTGTATGAAAAGTGCCAATTCGTCCTTTGTCTTTTTAATACTTAATGTTTAACAAATGGAGGAAATTCAGCACTTTGGCATATGGATGATGAATCTGAATGACCTTCCAGTATTTCAAATGCTGCTTAATTTTTCTCTATAGATTTCCCTTAAGGACCACCAGTGAATGTTTAGAAAGTAATTGAGAGCTTGTTGAGTGCATTAATATCAGTGCGGAGGAAGAAAAGTGGTAAATGATGGCAGGTGACTGTTTCCATTGGCTGCTAAGAACAATTATCGGAGGCACCATTCCAAAATATTAAAGCCTTGAGCTATGCCACCCAATCATAATATTTACAATTAGGAACTGCCAACCCTACATGCTTCTTAGGAAGTTGCAAATTCCAGATTGAAACTTGGTCTTGTACCAGTACATAAAAACATCATGCTAGTGCTGGCTTGATCAGTAAAAGCTTGGTAAGGTATTTAATGGTGTGACACTTGAAAGCTACCTGATTACTTAAGAAATGATATTAATCTTAAGGAGTCTTCCCAGGAATGATAATATTATGTTTTCCTTCATTGTTCTATGTCCCAATGCTAACTCAAAAGCCGTCCAGCAGTTATTTAATTAATTACAAATATATTGGATCTTCCAATAAGAAGACAAAGTTGGAAAGACTATGGCCAGAGTCATAATACTGTTAATAAATTTGAAGTTAAACTTCTTAAGTAAGGAACTCTGATCCAGAGATACTAAATTTGGAGCCGAAGATAGATTCCTTATATTTCAAAATACTGAATCCTGGTCACGCAAACTACTCAAGAATTGAGTTCTGACGAAAGGTCATCGACCTGAAACGTTGGCCGTGATTTTGCCGGCGCTCAGAGGGCGGGTTCGGAGGCGGGTCAGCTGTTAAATTCAAAATGATTGACGGCGGATTGGGAACCAAGGTGTCGAGTCTGCGATTTCAGAACAGACCCGACACCAAGCGGCGAATGAGGCATTTAAGATAGTTAGCTTCTTGTTAAGTGCTTGTTAACTGCTATTTTGCCAGTCTTTTTCTATTTTCCCACATTTTTAACGGGGTTCCCATCGTTCGGAGATCACATCAGGTAAGTAGGTCGGGTTCTCTATGTCTCCCCATTGCTGTGATTAGGTGACAGCTGCAAAAGTGGTATGAAAGCTACCATTTCACAGCTGGTCACTTTCCAATGTCAGAAGCTTGAGCCTTCAGGACTTGGAAGACACTTTGGAGCTGTATTGAGTTTGGAAGTGTTTGGAATAAACTCTCTATCCACTGTCACCTCCTTGGAGCAAGCTCTCTCACCATTGACAGATCGCTTCTGTCATCTCAACTTCAGCTGCCATGTATTCCAGCAACATCGGTGCCCTTGAAAAAATCTCACCTTGGTCCTCTGAATCCCTCCACGATCAGCCCCAACACCAACATCACCAGGCATACCAACATCAGCAACAGCAACACCAACCTTCTCCGCAATCACCTGATGCTGCACAGGACACAGGGCATCAGCACCCAATCACATTACTGCCCAGGAGGCCAGCGATAGCATCACCATGGCCAGATTTACTTCACTTGATGCTGTACACCCTGGCTGCCACATGATGTGCCAAGTTAACACCACCCCACACCATCACCATAAAGCATTCCTACAATGATCAAGCCATTCCTTTCACACTCATCACCATTGCAGGGAGTGCCGTTATGTCTCACCATTCACTGCAACTCACTAAGACACTTCCAAAGGTGAGCATAGATCTGTACAATAAGGCACATTGACAGAAAATTTACATGAACATTGCATAAGACACCCAAGTGCCTACCCTTGTGTGTTGTTAGTTGGAATGATTGGACTAGGATGAAGGTGAGTGTGAGGGGTGGCTCGTGAGATGGAGAAGTGATAATATAGATAGAGAGGGATGGGTGGAGGTGCAAGGTAAGTTGGTGTGAGTAAGGATGTGCAGGAGTAGGGTAGGGAAGGCAGAGTTACGGAGATGTGATGAGTGGCACAGCAGGATGAGGTTGAGTGTGGCTTTGCAGTAATGTTTCATGATCTACTGAGATCATTGAAAGGTTTGCGCCACTGCAGCCTGGTCCTCCTGACGACATCCCTGCTTTTGCCCTCCTGTGCAATGTGCAACCAGGCTGCGTTGGTGTCCTGGGGAGGTCTCTTCCGCCCATGGGAAGGGAAGAGAATCTCCCTGCATGCTGTGAATCCCTCCATAAGCATATGGAGGGAGTCATGCGAGAGCCTGGGTACAGCCGTGTACCTCTGTGCAGTGCTTGTCAGTGTTTGCAGCACCTCAATGCTGTAGAACACTGACAGAACAACCGACAAGCGGCCATGGTCCATTTAAGGAAACCGACTAATGACTTGTCATCAAATGATGTCATCAGACCCGCTTCCTTTTAATTGGCCGGGAACCCCGCAGGGCGGGCTTAACAAGCCCTATTAACGGAAAATCCTTTTGACAGAGCGGCTGCAGCCGGGAGCGGGACCGGAACCCGCCAACCAGCACTCCCGCCACGAACCCTCCTCCGCTGGGAAAATCCAGCCCGTTAACTCTGTTTCTCTCTCCACAGATGCTGCCTGATCTGCTGAGTATTCCCAGTATTTTCTGTTTTTATTCATGAATTCAACTGCCTAAAACATATTTAAGAACCACAGGGCTATATTTCTGTCTTTTTGTGAAGAGTTAATTCCCGTCACATTATAGAATTTAGCAAATCCAAATCAGAATGGTAGATGCGCAGAGTTTTGTTTTGAATGAAGTTGTGCACTACAAATCATTTACTGAGAATGAAAGAAAAAATAGGACTGCACCTGCAGCAATGCTCCTTCCACATTTCTCAAGCAACTAAATTGTTATTTAACTAGTTCAAAGGTCAAATATTTCATTCACCCGGCTGTGGAGTACGAACTTTTACAAAATGGCACAACAAAGAACTGGGGTTTGTTTCACTGATGGGTTATGGAAGTCTTGACTGACAATGTTTTAGGAAAACGGGTTTAACTTTTTGGGCCTGAAGAGGGGTCCGAAAAGCTTGCACCAGATCTAAAGAGGTAATAGGACATCACCAACTTGGTCAACTCAGGGAAGACTATTACAAGGACCTTGAGAAGATCCAGAAAACTTTTTTACTTGAAAAAGAGTACCAGGATAAGGCAAAATATCAGCTTAATAGGTGAAGAACATGCATGAGTGATGTGTGTATATTTCTAAGCATCAGTTGGTAAGAATAACAATGAGAAAATCACTAGTTTGAACTAGATTTGATGCCAGACCCTGGAGGAGGTAGAATAGTGTTGCAATCAACTAGGCCACCCAGTTCTTCAATGTTTAGCATATGTTACAAATAATAAGACAACAGAGAATGATTTCAAGACTGTAATCATCTCTTGCATCTTTTCTATTCATTTCTAAAATTATAAATATAACGTGATCACAGAAAGGTTATGCAGACTAACTTATCATGAGAAATTTTGGACTTGAAATATTGAATAAATCTTTATGAATGGAAATGTTTATCTGTATTTCAAAGGATCAATGGCCCACTCCAGACTTAAGTTGTTCTCATGGCAGTTTAGTAAAATGTATTAAGAAGGATTTTTATTTCAAATAATACACTAACCTTTTGAGGTGAATGTACTGAAAGATTCTCCAAATAATGTGATCGTGAATTGAGTAATTAATCAGTAATTTGTGTTCAATGGTTTAAATTAATTTTAGTTTTTGAGCTTCTGACGTTGCCAACCAATCCACATGCTTTTGGTTATAAAACAGTTCTGCTTGTTCTTGCCATGTTGGAACATCAAGGATGCTGGAATATTCCCAAGCAGAAAATTTAGCTGACGCTGTACAGTTATTACAAGTGCAATGGTTAGTTAGCTGTACACAACAAATACAAGCTTGTGATAGTGTGTTGTGAATAAAACAGAACAGTAACTTGCCAGTGTGTAATTCTTTCTCCAATATTGCTCCCTTGCAGCTGAATGGAGCAGACACTATTAAAATGTCCTTAAAATATTGAATCAGGGCATATTCTGGATAAAGCAGGCGCCATTTTTTATTTCTGTCAGACAGTCCCGGTTTAGGTATTTAGTGCGTCTTCCACCAAGAACTTAGTTTATTACCTTATCTTAAATGGATTAAATGTCTTCTTATACTCAAGCATATTGTTACTTGAAAAAGCCTTTGATGTACTGCAACAGTTTAGATTTTGCTCTGTTACCACTGCAAAACATTAGCCAGCCTGTCAACAATATAAATCATGTTATACTTCTGAATACATGAAAGCTGTCTGAGTAACACTAAGTATTGGCGAAGAAATATTTGATAAAGAGTAGATTAAAATTAGTTTAATCTTTTCTTAAATTTTATACTTCTTGATCCTCGCTATAAAAGCCCACACATTAAACAAATATAACAATCTGCCCATTTGGTCTCCTAGGTAAAGAGTTGCAGTGTTCAGTCTCGCTCAAGGAAACTTTTGAAAGGAATTATCATTTGTATTATTTTTGCCAAGATGTTAAATTTAATACCTCAAACCATGAAGGAAACGTTGAGGAATGGGAGACAAAATATTAATGTTTCAAGTTGCGTTCAGATTTGAAATGAAATCTGTTGGTTAAAACAGGAAGCCATAAAGTGGTTCATGTGCTTTAATATTTTTAAACAAGTTAGATGGCTGTTTATATTATGGGCCGGAATTTGTGGTCGGAGGTGTACCTCTGGAGTACGCCTCCGACCCGAAAAAAAATCTGAACCTACCTGCTGGCTCCTGGGCTTCGGAGTCTTCGGGTCCTGGGCCTGCAGGCATACGCCCGCGTAAAGGCCCACGTATCCCAGGGACACAGGCGGTTCAGAAGCATCCCTGGGATCACGTGGGCCAGGTCCTCCTATCAGAAAGGAGGATTCCATTGCTGTCATTTCCAAATGGAATCCCCTGATGACAAGAAATGAAATCCCCAAATAATTAAAGAATTTACACAATTCTAATAAAAATAAATGTTCCCATTTTCACATTTAATTAAAAGTCCCTTTAATGAAGCATTTACAGGAAACTCTTGTTTAACCGGCACCTAAATATCCGGAATTCTCTCTTAACCAGCAAAAATCATCCTCCGAAAACTCCTCTCAAATAACCGGCAATGTTGCCGAGTCCGAGTCCGAGTCTCCCGTGAACGCCGAGTTAGTCAGTGGGGGTAGTTCTCCAAAGTGCCACTACTCGGCCTCCTGGCGCTGTCGGAAGTCCGAACACTGCAGTAACAGGAGTCTGATTCTCCCGCGCTGCCGGGAGTCTCTTCTGATCGGCCATTTTACTGTGTGTCTCCCACGCTGCTGGTAGTCTCTTGTGATACACCATTTTACTGTGTGTCTCCCGTGCTGCTGGTAGTCTCTTCTGATACACCATTTTACTGTGTGTCTCCCACGCTGCTGGTAGTCTCTTCTGATACACCATTTTACTGTGTGTCTCCTGCGCTGCTGGTAGTCTCTTCTGATACACCATTTTACTGTGTGTCTCCCACGCTGCTGGTAGTCTCTTCCTAGCCACCATTGTTCTGTGTGTCTCTCCATCTTTATCGGGAATTATCTCCTCCATCTTGCATTATGGAATTCCCAAAAGCTGGTCCAAGCAAAAGGAAGAGAGTGGTCTTAACTTTAAAACAGAAAATCGAGATATGCCAACGACTAGAAAGGGGAGAGAAGTGTATCAACATTATGAATGAATTCAAAATCGGTTCGTCAACAATCTACGACATCAAATCGCAGAAGGATAAGCTGCTCAAGTTTTATTCAAGCTCGGAGACATCTAAGAGTGTAGAGAAACGGCGTACGCTTCGTAAGCCTAAGCTTGAAGAGCTGGATGCCGTGCTTTATGAATGGTTTTCTCTTAAGCGTTCAGAGGGTGTTCCAATTTCCGGACCCATGCTAATCGAGAAAGCGAAGGATTTCTACGAAAGGATGGAGCTCACTGACAAGTGTGCTTTCTCCGAGGGATGGCTAACGTGCTTCAAGTTACGGCACGGGATACGACGACTCGATATTTCCGGGGAGAAGAAATCAGCTCATCACGACGCCGCAGAAGAATACTGCGAATATTTCAATCGGATTGTGCAGCAACATGATTTGTCGCCAGCACAGATATACAATGCCGATGAAACTGGCTTGTTTTGGAGGTTTTTGCCAGAATCAACGCTTGCTGGGGCTAGTGAGGCTAATGCTTCAGGTTACAAGAAAAATAAAGATCGTGTAACCGTGCTAACATGTGCGAACGCCGCTGGATCACACCGGGTTAAACTTCTTGTTATCGGGAAGTATAAAAATCTCCGTGCATTTAAAAATGTGAGGCACTTACCTGTTGAGTACAAAGCTCAAAAAAATGCTTGGATGGATAAGGAAATCTTCTCCGATTGGTTCCATCATATTTTTGTTCCATCTGTGAGGGAACATTTCCGTAAAATAGGGAAACCTGAAGATAGCAAATGCATTTTATTGCTTGATAATTGTAGAGCCCATCCGCATGAATCCGAGTTGGTTTCGGGAAATATTTTCACCATTTATTTGCCACCAAATGTAACTTCTCTCATCCAACCCATGGACCAGGGCGTTATCCAAAATCTGAAGTGTCATTACAAGAAAGACTTCCTACGTAAACTGATAAGCCAAGATTACAATATTCAAGAATTTCAGAAGGAATACAATATTAAAGATGCCATCTATAATGTTGCATGTTCCTGGAACTTTGTGAAAGGTCACACTCTGAGGCAAGCCTGGCGCAAATTGTGGCCTTATGTAATGTTTGCTGAAGGTTCTTCTTCAGAGGAGGAATTTCATGGGTTCAATGTTCGTCCCAAGAAGAGTACAATAATGAAATGGCTGGCATGGTGAAAAATGCAGGCCCAGCAAACCCTCTACATCACCTCAGTGAAAGTGATATCGAGCAGTGGGTTGCTGCAGATAGAGAAGTTGGTGTTGTGCATATGCTAAGTGATGATGAAATAATTGAGAATGTTTTGAATCCAAAGAAAGAAAAGGAAAGTGAGATGGAAAGTGAAGAGGATGATATTTCTGAAGAAGAGAAGATTTCTTGGGCTAAAGCTGCAGAAGGATTTTCTTCAATCCTCAAATTTGCTGAAAGGCAGACTTTGCTACTCTGCCCAAGAAGTTATGCAACTCCATATTCTGCATTCCACCTTTCTACAGAAAAGGCAAGAGTCCACTAAGCAAACCGACATCCGCAACATGTTTAAGAAAGCTTCCAAAAGAGTCGAAGCAGCGGAAGTGCCTGAAGAATCTGTGGAACTGCATGATCCTGATGACCCAGCTGGCACGGATATTTCTGATGAACCAGATGACTCGGAATAAGTGTACAGTCAACTACAGCACTGTATACAGTCGTTTATAAGTTTTGTTTTACTGTTAAGTAATTAAAGAGTTATGGATTACCCTCAACTGGCAGTACTGTACTTAATCAAGCATCTTCCACCATCCATTTAACACAACATACTGCACATTTCTTGATTTTTTTATTTTTCTTTGTTAAAAATAGCCTCGGTAGATATAACTCTCCGTTATCCAGAACTTTCGATCAACCGGCACCACGCCGGTCCCGTCGGTGCCGGATACCAAAGAGTTTCCTGTACAATAAAAATTGAAATTTTTGAAAAATAATTTTAAATATTTTAAGCCAGGCCAAAATTTACATGAACTAATTTTAAATGTTTCTGGATGATTTTAATTTTTTAATTTTTAATTTAACATTTATATTAACCCTTACGCTGGCGAAAGCAGGCCCTATGCCTGCTTTTGCCAGGTGTAAGGGTTTCGTGGGCATTTGCTGGGCAGTAGTTGGGCAAATAGCCCAGATCTGCGCCAGCGAAAGTGATTTTTCTTTCGGTTCGGAAGTTCTGTCAAGGCGAACCTTGACACATCGCAAGCTCCAGGTTTTCGCGCATGCACAGTGACATAAGAAAACTACTAGGCACTTGGTCTAAGCGTTAAACAAAGCTTTAATCAACTGTTTTACAACATGGAGGTCTAGTTGTGTCCTTCACTAGTTCCTGTTAAGAATGTCCTGCGCAAGCTGGGCCCGTGCCCGAGTATTTATACTCTCCCTGGACAGCGCCACCCACAGGCCACTCAGTATTATTTCATAAGTCTTTCTTTCATGAATGACAGATTCATGTCACACAGTGCATGCAGAAACCCCGAACTTGCGGGGCCTTTTACAAGGCTTACGACGGCCTACGCCGTCATCGGCCCTGCAAAATCCGGGCTGTTATCTGTGATTTTTTTTTTTAACAGGGAAAATTTAATTTTAGAAACATGGAAACAATCCGCCCAATTATATTGTAGTTGTCAGTGATAAACTAGTCTTGATAAAACTATCCTTGTGGCTGAACAATAGTAGTTGTTTTTAAGCATACTTCTCTGATTATGATGCCTAAGATAGTGTATGTGTGTATGAGTGTGTGTTTGCGTGTGCTTGTGTAAGATGTGTCTGTGCACCCAGAACAAGAATAAAAACCACAGAAGCACAAGACAGAGTGCTGGCATCAAAGACCAAATACTTGGTTTCAAAGTAAAATGTGGATGTGCCTTCTCTCTGTGATAAACCCGCAGCATTATTTATTTATGTAACTGGCATGTGATCATTCTGATTTTCAAGACTTGATTTACATGGCCAGAGTTCCCACCAGAAACAGGTGGGGCCCTCATTGATATATGCAAATCAGAGTCAAATCATACAGTTAACACCCCAATGCCATTTTCATCTCTACCCATTTGCCACTGCCAGTTCCTCAACCCGCCCACAAACCGGGGGCAGTACAAATCAGTAGGTGGTCATTTTCAGTAGTATTATGGCCTTTGCTTCCTCTTCATGTGCTGTCAAATGCCGGATGTTGGCACATCCACCTCAAGTAGCCTGGCATTCCCTGGCATGGTGTGCTGTCTTCTCCTGCAGAAGGAAGGCATAGCGTTAATTGGCTGCTGCAGGCTCCAGATCCTGCAGTCACAATCAGTCAGGATTTGTGGAATGAATGGTAGCAGCATTAGGTATAAGGGAGCACGGACCTAGGATGTGAGAATTCAGTGTGCTAGCATGCATTACAAGAAAGGAGACACTTGACATGAGTGTTGCCATGTGACTTTGCTTCTGGAGAAGGAACTTGGTGCCCTGTGATAGGCAAAGGGCAATGCTTGACGATTGTTCTTGGGAATACCCATGCGCTTCTCTGTGATTCAGTTATCTGTCCTGTTATTCAGCTGAAAACATTCTTACCTTTGTTGACCTAGTGAGGTCATTAAACTTCAGGGAGCTTCTTGGGGTTATGGACGTCTCACTCAAAGCCACAGCTACCTCCTTCCACATGGCCCATGCTGTTGCATGTAATGGCCTCTTTGGTAGTCTAATCACTGCATCCTTCCTTCCTGTTATTTGGGCCAGCAGCACTTCCATATCAGCCTCAGTGAAGTGGGATGCTTGTCTTTTCCCTTCATCAGCTACAGGAATTTCATTCCCTCTTCCAAAAGACTGTTCAGCCATGTAACTACACGCGGTCCTTTAAATATGGAAGTTGTGCCCTTGCTCCACCCCTTCCTGACTTTTCCGGGTTCCCCACAACATAACTGGCCCCCTGCTCGTGGGACTCTAGCCTTTGTCCCACCAGCATTATTTAAATTAGCTGACCCAAGAATTCCTCACGGGGTCAGTTTCCTCCTATTTAAATGGTGACATGTTGTGTCCAGCACACTTCAGTTGCTACATCAGGGACACAGGATTTTCCAGGCCATTATCTTTGTCTTGTTCCACACACTAAATCATGTCAATACTTCAGAGAGCTGTGTTGGCATGTGCAAATCTAATCCCCAGCACCCTACTTCAAGAAACTCCTTACTTTGTTACCATGTGTCCCAAATGACAGCTGAGTCCTGGGACTGTGGGCTGCATCTCTTGCGTAACTGCCTCGAGATCTGAGCCCGCTAGTTCCTCAGAAAAGGGCAACCACCTCTGAAGCCTCAACCAAGGAACAGCCAGATCCTCTTCCACTCCCTGCTTTAAAACGGGTCAATCACTTAAAAAATATACTGGGCTAGAAATTGGGCACCTTAGCGCCTCCCGTTAGCGCTAACCAGGCACGGCGAGAAGATCGACTCCCGCTATATTCGGCGGGAGGTTTGCGGCGGTGGTGGTATGGCGTTACGCTCCGATCTCCTTCACCCGGAGATCGTGACGTCATCGCCGTGCGCATCCCCCCTGTCGCTCCCCAGACCCGAACTTCGGTTCCGCCCCCTGCAGCATCGTCGGGCAAAAACACCGGCAGCTGCAGGAGGCCTTCATCAGAAGGCCGGGCACTTCAGGGGCAATACTTAAAGGCGAGCTGGCCAAGGTAAGTGGAAAAGATTCTGAAATGCTGTTTCTCATTTTTTTTCCTTGTCTTTGCCAGCGCTCAATCAGCCCGGCACTCTGCTGCAGTGCATTGGGCTGATCGGGCCGGATCACGGCTACCATCGGGGACCAGGTAAGTTTTTCCCTTGCAGAGCCTGCAGCGGTGGCCCTTCCCTTTAAGGGAGGGAAGGAGCTTTCCAATGCGGCAGCGCCTGGCGCTAATTTTTTCAACTTTTAAAAGTTAACGCCCCAAATGAGGCGATATCGAATTTCTCCCCCTTAGTTTTAAATTGATCCTGCGTAGAGGATTAGACAGATTAGACAGCTGTTTGTGTTTTCTATTCAGTTTCTGCTTCCTGCTGTTAGAAGATTTCTCACATTGTTTAACACTTGCCCTTCCAGTAATATATTTCTGACTTTGTGCTTCACAGATCACTGTTTTACTAAGGTACATCTAAAGTATAGTTCAATGAAGCATTAATTCCCTGGCCCTTACTTTTTTTCTATTGTGAATTTGGCTGTGTTTTTTCTTGACTCCCAGCAGTAGCTACTTATCTTGGATCAAGTCCTTGTGGCAAGTCCTGAGGGAATGCTTCCAGTTCCAAAATTCCAAACTCCAATGACATTTTAGAAGAAATTATTGAGTGCTTGTGAAAGAAAACATTCACCCCATTTAATGATATAATGCTTGGGAATGCTTGCTCCCTTGCTTGTATAAACCGGAGCCCACTAGCAGTTTCAAATAATGATCAGTGTTGTATCTTTTGCTTGTATTTATCAAGCAAGAAGAGTAAAGTGATCAATCTTTAAGGAGAACAATCTCTCAGTTACTGTAAACTAGTTTTTACCAACATCATGTAGCTCTTAATTCTGTTCACTAATCTCAGCAACTTGCCAATTATAAGCATGATAACCATCAGTCTCAACATAGGCTATCTTAGCACTTATCCAGCATTCTAAATCATTTGTCCTCTGAAGAGTTTTTTTTATTGCAGCTCACTGTTTGTTCTGTCCAATTGATAATCTTATTCCAGGAAGCACTGGCGCACAAAACCTCGGAGTGGTGGCGGGATCCCAACCATAAAGGAGCTCACACAATATGAAGAGCACGCAATGGAGCTGCTGTGATGGCACGCCACCTTGGCTGCCAGAGATGGCGGCCGGAATTTTCTGAAGTAGGAACGGGTGGGTTGGAGGCGGCGGGGGGAAGTGAAAGTTGAATAAATGTGAACCCCGACCCCAACCCGCTTCCAACCCGCCCACTTTCACCTTTCACTCAGGCGGGACGGGGGGGGGGGGGTGGTGGGGGCTGCCTACCCGCTGCCAAGAGGCGGGTTGGCAATTTACATATGATAATGAGGCCTGAAGCCTCGACTTTAACCTGCTGTGCAGGTTTTACTGCAGGCGGCCGGGGATCCCGTGGCTCGGGATTCCCGATGGCTGTAACTAGGCGGCCTCAACCTTGGGGAGCAATCCTTGTGGGCTGGGAGGAGCAGGAGTGCTTCCTCCCGGCCCCCCCAAGCTTCCCCACCAGCAGCCAGCACCCCCCGGGGTCAGGGTTCAGAACCCCCCCAACCCCCCGGGTTCGGACCCCCCCCAGAATCAGACACCCCCCCCCACCTGGTTCCTGGGATGAGGGGATTGCCCTATAAAGAGAGATTGAGTAGACTAGGCCTGTATTCTTTAGAGTTTAGAAGAATGAGAGATGATCTCCTTGAAACATATAAAATTCTTAAGGAGCTTGACAGGGTGGATGTTGGGAGGATGTTTCACCTGGCTGAGGAATCTAGAACACGGGGTCACAGTCTCAGAATAAGGGGTCGGCCATTTAGGACTGAGATGAGGAGAAATTTCTTCACTCAAAAGGTTGTGAACCTTTGGAATTCTCTACCCTAGAGGGCTGTGGATGCCCAGTCATTGAGTATATTCAAGACAGAGGCCGATAAATTTTTGGGAACCAAGGGAATTAAGGGATATGGGGATAGTGCGGGAAGGTGGAGTTGAGGTAGAAGATCAGCCATGATCTTGTTGAATGGCGGAGCAGGCTCGATGGGCCAAATGGCCTACTCCTGCTCCTATTTCTTATGTTCTTATGTTCAATCAGGATGACTTCCGGGCGGGGAACCCGCCCCTGACGTTGCACACACGCTGTGGAGTGCGGGTTGGGCCCGGGAATTCCAGCCAGGCTAGTTTGGTAGGCCAATGCCAGCTGCAGGTGAGTGGGTACAAACGAATGCAGGTAGCTGCACTTTAAAGAACCCAGCTGCCAGAAATGTCCAGAGCTGTCTCTATTTTGTCACTTTCTCTGGCTGCTGCACACTAGTTGTTAGCTTACTCTTCGTCCACAAAATCTTTCACAGCCACGAGGGAGAAAGAGGAGGAGGAAGAGAAATTTCTGTTGGTGAATTATAACGATTACGGCAACAAAGAGCCTGGCCCATCTACTTCTGCCCCTTTAGATCTGCTTCACCCCCTGTGTGATTTGTCTTAGCTTTTCCATTCACCAGCTTAGAAACATTCACCTGGAGGTAGCAAGAAAGTGGGGCTGTGGAATCAGTACTAGCTGATTCACAGAGAATGAGGGAGTCAAAAAAGTGGGGAGTGGAAGAGGACCTGGCTGTTCCTCGGTTGAGGCTTCAGAGGTGGTTGCCCTTGTCTGAGAAACTAGCAGTTACACAAGAGATGCAGCCCACAGTCCCAGGACTCCACTGTCATGAGATGAGGGCCACCTTAATCCCAATAGGCTATTGTTGCAATTGAGCAGCCAACCACCTCTCACAACATTGGCCTTTAAGGAGCACATAGAAGAACACCAGAAAAGATCATAGAGAAGAATACCTAGGCACTAAGGGAAACACGGTGATAAGAAATAGGGCCTTATATTGAAGTGCCACTGTGAGGAAGATAATAAAACAGATGTAGACATTTCAATTTGGCTCTGTTGTTTAATGAGATCATATATTATGTCTCATGAGGTCTGGTTGTGTGAAGTGGCATGTTTGTTTAGTGAGACACAGACACAGATGCTTTGCCATAGAAGGATTGGAGTAGGCATGCTGGCTAAGAAAATATATTGATGGACGTTTAGTCAGAGGAGCACTTTCATCTAAGAAGAATGTATTACTAATAATCTTCCTACGAACTCCCTGGTAGCCGGGTCATTACCCTCCTCCAATTTAGGATCCTCATGATATTGAGTTCCTGATTCTTCTGCTTTCATAACAGTTGGACTCAGCTCCTCTGGGGATTCACATTCCTTTTTGAATTGTCGAGATGTGCAGGGCAGAGCAAGCAACTACGATGGGAAACTCCGGATTTATCAAGGCGCCAACACTTTCCCTTCAGATAGTCCTCGCAATGACCATTCTGGTTGCTGAATGTGCCTTATGTGCCAATGTTTAGCTGGTGAGGATGGCACTTACAATGAAATCATGAGCCACGGAAGCAAGATGTGCATGGCCACACAGAGTTCATCCTGACACTTCACTGCCTTCCCTGCATAGAACTGGGAAACTCTATAAAAGTGACAACAGCCTGAAAGTTTGGCATTGACATGGAGAATTTGTTGCTGCTAGTCACAAACAATTTGAATGGTCAAGGAATAAGAATCCCTTGCTATTCGGGAAGTTCACTGGGATCAAATTAAGGGCACACAGTGCAACGTGGGTCCGATCTATTGCCCCCTGTACTTTGGGGAAACCAGCAATATTGTAGAACTGCTGCTACCTTGGAATCATCCGAAAATGGTAGCACTCCTAAAGTTTATATCAGTGACTTGGCGAATGTAGGATTAGACAACCCCACCCTGGGTAATGTTACAGAAGTCCCCTATTCCAGCCTGGAATGAGCCAATGGCATAAACGTTGAAAGCTGTGCTCATTTTGATGGTAACTGGCAGAATTGTTCAGGCAGTTGATCTGGATTGTAGGTCTGTGTGTAGAACCTGGCTCAGGTCATTCAGAGTTTCCTTTGTGAATCAAAGTCTCTGAAGGCACAGCTCCTCACTCATTCCCTCTTAAAATTTCTTGGGCCTATAGACTCATATGGAGGATAGTTGCAGCCTTGGCTTATCCTTTTTCGATGCTGCCAGACTTTCCTTTGCTCGCTTCTGGTCTTCTCCAACTCCATCAAAATTACATACCAAGGAATCCCCATAGGGAAACTCATGCTGCGTTATGGTATTGTTTACTGTGGGGGTGGGGGTTACTAATTTGTGAATGACGAGAGATTCCCTCACTCTGTCAATTTAATGTCCATCTCAGTGGCTCCACACAACAAAATAAAATCATCCCCAAATTTGCAGATCAGATTGAAAAGTTGTCCAGACAGTAAGCACCTTTAAATGCAGCAGCTCCGTCAGAATCAGATGAACTTGGCAAGCCACTGCGGCTCATTTATCTGGTCATAAGTTACACTGAGTGCAATGACCGGCAGAAATTCAGATATATGGGAATCATTACATTTAATTGTTAAAGAGATGTTAACTGTTGGATAGAATTTCATAGCTTTCAGTTAGTGGTCTCGTGCATCTTTTTGTTAGTTAGCATAAACAGTTAGCGACAGCTGCGTCCAATTTTTAAAAAATAGCTCCCATAGATGTTTAGAAACCTTTTTAGCAGTCTATTATGCCTTATCTATTCTGGCATGCAGAAGTGGGACCAGCTCCAAGGTCAGCCAATGTTGGACCTTTGATGAGCCACCAAATCATAGGTACTGCTTCCAGTTTCAAGCCAGAACAGATTGTTACTGTGTAACATGCAACAGATTAATTACTGAATTATTCCACCCTGCTCATTCCACCTAATGCATGCTATATTCACAGCACATATCATCCATCATGTTCTGAGCTTTGTAATATATGCTTGCTGTACAATTTTTAAAAGAAACACACATTCTTTTTCCCTTTCAGATGCGTTTATGGTAGAGAACAATACCAGCAAGAGTTCAGTACAGTTGTCTCACTGAGAATATCCATAACAAGTCGCCTCTATCCAATCCACCCACAGCAATCCAAAGTACAGGAATGGTCTTAGCATAACGATGGCTTCAGCTAAATTGTAATTAACGGTTCGTAACTAGATGGATTCCTGAAAGATTTCCTTCATTGGAACAGTCAGTGGCTGCAGGAATGATTGATTGCTTCACTGAAATGGAGATTTCTTTAGCCCCTGCTGTGACGTTTGTGGCTCTGGGCAACCTAATCAAACTGCTTCTAAAGGTCTTCAATATTAGCAAAATGTATTTATATTGATATTGCCAATAATTCATATTTTACATCAGATCTTAATTTACACAATATTAGTTTTGAGTGGATACCAGAAAGTTAGACCTGTTATTCCTTGATTGATCAAACAGAATTCACAGCTGGTATATCTTGTTACTAGCTCTAATTCCCTTATAGTCATCTTTTTGAAAAACAATGAGAAGAGAATATTTAAAAGTATATGGGGAAAAATTCGGTTGCTTTGCGCCTCCTGTTAGCACCCTAAGAGGCGGTAGTGTTTAGCGCCCCCGCAAAATAACTGGTCAATTTCGCGAGCGGCGCAAACATCACCGCGCCTGGGCGCTAGTTGCTTTGCGCCCCGTTAGCGATGTTTGCGCCGCTCGCAAAATTGACTAGACATTTTGCGGCAGCGCTAAACACTACCGTCACGATCTCCTGCACCTGCAGATTGTGACATCAGTCGAGCGTGCAACGCCCCGGTAGCAGACCGGATATTGAGTGGCGCCCCCTGCCTTTCCGCCTGCTGCTAGCAATGACAGGTAGAGGGGAACGTTTTGCAGTCAGGAAGGGACTGGGGGAGCACTATTTAAAGGCGGCCGCTTCCTGCCTTTTTTTGTCGGTGACATTTTTGCACCATGCATTCTGAGAGAGAGAGAGAGAGACTTCTGGAGAGATTCAACGCTGTGTGAAGGAGTTTTGGGTACTGAGCAGCACTTTGCAGGATCATTTTGATTTGACCTTCCTTTAGAAGAGACTATGGGGACTGCACTCTGAGCTCTTTCCCTGGGACTCTCCATTGTTCTTTCCAGCAGAATTGATGTACAGGTCTCTCCAGGCCGAGATTCAAGGCTGCAATGAGCAGGGTGTGGATGGAGAGCAAGATCGACCCTCTCCTTTAAGAACTGGCCGGCGCCAGTGTGTCTGTGTTCCATTGCTAACTGACATCACATGAGCTTCGCCAGCGCTCTGAGGTAGCGCCTCGCTCCTCGGCGTTAGCGCCTTAAGAGAGGTGTGTTGCACCTGATTTAGCGCTCCAATCACCTCCAGGGGCGATAAAAACCAAGTTTGCAGTCGGAGGTGATAATTAGCGCCAAGCGCTAAACTTTGCGTCCGGCCGATAATTGCGCCCCAAACGGGACGATACCGAATTTCTCCCCCTATATGTATTATTCCTTATTGTTTTTACAAGGAATGAAGCATGCTACAAGCATTTTGGTTATTTATCCTATTGGCACATTAGTTTATAAGAAGAATTTACACAGTATGGAAATAAAAATACACAGCATCTGTTTAAAGAATGTGCTTTGGACTTCTGTGGAGACAGGAATTGACATCCTTGGTCCAGGCAGGTTAACACCCTGCAACTTGCCTTCTCACCCAAATCATTCACCTTCCATTCATGCCATGAACACGTATCTCTCAATATTTGGGAGGAAAAGCCTTCCAAATGCCCAGATATTTTAAATATTAGTGTAAAGCGGCTTTCCCGCTAGGTGAAGGCCAGAGTCAAGGGGATCAGGAAGTTGAAGAGGCCCTCCAGGCAAGTTTTTTTACTTTCCTTTCTGGGGCTAGTGCTCCTCCAGGTCCCACAAGGTAAGTTTGGGACTCTCCAACCTCAGGCTCCTCCCCTTCCTTACTGCAAGACCCCCCCCCCCCCCGCCAGAACCTCCTTCCCCACACTTACCCGAGTGCCACCGGGAAGTGGACCAGCGGCATATTAATGAAGCCCAGTGATTAAAATTGTCGTATCCAAATACGGCCACAGGCGGGCTGAAAACTAACTGAAACTATTGGTTTCCCACCAGAAGGTGCAGAGGAGATTTACTAGAATGGTACCAGGGCTGTGGGATTTCAGTTATGTGGAGAGACTAGAGAAGCTGGGATCGATCTCCTCAGAGCAGAGAAAATTAACATAAGAGAATAAGAACATAAGAATTAGGAGCAGGAGTAGGCCATACGGCCCTATGAGCCTGCTCCACCATTCAATAAGACCGTGGCTGATCTTCGACCTCAACTTCACTTTCCCGCCCGATCCCCATATCCCTTGATTCCCCTAGAGTCCAAAAATCTATCAATCTCAGCCTTGAATATACTCAACAACTCAGCATTCACAGCCCTTTGGGGCAGAGAATTCCAAAGATTCACAACCCTCTGAGTGAAGAAATTCCTCATTTCAGTCTTAAATGGCCGGCCCCTTATCCTGAGACTATGCTCCCGAGTTCTAGACTCTCCAGCCAGGGGAAACAACCTCTCAGCATCAACCCTGTCAAACCCCCTCAGAATCTTATATGTTTCTATGAGATCACCTCTCAGTCTTCTAAAATCCAGAGAGTATCGGCCCAATCTACTCCATCTCTCCTCATAGGACAACCCTCTCATCCCTGGGATCAATCTAGTGAACCTTCATTGCACCGCCTCTAAGACATGTATGTCCTTTCTCAGATAAGGAGACCCAAACTGTGCACAGTACTCCAGGTGTGGTCTCACCAAAGCCCTGTACAATTGTAGTAAGACTTCCTTACTCTTGTACTCTAACCCCCTTGCAATAAAGGCCAACATGCCATTAAGGCGAGATTTAATAGAGGTGTTCAAAATCATGAAGGGTTTTAATAAAGTAAATAAGGAGAAACTGTTTCCAATGGCAGAAGGGTCGGTAACCAGAGGACGCAGATTAAAGTAATTGGCAAAAGAACCAGAGGCAACATGAGGAGGAATTCTTTTAAGCAGCGAGTTGTAATCATCTGGAATGCACTGCCTGAAAGGGTGGCAGAAGCAGATTCAATAGTAACTTTCAAAAGGGAATTGGATAGATACTTGAAGGGGAAAGAATTGCAGGCTATGGGGAAAGGGCAGGGGAATGGGACTAATTGGATAGTTCTTTCAAAGAGCTGGCATAGGCCCTGATGGGCCAAATGGCCTCCTTCGGTGCTGTATATAATTCTACCATTCTATAAACCCACTGGCAATTAGAATCACCCCCTTGGATTCAAATCCAGCCCCAACTGATGGAACGGGAGTATCCTCTGTCTGTTGGTTTCTCTGTGGAATGGGTTTGCGTAGTCTCAATCTAGTTCCTAGTGGGCATGGGTCTACAGTGCAAGCTGTCCCTGCCACAATGGAATCTATAAATGTTTAAAATGCAAATGGCAATACTGTTCAATTGCACAGGTAGCCTGTAAGGATTCTGAGCACAATCTTATTCGATTCTTGAAGAAGGAAGAAAGCTGAAGTAGAATTCTTTCAGTTCAAAGGATTCTGTCATATCCATATTATTTATTAAAATAAATTAATAAAATAGTAGCAGATATCTTCAATATAGGACTAATTTTCCTCACATGTTGTGATGTGATTCACAGAGGCATCCACTTACACTCTAGAATGGCATGAAATTCAATGCTTAGGATTAATCAGGGGGGGCAAACCTGGAGGCAGCAATGTTGGGAAATGTATACTTGCAGGGCACCACTGCCAACCCAGTCAGTATTGATGTTTCCTGGCTTGAATGCCTTTACCACAGCGTGTCAGGTGGCCAAATGCACTTAGGTCTGCTATGATAAATAGAGGTACACTGGGCAGCTTCACCAAACCACATAAGCAGAGCAGCTTGAAGTGGGACTAGAAAATGAAAATGTTACGTCCGCAAGGGAGGGAAAATTAGTCTAAGTTGAATCCATGTTCTAGAAGATAGCAGATAACTGCTTTCTTTGAATAATATATATCTAGCAGAGTATTTTCTACTGAAAATATTCCCCTAAGCTTTATTTTTTAAATTAAATAGGGGGGAAAAGGGCAGGTCAAACAAGTGAGACCCTGTCAACCATAGCCAGAGCATGGTTGATAAATGAACAGTAGTTAATGAAAACAGTTGAACCTAGTTACATAATGCCTTACTGTTTTCTTATAACGCTGAAGAAACATTATCTCAACATGCTTTGATGCTTGGGTTGGAGCAAGCTAAAACACGTTTGAACTATGTACATTAGTTACGGTCCATTTCATAGTCGCTGCATTTCATAACAAATGAGTATATTTTATCATGGGCAACACTACTGCTGGTGGTCTTTGGAGCAGGAGAGGGTCTGGGCCATCAATTGTCCCAACTGTTGTACTTTCTGCATTATATATCAAATATGCACCCACTTATTTTTCTGTACATATTATTTAGAATATAATTAGAACCTAACAAAATAGAATAAATATTAGAACAATTGCTAAATTAGATTTAGTATTGATTCGTGATAGGAATGTTTATGTGCCGTTCCATTAAGGTCTATTCTGGGTCTTCTGCTTCTACCCTATTCATAAATTGTATGAAGAGATATAGGACCAAAGGGATAAATATCTTTCTGAAGAAAGGAAGGATTTAAGGAATGCTGAGAAGACGAGTAGGTGGAGTCCTTCTATGAAAAAGGAATGGAATTGTTTAGTCTAATGGCCTAAAAATGGCCTTCCTATTCCTAAAAATTCTTAAGTAGTTCATGCAATTTGATGGCATAATGCAAAGTAGCTGAGTGAGTTGGGATGATTGGGCGACTTTAACCCTACTCACTCAGCAGAAACCTGGTGGGTGGGCAGTTAAAATTGCCCTGGCTCTTACCAGTCCGAAAGCCTCCATGATCGCAACATCTGCAATTTTAACCTGATCTCCTGAGCAGGCAGCAAGGACAGGCGCCCAGAGCCAATAAGGTCCTTCTTTACATATGTATATTGTGGCCCGATTACATAATTGAGACCCGACTGTAATTTTAACTCAGGCCTAATCGGGGAATCCACCTGGAGTTAAAATTGGGGCCAATTCAATAATGTACTGGAGAGATTGCCATAATGCAAAATATAAGGGAGAGTTGGACAGCATTCAATAATGTTGGGGAGAGATTAATAACATTCAATAGTGTAAGAGACAGATTGACTATACTAAAACAAATATTCATTGCAGGTACTGTGCTGATGTAGCAAATAATACATTTTTTAAGTTAAAAATAACCTAAATTAAGAAACATCGGAAAGAACTGCACACAATTTATTAAAGATTTAAAGGATTTTTATGACTTCCAGACAGAAATCACAAACAACATTATCATATTGAAGAGATTAATCAAACAATTTAAAAGCACAGGTATTATCATTAAACTGATGTTTCTGCAATTGCAGACTTTTTCATTTCGATAGGATACATGTGCTGCAGAGCGGATAGGATAAGGGTTCATAACTGCACTTCTCAAGACAGCAGGGTTCAGTGCAGGCTGTGCCCTTCCCCATAGGCAGGGTAGAAAAGCTGGAGTTTAGGGCGCCTGGGCAGTTCTGATGCACTTTCCAGTGGATGCACCAAGAATTACTGGGCAGGCTTAAGAATCAACAAATCCAGAGCTCCCATAGTTCAATTTGTTAAAACGGTCCTTAGACAGGCACAGGGCCCTTTTTTAATATTTTAATGAGGCCCTCACCGCTTTCAGGCAGTTGCCCGGGACGACTAAAAGTCACCCGATCCAATATGGTGGCCGGTGCACTTCCAGGGGAGATTGGGCACGGGAGATCGGAACCCGAAATACATCTCCCTACCATTTTACGCCAAAGAATAGGTAAAATCAAATTGAAATTCTCCCCCACTGGCACGTGTCCCATAGGTAAAGTGCACTGATAATAATTCAAGAATGCCCGCCTGGGAACTAGGAGAGCAAATACTGTATCAGATCATTGGCCCGGAATTTGCGGTCCCGATGACAGCGTACGCTCAGCATACGGCGTCGTAAGCCTTCTGAAAGTCCCCGCAAGTTCTGGGTTTTTGCATGCCTTGACAGATCTACTCAACCGACTAGAAATTCACCTTTGCTGGCGCAGAGTTGGGCTATTTGCCCAACTACTGCCCAGCAAATGCCCACAAAACTCTTAGGCGGGTTTGGAGGCGGGGCTGCTGGGAAAGTCAAAAAGAATGGGAGCGGGTCCCGAACCCACTCCCAACCCGCCTCCAACCAATCTTCCCAGGAGTCGGGTCCCTGATCTGCGCAGGGACCCGACTCCTAGCGACGGGAAGAGGATTATAGCCACTTAACTGCCTGTAAGAGGCTTTTTCCAATTTTTAGACTTCTGCTGCGGGCTTCCCGACATCGGGGAAGCTCGCCAGGGTAAGTGAGGCGTGCTGTGGGTCTGTTGTAATGTTCGTGTATAGATGACAGCTGCAGAAGTGGTGTGAAGGATGCAATGGGACGCTGGTGAGTATCAGAGGTAAGGAAATGTTGGGAAAGTCATTTTTAATGTGTTTACATTTTTCTGTAGGTGACAATCTTTGAAGTGTTTGTGTGGCCTCACCTCAATGGGAGAAGTGACAGATCGCTTCTGTACCCTCACCTGCAGCTGCCATCTGTTTCATCCTAAGGAGAGAGTCACTGGAGAGCCTGCGTACAAGGGCTCACCTGTGTACAGTGATTGTCAGTGTTTGACAGCACCTCAATGCTGTCAAACACCGTCAAATCATGTGTCAGAAATTTATGGTTCATGTGCCTTTAAGAAGACCGGCAGATGAAACGTCATCAACTGATGTCATCTGACACCGGCTTTCCCTTAATTGGCCAGCAAGCCCGCAGGGCGGGCTTAACAAGGCCAATCAGGGGAAGATAGCGGGACTAGAACCTGGAAGGCAGCAGTCCCGCCCCCAACGCGTCTCGGTGAGTAAAATCCAGCCCTTAAAATGTGTTTCTGCAAATTTGGGCCCGGATTATAATGTTTAAAATTATTTTTCAAAAAATTTAATTTTTATTGTATTTGCTGTATTGAAGGGACTTGTAATTACATTTGAAAATGAGAACATTTATTTTTATTGCGGTTGTCTGAATTTTTTAATTATTTCAGGATTCCATTAGGGTTTATGGAGATTTTGTTCATAAATGGAATCCTCCTTTCTCATTGGAGAACCTGGCCCACGTGATCCCAGGGATGCTTCCGAACTGCCTGTGCCCCCGGGATCCGTGGGCCTTTACACAGGCCCAGGACCCGAAGTCTCCGTAGCTTTCGAGCCAGGAGGTAAGTTCGTAGATCTTTCGCGAGTCAGAGGCGTACTCCAGAGGTACGCCTCTGACGGCAAATTCAGGGCCAATATTTCATACTTAACATAACTATTTATTAAAATGTTCCAAATCTTTTTTTAAATATTAGTAAGGGTATTAAAAAGTATGTAATTTAACCTTGAAGTTCCTTTGCACATAAAAATACTTCCAGTTATTTTAACCATGATTCACGTAGGACAGAAATCTACAAATCCACATCCATTAAAATGGGATGGAATGTTATGACAAGGACCCTTATCTAGTCATGATAGAAATTTAGAGCTTTTACAGAAACAAATCAGATAATGAGGTAATAAAATACTATAGGGCAGAACAGTAGTAAGTGCTAAGAATTCTGCGAAAATGCATGTGCTTGAATAAAGTGGAATAAAAGTGTCTCAGTGTTGTGTCTGAGAAAGATAACAAAGACCCATAGTCACTTCAGGATTTTTTTTTTTATTCTGCAGACCAATCTCTCTAAGTCTTGGCTATTGCCGGCTCCATTTTACACGCAAGAGTGATGGACAAGATAAAATGTGAATGAATTTATACATTTCTGGATGAACCCAAGTGGAACACAAAAGATGAATGAGCCAAAAGTGCCACAGAGACAGACAGAGCAAACAGTTCCTTACATTCTTCAGGGATGAAATGTAAATTAACAGCAGCATTCCTCCGACTGCCCGGGAATAGCTCAGCCTCACAGTTCTACATAGTTCGGAACCAAATTTGACAGAATATTTTGTCATGATAAATTTTAGTGGCTTTTAAAAACATTCTATTCACCCCCTGTTCTCTACATTAACTCCTGAAATTGTGTGGAACCAGTATGAATTCCAATGAATTCTATGGAAAAATAATTTCAGCTTGAAAAAACACTCAGATACATAAAACATTCCCTTTCTGTAATCCAGGAGATACTAATCAAAAGTCTATTACTTTATCATAGATATTTGTAAACATGTGTTATAGGATTCAATGGCCTGGATTTTCCTCTGCTATGCTGCCCAAAGTTGGGCAGTGTAGTAGCAGAAAAGGGAAATTATATTTCTTTCTTTAAGTTATCTCAGAATTGCAATGAAAAACAAAAAGTAAATGATTTGCCCGAAAATCCGATACTTTGTTAATGACTACACCCATACCCACAAGTCGACCACGCTCGATCAGCTCCGATGGACGGGTCACATTGTCCGCATGACCGATACGAGACTCCCAAAACAAGCACTCTACTCGGAGCTCCGGCACGGCAAGAGAGCCCCAGGTGGGCAGAGGAAACGCTTCAAGGACACCCTCAAAGCCTCCTTGAAAAGGTATAACATCCCCACCGACACCTGGGAATCCCTGGCCCAAGACCGCACAAAGTGGAGGAGAAGCATCTGGGAAGGTGCCGAACACCTCGAGTCTCTTCGCCGGGAGCAAGCGGAAGCCAAGCGCAGGCAGCGCAAGGAGTGCACGTCAACCCAAGCACCCCACCCACCCACCCCTTCAACCACCGTCTGCCACACCTGTGACAGAGACTGTGGGGTAAAAATTCAGTTGGTTGCGCCTCCCGTTAGCGCCTTAAGAGGGCGCTAATGGGGCGCAAAGCCGCTAACGCCCGGGCGCAGCGATGTTTGCGCCGCTCGGGAACTTAACTAGAGATTGTGCGGCGGCGCTAAACTTTACCGCTGCGACCACCTGCGCGCGCAGATTGTGACGTCATTCCATGGTGCAACGCCCTTGTGGCGCCCCGGAGCGGAAATTGAGTGGCGCCCCCTGCCTTACCGCCTGGCGCATCCAACGACCAGAAGACTGGAACGCTATCAATCGCTGTGGGGCTGGGGGGGGGCGCTATTTAAAGGGGGCCTCTTCCTGTCTTTTATTGTTGGTGGCATTTTTGAACTACGCATTCTGAGAGAGAGAGGGAGAGACTTCTGGAGAGATTCAACGTTGTGTGAAGGAGTTTTGGGTACTGAGCAGCACTTTGCAGGTTCATTTTGATTTGCCATTCCTTGTATCGATTTAGCAGAGACTGTGGGAGCTGCACTCTGAGCTCTTTGCCTGGTACTCTCCATTGTTCTTTCCAGCACATTTGATGTGCAAGTCTCTCCAGGCCGAGATTCAAGGCTGCAATGAACAGGATGTGGATGGAAAGCAAGATTAGCCATCCCCTTTAAGAACTGGCCCATGCCATTGTGTGTGTGTTCCATTGCTGACTGACATTACATGAGCTTCGCCAGCGCTCTGAGTTAGCGCCTCACTCCTTGGCCTTTGCGCCTTAAGACAGGTGTGCAGCGCCTGATTTAGCGCTCCACTCACCTCCCGGGGCGGTAAAAGTGAAGTTTCCAGTCAGTGCCGATAATTAGCGCCAGGCGCTAATATTTGCGTCCAGACGATATTTGCGCCCCAAATGGGGCGCGACCTAATTTTTCCCCCTGTAGGTCCCGCATTGGACTCATCAGTCACCCGTGAACTCATTTTTAATGTGGAAGCAAGTCATCCTCGGTTCCAAGGGGCTGCCTAAGAAGAAGAAGAAGACCCACAAGTGCCTCCTTTTCTCACAGCAGATCATCGGGTTTCCGAGTATCTTGTCGAAGAGAAAAATGTCACATATTATTTTCCAATTTGCTGTCTATGAAATTCCAGTAACATGCTATTTGCATTTAGTTAAGCATTCACAAACAATGAAGCTCTTTACTATTCCACCAGCTTATCATCCTGTTCTGGAGAAGACAAGTCTTAGCTTTACAATGATAGTTAAATCTAGGTAAAATGTTTTACAAGATAAAATCAAACTTACAGGAACAGAAGTAGCAATTCTATATCTAAAATTGTTCAGTGTGCAATAGGTCTTTCCAGCTCAGACCAGATTTTTATAATGAATTAATTAATCCAATTAATTGTCATATGTATTACTAGATACCAAAAGGAAGAGAACAATTACTAAATTAAATCATTGCTGCAATACAACTATATTTCAACTTTTAATTAGTGTGTTTGAAGTGCACTGACCCTGTTTTGACAATATTCCCCATGAAGTACATTTTGTGCTGTGACTTCTCACTGATCTGATGGTGGTGATGTTGCATTGTAGAAGTAGCCATAAAACCCACTGTCCTCAATTTCTTCGCCAGCGGATCCTTCCAATCTACAACAGGAGACATAGCTAACATTTCGCAGTACGCCGTCCATCGCTGCATCCAGGAGGTCACAGAGGCTCTCTACAGTAGGAGAAGGGACTACATTTCCTTCCCATCACCAGAGAGAAGCAGGACAAATGTGCATGTGGCTTTGTCAGGATAGCGGGATTCCCCATCGTGCAGGGCGCCATTGACTGCAACCACATGGCTTTGCGGGCACCATGTAACAATCCTGAGATCTTCCGTAACCGCAAAGGCTACCACTCACTTAATGTGCAGTTGGTGTGCGACCACAGACAGCAAATCCTCAATGTCAATGCCCGCTATCCTGGCAGCAGCCACGATGCCTTCATCCTGCGCCAGACCGGTATGCCAGCACTCTTCCAGCCATCATGTCCAGCTCGCGGCTGGCTGCTTGGAGACAAGGGCTACCCGCTCTCCACCTGGCTCATGACTCCCCTCCGCAACCACAACACTCGTGCCCAGCACTCATATAATGAGAGCCATGCTGTGACCAGGAACATCATCGAGCAGACCATCGGGGTGCTCCAGAAACGGTTCCACTGCCTTGACCACTCGGGAGGAGCCCTCCAGTACTCGGCTGAGCGGGTGTCTCATTTTGTGGTGGTCTGTTGCATGCTCCACAACTTGGCCATCATGAGGGCACAGCCCTTGCCACCAGGGATTGCGGGACTACCTCAGGAGGAGGAAGAGGGAGAGGAGGAGGAGGACGAGGAGGAGGACAAGGAGGAAGAGGAAGATGAGGAGGACGAGGAGGATGAACAGGAGCGAGGGAGGAGGCAGCCATTCAATCGGCCTTCCGGAAGGGCGGTCCGTGACCGCCTCATCAGACTGCGGTTCCAATAAATTAAACCCCAGATCCCCGTTTCTCACCACATTCCCATCATTCCATCCCTGTTGCAGGCCATATCACAGCACAAAGCTGAAATGAGACACACCACAAAAAAATCCAAACAGAATTAATACATTTATCAATAATCAGTGAACACATATTTACAACAAAAATATTAACTATTCACCTTTGTGCAATTCCTTAGTGCCTCTCGTTACTGTGCCTTTGCCTACTCTACGAAGTGTTGGCCCAGTGGCTGCAGCAGTGCTGGTGGAAGGTTGCTCAGTGTCCATGCAGGAGACTTCACATGGCCTTGCAGGATGCTCTCGACCAGCTCGGGACCTGGAAGGCCCGGCTGTAGACTGCACCAACTCAGCATGGGCGGCAGCAGTCTAGGCTGGCTGGATGGCAGGTAGCGACAAGGGCAATGGCGGAGTGGCAGTGGTGGGAGCAGGAATGCTGTCATTCTGAGAGAGGACAGCAGGTTTCTGCTCCACTGAGCCACTGCCACTCCCCTGGGGCAGCACCTCAGCATCCCTAGCAATCTGTTGGAGCACAGATTGCTGGCCTGCTGCGACACTGTAAAAGCCCCAGTCGACAGTGGTAGACCCAGCCACGATGGAAGCAGTCAGAGCTTGCGTGGCATCAAGCTGAGACAGCATGAGAGCAGTCTGAGATTGGATGCCACCAAGCATAGGCTGCATTACAGCACTAAGACGTTGCGTCGCTTCTGCCTGTGCTGCAAAGGAAACTGCCAGATTGTCCATCACATGTGGCATCAGGTCTGGGTCACCACAGTCTCTCTGAGAGTCTACCATCCTTTGTAGACTGGAAATGATGGACTCCATGGTGTGCGCGCAGCCTTGTGCAATGTTGGAGGCGGACTCCTCCACGCTCCTTATCATTGCCGAGAGGCTATTGGGCACCCTTGCCATTGCACCTATCACCTCCGTGTGCATGCCCATCACCCTTCTTCTAAAGGCCTCCCCATCGAGGTCCTCATCTGAGTCCTGTGCAGCAGAACTAGCGCGCGAATTTGCCCTTCGAGGAGCTGGCTCCCGAGCTACCCTTTCCCCCGGCTTTGCTGCAGCCCACTCGTCCTCGGTGCCTCACTCTGTGCAGATTCCGCTACTATACTAGCCTCTAAAGAACACGTAGTGCCAGTATCTGAGCTGTTATCTGCGGGTGAGAGATGTAGTGACACGGTGTGCTCTTCCTCGTCCTCTTCTCCCGCATCGCTCTCTACGGTGCCCTCAGGGACAGGCTGCTCAGGTGCTTGCTCATTATCTGAAAGCATAAAGGCACAAGAGTCGAGTTAAGGTGAGGGGAAGGGGGCAGGAAGGAAGAAATGCATGCATACAGCATGGTTAGCTGGCAAGTGTGAAACACTTGTGGGGTGAGGGGGAAGAGGGATGTGAGAAGAAGGAGTAGGGATGACCGTTGTTGTCCCCAAGGGTGTCAACATCACCGGTGGCCACGATGCCCACCTCCTGGCGCCCAATAATCTGCAGCACTCTCCTCCAGCTCAGATAGTGGTTGGGTGTCAGGTTGTCCCCCACCTGTGTGCTCCTGCTCCCTCCTGTTGTGAGTCACCTTGGCCTGCAAGAGAGAGGAAAGTGTGTGAGTGAGTGTGGAGCAATGTGTTTGGGTGATGTACCTGCCATAGTTGAATAGCTGTCATTGTGTACAAGGTGTGAGATGTGGGTGTGAGTGTTGGTAGGTAGAGATTGTTGGTGGGTGAGTGCTGGGGGTGTGGTGCTTTGGGCAGTGTGTGAAAACTGTGGTTCAGATGGTGGTATGTAGCATTTGTTGAAGCATTCACTCACCCTGACCACCCGAGTGAGGTTGTTAAATTTCTTCCTGCTCTGTGTGTGGGTCCTGGGGACCACAGTGCTGCCCGAGATGTGCTGTGCTACCTGCCTCCACATGGTGCGGAAGTCTTGCGGCGAGGGCCTCTTGCCACTTGTCGGGTAGAGCACCGCCCTCCGTCTCTCCACAGCGAACACCAAAGCCTCCAATGCTTGATCACAGACTTTCTCCCTGGGGTGTGGATCTGCCATGAGTACAGCTGCTTCAGTCCTCTGGCTCCTTCTCCTTGACCTGCTGCTGCTTGCTGAGGCAGTTGCACAGCCAACAATGCTGAGAATGAGGTTCCGCAGCATTAATGAACCTCCCCTTTAAGAACTGGAAAAAGCCTGTGTCAATGATGACGTGCAATTAGACTACACCTGATATTGGTCCACCCTTTTAGTGTAACGCCAATGAGCTTGGGTTTTAAGGCTTGAATTAGCGCTCCAATCATTTCTTTGAGCAGTGAGAATGAATTTTATGTGCAGTCTAAAGCATTAGCGCCTGGCACTAATTCTCCAGCTTTTCTAATTTTACCGCCCATTCCTGGGCTATAATGAATTTCTAGCCCAAATTGTTATGAGAGTAGCCTGTTTTTTTCTGTTTTTTTATGTATTTGCCTGTCTCTTGTTAGGTTGTACAGTACATCAGTCACATTCGGACATAGCACACGGACACTCCCCTACACTCCTCTTGAACTGGAAAATGGAAGTATGAGAATGTGCCATTCTTTGATTTTGTGATTGTCCACATGGGAAAGTATTTCCTTCTCATGGCACGATGAAGACGGACAACTCAACAGGCATGGAGCATCCTAAGGCTCCACAGCACAGTGCATTAGAACATCAATGCATTAGTTCACCTTACAACTTGTCTGATCTTAATTTCTTTGCTGGACTACAGTATCAGCTCTTATTGTCATCAAGCCTTAGATGACAAATGATCACCTACTTAATTTCTATTATTCAAGAGTGCAACTTTAAAACTTGTCTTTTTTGTAGTAATTTAATGAACTACAACTAATATGTTAGAGGAATTTGAGTTTAGCTCAAGATAAATCTAAATGAACCTGTTTCACTTCAAGTTCATATCAGTTCATGTATTATAACAGTTGATTTTAACTTGTGAAACATCAGAATGTATTATACGATGCCAACATTAAAATATCTTTATCAAACCAAAACTCTGCGAATGCTGGAAATCGGAAATAAAAACTTTTATTTGTAATATCTTTAGCTAGTCTTAATCAGAATTCTTTCCAGGTCAATTCAGCCTCAGAATGCATCCAATTCTGCAGATGATCCATCTGTAGTTTCAGATCTCTTCCATATTTTCTGTTTCTAGCTCATTTATATTTGATGAATCAACAGCCTTTGTATAAATGCAGACTAAAAATTGCCACGTTGCAACAGACTGAACTCAACTTGCATACCCTATTGCCCAGTTTTTCATATGATTTAATTCAGAGACTGCCACACCCTACGTCTCAACACTAAATGAGAGCTCGAACTGACTGAGCTTTTATTCTTATACTAAAGTTTAACAGACAAGGATCCAGACAAAGAAAGAGCCAAACATTCAGGCTGCATGGGCCACTACCCACTGCCTCCAGCGGTGATTATTTTAACTGTCATAAAACTGCTATTTGATATTTGCAAAGTTTTGATTAATTGCACAATCCATTAGATCCGTGCTTGGGAATAAAGTTTTGATTGGCACATGGTTCTCCAGGGTTTTTTTTTGTTTTCTTTTAAAGAAACAGCGAAACACAGCCTTGTTCCGTGATTGAATATTGCCATATCGCCAGTCAGTGTCCAAATGATCATCTCTTCAGGTCAGACACATAGGTGCATGGTTGAACTGAGGCTTCTTCAGACACTGGGGAAGACATCTGTTACAAACAGAGCTGTGCAAATGTATCCTTTTGGAGACTGGCTTTGAAATGGTTTCCTTCCAATAACAGCCATCAACATATAACCTGTGTTCTAATGCATCCAGATTTGCCAAGTATATTTTTGATGTTAAGAACAAAGAAAGCTTTAGCTCTTTCTTTCGATCTTTTAAAGCAGATTGCAGTCAATAGTTACACTCCTACAAAGATATAAATAATCGGACAATTTAAAACAAGGTAAAAGCATAAACTTTAATAGGAATCCAAGTGATTTCCTATTGCCTTATCAAGTGGCAAAAATAATTGTAGCAAACACTTAGAATGGAACAGAACTTTCAGTGCTGTTTAAAATAGTCAAATTTTAATTTAGTCAAATAATATTTTCCAATAGTAAATGACAGAAAAGGAACTAGGGTGAATTAGAGTCAAATTAGATACAGAAAGAGAAATAAAGGGAGGGAAAGAAAGAGTGGATTAAGAGAGAGAGAGAGAAAAAGATAGAAAGAAAAAGTAAGAAAAAAAATTTAAAAATATAGGGGGAAAAATTTGTGTGGTTTGCGCCTCACATTAGCGCCCCAAGATGGCGCTAAAACGGCGTTGACAGCTGATGCCGGTTCCAGCGCCACACCAGTCTTACCGGTAGCACTGCCGGTAAACCCGCTCGCCAGGGACCTCGCCATCATGGAGATTGTAATGTCAGTGAGTGTGCAACGCTCACTGGACGCTCAAATTCCCAACTTCCTTATAGCCAATGGACTTACCGGCTGGAGTTAACAATGACAGGTTGTGGTGGCGTGCAGTAGCAGCAAGCCAGCTCCAGCGACACTATTTAAAGGGATCGCACCCGACAGGTTTGTGAAGTTTGAGTGGCTGTTTGTTAGTTCCTTCTACTGCAATAGTTTTCTTTAGTAATTTCAAGGTTCTTTAGTATCAGGAGTACAAAACTGCATAATTATTTCTGGAAAGATTCGAACTACAACACTTGCTAAGATTAATGGGGGCTGTACTGGCAGTTGACCTCGCCCTCCAGGATCTACAGCGGAGGGAGCAGACGCAGCGAGAAAGACTGGAACAAGTGCACAGAGGGATGAGGAGGGCCATCGGGGCTCTCAACAGGAGGCCTTACCCTCCGAGGGTATTCTGAGAGCACTTCTCCTACCTTCAATTAAGCGAGGAGCAGTGTATTAGAAGGCTCCGCTTCACCAAGGAGGTGGTCACAGAACTCTGCCACCTCCTGCAACCAGACCTCGAGCCTCAGACCAGGGTGACCACAGCTTTCCCAGTGGCAGTCAAGGTCACCGTGGCCCTCAACTTCTTCGCCAGCAGATCCTTACAGTCTGCAGCAGGAGGCATAGCTAACATTTCGCAGTTCGCCGTCCATCGCTGCATCCGGGAGGTCACTGAAGCTCTCTACAGTAGGAGAAGGGACTACATTGGCTCCCCATCACCAGAGAGAAGCAGGACGAGCGTACATGTGGCTTTGCCAGGATACTGGGATTCCACAAAGGCTACCACTCACTTAATGTGCAGTTGGTGTGCGACCACACACAGCAAATCCTCACCGTCAATGCCCACTACCATGGCAGCAGCCACGATGCCTTCATCCAGTGCCAGACTGGTGTGCCAGCACTCTTCCAGCCACCACGTCAAGCTTGTAGACTGGGGGTGTGGGCTTTTGTCAGTGTTTGAAGCTTGTGGTACAGATGGTGGTATGTAGCATTTGTTGAAGCCTTCACTCACCCTGACCACCCAAATGAGGTTGTTAAACTTCTTCCTGCAATGTGTGTAGGTCCTGTTGTGCTACCTCCCTCCACATGATGCGGAACACTTGTGGCGAGGTACAGCACTGCCCTCCTTCTCTCCACCGCGAAAACCAAATCCCCCAGAGTCTTCGTCTTCTTCTTCTTCTTCTTCTTCTTCTTCTTCTTCTCTCTCTCCCCCCCCCCCCCCCCCCCCCCCCCCCCCCGTGGCAATCATGACTTGCAATTAGACTGCACCTGCTATTGGTCCAGCTTTTCAGTATAACGCCAATGAGCTTGGGTTTTTAGACTAGATTTATGACTGCAATCATTTTAATGAGGAGTGAGCACAAATTTTGTGTGCAGTCTAGACAATTTTCACCTGGCACTACTTAACCATCTTTAATCTAAATACCGCCCATTCCTTGGCTATAACGAATTTCTAGCCCTAAACTTTAAAATTTAAAAAACCTCGAGGAACAATTTACTGCCTGCAGGAATGACAATCCATAGTTTCAATTGTTCCTTTTCTGGGCCAGAGAGGTTGAGTGGCATGTCAGGACCATTACATACCCCATTAATAGGGTCCTTACACCATGAAATAGCAGCCCTAACTTTTTCTGGTGAGTTTAATTCATATTTATGGTGCAAATCCAACAACTTCTTAACATTCATGGGGAAGTTGACAGCGAGATCCGTTTTTTGTGAGGCTAGCGATGGAGTGGCGCAAATCGTCCAGCAATTTGTAGCGATTCGCAACTCACGGCATAGCTCTTCCTTGCCGCAAATTTTTTATGCACTAATAACAGCGAGTGCCATGAACGCACCATTATTTTCTCAGCAAATTCTGGGCCAACATTAAAATAGGAAAGAACAAAAGTTCAAAAAGGAGGGAAATTGATTGAAATGCAAATAAAAGTGAAGATAAATAGAAAAACAAATACTTACAGATTTGGAGAAGTCTATGCATGCAGTACACACAGTTCAAAGACAAGTAGATTTCCATATGGGCCAGAAATTCGGCTCTCCGGCTTCCCGTGGGTGAAAGGATCGCGCGCGTACTTACCTACCGCGCCTGCCGTTGTGCTTCGGGCCCGCGTGGACTTCGGCTCCTGGGCCTCCTGCAGCCGCCGGCGCGCAGTGCTTGCGTATCCCAGGGGCGCAGTTAGTTCGAAGCGTCCCCAGGGATCATGTGGGCGATGGAGAGCCAATCGGAGCAGGAAATCTCCATTCATAGATTTTGACAGGAAGACCTGTCAAATCTATGAATAGAGATCGGCCCCAAAACCTCACTTAAACTTCAAATAAATAAAACAAAAAATCACATTTTTAAAATAACTATAAATTACATAAATTAACTACTTTAAACAAAAATTTAAATTTCTGAAAAAATTAATTACACTTTTTAACGGTGCTAAAAATAAACTTACCTTTCTTTAAAGTATGTAAAAAAGATAAACCTGTTGAAAAAATGTTTAAATTCTACTTAATTCACCACTTACCTTGCTAAAAGCAGGCCTTGCGCCTCCTTTTTTCCTGCGCAGCTTCTCCATACTTACCCTCACGGAGAAACCTGAAAAAAAAAACGAAGTTCGCTGCATGCGCGCTGCCTCTCTGGCGCATGTGGTTGACCCTCGAACCCCTTCTTTCACGAGACCGGAAGTTCCGGTTTCCCGTGCATGCGCAGTGCATGTGCGAAACCGGCACTTCCGGTGGATCTATGGGTGAGTACACAGCGCGTACTCACCCGTGGAGACCCGAATTTCTGCCCCAATAAATTAAATTTCCTACAGTGTTTTCAAACTCACTGATCATTATCCTAGGCCCAATGCAACGCAGGCATTTGTCCGCCCCTTGGTGAGACGTTGCACTTGGAAACGGCAGCATAAATTCATGTCTGACAAGCCTGCAGCATCAGTAATGGCCATTGCCTCCAGGACCTTCTGGCTGCTGTCCAAAATCAGCAACCAAGAGAACTCTAGCCCTGATTCTTTTCTTCCTACACCTGCTAAAAAAGATACATACGTTCTGCTTGACTCCAACTGGCGACACCCAGGCCGTGTTCAGATCATCTGATCTGAATAGGCTGGGCACAGAGCCTAAGGCCCTTTGCTTCTGGGCACTTCTCCAAATGGGCACCCACCCATCGCTGAGAGAGGAAAGGGAGGCGAGAAATGCTGTCACATCACTCCTGTCTCATTTTTATGAGATTTGAATGCCTGTGCCGATCCAGGCACAAGCACTCTGTCTGCCCCCTGACCCAGGAGAAATCCCAGGGCAATGCAAAGGAGACAGAGGACTGACAATGACAAGTGTCTGCTCCTTTTTCCAGTGCTTGGTATTAACTTGGCACAAAGCGAAGAAAATTGGCCCGTGGAGTAGAGAAATAAGATACTTGCACCTTCTCTGGAATGTTTCAGGGTGATTTTCTTGTACAGCAGACATGTGAATGTTGGCATTGGGTGCTAAAATGTAGGGATGGTAATGAAATTACGGGGGATTTTGGGCATGTTCATACAGGGCCAGTGTACTACAGAGAAGATCATAGGACTGTTCATGGAGAGCTTGAATGTTGCTGTCAATCAATCCGTCCATTCTGCCTGCTCCCTCAAGTATTTGTGGCACCATGTACTGTTGCAAGTGAAAGCATTATGGCTGATCCAAAACCACATGGGGTTGATTGAATGAAATCCATTGTGATTTATATATGCCATGTAGTTGTTGTTTGGTGCTCTAATGGCTACATTGGTGCTTCAGTGAAACCCTGCACATTTGGTATCTAGCCACTTGATAGAAATGCTGGGCCTTCTCCAGTTTTTCCCTCCTTTCCATGTGTTGCCCCTGGCAAATAAGGCTTCAATGGCCTGCTTGTTGCAGCAATGTACGGATGACTGACTGGCCGGCAGATATCACCTGTGGTGGTTTAAAAAGAGCCAATGGTAAAAAAGTTCACGGTGATCGTGACCTTGACGCCAATGAGTAGGACCATCTCTGTGATAGATGCACTCACACATGGCTTTCCATTCATCACCTCCCCATCCTCATTCCATCTTGCTTCTTCTCCAGCTCTCATGCACAAGTGCCTCAAATCCCCACTCACTTTTTCAACAGCCACTCACTCTCAGGACTGTTGCCAGGACTGGATAATTTTAGCTATGAGGAAAGATTGGAGAGGCTGGGGTTGTTTTCTTTGGAACAGAGGAGGCTGAGGGGAGGCCTAATTGAGGTGTATAAAATTATGAGGGGCCTAGATAGAGTGGATAGGAAGGATCTATTCCCCCTAGCAGAGAGGTCAATAACCAGGGGCATAGATTTAAAGTAATTGGTAGAAGGATTACAGAGGAGTTGAGAACTTTTTCACCCAGAGGGTGGTGGGAGTCTGGAACTCACTGTCTGAAAGGGTGGTAGAGACAGAAACCCTCATCGCATTTAAAAAGTACTTGGATATGCACTTGAAGTGCTGTAACCTACAAGGCTATGGACCAAGAGCTGGCAAGTGGGATTAGGCTGGATAGCTGTTTTTTGGCCGGCACAGACATGATGGGCCGAATGGCCTCATTCTGTGCTGTAAATTTCTAGGATTCTAATGCCAGGGAGAGGATCAAGACAGGGGGAGGAGTACCCGTCATTATAGTCCTCATGCAAGCAGAGCAAGAAGCCCTGGAGATCAGTGGCCCAGGCAGAGCCATGAGCATCAGGGAAGTTTCAGCTGGTGGCTTATCTGAGCAGGATGTCTGCATATTACTGTAACCCTTCAGTCACCTCAACAAATATGCAACAAGCTTCATTCTCAAGACTGGCACCTGCTAGGGTTAACTTCTAGAGGGATAGAATTGAAAGTAATGCTACACTTGTATTGGTTAGACCACACTTGGAGTACTGTGTGCAGTTCTGGCTGCCATATTATAAAAGGGATATAGAGACACTGGAGAGGGTGCATAACAGATTTATAAGGATGATACCAGAACTGCAAGGGTATACCCATCAGGAAAGGATGAACAAGCTGGGTATCTTTTTTCTTGAAATCAGAAGGCTGAGGGGTGACCTAATAGAGGTATTTAAAATTATGAAGGGGAAAAATTGAGTCACGCCCCTTTGGGGCACTAAATTCACCGGGGCGCTACAAGTAAAAATTAGCACCCCCACGGCCGAAATTCATCGGTAGCGCCCCAAAAGGGAAGCGGGGCTCTACTGGAAGCGCCCCACCTCCCTCTTGGGACGCTGCGAGGGAATATCGCGGCGCTATGTGCCGCGGTACTGCAGGCCTTCTTAAAGGGGAGGGACCTTGCGCAGCGCGACCCGGGGCCCAGCTGGGCCACCAGGGATCAGAGTGCCGGCAAAAGAGCCCAGCACTCAAGAGAAGTGCCGGGCTCACGGACCGCAGCCGGCACTCCACGGGGGGGCTGCTCAGGAGGCTGAGGACGGCAACGGGGGCAGGTACTGGCAGGCGGCCAGCAACAAAAATGGCCGCCCGGCACCTTGCCTTTAATTAACGCCGCCCCGGTCGCAGGTAGGCCCCCCTGACCCCGTCGGACATAGCGTCCGGCGGTAAGTCAGGGGGTGCTACCAAAGATTGCGGCCGGGGCGCGAGCGGGCGCTGCGCACGGCGATGACATCATCGCCGGCGGCACAGCGCCGCGGGACGCTAATGGTTACCGCCGCCGCTAACCTCCTGCTGAATTTCGCGGGAGGTGTTGGAGGCGCCGCGCCCGGGCGCTAGTTGCCTTGCGCCCCGTTAGCGCCCTCTTAGGGCACTAACGGGAGGCGCAAAGCAACTGAAGTTTTCTCCCAAAAGGTTTTGATAGAGTAGACACAGAGAATGTGTTTCCACTTGTGGGGAAAAGCAAAACTAGAGGCCATTAATATAAGATAGTCACCAAGAAATCAAATAGGGAATTCAGAAGAAAATGTGGAATTCAGGTGAGAATGTGGAACTCGCTACCACAGGGAGTAGTTGAGGCGAATAGTATAGATGCATTTAAGGGGAAGCTAGATAAACATATGAGGGAGAAGGGAATAGAGGGTTATGCTGATAGAGTTAGATGAGAAGGATGGGAGGAGGCTCGAGTGGAGCATAAATGCCGGCATGGACTGGTTGGGCCGAATGGCCTGTTTCTGTGCTGTACATTCTATGTAATTCTATGTAATGTCCAGGTTCTCTGTATCATCCTAACTCTTGTCCCTTTCCTCTTTCCTCTAGGTCCTTCTCGGCAGCAAGAGACTCCTGCAGAAGACACCCCACAGAGGTAACAATCCTCCTGAGGATGTATTGTCACACGTTCCATCCCTCCCAGGCATCAGCTCAGACATTGGCACATTGCGTGGGTTAGATAGTGAGTGAGAGGGGTATACGCGTGGTGAAACACCCAGCAAGTATTGGTGGCAGGGACAGTCAGGAGAGAGCTCACCAGAGGGCTCGATCCTCTTCCAGCTCTGCTGAGCAGGACACAGATAAGGATGTCAGGGCCCAGCCATGAAAAGAAAACTGCTGGCCACAAATCGTTACACAAGGTATTGGAAGGCCTGCCAAGGAGTTTCAGCACCATGGCTGAAAATGTGAAGGCATCTGCTTCCAGCCTTTGTGGTGTGACCTTGCATGGTATCACCACTCTACAATCTACCATGGAGAGTGAGGCCTCCTCTAGGGATGCTGTAGCCAGACCCTCGCAAAGGGAGTCAGTGTCACTAGGCTTCGCAGCTTTGGTGGAAGCTCAAACGTGCTGCCATACAGGCTCTGGGCTCCACATTGGAGCGACATGTGTCCACCTTGAATAGATAGAGAATTTCAAGGAGTCACTCATCTTCTGCAGTCTCCTCTCCTGCAGATCAGTGGACGCAATGAGCCCAGCCCCACGGGGGGGGGCAGTGATGCGATATTGCCCTCTCTCAGGAGATCAGCAAGTTTACTCCTTTGCGACCCCTCAGCTAATACCTGCCATGGTGCCAACAAATCAGCTGGAATGGACTTCTTGGGAGCAGCAGCCACGATGCAGCATTCTGCAGCCGGATCCTCACAGGCTCCAGCACACTGAAATCACCAGCCACATGCATCTGAAGGGTCCCAACATGACGAACAGCAGCCTTCCACCTTTGCTGAGGCCACTAGAGGAGCACTTTGTAAGAGTAGCAGAGTTAGCAAACCTTCTTTTAACAAAAGCACTATGGGTTGATCACTTGAGGGAGAAACAAATTGAAGGCAATTATTATGCCTGCCATTAAATTCACCTTTATCGCATTTGGCGCTTTGGTGGCCTGCTTAATGCAGCCATGTGCTGCAGACTAAGAGATGCGGCTGATGTCCCCTGTAGCAGACTGGAAGGAGCCAGTGGCAAAGATGCTAAGGGCTGGCTGTGGTGACATTGAGAGCCACTGGCAAAGCACTACCCCCTGGTCCAGCAGACAGCAGGCCCTGTTGCAGGAGGCCGCAGAGGACTTTTGTAATATATGTGGGTAGAACAAATGAAAGACAGAGACACGATAAGTTGCTAGTCCATGTGCTTGTTTATTAGGCCAGAGCGAACTGAGCATGCTCATACCAAACCATGTGACAAACCATGTGATAATACACCGCTTTCCCCCTTAAAAAAAAGTATGTATTCCCCTCTCAAATACAACAAAACTATGGCCCCACCTTTCCCAACATTACATATACCACATAACAAAAACCCCTGGCTTTTTTCTTTTAAATCAACTACAAATCCAGTTTAATAACAGGTTTGTGGAGTCGTCCTGATCTCCTTACAGAAGGTTTTGGTGTTGAACCAATTATTGGGTTGTTTTTTTGTGGTTCCGAACTCAAAGGTGATCCTGTTTCTATCTCAGACTTGTTTGAACCTGATACTTCAGTTACTGAGGTCTGAACTGAGTCAAACTCATGTATGTGTTCATGATCAAGTGGTTCAAGATCACTGTCCAATCTAGGCCAGTAAACTAAGCTTCTTGCAATTGATTTCAAACTGATGATCCCTGGATGTTCAGTATGAAGGTCAGCCAGAATTCTATCTCTCAAAGAAGTAGGTACAACCACTCAGTTTCCCCACTTGATATAAGCTTGCTCAAAGGACAATTCAGTACAACGGTTATGGAATGGTTTCAATTGTGTCCATACACTGATCAGTCCATCCATTCAAGTTGTTTTCATACACTCTTTTCAGTACCAAGTCCTTTTGAGTCTCATCTGCAATCTCAGTTGCATTCACAGGAAAGTATTTGTCAACTGCACCTAGCGTGAAAATTTCACCTTCATTCCCAACACGAGTCCTCATGTGGCAACCTGGACAAGGCATTTGCGATTGCGTTTTGCTTTGAACTGCGATATTCAATCGTGTAGTCATATTGTGACAACAACACTGCCCAACATTGCATTCTTGATGAGGCCATTGCAGGGATGGCAGATTTGGGCCCCAATATTGCTAGGAGCGAGCAGTTTGTGATCGGTTATCAGGGTAAACTTTCTGCCGATCAGGAACTGTTGGAATTTTTTGATTCCAAACACTATGGCGAGTGCTTCCTTTTCAATTTGCGCATAGTTTCTTTCGCTCTTTGTAAGGGTTCACAATGCGAATGCGATTGGTTTCTCTTGGCCATCATCCATTATGTGGCTTATGACATCTCCCACACCGTAGCTAGAAGCATCACAAGTGACTAGTGGGGTACCGCAGGGATCGGTGCTAGGACCCCAGTTATTCACAATATATATTAATGATCTAGACGAGGGAACTAGATGTAATATCTCTAAATTTGCAGACGACACAAAGCTGGGTGGGCGTGTGTGCTGTGAGGAGGATGCAGAGAAACTCCAGTATGATTTGGACAGGTTGGGTGATTGGGCAGATGCATGGCAGATGCAGTATAATGTGGATAAATACGAGGTTATCCACTTTGGTGGCAAAAACAGGAAGACAGATTATTATCTGAACGGCAATAGATTGGGAAAAGGGGAAGTGCAACGAGACCTGGGTGTCCTTGTGCACCAGTCGCTGAAGGTAAGCATGCAGGTGCAGCAGGCGGTTAAGAAGGCAAATGGTATGTTGGCCTTCATAGCGAGAGGATTCGAGTACAGGAGCAAGGATATCTTGCTGGAGTTGTACAAGGCCTTGGTGAGACCACACCTTGAGTATTGTGTGCAGTTTTGGTCGCCTTATCTGAGGAAGGATGTTCTTGCCATGGAGCGAGTGCAGCGAAGATTTACCAGACTGATACCTGGGATGGCAGGAATGACGTATGAAGAGAGATTGGGTCGATTAGGCTTATATTCACTATAGTTTAGAAGAATGAGAGGGGATCTCATTGAAACTTATAAAATTCTAACAGGACTAGACAGACTGGATGCTGGAAGGATGTTCCCGATGGCGGTGGAGTCCAGAACCAGGGGTCACAGTCTAAGGATAAGGGGTAAGCCATTTCGAACTGAGATGAGGAGGAATTTCTTCATCCAGAGAGTAGTGAACCTGTGGAATTCTCTACCACAGAAGGCAGTTGAGGCCAATTCATTAAATATATTCAAGAAGGAGATAGATATATTTCTTAAGGCTAAAGGGACCAAGGGATATGGGGAGAAAGCAGGGACAGGGTACTGAATTTGGATGATCAGCCATCATCTCATTAAATGGCGGAGCAGGCTCGAGGGGCCGAATGGCCTACTCCCGCTCCTATCTTCTATGCTTCTAACTTAATCTCACGCTCTGTGTCGTAGTACACAAGCAGAGCATCGCTAGAGAGACTTCTGTTACAAGCGTCGTAAGCTTCTTGTTGCATTTTCATCCACTTCTACTGGACATCCTTCTTGAAGAGCTCATGCAATAGAGCTAACATGGTCCCTAACTCAGATAAGAAACGTGCGTAGTACTGGACCATTCCAAGGAAAGATCTTAACTCAGACATGTTCTGTGGCTTTGGAGCATTGATGACAGCATCAACCTTCTCCTTAACTGATTACAAGCATCAACTTTCAGACCAAGGTACACAACCTCGGGCTGCACAAAAGCACATTTGCTCCTTTCCAATTTGACATTGTGGTCATTCAACCTTTGAAGCACTAAATCTAACACTTCTAGATTTTCTTCCTTGCTGCTTGTTGCGATCAGCACTTCATCTTGATTGCATAAGCAATTTGGAACTCCTTTCAAAATCTTATCCATCGTAGCCTGGAAGATTTTGGGGGAGAACTTTACACTATACAGCAGCTTGGTGTATGAGTACAGTCCCTTGTGTGTGTTGATGGTGAGATACTGTTGACTCTCTTTGTCAACATTCAGCTGAGCATAAGTGTGCGACAGGTCAAGCTTGGAGAAAACCTTTGACCCAGAGAGTGCTGCATACAAATCTTGCGATGTAGGTCTTTCGGATGAGACGTTAAACCGAGGCCTCGTCTGCTCTCTCATGTGGACGTAAAAGATCCCATGACGCTATTTCAAAGGAGAGTAGAGGAGTTATCCCCCGTGTCCTGGCCAATATTTCTCCCTCAACCACCATAACAAAAACAGATTATCTGGTCATTTTCACATTGCTGTTTGTGGGAGCTTGCTGTGTGCAAATTGGCTGCCGCGTTTCCCACATTACAACCGTGACTCCACTTCAAAAGTACTTAATTGGCTGTAAAGCGCTTTGAGACGTCCAGTGGTCGTGAAAGGCGCTATATAAATGCAAGTCTTTCTTTTAGGTAACGGGTACTGCTCATCGTCAACTACTTGGTTGATAGTAACTTTGTAGTCACCGCACAAGCGTACAGTTTTGTCTACGTTGGGCATTACCACAATCAGGGTAGCCTATTCACTTTTGTCAGTTTTTATTAGCACTCCGTTCTCTCTCAGCTTCGCTAGCTCTTCCTCCACCTGACTTTTCAATGCATAGGGGACCGGCCTTGCCTTGCAATAGATAGGCTTCACATTAGACTTGATGCGGATATGCGCGTCATACCCAGAGATGTCCTCATAACTGTCTGTGAACATGCTTTCATACTTGTTCAGCATTGTGTTGAGTCGCTTCTTTGAAGCATCTACACTGAAGATGCTTTTCCAGTCTAGTTTTAACTTTTGCAACCAGTCTTTGCTCATGAGGGTTGGCCTGTTGTTGTAGCTCGCTACAATAATAGGCAGCTTTACTGACTGGCCATTGTGCTGAACTGTGCATTCCATTTGTCCACATGTCTCTAGGATTTCTCCGGAGTAGGTTTTTAACTCTACGATACTCTTTGTAAGTGGTACTTGATTAAACTTACTCTCATATGTGTCCTTACTCATGATAGAGCAGTCCGCCGCCATGTCGATATTCATATCAATATATTGCTCATTGATCAAATGTTTTGTACGGAAGTCTATCTTACAACTCTTAGCATTGCCGCTAGTGGCATAGATACTGTAGATGCCTAGTTTCAACATCAGGTGTGTTCACTTCAATATTGTGAACGCTTCCCTTTTGTTGTCGCTGCTTTGCATTGCCACTAGAATGGTTCTTACTTTCAGCTTTAGATCTAGCTCTGCAAGCTGTTGAAATATGATCTTGCTTCTGGCAGTGGAAACACTTCGCATTTCTGTATTGACAGGACTGTGGTGGTTGATTTCCATTGCAGCGATAACAATTCACTGAACTGCTCTCACCGACATGCTATTCACCCAGTCTCACATTTTTAGGTTTGGCGGTGGCTTTGTGACTGTAGACCTCAGCTGCACTAGTCACTTGAGTTGGACGGAGCTCCCTCGCATTCTTAGACGCCATCTCCATAGACAGGGCAATTTTGCATGCTATGTCAAACGTTAGGTTCGGAGTGTTCAGTAACTTGGACTGTGTGCGCTCATCCACCAGTCCACACACAAGCTTATCTCGCAACGCATGATCCAAAAACGTGCCGAAGTTACAATGACCTGAGCGGCTGCAGCACCGAGGAGGCAGTAGATAAAAACAGCGGGAGACCACGGTAGTGCGGACCTAAGCGGCGGCAGCAACGAGGAAGCTGTACCTCCAACGATTTCAACAACAACAAAAAACAAGAAGTGACTTCACAGGACAGCAGGTAGGTGATTGGTGGGTGAGTATTAAAGTTTTTTCTCTCCTACCTAGGATAGTGGTTTAAACTAGGAGCGGAAACTATAACGTATTTTATTAAATTTATAACTTAACTAGTTAAACTAATTCATATAACTATAAATAGTCGTTGAATAAAGACTTTAACTAATTAAATAAATAAAATAAGGCTAGTCTAAGATATGGCAGAGCAGGTTGTGTGTCTGGACTGCAGTATGCGGGAGTTTGTGGACAGCGAGACTGTCCTGAGCGAACACGTCTGCAGGAAATGTCTCCATCTCGAATCTCTCCAGCTCAGAGTCATTGAGCTGGAGTGCGAGTTGCAGACACTCCGACACATAAGGGAGGGGGAGGAGTATCTGGACAGTTTGCTCCAGACTTCGGTCACACCTCGTAGAGAGGTGTAGGATCAGAATGGGGTTGGTGTGCCAGTGTACAGAGTAAGGGGAACCCAGGTAAGAACGGGAACGAGAAGCCACAGAAACTGATCCTATTCAATGGGTGCAATGTACTTGCTACCTGTGAGGATAAGGATAAAGACTGTCGGAAGGATAGCCAGAATGCAGACCCTGGCACTTTGGAGCAGAAGGCTGTCCTAAGGAGGGAGGAGGAGGAGGAGAGGAAGCGCAATGTGGTAGTTGTAGAGGATTCTATAATTAGGGGGACAGATAGCATCCTTTGGAAGCAAGATCGAGAGTCCCACATCGTGTGTTGCCTACCTGGTGCCAGGGTGAGGGACATCTGGAAGCGGATTGAAAGGATATTGGAGAGGGAGGGGGAGGATCCAGTTGGTCCATGTTGGGACCAACAACATAGGGAAGAGTAGGCAAGAGGTCCTGTTTGGGGAGTATCAGGAACTAGGATCGAAATTAAAGAACAGGACCTCAAGAGTTATAGGGCTAAAAATTCAGTAGCGCCCCCTTTGGGGCGCTAACTTCGCCGGGGCACTACTTTTTACGCCCCGGAAAAATTAGCGCCCCCGCGACGGAAATTGAGTGGTAGCGCCCCAGGGCAACACGGTGGCATAGTGGTTAGCACTGTTGCTTCACAGCGCCAGGGGCCCGGGTTCGAATCCGGTCTCGGGTGACTGTCTGTGTGGAGTTTGCACATTCTCCCCGTGTCTGCGTGGGTTTCCTCCGGGTGCTCCGGTTTCCTCCCACAGTCCAAAAATGTGCGGGTTAGGTTGATTTGGCTATGATAAATTGACCCTTAGTGTTAGGGGGATTAAATACGTGGGGTTACGGGGATAGGGTGGGATATGTGTCGGTGCAGGCTCGATGGGCCGAAATGGCCTCTATCTGCACTGTGGGGATTCTGTGATTCTGTGAAGAGGGAAGTGGGGTGCTACTGGAAGCGCCCCGCCTCCCTCTTGGGGTACTGCGAGGGAATATTGAGGCGCTACGTGCTGCGGTATTGCAGGCCTTCCTCCCCTTCTTAAAGGGGGAGGAGCCTTGCGCAGCGCAACCCGGGGCCCAGCTGAGCCTCCGGGGATCGGGAGTGCCGGCAAAAGAGCCCGGCACTCAAGAGAAGTGCCGGGCTCATGGAGCGCAGCCATCACTCTGCGGGGGGGTGGGTAAGGAGGCTGGGGACAGGAGCAGAGGCAGGTGCTGGCAGGCGGCCAGCAACAAAAATGGCCGCCCCGCACCTCGCCTTTAAATAGCGCCTCCCCGGCCGCCGGTAGGCCCCCCTGACCCCGTCGGACATAGCGTCCGGTGGTAAGTCAGGGGGCGCTCCCGAAAATCACGGCCTGGGCGCTTGGCACGGCGATGACGACATCGCCGGCGGTGCAGCGCCGCGGGGCGCTACCGGTTACCGCCGCCACTAACCGCCTGCTGAATTTCGTGGAAGGTGTAGGCAGCAACGCGCCTGGGCGCTAGTTCCTTTGTGCCCCGTTAGCACCCTCTTAGGGCACTAACGGGAGGCGCAAAGCAACCAAAATTTTCCCCCATAATCTCTGGATTATTACCTGAGCCACGTGCAAATTGGCGTAGAGAAAAACTGATTAGGGAAGTAAACACGTGGCTAAAGGAGTGCTGTGGAAAAGAGGGGTTCCATTTCATGGGGCGCTGGCACCAATATTGGCACAGGAAGGAACTGTACCGTTGGGATGGGCTCCACCTGAACCGGTCTGGGACCAGGGTCCTAGCGGAAAGGATAAATAGGGCGGTCACAAGGACTTTAAACTAGTAAATGGGAGGGAGGGTTCAGGGGGAAATTGCAGTATAAATAGTACAAATAGTAGTTCAAAAACAAACGAAAGGAAAGAGAGTATAGTAGAAGTCAGAAATTGTGCTTTAGGCACTACAGGTAAAGGGAAAACTAAAAGATGTAAAGCGATTAAAACAGGAGAGAGAAATAAGAAACATGTGAATAAAACATTAGAGCTGAAGAACAGGCTAGGGTGTGTGGCCCAAATAAGCGTTCTTTATACAAACGCACGGAGTATAAGGAATAAATTGAATGAACTGCAGGCACGAATTCAAATTGGAGGATATGACATGGTAGCCATTACTGAGACATGGCTGCAAGACAGTCAGGACAGGACAGATAGGGAAAATGGCAGAGGGGGAGAAGTAGCCTTAGTGATCAAGGATGAAATCACATCAATGATAAGAGAGGATTTAAAGAGAGGTAAGCAGCCAGTGGAGACCTTATGAGTTGAATTAAGAAATAGGAAAGGATCTAAGACTGTAGTGGGAGTTGTGTATAGGCCCCCTGGTACCAGCTCTGAAGTGCTAGATTGTATAAATGCAGAGATTAGACAAGAATGTAGCAACGGCAGAGTGGTTTTAATGGGGGATTTTAACTTTCATATAGATTGGGAAAAGCAGACTAGCACCTGTCAGAAAGGTAGTGAATTTCTTGAGTGTGTCCGGGATAGTGTTCTACAACAATATGTCCTAGAGGTAACAAGGGGGCAAGCCATATTAGATTTAGGAATGAGTAATGAGCCAGATTTAGTTAACAGCCTAACTGTGTGTGAACATTTATCCAATAGCGATCATAACATGATCGAGTTCAACATAGCGTTTGAAAGGGAGAAACGTGAAACAGCTACTGAGATTCTAGATTTAGGTAAGGCTGTCTTCAACAGGATGAGGCAGAGACTGTCCACAGTAAACTGGTCAAATCTGTTAGTGGGTAAAATGACAGAAGATCAGTGGGAGACATTTAAAAAAGAATTTAATGTGATACAGAACCAGTTTATACCCCTGAGGGGCAAGAGCTCTACTTGCCAAAAAAAACAGCCATGGATGACTAAAGAGGTAAGGGACAGCATAAAACTAAAGGAAAGGGCATACAAAAAAGCAAAAAATAGCATAGATCCTGGTGAATGGGAAAGATACAAAGAACAGCAAAGGGTCACAAAACAGATACTAAGAGCTACAAAAAGGGAGTATGAAAAGAAACTTGCAAGAGATATCAAAATCAATACAAAGAATTTTTACAGTTACATTAGGAAAAAGAGGGTGGTCAGGAGCAATGTTAGCCCCTTAAAAACTGAAAGTGGTGATATTGTCAATGACAATGGGGAAATGGGGGACATGTTGAATAATTACTTTGCGTCAGTATTTACAGTAGAAGAGGAGGATAGCATGCCAGAAACTCCAAGGTAACTAATACTGAATCGGGGACAGGGACTCAATAAAATTAACGCAAGTAAATTAACAGTAATGAAGAAAATAATGGCACTAAAGAGTGACAAATCTCCAGGGCTAGATGGTTTCCATCCCAGGGTTTTAAAGGAAGTAGGTGAGCACATTGCAGATGCCCTAACGATAATCTTCCAAAGTTCTCTAGATTCAGGAGCTGTCCCTTTAGATAGGAAAATTGTGCATGTTGCTCTGCTTTTTAAGAATGGTGAGAGAGGGAAACCAGGGAATTATAGACCAGTTAGCCTAACATCTGTTGCCGGGAAATTGCTAGAGTCTATAATTAAGGATGGGGTGACTGAACACCTCAAAAATTTTCAGTTGATCAGAGAGAGCCAGCATGGATTTGTGAAAGGTAGGTCATGCCTGACAAACCTGATTGAATTTTTTGAGGAGGTGACTAAAGTAGTGGACAGGGGGATGTCTATTGGTGTTATTTATATGGACTTCCAGAAGGCATTTGATAAAGTCCAACATAAGAGATTGTTATCTAAGGTAGAAGCCCACGGAATTGAGGGCAAATTATTGTCCTAGTTAGGTAATTGGCTGAGCGGCAGGAGACAGAGAATAGGGATAATGGGTAGGTACTCAAATTGGCAGGATGTGACTAGTGGTGTCCCGCAGGCCTCTGTGTTGGGGCCTCAATTATTCACAACATTTATTAATGACTTAGATGATGGTATAGAAAGTCATATATCCAAATTTGCCGATGACACAAAGATAGGCGGCATTGTAGTAGTTTAGATGAAAGCATAAAATTACAAAGGGATATTGATAGATTAAGTGAATGGGCAAAACCATGGCAAATGGATTTCAATGTAAGCAAATATGAGGTCATCCACTTTGGACCAGAAAGGATAGAACAGGGTACTTTCTAAATGGTAAAAAGCTAAAAACAGTGGATGTCCAAAGAGACTTGGGTGTCCAGGTACATAAAACATTAAAATGTCATGAACAGGTTCGGAAAATAATCAAAAAGGCTACTGGAATGCTGGCCTTTAAATCTAGAGGACTAGAGTACAAGGGGGTAGAAGTTATGCTGCAGCTATACAAAACCCTAGTTAGACCACACCTGGAGTACTGTGAGCAGTTCTGGGCACCACACCTTAGGAAGGATATATTGGCCTTGGAGGGAGTGCAGCGTAGGTTTACCAGAATGATACCCGGACTTCAAGGGTTAAGTTACGAGGAGAGATTACACAAATTAGGGTTGTATTCCCTAGAATTTAGAAGGTTAAGGGGTGATCAAATCGAAGTTTTCAAGATATTAAGGGGAACAGATAGGGTAGATAGAGAGAAACTATTTCCGCTGGTTGGGGATTCTAGGACTAGGGGGCATAGTCTAAAAATTAGAGCCAGACCTTTCAGGAGTGAAATTAGGAAACACTTCTACACACAAAGGGTGGTAGAAGTTTGGAACTCTCTTCCGCAAACGGCAATTGATGCTAGATCAATTGTTAATTTTAAATCGGAGAGTGATAGCTTTTTGTTAACCAAAGGTATTAAGGGATATGGGCCAAAGGCAGGTATATGGAGTTAGATCGCAGACCAACCATGATCTCACTGAATGGCGGAATAGGCTCGAGGGGCTGAATGGCCTCCTCCTGTTCCTATGTTCCTATATTCCTATGCAAAGACAGGTTCTTAAGAGCTACACTGTACTCACTGAAGGTTTCACTTTGTTTTTGGTTTCTGGTACCAAACTTATAGCTCTCTGCTATTTTGGCTTTGGGTTGAAATGGTCCTTGAGTTTCTCGACAATGTCCGCGATTTCGCCAGCCGTGGCGAGTCTGGTGCGGCCGGAGCAGACAGCGGCCTCAAACTCTTCACCTGTCTTCATCCCGCCTCCTCCAAGTGATTTTGCCCTGATTGGGCTTGTTAAGCCCGCCCTGCAAGGTTCCCAGCCAATTAAAAGGAAGCGGATCTGATGACACGTTATCAGCTGGTTTCCTTAAAGGGGCCATGTCCACATTCATTTTGACATTTGTGCTGTCAGTGTTCTACAGCATTGAGGTGCTGCAAACACTGACAAGCACTGCACAGAGGTGCAGGGCTGCACCCAGGCTCTCCCATGACTCCCTCCGTATGCTTATGGAGGGAGCCACAGCACGCAGGGAGGTTCTCTTCCCTTCCAATGGACGGTAGAGACCTCCCTAGGCCAGCAACGCAGCCTAGTTGCACATTGCACAGGAGGACACATGCAGGGATGTCGTCAGGAGGACCAGGCTGCAGTGGTGCAAACCTTTCAATGATCTCAGTAGGTCACAAAATGTTACTGCAAAGCCACACTCAACTTCATCCTCCTGTGCCACTCATCACATCCCCATCACTCTGCCTTCCCTACCCTCCTGCACACCCTTACTCACACCAACTTATCTTGCACCTCCACCCATCCCTCTCTAGCTATATTATCACATCCCCATCTCACTAGTCACACCTCACACTCACCCTCATCCTAGTCCAATCATACCAACACACAAGGGTGTTTTAGCCAATGTTCGTGTAAACTTTCTGTTAATGTGTTGTCAAGCATTGAAATCCTTATTGTCTCCACTTTGCCTTCTTGGACAGATTTGTATGCACCTTTGAAAGTGTCTTAGTGAGTTCCAGTGAATGGTGAGACATAATGTCCCCCCCCCCCCCCAATGGTGATGAGTGTGAAAGGAATGGCTTGGGCATTGTAGGGATGCTTTATGGTGCTGGTGTGTGGTGGTGCCAACCTGATGCATCATGTGGCAGCCAGGGTGTACAGTGTTAAGTGAAGCAAATCTGGACATGGTGAGGCCATCGCTGGCATCCCGGGCAGCAATGTGCATGGGTGATGATGCCCTGTGTCCAGTGCAGCATCAGTTGATTGCGGAGAAGGTTGGTGTGGATGTTGGTGCTGCTAGTGTGCCCGGTGATGCTAGTGTTGGGGCTGATCGTGTTGGGATTCTGAAGACCAAGGTGAGATTTTTTCAGGGGCACCGATGCTGATGGAATAGATGGCAGGTGAGGTTCAGATGACAGAAGTAATCTGTCAGTGTTGAGATAGGTTGTTCCAAGGAGATGACAGTGGATAGGGAGCTTACTCCAAACACTTCAAAAGTGCATAAAGCTCAAAAGTTGGTTCCAAATCATTAAAACTCCAGCTTCTAAGTTTGGGAAGTGAGCAGCTGTGAAATGGTAGGTTTTACACCACTTTTGCAGCTTTCACCTATTCACAGCAATCCACAGTCATTGAGAACTCGACATACTTACCTGACGTGATAGCCGCTCTCTGGGAACCTCGTTGAAAACCTGGTAAAATGGTAAGTACATGGGAAAATGGTTCTTAGCTACCTTTTAATAAGCATTTAAGTATCTAAATTGTCTGACCCGCCGTTAGGTGTCGGGTCTGTTCAGGGGTGACAGACCCGACACTTGGGAAACTGACAAGGAGGCAGCTTTACAGCAGGATACCGACCCGCTGTCAATCATTGTGATTTTGACAGCAGACCCGCCTCCAAACCTGCACTCTGAGTGCCGGCAAAATTCAGCCCAATGTCTTTGGCGCGAGTAGGTTTGTCAATGTTCCATAGACATCTGGCCCGATCTCCATTAGAAAAATTGCTTTTTTAACGTTCACAAATTAGTTTATTTTGAGCTTGAACATTCTCATCTGCACCTTCGGTATCAATAATATTATTGGCCCTAAAAAACATCTCCATCTGCTCAATGTAAGAACTGAATGGTTCACGAGCTCGGTCATACATGCCGAGGCTTCCGATGAATCCCGTAGGCGTGGCCATGATTGTCCCGATCCCACTGAACAGTGACTCAGCACGCTACCTGTGTACCTGTGAGAATTAACGCTGCTGTTGCTGTGTATACATACACGCGAAGGTGAAGCACAGATGATTCTGCGTGAGCATTAACAGTAAAACATCACAAAAATTCAGTTTAGATGTCACGAATTCACCTTAAACTTGTCCACTCGAAGATTGAACACTGTCCTTCCATGATCCCTAAAAATGGCTTTGGGATCCCATCCTCGTCGTCAAAATGTAATATATGTGGGTAGAACAAATGAAGGACAGAGACACGATGGGTTGCTATGTGAAGGAATAAGCCATATAACCTATTCAGAAAAATACACTATCTTATGAAAGAATTCTGGCCTTATTAAAACATGACAAACTGGGTTTGGAAATTTAGAAACCTAACTATGAAATAGCTTTGAAAGAATTCTGGCTATTGAGATAAGACAGTTGTTGACCCTGAATAAATAACCTTATTGAAACAGAAGGTGCATGGCTCCAACAGGCCGACCTTTGGGAACAAAAACAATGCTTCACCCTGGATAAGGTGTTTTAATTTAAACTTCGTAAAGATGGCACATAAGATAAGGAACATCTGCCCTCGTAAAGATGATATAAAATAAGGAACACCTGCCCTTCATACCGTTCTATATGGTAAACTCAGAACACCTGGAGATGAGACAAGATTCTGGAATATTACAAGCTGATGTAGCAGTAAGAATTGCAGAGGTCAGCAGAAAGATGAATAGGGATAATTAACTTGGGTCAGCAGAAACTTTAAAGGAAATACCACTGAAAAAGGGTATAAATATTGAACTCTCAAATGGGATATCAGACTCACTTTAATCGGCAAAGCGATTCTCGGCTACAGAGGCAGGCTCTGTGGTCTTCCAACTCTTTGTACCTCGGGGATCAAAGGTATTTGATATTGATGGATATCCTGTATAGAAAACTTTAAGAACTGTAATACTGTAGCGAAGTTAAGATTTAAAAGTAAGATTCTCTGTTAATAATAAGATAGTATTTTTTCTCTTTTTAGAACTGTTAATGTTGCGATTGACTGATTCACCAACTGTAAATTGCATGTCGGTTCTTTTAATAAATCTCTATATATTTTTAGAATTGTCTCACATAAGTCTTCTGTATCAATAACTCGCGAACTCAATCTCTGTACACTCTTTGGTGAAGAGTTACAGAATTCTGAGGGAGTTTTCCGGACCCTCATAATATCCGGGACGTTACAGTCTAGCTAAACTTATTAAAAGCGCTATCTGGAGGACGGTAACATTCTTGGGTTGTTCCTTTCCTTGAGGGAGAGATAGCCCGGACCTTTAGACCCAATTAAGCGTCTTTAGGATTCAGCTACCTCAAACTTTAGTGAAAGTGAATGTCTGAGAAATATGCCTGATCTGGGGTAGCCCTAAAGGGGCTAGGACTAGTAAATATCCCTTCAGCTAGTCCATGTGCTTGTTTATTAGGCCAGAGCGAATTGAGCATGCTCATATCAAACCATGTGGTAATACATTACAACTTTCAACACCCTGATTGGAAAAGCGCAGCTTCCTGATGCACTGCTCTTCTGATAGGTCCAAGAAAGTGACTTTGGTCCTGTACATTTTGTGTACTGGGTACTGCCTCCTACAAGCAGCCCCTCGCCCGCCCCTCACCTGCTGCTTTCCTTCAGGCCCAGCTGCTACTGGTGGTTGCTGAGACTGCTGCTGCAGCTCCTCCTCTTCCTGTAGAAGTTCATCCATCCAAATACAACTAGAAATAATAGTACCCATCATAAGCAGATAAAATTTACTACAGGTGATAAGCCAAAAAAAAAACGAGAATGAAACAATCTGGAAGCTGGAACCTTTCCTGGCAATCCAAATAGCACAAAGATGATGCGATCCAATTTGCTGCAGGTGAGTGACCCTTTAAATATTGTTTCAGTGGCTCTCAGAGACCAATCCCGCTTGGTTTAACTGGCAGGTTAGACGCTGAAAATTTTGTGATTTGCAGTTAAAATGGTATCGGGGTCCTAATTGCATTATAGGACGCCGATTTTAATATATTCATGAGGCCCCCACCTGCTTGTGGCGGGTGCTTCAGCCGCCTCTGAAAAAAGCGCAGTTAAAATGGCGCCGAGCGGGATGCATCGGGAAGGTAGCAATAAGTACTTTACTGATATTTTAAACACCCGCCCCCCCCCCCCCTCTGGATAGGGTTAAAAATCGGGGCTTTGAAGTGTTCAAAAAATAAAATAAAAGGAGTCACTTCAAACAGCAGGCTGTTTGGAAAACACCCATGGTGCTGTGCCTTATCCGTGATAAGCCATGGGGATTATCCACGTGTTGTACATATCCTTCAGACAAGCATGCATCTGTATGTTATTAGGAAAGGTTTCAACACAAGTTATTCAAGGTGAAGAATGTTTATTTTGTAATTTCAGAAAAATGGTCTTTCATTTTTGCGTGTGTGCCATAACTGAAAACTTTAGAGCTCAATTATTAACTTTAATTTGCAAGATATCAAATTGTTTGGCATTTTATAGCTGGAAATTCCCAGTAGCTTGTTAAACATGAATTCTGAGAAAAACACACCCAGCTGGTAGAAATGATGGCAAGTAATTTTACTGCTGCTGTGACAGAAGAATTCTTCTTCAAAATTAGTCATTTTGAGAACTGGACCTCTCCTCAACCCTGGCATAATTTATAAGGAGCATTATAATTTGACAATAATATATCCCCCTTCTATTACAGGCAGCGAAAGAGTGAATACGGCGCATCAATGGCCTAGAAATTCATGTCGGGCGGTGGCACAAAACAGGTGGTATCGGATTGGCCGCTTGTTATACGCAGCGCTTGATATGCAGTTCCATTGACGGCAACACTTGCATGTTCACACGTGTAGAATGGCCCCTTGAGTGAGGCATCAGACTCGTGGCAGAGCTAGGTTTGGCTGACTGGGGGAATTGAACTCAAGATTTTGGCCTACTTGGCAGGAAGAGGACCGAGCTGGGAAACGGGGAATGCCGACTTACCTAGTCCGAAGGCCGTATCTGGGGGATGAAGATTGGTGAGCGAAATGGAGGTGGACCTCCAAAGCTGCATTCGCTGGCCTCAAAACGATTGGGGATCATGACCCCCTTGACATCCCCCACCTCTGGCTTCTTAACAAACTTCTGGTGCCTGGAGAGCTGTATCAGAACCGAGTCAGCACCTTCGTCGGCAGAGAGGGGAGAGGGAGAAGGCAGAGAAGTAGAAAGACTTTTTTTTAGCACAATTTTACTTTATATTTTCCCTTGTTTCAGGACTCCATACACTACGTAATATTCCATCCAAGAAAGAAGGTAGGAAACCACGTACTGCAGTGATAATGCAATGCTAGTTATTTATCTTTATCTGTGAGGGAATCTCGCCTTTATTTGCCACTTTGTTTAATTACTCACTAGTTAACCCAGCAATTGGATAATTGAAGGTGACAGCCCATGCCCCACCACATTGGTACATTGATCCATGGTACCAGTGAACTGTTCTATGCAACATAGAATCCATACATATCAATCATAATGAATTGTCAAAAAATACTCATGATAAATGAACACATGATAATCTTTTTCTCTTTCAACATTTTAGTTCATAAAATAATATTTTATTTATAAATTGTCATGGTATACCTGACTAATTGGTGGATTTTTCTATGTTTAGGCAACTCAATGAGTGGAGAGTGGCTGCTCTCTAATCCTAACCCTAGTATAGGTGTCATGGCAATTCTCAGTAAAGCTTTCTGATGATATTCAGAGGGATTCAATGACTCAAATGTCTCTTCTAAGGTTCTAAAAACATGGGGAAGAGTTTCACACAGGCAATTCAAAGTATGGACAAGGTCAAAGCCATTCTGCCCATCAAGCCCATTCCCTCCATTGACCATGTCCAACTTGGCCTGTCGTAGTCTGTACCCAATCTACTCAAACCCTTGAGGGAGGCAACTAACCATCACAGGAATAAGAACATAAGAACATAAGACATAGGAGCAGAAGTAGATCATTTGGCACCTCGAGCCTGCTCTGCCATTCAATAAGATCATGGCTGATCTGATCTTGGCCTCAACTCCACTTCCCTACCCGCTCCCCATAACCCTTGACTCCCTTAGCTTTCAAAAATCTGTCTATCTCCACCTTAAATATATTCAATGACCCAGCCTCCACAGCTCTCTGGGGAAGAGAATTCCAAAGATTCACAACCCTCTGAGAGAAGAAATTCCTCATCATTTCCAATTTAAAAGGGTGCCCCCTTATTCTGAAATTATACCCCCTAGTTCTAGATTCCCTCACGAGGGGAAACATCCTCTCTGCATCTACCCTGTCAAGACCCTTCAGAATCTTATATGTTTCAATAAGATCCCCTCTCATTCTTCTAAACTCCAATGAGTATAGGCCCAACCTTTCTTCATAAGACAACCCCTTCATCTCCGGAATCAACCTCGTGAACCTTCTCTGAACTGCCTCCAATGCAAGTATTTCCTTCCTTAAATAAGGAGACCAAAACTGTACACAGTACTCCAGGTGTGGTCTCACCAACGCCCTGTACAGTTGTAACAGGACTTCCCTACTTTTATACTCCACTCCCTTTGCAATAAAGGCCAACATTCCATTTGCCTTCCTAATTACTTGCTGTACCTGCATGCTAACTTCCAAGAGATAAAGTCCAGTGATTTGCTTTCCTCCTTATACCTGAAGTGAAATTGAATGACATTAGTTCAATCCCACAACCTACTTTATTTAACTCTGTTTAAGGAAATCCAGCTATGTCCTGGGGAAAAGCGGGAAACTCAGGGGTGCAAGCCCCAGATCATTTCACATGCAACAAAACACATTTTATTGCAAACATTCCCAGAGTATAATTGACTGGAACATGGGAAGAAAGATTATCAGCCAAACTGATGACATAAACTGTATAAAGCTAATAGTTGTAATAGTAATGCATGTGTCTCTTTAATATGGACAAGTGTTAAGTACTATATATAGAAAAAATAACATAGCCAACATAAGTACTCATGAATGGTGTTGAAATAGCTAAAGATGAAGTCAAAAGTGATCTGGAGTTTCACTAGATCGTACGCTCAACATATCCAAACATTGCAGAGTAACAATCACAAAGCCAATCAAATGCTGCACTATATAGCCAAATTAATAGAGTACGAGTTCGAGGAGGTCACCTTCAAACTGTATAGTGCTTTGGTCAGACCACACCGTGCATTCTGGTCACCAAGAAACAAGGGAGTCATTCATGCCCTGGAGACAGTTCAGAGACAAACCATAAACCTGATATTCAGCAGCAGAGGTCCAAATTATGAAGAAAAACTGAGAAGCTTTGCAACTGAGAAAATAGGCAGCTAAGGGATGATCTGCTAGAGGTATTTAAGATAGTAAACAGTGTAAAGAAGGTAATTCTGGAACACTATTACAAACTAAACCATGATAGTAGGACAAAGGGAAACAAGTTTAAACTAATAAAAGACAAATTTAGAACTTATTTTAGGAAGCTCTTATTCACACAAACAGTGATCAATCCATGGAAGGAACTTTTAGGTAGGGTAGTAAGGCTGAAAACCCTGGAATTATTTAAGAAATTGTTTAATGCTGTTGGTGGGAGACATGTATGGTCTTTCTGGATGGATGAGCTAAGATGCGTCAATGGCTTTCCTCGTCGGGACCTATCTTGTTGTTGTTGTATTTTGGAGCCACTTCTAGTGGATAAGAATAGTTGCAAATGTTTATGTAATGAAGAGCGAGATAGTTGGTTATTTCTGCAGATTACGTGACAAAATGGCTGAATCATTTGCAGGAAGACAAGCCAATCAGCCAACTATTGCTAAACTTTCAGTAAAGGACATAAATAAAGATATGGGCACCATAGACAACGCTGTTTGACCAATATGTATCTTTTTTTCAGCACTGGGGGAAAAGATCAACTGTTAGATATTAAAAGAGTACACACTACGTCATAACATTCTCAAACAGATGGCTCAGTAGAAGGATTTAACCAAATATTTGAAAGCATTCTTCTAAAACTCTATACATCAGTAACACCATACCATTTAGGATACTTTTGGCATATGCTTATGGAACTGCAGTTCACAAGTCCACACAAGTTTCTTTTACATGATGTACAGGCACGAGGTGACTTTACATATTGATGCATACTCCTAAAGAAGTTTATGCTGACAAAGGCAACTATTCACAAAAAATACTGATGTCGTTGGAGCAAGTCCGAACAGATGTTAACCAACAGCTTCCAAGGTACAAACTAAATGCAAGGAATGTTATGATAGGAATGCTTTTCTAGTGAAATATAGAAATGGAGACTATGCTTGGCTGTACATTCTGATTGTTAAGCCAAAAAGAACCAAAGAGTGAAGTGAGCTATGGAACAGAAAGTACCAAGATACTAAGCACGTACCAGGCCTAGTAGGAAATAGAGTCCATGCAAACAGAATTAAATCATGCTTACATTTTCACTCTGTATACTAATGATGATGGTGATAGAAATGATAAATGATCAATCCTGATTTTAGTCTGTGCTAAGTTAACTGGGGTAGCATTTGGGAGCACTACAATTGCCTTCAATGTTCTTATTCTAAAGAAGGAAAAAAAATCAGCCAGGGTTCCCACTCCCAATTGCTGTCCAGTCATACCTGCTGGAAGGCACACATGTGAATGTCAGAATAGTGCAGGACCAAGTTGGACTGTGATGCCTATTGACACTTGCTGTCTAGGCTCATACTTAAGGAATGTCACTTGTGTGAGGTGCCAGAGGGCTGCTGATCCCCCATGGAACAGTACCTCAGCAAGAGTCAGTGCCAGAAAGAAGGAAAGAAAATGGGAGAGAATTGAACATGGATCCTGAAAGCTACAGCTACAGGTGGAGGAGTGGGAGAGGGAGTTTCTGATCATGATGTTCCAGCCATGATGAGTGCGGGGTAGGCTTGTTGGACCAGCTAGTCTTTTCCTGCCTGTCATTTTCTTATGTTGGTACGTAACTCACGAAAGAATGAAGCCAGAGTGTATAAGCTCCAAAAGTGCATGTGCAATTAAACCTAAACAAGGACCATTGCATCATAGCAGAGGTGAAGAATTTAAATCAAGAACCAAAAATGTAGGACGTCAATAAAAGACAGAACATGGTATGACACTATTAAAGAGGATTCTAGCACATTCCACCAAAGGGACTTCATAACCGTAAAGGTATCATCCAAGAAAAATTGAATCTTCCAATAAAGAAGAAACATTGCATAGATTTTAAAGTTGCAAAAAGTTTTTAAAATACTCCTGATACCACCAATTGGGCGTGGGATAACTTCTGTAGATAATTGGAAAGAACCAGTAGCAATGTAAATAATTTCTGCAGTTAATTTTAATTAGACAATGTATATTTTTTGGGACATCCCTGAAAATTCAGAGCATTTATCAAAATACATTTTATCAACAGTGATGAAGTTAGAAGAAAGTGCAATGTTAAAGTCAGTGCTCAGATGATCTGGTTGTTATACCATGCTTTTGGAATTCTTGTAAAGCTTTTGAAGTCATTTGCCAGTGTGTCAATCTGTTTCCCTACATAACAGAACATTCTATGAATAGAATACTGCGAAAATATTCTCTTCTAGAATAATTGTATTTCAGAATACTGCTACTCTATCATTTAACCTATTCCAGTTTCTAAACGGGACTATGCTATCAAGAATTTACACTGCTATTCATTGGAGGAGATTTTCACCCTATCCGCCCGGTACAATCCAGGTGGGTGGGCAGTTAAAATCACCCAGGTTAATTACCCGCCGGAAAGACACCGGGATACCTTTGTTCCGAATTTTAACCTACTCTACTGATCAGGCGGGATGGACACACTCACCCAAAGCCAGCAGGGTCCTTCTTTACACATGCATGATGACGCCAGCAAGACCCAACTGTAATTTTAACTGGCGGCCTGAGCTGAGAAGATACTGTGGCTTTTCTACCAGGTGAAGATAGCGGACAGAGGAGCCAGGGCCAGAAGAGGCCCAAACAGGTAAGTTCTCTTTACTTTCCTTGTGGGGCCAGGAGCAGCAAGAGTACTCCACCATGGCCCCACAACGAAAGCTTAGGCCTCCCCTGCTGCAGACTCCCCCACCCCCACAGCCCCGCTTCCCGAACACGAGACCCCCGTGAGGTGACCGTTCAATTTTCCTCCGATTTCCTCCCTACCCACCCGCTCAAACCTGCTAAAATCAGGGCCACTGTGTTTATTGTGCCAACTGTATGGATTCCTACTTCTTCAACAATTAGGGCCTAGTTTTCCACTGGCCCTTGCTGTTTCTTCACCATCCATAAGAATGCATACATTTCACCACCATGGCCTCTCCTCCATCTGTGGCTGAATATATAAAAAGCCCTGCTGTTGTCTCTCATCTGCCAGGCCTGAATTCTTAAAGACCACCCTCCCCCCCCCCCCCCGACTACTGCCTGGTTCGTGGGAAAAAAATCACTTTTCCTTTCTTATAATATCATATTACTGCAACATCTGTGAATCAATATTTATTAAGGTCAGTGTGACACAGGACATTTCTTTAATAAAAACCATGAATGCTGGAAATCGGAAATAAGAATTAAAAAATGCTAAAAATGCATAGCAAGTCCACCAGCGTCTATGAGAGAAAGATGGAGGGTCCTACCAAAAAACTCTCGCTGATAGTTACCAAACTGCTGTGCATTCCCAGCAATTGTGTTTATGTTTCATAGTTTATGTCACAGTGAATTATGCTTCAAACATGAACATTCACAAAAAACAAATGAACTTTCATCTAATGAAAATGGAAATATTTTAATTCCAAGAATGTGTTGCTATGGTAAAGGTTACATTGTTTATCAAATTAAAGCTCTCTGGAGTATTGCAATAAAAATGAACCTCTGTTGCAGCATATAACAATTTTTCACACCACCATCTCATGCAACTCACTTGTTTATTCAATTCAGTTTTATTATGGGATGCAGGATTGCATTAAAAAGACAGCTGTAATTTATTTGTACTGAAATCTCGTGCTGCTCTATCCAACATGAATGAGGGACTGCAGATACGGAGACTACAGTCTGTTTCAATTAGGATCAACTGCTCTTGTTGTGAAAGTAAAATTGGATTTTTATCCAGAAAATTAACTTTGCATTACAATATATCTTGTAATAGATTTTCATGCGTGGTGCCCGTGGGGTGAGCAGTGGGTGGAACATGCGGGACGCCCGCCTAATGGCACCAACGAGGTGCCCCAACATTCTTCACGGTAGGACCTCATTTTAATATTCACGATGAGCTGCCCACGAGTTTGGGGTGCTGACAGGAAGCTCGCCGATCGAGAGGAGGGAATTCCAGTGGCACCTTCATGAAGTCGAGTGGGCAGTTTCCGATTAGAGGGGGAGGTGATCCGGGCGGAGGGGGGGTGCACAGAGATTCCAATAGTGGCCAGCATTAATCTTCCTCCTGGCCCCACAAAAAATCATGAAGCAAACTTACCTTTAATGTTTTTTGGAGTGGCCTCCAGCGTCCCCTTTAAGGACTGCTGGTTAGGTCGCTCGACATAGACTTCTGCCAGGATCCTGCCCATTTTCGGCGCGAGCCCTGGCCACGTGTATCAAGACTCCATCTGGTGGCAAAGTGAAAGTCGGCGAGAAGGAGGTGGTAAGTTTACTATTGAGATTTTGATCTCGCTATTGCCCCATACATGCCATAAAATGTGGAAACTGAGTTCTACACTTACAACAGGTGTGCTTATTCATTCTCATATTTAAATTTGATCTTTTTTGCAAAAGTTTCCACCAAGGAATATTATTTAGTGGATAAATGCACCACTTCAATACGATACTGACCAATGCAGACTAGGAAGGTTAGAGATTCGATTCCTGGACAATGCTGATTTATTCTGAACTCAGCCAAGGCACCAGTAGGTGAATTACAATTGGCCTCCGTGCTCATGGACTCAGCACAGGGGAAAACATCAGGCACAGTTGCTGCTCCTTATTGCTATATCATGCCCCCTGCTGGAAAGTGTGCAAGTGTGGATGTCAGGCGAAGACATAATTGAGCTTAGTTTTGATGCTCCTCATAATCAACAAGTTGGCCAACACTTGTTGTATAGATTCACACATAAGAAGCAACGGGGGTGAATTTCCAAAGCAGTTCTCCCACTCGTCTGCCATAACTTTGTCATAAGAGATGCAGAAACTCCGGAATAACGTCCGGGAGAGCATTGGAGTAATCAATTCTGGAGGCGACAAAGGCATGTTTGAGGGTTTCAGTGGCATATGGGCTGTAGTAGAAGGCTACTCATTGTGATCTTGGTGATGGAGAGAATATGAGTCTGCTTGTTGCAAGGGGTCGAAGACGATGGCTACAATCTTTCTAATGTTTAGCCGGAGGAAGTTATGGCTCATTCAAGATTGAATGTCAGGCAAGCAGTTGGACAGAACAGATGGGGTCGAAAGAGGTGGTGGAAAGATAGATTTGGGTGTCATTGGGTACATGTGAAAGTTGATCCCATTACATCAAATGATGTCTCCCAGAGAAAGTTTATAGATTAGGAAGGGAAGGGGGCCAAGGATAGATTCTCGAGGAATTCCGGATGTGATGGTGAAGGGATGGGAATTGAAGCCATTACTGGATATGTTTTGGCTACAATTGGATAGGTAAGAGTGGAACCAAGCAAAGGCAGTCCCTAGACAATGCGGGACAAGCAATGGAGGAGGATTGTAGGATCAACTGTGACAAAGGCTGCAGGCGAGGTCAAGGTTGATAATGAACCACAGATACAGTCACAGAGAAAGTCATTCTTGATTTTGGTTTGGGTTTGACACAGTGCTGTGGGCAGGGAAATCTGAATGAAAGGATTCAAATAGGGAGTTGTGGGATATAAGCACGGATCTGGGAGGTGACAACACTCAAGAAACTTGGAGGGGAAAGGAGGGGGTGGAGATGGGACAATAGTTAGTGAGGACAGAGGGGTCAAAGTGGGCTTTAGGGAGGGGGGTGGCATCACTACTTGAGGAGAGGGAGCCATTTACAATATTGGCTTAAATGGGAACCAGGAAGGAGAGTTGGGTGATCAAAAGTTTAGTGGAAATCGACGAGGGAGCAGGAAGTATGTTTCATGGATAAGATAAGCTTGGAGAGGGCAGGGAGAGAAATGGAGGAGAAACTAGAGAGATGCGGGTTCAGGGATGGGGCCGAGTGGAAGTTTGGCATGGTTGGAAAGAGAAGAGAGGGAAGCAGGAGAGGCAGCTGAACAGATGGTCTCTGTCTTGGAGTCGAAGAAATGAATGAGCTCTTCACACTTGTTGTTAAAGATGAGAGTGGAAGGGGCAGAGGAGAACTGTTTAAGGGGGTGGTTGGTAGTAGAGAACAGGAGACGGTGATTATCTCCCTCCGCTCCCCCCCCCCACCCCCTCCCCCCCCCGCCACCCCCAGATGATCCCAGAGTGTTGGGCATCTTTTAGACTGGGCACAGTTCTGATAGATTTAAAAGAAAACTTACAGTATATCTTAGAGCAGTTTGAATAACTCAGAAATAATCATTTGGAGCCAGTTCCATTACTCCAATTGCTAAATGAACATTAAATGGCACTGATGAATGTTATGAGCTATGTTATTTTTCTTTAGGTGTCAGATGGGAATATCGCAGCTAGAGCTGAAATAAGTTTGTTTAAAATGGAACATTTTTCCAGCTCCATCTGCTTATTTCTAAACATCCTTTGCTGCAGATGGTCTTTTACCATATTTTCATCAAATCAAAAATATACAACCTGAAGAAAATGGCTTATTTTGGTTAGAGTACAAAAAACAGATGAATACTTCATTACAGGTGAGGCTGTCATTCTAATAGATTAGTCTCTTGTGTTTCAATCCCAACCATTTAGTGTACAGACACTGCACCCTTTTAAAGCTCTTCACAGACTTGCTCAAAATTGAGCAACATACACTGAACAAATTGAGTGTTGGTTTTAAATGTTAACAGACTGCTAGAACAGTGCAATGGTGCTCCAGTGTGCTGTCCCATAGACTAGTCTGCAAGTTGGCACCCACTATTTCAAGTTCTCGTTCTCAAGTATGCCATCAAGAAAAAGGTGGAGGCCAGGTACTTAATTGTAGGAGGAGAAAATTCATTGGGTGATTTATCCTGGTGCACTCTTCCACAAGTCTTTGCAACTGGATTAAAAGAAGCACAGCCAGAGGCCTGGGAGTGCGCTGCCTGGCCACCCTTTCAGCTAATGGGGGTTGGGGGGGGGAACATAAAAATAAAGTAACTAAAACATTGCTGAACATTTGACACATCTTTTGCTTAAATAAAACTTTAAAGCTACTTTCTTATGAAGTGGCTAAATCCTGATAATACATTTGATCAAACTGCTATTGGTTTAAATAATCATTTAAATATCTTTTTAGGAATAGGTCAAATCATTGCTCTCATAATGGTTTGAAACAGCATTCTCTGTGTGGATACTGCAACCTTAGTGATTTAGTACAGTGTGCAGTAATTACAGCGGAATTTGAGAATTTGCGCCCTATTCTTAGAGTAAGAGGCAAAGAATAAAGTCTGTTGTTGCTGGGTGAGGATACATGACAGAATAAGATTTGCAACGAACAAGCTGGATTATTAGAAGAACAGAAGTAAAATCCATTCAGGTGCTAATAATTATTTTTGTATTTATGCCGTGCCTTTCACATCAAAATGTCTCACACAATGCACTTTTTGAAGTGCGGTGGCTGTTTTTATGTAGATAAACGTGGCAGCCAATCTGCATCAGGAACATCCCATATGCGATGAATGACCTTGAGATGAGATGAATAACCATTGAATGTGTTTTCTTTTGGTGGTATTGGGTGAGGGAGAAATGTTGAGCAAGAAAAAGGGCAAACTCCCTGCTGATGATCTTCAGGTAGTGCCATGGCAGCTTCAATGCAGATGGGACTTTACACTTATCTGAAGGACTCCCTCAATACTGCACTGAAATGTCTTTCTCCACATTTCTCCCTCATTCAATACCACCAAAAGAAAACAGATTAAGGGGGAGAAATTCAGTATCGCCCCATTTGGGGCGCAATTATCGGCCAGGCGCAAAGATTAGCGCCTGGCGCTAATTATCGCCTCCGACTGCAAACTTGACTTTTATCGCCCCTGGAGATGATTGGAGCGCTAAATCAGGCGCTTCACACCTCTCTTAAGGCGCAAAGGCCGAGGAGCGAGGCGCTACCTCAGAGCACTGGCGAAGCTCATGTGATGTCAGTCAGGAATGGAACACACACACAATGGCGCCGGCCAGTTCTTAAAGGGGAAGGTTGATCTTGCTTTCCATCCACATCCTGCTCATTGCAGCCTTGAATCTCGGCCTGGAGAGACCTGTACATCAAATCTGCTGGAAAGAACAATGGAGAGAACCAGGGAAAGAGCTCACAGTGCAGCCCCCACAATCTCTTCTAAATCGATACAAGGAAGGGCAAATCAAAATGAACCTGCAAAGTGCTGCTCAGTACCCAAAACTCCTTCACACAGCGTTGATTCTCTCCAGAAGTCTCTCTCTCTCTCTCTCAGAATGCGTGGTTCAAAAATGTCACCAACAATAAAAGGCAGGAAGCGGTTGCCGTTAAATAGCACTCCCCCAGTCCCTTCCTGACTGCAAAATGCTCCCCTCAACCTGTCGTTGCTAGCGGCAGGCGGTAAGGCAGGGGGCGCCACTCAGTATCCGCTCCGGGGCGCTACCAGGGCGTTGCGCACTCGACTGACGTCACGATCTGCCAGCGCAGGAGATCGTGGCAGTAGTGTTTAGCGCCACCGCAAAATGTCTAGTTAATTTCACGAGCGGCGCAAACATCGCCGCGCCTGGGCACTAGTTGCTTTGCGCCCCATTAGCGCCCTCTTAAGGCGCTAATGGGAGGTGCAACCAACTGAATTTTTCCCCCTAAATGTTTATTCATCTCATCTCAATGTCCTCCCGTACTGGTGTAGGGCTCAAACCCAAAATCTGCTGAACCAGAGGCAAGAGTTCTACCAATTGAGAAAAGGTAACAAAGGTAAATGTAACTCAGAAAACGACTACAATGTAACAGGCCCCAATTTTAACTCTGGGTGGGTTTCGGGCAGGTGGGTGGCGAGGTGAGTTGGAAACTTACCCACTGCTGTGGAAATCAGGCCTGGGCTATTGTAACGAGGACGGAAAGTGGACCGGCGGCAAGTTAATGATGGCCCGGAACTCGGGAAAATGGGTGGAAAGCAGCTGCCGGCCTCCGGAAAATCAAACGGCCTTTGGGCCACTCACCAGCACTCCTGGTAAGTATCCCAACTCTCCTCAGTTTGTCAGGAAAGCCGCAGCGGCTTCCCCGCTCAGGCCTGAGTTAAAATTAGCCAGAAACCTGCATAGAAATCGTGGTCGGTGGGATCCGGGCTCGAGGGTGAGTAACTTAGGTGATTTTAACTGTCCACCCACCCGGTTTCCGCTCAGCAGATAGCATTAAAATCCTCACCTATATATATTTTTTTTAATGGATTTAGCGTATGCCCCATGCCCATTATTTGAAGGTATCAGGCTTGTGTGATTACTTGAAATGTTGTGTAACCATGAAGAATTATGAAGATTATGATGCAATTGGTTGGAGAAAAAAGCTCTATCTATCTTTTTTGATGGTCTATAGATCTGATTGCCCCAAAGAATGCCTTTGCCAATCGCTCGCTGATACCTGGAAATTCATCTAAATCTAACCTACTGCAATGATGTGCTTTGACATGATTTATATCAGAGTTCATGGGCTGGATTTTGATACTGGGGCGGGCTGGGGTCGTGTAATCCACATTTCGTGTTAGCCACCCGATTCTAAATCGATGTGGGAGAATTATGCCATTTTAACCTAATTGGCCAATTGAGTTCCAACATGTGGGAACCCATGGACAGTGAGTTTTTCCAGTCTGAAAGTCGCCTCCGATGACGTCATCATTGCTGCTGCATTTAAGGTCTGCAACAAGCCTTGCTTCTTCTACAGACTGCCAAGCTTTTGCCCTTGCATGTTAGAGGCACCTGCAGGAAGAATGGCCAGCCAGAGACCTAGGTCTGCACCCCGATTTGATGAGCGAGGACAGGAGGAGGGCCACCCTCAGTAGCCTCTGAGGGTGCAGCGTCAGCAGAATTCAGCGCACCCAGCACCAGCGCAGACACTCACACCTCGGAGGGAACATCGCGAGATAGAGTAGTGTTGTCACCTGGTGTATCACAGCTCACAAGTGAGCATCAGCAGATAGTGGAGACAGGGACAGCAGTGGAGAGTCCTAGTCGGAGGGCGCAGGACTCTCCCAGCTCGGCTCAGCTGCATGTCGACCCTCTGCCTCTGGGTCCATCCATAAGATCAGCGGTGCTGGAACTCCAGGAACAGATGCAGGAGTCTCTGGCAGGTTTTGTCTCCAGGGTCGCTGCGAGTGTGGAGCGAATGGAGGAGTCCATTGCGAACATGAGCAGAGCCTTTGTGGAGTCATTGGCGCATGAACGCATCACCACAGAAAGGATGGCAACCTCCGTGCAAATGATGGCAACCTCTGTCGAAAGGATGGCTAAAGTAGACGAGAGGATAGCTGCGGCCATGGAGGAGATAAGTCGCCAGAGTGCAGAAAACATGGTGAGTGTTCAGAATAGAATGACATCTCTGGAGGAGCGATGGTCATCCATTGAACACAGAAACCAGACCTTCATGGAAGTCCTTCTGAGTAGAACTTCCAGTGCAGATATGGGTCCTCATGGCCCCCCTGATGTGCAGCAAGGTGCTCTCAATCCACTTGCAAGCGCTGAAGTGGACCTGACCCATGAGAGGGATGTTGTTTGCAGAGAACAAGGAAGTGGGGGCTCCTCTCCAAGCGTTCACACTTCCATGCCACTGACAAGTCCTCGGTCAAAGCCCCACCAGAGTCCGCACCCAACTGAGATCGGCGTCTCAACCCCTGCACAGCCGCAGGAGCAGCAGACTGTTGGCGAGCCCTCACAGGTTCGCAACCTCAGAGGACACCCACCAAAGGTGTCGAGACAGGAGCAGCAAAAAAGTGAGCAAGGGGCCTCCACATCTGCTGAAGCCACAGGGGAAGCACCACGTAGGAGCACGCGTAAGAGAAAGATAGTGCACAAATAGTCACAAGGGTAGTCACTTGGGTGAATTTTGATGTTTTATGTTAAAAAGCCATCAGATGATTACTGTAAATAAAAAATCTGATGGCTACTGCTGTAGTTGTGACGTGTGTCATTTCGCGAATGGGACTTCCACATTGAGGGCTTAGGATTACTTGCAATTGTCAGTATGGTGTTCAAATTGCTAGGAATCCACTGGTTCTTGGCCATTGTCGATGCTCAGGTAAGAAGCTGCAAGGCATAAGTGCTTGATTGGCTAGGCTAAGCAAATCTGGCCAAGATGAGTGCATTCCTTGCATCCCGGGTAGCAATGTTCTCGCGTACTGCTGCGGCTGGTTGATGGGCCTCTGCAAGATGTTCGTTTTCGCTCTCCTCCCCCTCCTCCTCCTCATCTGAGGAGGATATGTGACGAGCCACTTGGTCCTCAGGAATCTGCAAGCCACGACACTGTGCCATGTTGTGAAGTGCACAGCAAACCACGACGATTCTGGAGACCCTGGCTGCTGAATACTACAGGGCTCCACCTGATCTATCCAGGCATCTGAAGCACATCTTCAGCAAACCGATGGTTTGCTCGATTATGGCTCTGGTGGACATGTGGCTGGAGTTGTAGCTCTCCTCAGCTTCGTTGGATGGGCTCCTCAACGCCGTCATTAGCCATGTCTTCAGGGGATAGCCCTTGTCTCCAAGTAGCCATCCGTTAAGTTGGTCTGGCGGACTGAATAGCGGAGGCACACTAGACTGGCGCAGTATGAAGGAGTCATGGCAACTGCCAGGGTACTTGGCACAAACATGCAAAATTTCCTTCTTGTGGTCACACACCAGCTGAACGTTAAGGGAGTGGAAGCCCTTGCGGTTGACAAAAATACCTGGATTGCGATGGGGTGCCTTAAGGGCCACATGTGTGCAGTCAACAATCACAAAGGCCTATCAAAATGGCATTATAGAGGCAATTTAGTGCTTGTTAAGGGCCTTAACGGCCTATCCCGCCTCTTGGAGGCGGGACGGAGATGGGACCAGTAGACACGATTTAATGAAAATTGCTTGGAGGCGGGGTTGGGCCCGCCCACCAGTTTTTGCAATTTTAACCACCCACATGCCTCCAATCCCGCCTCAACGGCCCGATGAAATTCGAGCCCCATGTGTTTGTAAACAAGCCAATGAAGATTTGTCAAACTCATTTCTGATAAAGAAAATGGCACTTTAAACTTGCTTGAAACTTACATGAAAAGATGGCAAGCCACTTTGATCCTGAGGTTCCACATTGACACATTTTACACATTAGTAATGGAAGCTGAAATAGCCAAGTTCATACTATCCATTAAATTCATGTCACTTTCCTTTAACTGGAAAACAAGGCTACCCAAGACATTAACATTCGATAGCCACAAAGCGATCCAGTTTACCAGCACTTCATAGACTGGGAGAATAGATCAATCCAGTTTACCAGCACTTAACACACAGAGAGTAGATCAGTCCAGTTTACCAGCACTTCATAGACTGGGAGAATAGATCAATCCAGTTTACCAGCACTTAACACACAGAGAGTAGATCAGTCCAGTTTACCAGCACTTCATAGACTGGGAGAGTAGATCAGTCCAGTTTACCAGCACTTCATAGACTGGGAGAGTAGATCAGTCCAGTTTACCAATACTTCATAGACTGGGAGAGTAGATCAGTCCAGTTTACCAGCACTTCATAGACTGGGAGAGTAGATCAGTCCAGTTTACCAATACTTCATAGACTGGAAGAGTAGATCAGTCCAGTTTACCAATACTTCATAGACTGGAAGAGTAGATCAGTCCAGTTTACCAATACTTCATAGACTGGGAGAGTAGATCAGTCCAGTTTACCAATACTTCATAGACTGGGAGAGTAGATTAGTCCAGTTTACCAATACTTCATAGACTGGGAGAGTAGATCAGTCCAGTTTACCAATACTTCATAGACTGTGAGAGTAGATCAGTCCAGTTTACCAATACTTCATAGACTGGGAGAGTAGATCAGTCCAGTTTACCAATACTTCATAGACTGGGAGAATAGATCAGTCCAGTTTACCAATACTTCATAGACTGGGAGAGTAGATCAGTCCAGTTTACCAATACTTCATAGACTGGGAGAGTAGATCAGTCCAGGTTACCAGCATTTCATAGACTGGGAGAATAGATCAGTCCAGTTTACCAATACTTCATAGACTGGGAGAGTAGATCAGTCCAGTTTACCAATACTTCATAGACTGGGAGAGCAGATTAGTCCAGTTTACCAACACTTCAAAGACTGAGACCACAAAGCAATATAAGTCACCCAACACCTCATAGACTGGGAGAACAAAGTCACCAGTATCTCAAAGAAAATTGATAACAGTCACCAGCACTCTATGCTGCATAAGAAGGTGTGATGAGCTTTGTCAGTTTTTCCTTGCACCAAAATGGAACACTCATCTGTCTGATTAAACCAGAGACTGAAAATCTAAAGCAAAAATGTAAAATACTTAAGATACACAACAGGTCTGTCACAATCTGTAAAGGTGGAACTGAAAACTACAAGATAAAAAACTTTTAGATTACAGTTCTGATGAAGGGTTATACCCAAAACATTAACCTGTCTTTTTAGAGATGTGGAAGGACCTGCTGTGTATTTCTTGCATTTTGTGTGAAAGATCCAACGCAGGTCTAACATTTTACAGCCAAACCTCTATAGGACTTCCGAAAGAGGTCAAACTCCACAATTTGACAGTTTCAAAGAGCTCTTTCCCACTGGGCAGACAGTTTGCAAATGTTTAGTCTGGGATATTTATTATCTGGCACCCTTTAACATGGCAGCTGATACTTAACCTGTCCATTTTTAGTAGCATTTTGTAATTTATGTTTCAAAATTCCAATGGGAGCTCTGTTGTATGACTGTTTCTTTTCACATTGAGTGAGAATGACAGTACATCTTCAGAAACCAGGCAGGTGGATTGAACTGTACACTGTATGGCCACCGGACCTGAGTGTTGTGCCAAGTCACATATTTCTGTTAGGACCTTAACATGCTCGCATGACATTATTTTGTCTGCTATTTGAGCGGAGTTGTTAACCTGTTCGTTAAATATAAACACATTAAACATTCATCTGCTACTACCACCAGTAGAAATTTCTTGGCTATAGTCCCCTAATTCACCAAGCATATTCAATCAATTAAATCAGCAAGATTGTACATTAACTACAGTAGAAACATCTATACAAAAGCAAAATACAACGGATGCTGGAAATCTGAAATAGAAACAGAAAATGCTGGAAATACTCAGCAGGTCAGGCAGCCTCTGTGGAGAGAGAAACAGTGTTAATGTTTCAGGTCGATGAAAGGTCATCAACCTTGAAACGCTAACTCTGTTTCTCTTTCCACAGATGCTGCCTGACCTGCTGAGCATCTCCAGCATTTTCTGTAGAAACATCTTTGACTGTCTTTGGGAACGTATAAAAACAATTATTGTCAGAGGTGTGCTATATGGAAGGTGCATTACATTATTTCTCAATTAGTGATGGAACTATGTAAAATGTATATTACTTCTGTTATAATAAGGAACTGTTTGCTTACTACGATCAATGTCACATGCCATAAAAGATATAAAACTGCTTGGGATAGATTTTCATCTTTATCACCTGGGCATTGGGCATCGCTGAGTAGAGTTCATAAATAAAAATCTGGAAGGGAGTATCTCACCCACTTACAGAAGCCACTGGCTTTCCCTTCCATTCATTTCAATGGAAGGAAACTCAGGTGAATCCTGTTACAAGCATGCAATCCTCCCCACCAGATTTTGCTTTCTGCCCAGGTGTTGTTTAGCGTCCAGGCTATAAAGACACAAAGCAAAATAAGGGAGACTAATGCCTGGCAGGAAGGTGAATGAAGGAGGGAAAGAAAATACTTTTACTTAGATAGGTTCTTATCCCATCTGCAGGATGTCCAAAAGTGCTTCACACCCATGGATTGCTATTGAAGTGCAGTAACTCTTCTTATGCAGACAAATAAGGCAGCCAATTTGCACGCACGAAAGTCCAGCAAACAGCAAATGAATGAATGCTCAGATAATCTGTTTTTGATGGTGTTGTTTTGAGAGAAAATTGATGGGGAGCGCACCAGAAGAATTCCCTGCTCTTCTTTGACTAGTGCCATGACATCTTTTACATACACTTGAGCTGGCAGCTGGGGACTCAGGTTAACATCTCATTTGAAAATCGGCACCTCCAACAATACAGCAATCCCTCAGTATTTCATTGAAGGGTCAGTCTGGATTCTGTACTCAAGTCTTCTTCTTCTTCTTAAGCAGTCCCTCGGAACCGAGGATGACTTGCTTCCACACTAAAAATGAGTTCTCAGCTGACTGATGAGTCCAATGCGGGAACTACAGTTTCTGTCACAGGTGGGGCAGACGGTGGTTGAAGGGGCGGGTGGGTGGGGTGCTTGGGTTGACGTGCGCTCCTTCCGCTGTTTGCGCTTGGCTTCCGCTTGCTCCCGACGAAGAGACTCGAGGTGTTCGGCGCCTTCCCGGATGCTTCTCCTCCACTTTGTGCGGTCTTGGGCCAGGGATTCCCAGGTGTCGGTGGGGATGTTGCACTTTTTCAAGGAGGCTTTGAGGGTATCCTTGAGGTGCTTCCTCTGCCCACCTGGGGCTCTCTTGCCGTGTCGGAGCTCCGAGTAGAGCGCTTGTTTTGGGAGTCTCGTATCGGGCATGTGGATGATGTGGCCCGTCCATCGGAGCTGATCGAGCTCCTTAGGGACTCAAGTCCTTAGGGGCACTTGAACCCACAATCTTCTTGACTCAGAGGCAAAGGTGCAACAACTGAGCCAAACTGACACAGAAGACATACAGAAGCAAACTGAACAGTGGGTGGGTTTAGAAAGAAAGTAAGAGTTGTGCACTGATCGGGAGGCAAGAAAAAAGCAGTGAAGAGGGTGGGAGCATCAATAAGGTGGGAGATATAAAGAGCGAAATACAGCATACTTTTAGTAATGTGGCAAGGTAGCATCTCCATTTACCAAGTAGATGACTCAAAGTGTGGTCTGGCAATCTGTTCTTTATTTATTGGTCACCCATACCAAACCCTCACTCAAACATACAGTTCTTTCATCACATCACATACACACTCATACCACAGCAGGGCAGACCTTCAAGATTCAATGTACAATTGAAAGCTTCGTCTCACTCAACTTCGAAGGGCTTCACACCTCAAGTCATTGTAACACAATCTAGCTGCATGACGCACCGTAACTTAATGACACCCAGGCTGGCCGGCAGTTTAGGCACATGTCTGTAACTGTGTCATGCACTCCTTCAATTTATTTACGTTACAAGATAGCTTATAACTCAAGGGGCCAGACTTTTACTAGAGACAGCTTACAAACCACAAGCACTAGACTTCTGAGGAGGCCAACCTCGAGATACTCTAAGATCAGTTCAAGGGAGAAAATCCAGACCAACCTCCATCATGAATTTGATTTAAACAAGCACACTGCCACAGCCTCGGAAGCTTGCATTTAGTTGTGAAAGTTAGTATCATACAGTAAGAAAGAAGTTGGACTTATAAAGCACCTTTCATGACCTCAGGATGTCCCAAAGCACTTCACAGCCAATGAAGTACTTTTGAAGTGTAGTCACTGTTGTAATGTAGGGAAATGCTAGAGATTCTTTTGTCTGCCCTCTTTCTTCTTGTGTTCCTAATACACTGAAGCTTTCAATGCCTGACTTATACTCTGCTTTAAAACACACAGTAATAAAATCCATGAGAACAAAGAAGAAGAAAGAAACAACCCAAGACTGTTCTCATTAAGTTCCACCTCACCAATGGTATTTTCTTTAAATCCATTCAAAGTAAGCTTACATAGCTAACAGCATACCCTTCGTCACAATTTTGAGCTCTTAATGGGGCTCCAGCAAACAAATAGCGAGAGCCTCCAATGGTGACGCTGCCAGTAAGACACATCAGAAAATCTACCCTGTTGGTTTTAATATTATTTTGAAGTAATAACCAAATTTTCATCATTTTTTCCAAAAGGACTGGATAACTTCAAGGTGTGCAAAAAGAAAGCAAAAATAGTTAATTTTTTTAAATTGCCATTCATATGGTCAGCTGGGTCCCTCTGAACTTTTGAAGGCAAATTTGTTAAGAGCAGTTGAGTTGAAGAGTTCAAGTCATGGTTTATAGTTTTCACTCAGTCTTTTGCTTCTCTAACATACAGTAGTAAACAGGAGGTGACAATTTATATGAGCAGCTCAATCGCCAGTGCGATATTTAGTCTTGGTGCATTGAAGCTGCACCTCAATCAGACAAGAGTGCAACCTTTGATTCTACAGGTAGCTTTTATTTTGGTGTTTAGTTTAACTTTAAAAATGACTGTTCTCTTTCGAATATTTATTAAACATCTAGAATTGGCTGCATGGAATGTTTCATAACAGATTGTTGCATGTGGACCGTAAACATACAGGCATTCCAAGGAAATTTGGTCTGTGTTTTTGTTATTTGTAATTAAAAAGGTACAAAATATTTTGGATAAGATTTGCATTCTTTACTATATATGCATTATATTATCCCTTAGGGCCCGAAATTTCAAGGGTCTGCTCCACCAGTGCAAATGCGGAGTGGAAAACCCACCTGCCCTACCACCAGGCCGATGACCCGTCCCACTGATGGGTAAGTTTATATACTTAAGGAGATATGCTTCATGATGAGGGTTGCTAACAAGAAGGAAGTGCAGAGATACATTGATCCGACTGCTACTGTTTTTCATGGATTGTGAGGACCGCTCTGGAAGAGAAGAAACAAATTCTGAGCTGTGAAAAGGAGAGCATGTGAGGCTACTATCCTGTCAATCCCTTTAATGGTACAAACACTGAGGAAGCCATATAACAGGGGCTGGATGTTTTTGGAATGCATTGAGCAAGAAGGATGTTGTGCATCAGCTGGGAGGTCAAAGGGACCAACACTGTGCCTTCCTCAGAGTATTGGGATGAGTCCCAGCTGGAAAAGGACCATGTGGGTGGGGTTGTATGCAGGAAGGGCTGACTAGAAGAGTAACAATGAGCTGACCATTGCTGGAGCTGGCACAGGGGAGAGTGCAATGGAAAGGTCTTGTAGTGTTTGCAGCCAGCCTGATTGTAATCACTGACTGGAAATACTGTGGATAGTTTTACAGCATAGCAATAGTTTATGAACAAACCTCAATGTGTACCATTTATACGAACAACCCACCATGACATCTGAATGGATTTTCAGAAAGTATTTGCAGCTATTTCATTGCTTAACCTTCTGTTCCTTGCTATTAGAATGATAGAATCATAGAATAGTACAGCACAGAAGGAGGCCATTCGGCCCATCGAGCCTGCGCCAGTTCTTTCGAAGCGCAATCAAGTTAGTCCCATTCCCCTGCTCTTTCCCCATATCCCTGAAATGTTTTCTCCTTCAAGTATTGGTAGCTGTCTAATGACTGCTGATATTTGGTTGGAAGTTCCTAAAATTGCTGATTGGTCATTTTTATTGCCTCTCAGTGGCACTTGCTACATGTTCATTAGTATTTTCCACGTCTGTTCTGTTGTGATTTGTTACTGTTTTATGAATATGAAATTTCAGCCAATCAAGTGCAAATATGTCACAGAAATTAGCATGAGTTACACAATGTGATGCCAAAGTGTGACACAGAAAATAATACAGGCAAAATGCAAAGATTTTAACATTTATCTAGATTCACCAATTATAGGACATTGATACACAAAATACAGTACAACTGTAGTCTAAAGTTGTTGATCAAAAAGCAATTTGAATTTTGACCAGTGAGGTGAGATCATCACATGGGCTTCATGCAGACTGGAGTATAACTGCAACCTGTGCAAAACTATCTACTTAAACAATCCATCAGGCCACAATCATGGCTTTAATGTTGGAAGCCAGTTATTAGGACAGTCAGCTTTTCACTAGCATGAAAATCTCACTGGCGTTCCAACACTGAGGAATTAAGATCTGTGCCTGATCTTAAACATGTGCCTGTGCTGTGCTCCATTTTGCCCAAGAACAGAGTCGTGTCTATTCAGCAGTATAACTCCGTGCTGCTGGCTCATATTGCTCTTAACCGGTGCTGGTCTTAACTGGTAACAAGGGGAATAAATTTAGGATAATAATTGGGAAGTATTAACAGTAATTAAAATATGTAATATATTACCCCAAGTGGTTCCTGAAGCAAAGTCAATCACAACATTTAACAGGGCATTAGAAGAATGCTTGAAGAATTACTGGTGACAACATTGCTTTGCAACACCAGATATTCAAAAAAAATTACACAGGTTTGTAATGAGCTTTGATGTCAGTGGACTGGACATTAAGGAGGTTCATGTTCCTAACTGTTACCCAATGACCTCTCCTGGAACATTCAAGTGTGTGGGTGTTGGGCAAAAACAGAATCAAACTCAGCTGTGATTGCCAGTGGTGTATTTGAGGTCTACGCAAGCACAGGGTAAATATATCCACTTAAATTTTTGCAAGCAAATGTGTATTCACTTTTTTGCTGCTGAGAATGATGACATACACTCGCCTCAAATTATCTTCTTGACTGAAATGGACAACATTTACTGCTAGAATCAGGAGCTCGAGAGGGATCAACACAAGTACAGTCAGCTTTTACAATAAATTTCAGAGTTAATATGGATGTACTACATTGATTCTTCTGCTCCCGGAACACTTCTGTATTAACTCAGAAACTTACTGTGAAAGTCAACTGTATGATCACTGCTGTCATTTCCTGCTTCTGCAGCTCTCTCGCCCCTTCCCTCCCTTCTCCCAATTCTAATACCACTGCTCCTGTAACCTGGGGCACGTGAATCCCTTCCCCACTTATTCTGCCCCAGGTGACTGGCTGCTGGTGGTGGACTGAGAACGAGTGGCCGGTTTCTGGTGGGCTGGCTTTTGGTGCTGGACGCCAGACTGGCTGTGGTTTGTTTGGCTGCTAGTGGTGAATGGGTGGCTTGTAGTGGCTGGATGATGGTGGTGGATGGTCATGGCTGGCTGCCGGAGTGTAGCTTGGTTGGTGGTCAGCAGGCAGTTTCTGATGCCTGGCTTCTGGTAGTTGGTTATAATGTGTATGGTGACATGAATCTTGTATGAAGTAATACTGGGCGGCCTGCTGGTGGCGCTGTCCAGGGAGAGTATAAATACTCAGGGCATGGGCCAGCTTGCTTAGGACATTCCTCAACAGGAACTAGTGAAGGACACAACTAGATCTCCATGTTGGAAAACAGTTGATTAAAGCTTTGTTTAACACTTAGACCAAGTGCCTAGTAGTTTTCTTACGTCAATTTAATCAACTGACCTGCTCCACGCTCTGAGTAGTTTTGGGAACAGATGGCTACGACTCAAACGGTAGAAGGGAACCAGATATAATAATCAATCCATCATGGAGAAGCTACTCCAACCCGCCCGTCTTGACCTGGACCCGAATTCACCTACAACTGCTAAGGTATGGAAACACTGGTATCATACCTTCAGCAACTACCTCAGGGTGTGTGGTGAGAATGTTCCTGATAAGTTAGAGATACTTGCCAATTATGTATCCCCTTATGTGTTTGACTATATCAAAGACTGTGTAAACTATGACTCCGCTATCCGAATACTACAGCAACTATATGTTAAGGCCCCAAACGAAATTTTTGCTCGGCATCTACTGGCCACAACTCGACAACAACCTGGGGTATCACTTGACGAATTCCTTCAAAAGCTTTGCAGGCTCAGCAAAGATTGTAATCTCAAGGCTGTCTCAGCTGAGCAGTATCAGGAGGAGTTAATTCGTGATTCTTTTATTAATGGAATTGCGTCTCCCTTCATACGCCAGCGTCTGTTGGAGAATAAAACCCTCGAGTTACAAGCTGCCTATGACCAGGCATATTCTCTGGACTTGGCAAAAAAAATGCAGATGCCTATCTTTTACCACGTGCACGGACTGCTGCTATCACTTTTAGTGATTCCTCCGATAAGCCTCAGGCGGAAGCCCTCACTGATGACGACTCTATCCTAGCTGATGACGACCCTACCCTAGCAGCATCTTGGCAATCTAAAAGGAAGTGTTTCTTCTGTGGAGGTGCATTTCATTATAGGAAATTTTGTCCTGCTCGTAATGCAATCTGCAATCATTGCAGTAAGAAAGGTCACTTCTTGAAAGTATGTCGGTCAAAGCCTCTTCTAGTGTTACAGCTGCTCCCTATAAAACTGCTCTTCCCCCAAGAGCTACTACTAATATTACAGCTGTCATCTATAAAACTGCTCCTCCCCAAGAGCCACTACTAATGTTACAGCTGTCCTCTATAAAACTGCTCCTCCCCCAAGAGCCACTACTAATGTTACAGCTGTCAAGGCTAAAACTGCCCCTCCTCCCATCACAGCTGTTTTTCCCCAAAGCCTGTCCCATGCAGCCACAAAGGTTTCGGTAAATAGATACATTTTGAGTGCATTAATCGACTCATGCAGCTCTGACAGCTTCATCAGTGAGCAGGCTGTCAGTAAGTTAAAACTGCGTATTTACCCCTCGGACAGGGAAATTGCAATGGCTCTGACGACACTGACCACTAACTCTTCCAGCTTTTGTCTTGTCGACCTTATTCTCAATGGCCGCACTTATTTCTCTACCCGGCTCGGGGTGCTCAAAAACCTATGCAGTGATGTGCTCCTGGGACAGGATTTCCAGAAACAACACAAGACTCACTTTCGAGTTTGGAGGATCAAAGCCGGAGCTTACTATTTCCAAAGTACTGTTTTGTGCACTTTGGGCGGCTTCGCTCGACGAGCCCTCCTTGTTTGCCAATCTTTCCCCCCGATGTAAGCCCATAGCCACTAAATCACGACGTTTCAGCTAAGATGACCTATCCTTTATCGAGGCAGAGATCTCTCGCCTTCTAGCTGACGGTATCATTGAGCCATATTCATCTTCCTGGCGGGCTCAAGTCGTCGTTGTTAAAAATACTCTGAAGCAACACAAGAAACGTCTTTGCATTGATTACTCGCAAACTATTAACCAGTATACCGACCTGGATGCCTACCCACTACCACGCATCGATGACATGGTCAATAACCTTGCTAACTACAAGGTATTTTCAACTTTTGACTTAAAGAGCGCATACCATCAAGTACCGTTAAAAGACTCTGACAAAAAGTATACGGCCTTTAAGGCCAATGGTCGGCTTTACCAGTTTTGTCACCTTCCATTCGGGGTCACCAATGGGGTGGCCGTCTTTCAACGGGTAATGGATAGCCTAGTCAAACAGGAGAACTTAATAGACACTTTTCCATATCTGGATAATATCACCATTGCTGGTCATGACCAGAAGGAGCATGATGCCAACCTCCAGAAATTTCTTGACGTTCTCCGTCGTTGCAACTTAACCTTAAATGAGTCCAAATCTGTGGAATCAGTACCATCAGTCAACATCCTTGGCTACTGGGTGGGCAATGGTGTCATCAAACTGGATCCGGAGCGACTCCTACGAATCTCAGCTCTCTTCGTCGGGCCCTCGGCATGTTCACCTATTATGTGAAGTGGATACCTCACTTTTCCGACAAGATCCAGCCCCTGCTTCACGCGAAGTCATTTCCGTTGGAGGCGAGGGCTATTTCAGCTTTCGACCTCCTCAAGCAACAACTGGAAAAAGCCGCGCTTCATTCCATCGATGAAAATCTCCCTTTCGTGGTCGAGTGCGATGCATTGGAGGTGGCGATCTCGGCTACCTTGAATCAAGGCGGTCGACCCGTTGCATTTCTGTCTAGAACTTTGCAGGGTAGCGAACTCTATTATCCTCCTGTCGAGAAGGAGGCTCCGGCTATCATCGAAGCAGTACGTAAATGGAGTCATTTTCTCGCTCGTCGCCATTTCACGCTCATAACCGATTAGCGCTCTGTGGCCTTTATGCTGGATAACCGGAAACGCACTAAAATCAAGAATAACAAAATACAGCTCTGGAGGCTGGAATTGGCCGCCTTTGGCTACACCATACAGTATCGACCCGGCAAGGAGAATGTGGCCCCGGATGCCCTCACGCGTGCATTCTGCTCTTCCATGTCAACTTCGACTCTTGCGGATCTTCATACTGACTTATGCCATCCTGGCGTTACCCGTATGTTGCACTTTGTGCGATCTAAAAATCTCCCATTTTCTACGGAAGACGTGAAAAGAACATGCTCCACTTGTAGAATTTGCGCAGAATTAAAACCGCAATTCTTCCGTCCGTCGGATGGCTCGCTCATACACGCTACACAGCCTATGCAGCGACTCAGCATTGACTTTAAAGGGCCATTGCCTTCCTCAACGCGAAACACCTACTTTCTTTCTTTGGTGGACGAATTTCACGCTTTCCCTTTGCTTTCCCCTGTCCCAATATGCTTACTTCCACAGTGATCAAATGCCTCAGGTCTTTTCCCTTTGTGGTACGGCCAATTTCATCCACTCTGATCGGGGTCCCTCCTTCATGTCAAGCGAACTCAAAAGTTATCTTTCCCAACGGGGAATCGCCACAAGTAAAACGACACCGTATCATCCTATTGGAAAAGGACAGGTTGAGAGATACAACGCTATCATTTGGAACGCTGTTCGTCTTGCACTAAGGTCACGCAATCTATCAGACCAGCAGTGGGAAACTATGCTCCCTGACGCATTGCATTCCATCAGGTCTCTTCTTTCTACATCCACCAATGTTACTCCTCACGAACGATTCTTCGGGTTCCAGCGTCGCTCCACTCATGGGACGTCCCTACCATCATGGTTGGCAGCTCCTGGCTCCGTGCTGCTCCGAAGATTCGTCCGATCCTCCAAGAGCGATCCCCTCGTCGACGAGGTGGAACTAACTGATGTCAATCCTACATACACGTACGTGCGGTACCCTGATGGCCGGGAGTCCACAGTTTCACTTCGGGATCTGGCTCCCTGCCCAACCGGTCCCACGGACCCAATCGATAGAGATCCATATTAACGACGCTGATACTCCGCGCTCCTCCGAGGATGACGCCCTACCCGGGACATCAAGGGATCTGCCAGCTACTCCGCTGGATCAACCCAGGGAACAGAGTGCTCCCCGCGGGATGGCCACCCGAAGCCAGGACGCCGGTCAATCACCGACTACTGAGCAGGATGAAGCCAGCTCTGTGCCTGTGGGGGCCCGCACCCGGAGCCACGATCTCCCCAGTCCCCCTCAGGTCGATCAAGGCAACACGGACTCTGCCAGCCCGCCGGTACGAACCAAGCGACCCAGGGACCAAAACACGGTCTGAGGAGACGTGCCTTCCGGCCTCCAACGGAAATCCAAACGACTGCGTCTATTCTTAGTCCGGCTAATTCGGTAGAAGGAAGCCGCCGGACTTCCAATCTTTCAGGCGGGAAGAATGACATGAATCTTGTATGAAGTAATACTGAGCGGCCTGCTGGTGGCGCTGTCCAGGGAGAGTATAAATACTCGGGCATGGGCCCAGCTTGCTTAGGATATTCCTCAACAGGACACAACTAGATCTCCATGTTGGAAAACAGTTGATTAAAGCTTTGTTTAACGCTTAGACCAAGTGCCTAGTAGTTTTCTTATGTCATATGGTACTTGCATATTGTTAACTGACCACTAGATGGCCCCCTGATGGGAGTAAGCACATTGTTGCAATTACATTCTAAGGTTTCTCTTGTATTGCTTTTGTTATCCGTTGATGAAATATTCAAGAGGGACAGGAAAATAAAAGCAGTTAGATATTATCACACCAATATGAGTGTTTATTTGGACGTACCAAGTTGCTGGTAGTTACTGGCTGCTGGTTGGCTATAAGCTGTTGGGATGATAGGTTGACTGGCTTTCTTGGGCTGTACGGCTCAGTTACTCACTGGATAAACTCACTCAGCCATCAGAAGTGCATCTTTGGTGTGTTTTAACTGTACTGTGTGTTCTTGTGTAAAAGTGTACTCAAATTCTGGAAAATGCAACAAATAAAGTGTTTCCTAGAAAGGAAATATTGTGCATGACATACAATTTGCACACTACTAAAATTACCACTACACCATTGGTGATGCTCCTCCTCCATCTAGGCCAAGTAGCCAACTAACACTCTATACTCAGTCACTTGAGCCAGTAACTGGAGGGATGCCATTGCCCAAAACACTGTGCCCAGCACGAGTCGCTGGGGCCAAGTCAAACTCTGTGCACATACTGCATCTCCTGTGCCAACATATTTCTAGCTTAAAGAACCTCAGCCACTCAGATAGGCTCAAGGACCTTGGCCTATTTATTTTAGAGCAGCATAGACTTAGAGGTGACCTGATAGAGGTCTATAAAATATTCCAGTTTAACAGATTGGGGAAGACCAGGGGACACGGGTTTAAACTATGAAAGAGCAGGAATAGACGAGATGTTAAGTGGTTATTCTTTTCCCAGAGAAATGTGAGCTTCCGGAATACATTGCCGGCTGGTGCGGAGGGTGCTGACTCTGCAGCCTTCAAGAGGGAGCTAGACTAGTTCCTGACTGGGGCAGAGAGTGCATCATCTAAAAGGTAAGTGTCTTTATCGATAATATTTGGTCCATGTGATCTCCTGGACTGGCTTTGATCGCCTGAGGGGGTTGGAGAGGAATTTTCCGGAGTATTTTTTCCCTTATTGGCCTCATTTTTTTTCTCTGGTTTTGTGCCTCTCCCAGGAGATTGCATGGCTGTGGGGGTGAGTGGGAAGTGGGGGAGAGGGAAGAAGTGTTTAGTTATGATGGTCTGGTCATCGTGGTGTGGGGCAGGCTCGATGGACCAGCTGGTCTTTTCCTGCCCGTCAATTTTGTGTGTTCGTATGTGCGTATATTTTCTTGATCAAAATGTGAAGTGTCTCTGAATTTATTGCCTGCTAGAATGGTGGTTCCACATCCGAGCAGTCTATGTGCTATGCTCAACTGCATAATCTGGTGCTTCTTCTCCGTGCAACCCCCATAGCTAAAGCCTGTGAGATGGCTGGCAGCTAAATATCTGTGAAAGGCTCCTGGGATCGAGGTGGCTTTCAACTTCCATGAGTACGGTTCCAAAATGGGCCTGCGACAGCCTCCCGCAGCTGTGGGGCCAGTCTGGTCCTGCCTGCTTTCTGGCACATGTGAAGTCATCACAGGGGGTTGGTGCATTGGTGTGATTGTGTTGACATAGGGTGACACAACACCATCATTCATTGCCAGGTGCTTCTGTTCCCAGCCTCTGTGTCATAGTGCCCCCTGAAGTGTGGGTGTGCAGCCCCCATGACACTAATTACATTGCTGAAGTCAATGGCTTACCCTCTCCTTAAAGGTCTGAGCGGCACACGTATTCCTTCACTCTACAGAGCGAGCACCCAATCGCAGGCAGCAGGCTCGCCCAGTGATTGCCCACAACATGGCAATGACTGGAACTTGGAAATACAGGCAGGTCCAGGTACGTTCAAATTGTGCGGTTTCCAGCTGCCCAACGTACCCTGAGGTGGAAGGAAGCAGAAAAATCAGTCCCACTGCTTCCAGTGAATTAATACGGTATCTACCTTTCCTTCAGAGCACAGAACAAAATAGACATGCCACATAAATAGAAATGGATAGAGTAAAGAAATATTTCTGCAGTCTGGATGCATAGTAAACGGAATTTTGCACAATGCAAACTGAATCAAATTAAGCCCACATTTGAGAAACAACCTACTCCAATAAGCAAGTGCTGGGGTCACTTAACACAAATTGAAAAACAAAATTCCTGTTTGCAAATTTTTAAATTTTCTGTTGACAGGACCAATGTTTTAATTTGTTCAAAAAGATTTGAGTTTTCCAGGGTAAATACATGATACATTTATATGAAATATTGCTCACTCAGCAATTTGTGATGACAAACAATTTGTAAGTTTATTAAAAGGCTTTCCTGTACCAAAACAGAATAATTATATCATTTGGTACTGTCTGGTGATGAATTATGTAAAAAAAACTGTCAATTTGGAATAATAACTTTTGCTCATTTTGTTTTACTTGTATGTCACTTATACATTAGAATATGAATGTGAGACATGTATGTTTAAGCCATCATGTACTTCCTTTAAGCTCACTTTGCCCCATTGATAATGTGACTGCAATGGTATATTGGCGTGAGCAGGACAGATGTTCAACACTGCCCCCATGTGTGAAGTCTGCTTCAGCTGCTTTTTGCAACCACTCTAAAGTAGGTTTACGGAGCTGTTAGTTTCCTGCTCTGTACTAATGGCCCAGAAATTAAACAGTGAGTGTTCGCGTGGGGGTAAGGCTTCCCCGCGATATCTCACTCCGCGCCTACCTTTTTCCTCCGGGCCCACACGAACTTTAGTTTCAAGGCCAGTCCCACATGCAGCTGTGCAGTGCTTGCGTGACCCAGAGACGCAATTAGTTCGTGCGAGCTCTGGGATCACATGATTCAGTTAGAGCCAATGGCAGCACACCATCTTTCATTCATAGTTTTCACAGCAAGAGCTGTCAAAGCTATGAATCCTACACACCCCCAAAAGAACAGCTAAACCTCAATTAAATTTTTTTTAAAAAGCCATCACATTAATAAAATAAGTATAGTTAAATAAATTAACCACTTTAAACAAAAAATTAAATTTTTGAAAAAATTTAAAATCTTTTTAAAAGTTATAAAAATAAACTTACCTTTCTTTAAAGTCTCTAAAAAAGATAAACCTGTTGAAAAAATTTTAAATAATACTTAATTAACTACTTACCTTTCTTCATGTGTAAAATCTTCAACGCTTACCTGCGCGTTCAAAGCTGCAAAAATAACTAAGTGCACTGCGTGCGCGCAGCCTGTAGCGCACACGCGGTTCACTTAGGAACCGCCCCCTTTTGAATTCACGAAGTGCCGGTTTCCTGCGCATGCGCAGTGCATGCAGGAAACCGGCAATTGGAGACCTAAAACGCGAGAGTACACAGTGCGTACTCTCGCGTATTAGGTCTAATTTTCGGGCCATTATCGAATAAGGTATGGAAACAGATTTCATCGCGAATAGTAAAACAACTTTTCAATACTTTCAAAGCTACAACAATGCCAGCACTGCAGCTCTTACATTGTTCTAAACAGACAAGCATTTTTTGTTTGTCTTAGACATTTTTATTTAAAAATTCTAACTTTATAGAACCGCTTGTTAAATTAATATGTCATAAACTATATTTGAAGCATGCGTTCAAAGATATAGTAAAGTTTAGCATGTAGTTTATATTGGTCAGTAAATTCCTCAGAGCTGCTCCCACTCGGCCTCCGTAACTTTGCCGGAATTGCGGCAGAAACTCCACGTGCTAACGGGGTTTCCACCCCAACTTAATAGAGCCCGAAAATATAATTTCTAGGGCCTCGGCAATTTCCTCCCTCACCTCCCTCTGGATCATAAATATATCCCATCAGGCCCTGGCGCTTTGTCTTCCTTTGGCCTAATTAACTTATCTAAACTTTTCCTTTAATCGACCTCACTTTCAACCATTTCAGGATGCACCTACTCTCCAATATCCTTTAGTAAAGACTGATGCAAAATACTTAATAAAATATTTTGCGTCAGCAAGAGGCCGTGGCGATTTTATCCGCTGGGTCTCATTACCACACCGCCGGTCCACTTCCCACCTGATACGGGCAGATGAGGCCTAAACTTTCCTTGTGGGGCCCGGGGGATCACTCCTTTTCCTCTGGCCACAGAAAGAAAAGTAAAGAATGTACCTTTCAGCGCCTCTTCTCGACCCGATCCTCTTCTGACCGGCTTCATCCTGGTGGGAAAACCATACTGGTTTCCCTGCTCAGGCCCAAGTTAAAATTGGAGTCTGAGCCTGATGACGTCAACGGACCTCGATCTGCATATTTAAAGAAGGGCCCCTTCAGCTTCGGGTGAGTATCTTTGCCGTCTGCTCAGATGAGCAGGTTAAAATGAGGATTGGTTCAAGGCAGGCGGGAAATTGGCAGTTAAGTCACTCGGGGCATTTTAACTTCCCACCCTCCCGGTTTCTGCCAGGTGGGTAGGGTTAAAATCACCCTCTAGGAATTAAGGGCAGTTTTTCAGAGTGGTTGGAAGTCGGAAATAGTATCTCACAAGCTTCGGTTCTGGGGCCATTTCTGTTCACCATCTATATCAAGGATTTGGATATAAGTCTAGAGGGAGTGATGTTGAAATTTGCAGATGATACCAAAATGGGAAGTATAGATAATTCTTTATATGACCAAAGGAAACTCCAAAGGGATATTGATAAAATAGGAGAATAGAATAAAATGTGGGAAACGTCTTAGAAAGTGCACCTGGATCTAAAGTTCCTGCTGGATGGGTTGTGCTGGGATGGTCTGGTTCTCCTCTGACATGACCTGATTAATCTGCCTTCCTCTATCTGCTCCTCTTCTTCCTCCTCCAGCATATAGATCATGTGAAGTAGGATTCCCATTGGGAAGCCCATTGTGCAGGCCTCAGATCCTAGCACAGTAATTGAATTGAAAGAGAGTGAAGAGAATGCATGGTTAATGCAGTATGTAGGGGAAGGCTTCCTGAGGGTGAAAGTTATTTGTTTTTTGCAATACCTGCAATGAGTCCCAAGATATGGTCAAGTCTCCACAAGCAATCTCAGTTGAGCAGTTTCTCTTTAACCAAGTACTTCCGCCTTTTCATTCTCAAAGGCAGATATGAAGGCAGAAGTTATCAACTTTGGGATAGGAGATGTCATCCCATCCTAACTCTGTCAGTGCATATGGTGTGTTTTGGTGAAAGTAATGTATTTTAATGTATGTGGTTTATAGCTTCAATTGGGCCTATACTCATTGGAGTTTAGAAGAATGAGAGGGGACCTTATTGAAACATATAAGATTCTGAAGGGGCTTGACAGGGTAGATGCAGAAAGGATGTTTCTCCTCGTGGGGGAATCTAGAACTAGGGGGCATAATTTCAGAATAAGGGGGCACCCATTTAAATCGGAAATGAGGAGGAATTTCTTCTCTCAGAGGGTCGTGAATCTTTGGAATTCTCTTCCCCAGAGAGCTTTGGAGGCTGGGTCATTGAATATATTTAAGGTGGAGATAGACATTTTGAACGATAAGGGAGTCAAGGGTTATGGGGAGCGGGGCAGGGAAGTGGAGTGGAGGCCAAGATCAGATCAGCCATGATCTGATTGAATGGCGGAGCAGGCTCGAGGGGCCAAATGACCTCCTCCTGCTCCTACGTCTTATGTCTTATGCAATTGTCTTTGGATGGAGCATGCTTGTTGGACCAAACAGTCTTTTTTTTTCATGTGCTGCCACTGTGAGTGTGGGCTGTTCTTAAGTGCACCCTGAGACTGAATGGAATTTATTCCTAATGCTTCTCTAACAGAACGCTGATGTAAATCAACCTCGTCAGAAATTTCAAGCCCTGCAAAAGATTAATAGCCAACTTGCACCTTCCCTCAACCCTGGAATTTCAGGGCCATAGTCTACCTTCACCTGAACCTCCTCCCCCATTATCTTTACAAATCTCATGGTGCACAAACTTCCCACCACTATTACTTGTCCCTTTCAGCAGCAGTTACGTGGATCTGTTAACACAACTGTGCTGCCTCCGACCTTGTCCACAGGAGGACTTATGACCTTTAACTGAAGTAGTACCTCGTGCCTGACTGAAGCAGTAGCACACTCAGTCTTCCCTTTGGCCATTGACCTTTGCAGGATATGTAGCAGTAGAAGCTATGTCATGAATTTGCTGGTGATGTAGCTTTCATGTTATATGCAAGCATGGAATAATATACTTTAGCGGGTACTTCAGACTAGCCTGAGTTAGGAAAGGATTATCAAGGAATCTGTGATCAGAAACATTTTCCTCTGGTTGGTAAATATGATAATCAACTGCAGCAATAAAGATTTACAAAGCTTACAAAGCTAGATTAACTAAATTAGAAAAATGCCTCATTCTCACTACAACTGTAAAGAGGTCAGAAGGTTGTAACAGGCTTTTCAACAAATCTCAAACCATATACTTGCACACAGAACTAGTCTTTCAACTCCTTCATCCATCAAACTGTCTTACCTAATGTAATTGCACCATTCCTAAAATTCCAAGAACCTGGAGGAGGGCTAGGCCGGAAAAGCATGTAATGCAGGGCTTTGAAGAAATCAATGTTACTAACACCAAGGTATCCCGACCAGGAATAGAATGGTGAATTCTACTGCTTTCAGTTAGCACAAAACTGTGAAATATCAAAAGCATAGATGAATAGAATAACTTGTGTTCCATGTCTCAAAATAGTAAAAGATCTCAGATGTGTTGTTGTGACAAATAAAAAATATAGAAAATAGTTGGGGGGAGAAAGTTAAAACTTTTTCATTAGAGTAGAATGTTGAATCCTGTTTGAACTGATTAGAAATCAGATCCTGGTTGGATTCCCTTCAAATGTGCAGTGTAATCTTACCCAATTACACCTGTACATGGGTTATCCTGAGGCTGAGATGTTTATCATGTACAATACTGAAAGATGGAGAACTCCGGTGTGTTGGCCTATAACAGACCAAGACATCATTTGACACACTCAAAGGTAGGTACCCTGGGTTGCGCTCATGCACCTCCGAGCAAACTTGACATAAGCCTAAGAGCAAGATCCCTATTTATCTTCAATGAAAGAGTGCATACATTTAACCTTTGAGCCTTGGCTTGTTTCTTCTGTTCACTAGGAGTGGGAAGTCAATTTGTCTTTTTTTTCAGCATTGTATTTATTTAGCATCTTATTACATCTCTCAGAAACGTCACAATGTGCTTCACATACAATGAATTACTTTGAAGCGCAGTGACTCATTGTCCTTTTCGGGATAGAATTTTGGCAGGGCAGTACTTCCACAATAGCCCCTCTGTGTCTGCCCCAGTCCCGACTCAATTTCCTGGGTCAAGGCTTATTAGACATGCACGGTGCTCTCTCAGCGAGATTTTCGCCATTGAGCGAGCCCACCATTGTCAGCGGGGATGCACTGCAGCACCTGAAGATGCAACGAGGGACTTAAATGGGCCTAAAGATCAGAATGAGGCTTCAGAGGTCTGATTTTCAAATGGAAAATGATACGTGCTTAGAACTCATGTGCAGGCAGTAAAGACAGTGCCAATAATGTGCTACAAATAGTGCATATGTTGAAGGAGTCCACTACTTGCATTTGTTATACAATGAAAACAAATTGTGAGGCCGTGCAGATCACTCTGGAACATATGGCAATCCAGGAAAGATCTATGACTATAAGGCACCAGGAAGAGGGTCTAAGGACAGTTGTGGCCTCCTGATTGGCAGCGATGCCTGTTTTCATTGATCCATTGTGTGACTCCCAACTGAACCATAGCTCAGGGACAAGACTTTATTGGAACTATTTTGTCTGTTCCTTCTCTGTCCATGAGCAAAATGAGGCACTGAACAGCACTGTGAGCTGTCAGGTATGATAACTGAAGATGCCACTATCTCTTAGGACAGTGACGTATTAGTTCCATCCTTGCAGCTCCCTCTGATGCCAGGCCACCCTTGTAATGAAAGGCAGCTCCTGTCAGAAGCAGGTCCTTCAAGGACATCAGCTTCATTGAGACCAGAGTCATGTTAGTCCTTTAAGGCTCCAACAGTAAAGACCCAGCCACCCATCTCTCAATCGCCTGGCACTCAGTGAACACCATAAAGGAGTAAAAGAACATGAGTAAGCAAGGTTTTAGGCACAAAGGTAGATACAGTTGTAAGAAGTAGAAGTAAGTAATTCTGTTGTAAGTAAACAGGAAAATAGCCTGTCAGTGAGTGTGCTTGTGCATTTTTCTGTTGGAGGATGCAGATCTTTTATCCTAATGATTATACTGTGAGGGGGGGATTAGTCTCTGTAAAGGCCAATTACTGCTTTAGGGAATAGTGGTCAGTATTGTGTAATCATGGGGCCTCATCCAGGGGGTTATGCTAGACGTATGCCATGACTGATATTTCTTGAAAACAGTTGTTAATAATTTGCTAATATCTCTCTTGAACTACTGGAAAGGCCATAATAATCCTTGCCAGGCTGTACAGCAGGACTCCCCCATATTTATCAAGGTACTTGAAACAAGTCTTTGAAATCCCAAATGTCTGCTCTATTACAATGCAAATGGTTTCAAGGGCCTCATTATACCCATTCTCCACTGCTGAACTTGGATACCAAAGATGTGTCGTCAGCCAGGACTGCAGTGGGGTATCCCTGCTCTCCAGTCAACCAACCTGAAATAATGCTCTGCCTCAACGATCAGGTATCATACTTTCTGAGTTACAAATAAATCATGGAGCTTCCTGGGTAGCGTGCATTCACATGTGCAATTATGTAATTGGCATCACATACTAGCTGCACATTACTAGAATGAAATCCCTTCCTGTTAATAAAATTGAGCAGGTTTTCACAGTGCCTTTGATGCCATGAGTACCACCAATGTATCACAGGGAATCCTGTTAGTCTATAAATGTTGACTACTTGCTCTCACTGCTTGGCAGAGTCCATTGAGAAAGTGATCAATTGAGATGCCCACCTGAAGAGCGCATCTTAATACAATAGTGCATGATGAATTGATTGATGTGACCAAGGTCACCCGAGGCAATCTAGTGGCATGATAATTCAACACATGGTCACTTTAACAGCTACTAAGCCATTTAGGACTGAGATGAGGAGAAATTTCTTCACTCAAAGGTTTGTGAATCTTTGGAATTCTCTACCCCAGAGGGCTGTGGATGCTCAGTTGTTGAGTATATTCAAGGCAGAGATCGATAGATTCTTGGCTATTAAGGAAATTAAGGTATATGGGGATAGTGCGGGAAGGAAGAGTTGAGGTAGAAGATCAGCCATGATTTTACTGAATGGCGGAGAAGGCTCGAAGGGCCAAATGACCTACTCCTGCTCCTATTTCTTATGTTCTTAAGACAAAGCACTGCCCCTTGCTAATCTCGGCTGCAAGTCTGTGGCCAGTGGCCGGTATAAATCCCCAATTACCTCTGGGGCAAAGTACTCTAACTGAGGTCTTGTTAAGGTTTAATATAGGCTCATCAGCACCTCATTTTTATATATTCTATACCTCTTGAATTAAAACCTAGAATTCTTTTAGTATTATCAACCTGAGGTGCTGTGTTTAATCTTCCAAGAGGCAAGCTATTTTACACTGCTATTACTTCTAAATTACTGTAGTTTGGTTAATTTTTGAAGTAATGAAAGTTTAGAAGACCCTACAGGAAATGATTGTTAAACTTGGGTTGTGATACAGTAAAATGGTTAAAGGTGTAAGTTAGGCAAAGTTTAACTTATTGAGAAAACAAATAGCCAGTCACCAGAAATATATACAAGCGTAGTTAGAAATAGTTGGGGATCTTTTAGTTTCTATTCATGTAACATCCCTGAAAGTCCAAAGATGTGCGGGTTAGGTTGATTTGGCTATGATAAATTGACCCTTAGTGTTAGGGGGATTAAATACGTGGGGTTACGGGGATAGGGTGGGATATGTGTCGGTGCAGGCTCGATGGGCCGAAATGGCCTCTATCTGCACTGTGGGGATTCTGTGATTCTGTGAAAGGAATATTTGATAATAGGAAAATCGCTCTGTAAAACTGCGGACGGGATAGAGCGCATTGAACATTTATCGTGCACTTTGAAAACATTGAAGTGTCTAGTCTTGGCTTTTGGACATGATGCCAAACAGTGATAGTGTTTCTGAAAACAAGTAATGTTCTAAATCTGCCAGGATTCTCAGCCTTCAGGACAGCAGACATCAAGTACAGGACAAAAGGAGACTATGACCCCCTAAACACTATTCAATGAAAGCAGACTGTTTCAGGATTCATTCCCTTTCTATTACTTGTTAGTTTTGGCTATATTTTCAGTGTTTGCCAACCGAACTGAGTTTAGTTTCACTGGCATCTAACCAAGACCACAAGAATGACTGCTGATATTAGGAATGAACACACTGTTTGGATTTGACTTGTTTCTTTAAGCGCATGTTATCTGGTGCACTTTCTTTGGTGCGCTTGTCCTTTGACTTTAAAAGCTAGCTGTACTATTTTCACATTAAATAAAGTGCCTTTAATTAAAGTGAAGAACTGAAACATCTGCTATACCATTAGACACTGGTAGTACTACTTCAGTGACATTAGAATTAGTATCATTCCAGGATATTGATTCAGCAGTAATGAAGAAATGGTGATATATGTCCAAGTTAGGATGTGTGCCTTGAAAGAAAACGACCAAAGTAAGGCTAGTCACCAGTACTGTGTATCTGGCAGATGTCACAAATATGCATACCATAAAGTGTTGCCCGACAATCTGCTACACATTTAATGCAGATCTATACTGAAGCCTCAAACAACCTTAAAGCTCTTTTGTTGTTTACCGTGCATGCCCACACAGCAGGGCCCACATTGAAGCTACAACTTACATTGGCACACTGACATCTTAAGGGATTCACACAATAAATCATGATAACACAGCTTAGCTGCATGATACACAATCACTTAACTGACATATAGGATGGACCACAAATTGACCAACTGGACAAGCTGTTGACTCCTTTGGATCAACCTAAACATTCTTGTCTATAAGCGCACTGAGGGAATAGGGGGGAATTGAAATTGAGGCCCTTCCCAAACTCAGGGCTAATACCATCCTCCTCTTATGTTTTGTCGCTTTTCTCACTCACTCACACATTGTCAGGTAGGTATATTACATAAAAACACCACACAGTATTTTGCAATGCAAGCTTTGTTTGAAAGTATCTCTTGGAGTCAGTATTCTAACGTATATTCTTCCTCTGTTATTGTTGGCCTCAAAGTCTAGCCTACCAGCACCGCCAGTGGCCCAGAACAAGACAGCGCCTCATAACAATTGTGTTTCTCTCACCAGTGTTTGCAAGCAGCAGAGCAGCTATACGCATCCCAGAGGATGAAGTTGGTGAGCTAAGGTATCAGCACTGAGTGAGGCACAGTACACAGGTGGAGAGAAATAAATCCTGGTGTTAGGAGGAGCAGAAAGCACATGGATTTGGGGGGAAATTTGGGGATTTTGGGGAAATGTGGCACAGCTGTGAAATTGGGCAACCGTGGTATGCTTCTATAGCTAGTCGGTGGGAAAAGAGATGAACATGCTGGCCCTACGTAACAATACATCAATTGCTTGTTTGATACATCTGTAGACAGAAAATTGGCAAATGTCACACATGATCCCTATGCTAGGCTGAAAGGAGTTAAAGACACAAAAGTTGAGGGAAGAGATGACCTTAGCTGCCACTTATAGTGCCATCCCTACACTGGAGATCAGAAGCAAGTGCCTTTTCAGCAGATACGTCAGTTAGCAGGGTTTGTAACTTGCAAATACCCAAAGTTATCCTCAAACAGCATTTTCCCAACATAGAATATTCTGCAGAGCCTTTTGGAATGTTGTCCATTGAATAATACATATTGTGATAAACTAACATTTGGGGTTTTCATTTAATCACCTTCAGTAATCATGAAGAAATGTTACAATTTTATCTTCTTGAAAGTTTTGCCTGTGGTTGTTCACTTCCTTTTAAATTGGTAAGCCCACAACAATATAAGCCATTATTGATGCGTTTTCATATTTTAAAAACCTAAATTGTGTTCCATTACTATCTTCTTTTCTCAAATAAAAGCAAGTTGAATTTGGTTAGCCTATCCTTGTAACTTAAGGTTGCATGTCCTAGAAAGAATCTGACAACTCTTCTCTGAATCCTTTGCAATGCATCAGTGTTCTTTGAAGATGCCAAAAACTGTCTAGTACTCTAAATGTTGCCTTAACAATGAGTCATACAGGGTTAACATAGCCTTTTTTGAGTTAGAATGAAATGACTTCATGGTATATCGCAGTACTTCATTGGCATTCTTCTGGATACTTTCAGCAAGTGGTTAATAATCACAATCAAGTCCTCTTCCACCTTTGCTAATGGACACCTATTCATTATGTACAAATGTGCATTACACTACATTTATCCATATTAAAGTCGATCTGTCATTCATTTACCAATCAATTTAAAATTTCTCCAGCTCCTTTCAATGTATTCAATCTTCTCTGACCTGTCCATACAGCTTAGTGTCATCAAAACATTTTATAATAAGAAGTACTTTTCTAAATATCATTTATAAATAGTGTAAGCAGCAGAGGACCACGGTTGCAGTCATACTAGATGTAATAATTATAGTCTGGACGGTTTAGGATTGCAAGAAAGTTGAAAGAGTGAAAGTGATGCAGGACAATGTTCAGGTAAAATAGATAGTCGGAAATTTATATTTACTAATAGCCTCATTATTTTCTTTGAAGAATGTAACTGTAAGTGGCTGCCTGAAGGGACAAGCAAAGATTCACATAATTCATTAATTAACACTGGGTGCAGAAAGAGGGAAAGACAAAATTAATATATGTAAGGTAGATGTCAAGGAACTGTGACAGTGCTAGCACTCTCAGAAGTCATTATCATTGTTGTGGATCTGGAGAATTGACAAGTCAGAAATGTTACCATTCTAAGCAGTTTTTTAAAAATGGATCACTTGCTTGACCTCTCTCTTCATTTGGACTGAAAACAGAAACCTAAATCTTATCACCGTACACATGTGGGACTTACAATTAGCAGGCTTAAACTAATGCACTGTTTACGATCATTATGTAGCAAAAAATAAAACTAGGAAGAGGTAAATGGCATAGAGACTCTCCTCAAGAGGCCTCCATAAGGAATTTGGTTTTCCACGACATTCAAAAAATTCACATTGGAGCCATGCATCTTCCCGCCTTTACTACAAGAGATTTTTTTCATGTTTGACCTGTGCTGGAATCACACTAATTATGTGAACAAGTCAATAGGGGTCAGCTTATTGATTGGAGGACACTGTAAAGAATGTCTGTGTCTGCTGACTGTGTGCACTCAGACCCTTAAATCACACTGTGTAAATGCACCACATTATGTATGACTGTATGCCAAAGTTCTGATACAGGCATTGCCTAATGTTTAGATACTCTTTTTAAGTCCAATGACAACATGTATAAATAACATAACATTTAACAGGAATTGCACCAATCTAATAGCTTCTGTTGGACTCAAGCTCCTTTTCTTCTGGTACAGATGCCCTGCAGCTATTTAATTATGGTGCATCAACACTCTGACAAGAGGCACTTTCTTCTAAAAAATCTGCCGTGTCATTTCATTTCAGACTTCTTAAGTATGTAAACCACCTGATTACACAGAGTGATAGGTCCAACCCAGACAGCAAGGCATTTTCTGCAATATTAGACAGTGAATTTATCTCTTTAGGTTTTCTCCTTCGATGCATATGACCTAGAACCTCAATTGGGTTTCAATGTAAGCACATATTCCTGTATCATTCTCAAGATTTAATCTTTTCTGACAAGTCATCAAGGTAAAGAAATTAAAACAAAACAGAGCTAAAGAGTGAATACATGTCTGTGTTTCTAGAACAAGTCTACCAAGAGACATGGAAGGATATAAAGTCCAGCCCTAGATTGCTGACATATCTACAAACTCAAACTAAAATATATAATAAATGTTAAGAAAAGAAGAATACTTGACATTATTCTGCCAAGCAGAAGGCAGCATAAATGTTACAAGAGTTACGTGGGGTGGGCAGGAATTCTACTGAGTTGCCGCCTGTTTTGGGGGCGGGTTTAGGGCGGTGGGAGAGCAGAATGAATTGCCTCAAATATGCCCCAAAAAAGTGCACCTGCATTCTCCTCCCAAAAAAACAACAGTTCCCTTAAGATCTGCTAGAAGTGCTTACGATCCCATGTAAATAGGATCATGGGCATATGCTCAGCCCTTCTGACCCACTCCCCTCTATTCACCACCACCCCCCACCCCCCACCCGCTCCCAAATAATGAATGCCACTATACATGTGGTGGTAGAGGCAGCAGCAGGTATCCCTGAGGTGGATACAATTTGGAGGAGGCCATTTTGTGTGCTCATACTAAGTGTTGGTGCTTCTTTGCCTGCATAGCAACTTTTACTTGGCTCTGCTCAAAGTGCTTAGCACTCTAGACATGGATTTCCTTATGAGATTGCCTTTATTTTTGTATTATGAAGAGGTGGAGGATATGCAAGAGGCCAGATTAATAGCTCTTAGATTCAGACATCATAAAAGGCATCTCTTCCCTACATGTGGACAGATAGTCACCAGGGCCTACAGACCAAGATGGTCTTACTTAGACTCCTCTAAATGTCTGTGCCTCAGAAAGCTGTGATTCTCCTCCCAGGGGCAATTGAAGAAATATGCCAAGTGCTGGCCAAATAGGTGCATCCTATTTCCACTAGGAGAACAGCAATGGCCCAGATATTCCGATCCCTACGGGTGGGTACGCGCTGTGTACCCACCCGTAGGGACATCGGAAATGCCAGTTTCAGGCATGCACAGCGCATGTGCTGAAAACCGGCATTTCCGATCTGTCAAGAATGGTCTTGACAGATCCTCCGGCTGCCCTGGAGAAGGGCCTCTGCGGGCAGATAGTTCCGCTTTTTGGAGACCCTCCGCCCGCAGAAAACCCTTACAATTCTTATGCCTGGTAAAAGCAGGCATAAGAATTGTAAGGGTTTTCTGCGGGCGGAGGGTCTCCAAAAAGCGGAACTATCCGCCCGCTTTTACCAGGATAAGAGATGAAAAAAAAGTTTTTTTTTAAATTTAAAAAATTTTCCCTGATCATTTAAAAATACTTTTTAAAAAAGGTAAGTTTATTTTTAGCCCTGTAAAAAAACTTTAATTATTTTTTTCAAAAAATTAAATTTTTGTTAATTTCAAGTCATTTTAAAAATGTGATTTTTTTTTTTAATGTATTTAAAGTTTTACTATGTTTTTGGGGTGATCTCCATTCATATATTTGACAGGTCTTCCTGTCAAATGTATGATGTGGAGATGCCGGCGTTGGACTGGGGTGGACAAAAATGAGAAGTCGCACAACACCAGGTTATAGTCCAACAGATTTATTAAATTTTACAAGCTTTCGGAGCTGTCGCTCCTTCCTCAGGTAAGTTAGCAGTGAGAGAATCTCCCAGAATTCACAATTTAAACACAGACAAAATCTATTCAAATATTTCCCTACATCAAAGACACACTAAGAGCACAGCCAAGACAATGAGATGTGTCCCAGGGGGTCCAACGTGTCAAACCACCTGCTGGCTGCATATCCTGTCAATTTGTGTTGGTTCTTGTTAGTCTTTTTAAAAAAAAAACACCTGGGAAGACCGGCCATGATGTCAAGTCACGTTCTGTATCGTGACATGAACCCGATATCGCGATTGAGGGGCATTCAGCCTCGGATCTGCGGGTAAGCGTTCTCCAGGGTGGCCTTCGGGATACACGACAGCGCAAAATCATAGAGCAGAAACTGATAGCCAAGTTCCGCACTCATGAGGATGGCCTCAATCGCGATATCGGGTTCATGTCACGATACAGAACGTGACTTGACATCATGGCCGGTCTTCCCAGGTGTTTGTTTTTTTTTCAAAAGACTAACACAAGAACCAACACAAATTGACAGGATATGCAGCCAGCAGGTGGTTTGACACGTTGGACCCCCTGGGACACATCTCATTGTCTTGGCTGTGCTCTTAGTGTGTCTTTGATGTAGGGAAAGATTTGAATAGATTTTGTCTGTGTTTAAATTGTGAATTCTGGGAGATTCTCTCACTGCTAACCTACCTGAGGAAGGAGCGACAGCTCCGAAAGCTTGTAAAATTTAATAAATCTGTTGGACTATAACCTGGTGATGTGCGACTTCTCATTTTTGTCAAATGTATGAAGGGAGATTCCCTTCTGTGATTGGCTCCCCATGGCCCACGTGATCCCAGGGACGCTGCGAACTACATGCACCCCTGGGATACGTGGGCCCTGCACACTTCAAGTTTGGAGAGGCCCAGGAGCGGAAGAGTGTGCGTCCCGGGGGCCCTCAGGTAAGGGCGCAGATTTTTCCAGATCGCAGGCCTCCGCCCGCGGGAGGTCTGCAATCGGAAAATACGGGCCATTATCTGTACTGGTCTAGGTCACCACTAACTTAACTTCTTTACATCTGGACCCTTCCAGTTAATATCAGAAGACCTGTGTCACATTGGACGGTCAGCAGCTCACCGCTGCAGCAACAAGGTCACTGATGCTCTCTTCAGGAGGGCCTGCACAATTAATTTCCTTCCCAATAAATTCAGAGAAACAAAGGGAGAGAGCTATCCAGTTCCATAGGCTGGCTGGCTTCCCACAGGTGAAGGGAGCAATTGATTGAATTCATATGCCACTCAAAGCCAACTATGAAAACCCCCAGTATTTTATGAACAGAAAGGGCTTTCATTCCATCAACATGTAGATAGTGTGCGATGTTAATCACGTGATCCTACACATAAACACCAGATACCCGCAAGCTGCCATGACTCTTCCAGAATGCGACAATCCACCATTCCAGCCCTCATGGCCCAAAGCCATGTATCAAGATGGTTAATTGGTGACCAGGTCTAACCCCTCCACTCACGATTCTAGTGAGGCTGCCACAGACAGATGGAGAGAACATGGCATCCTGAAGTCTCATTTTAGGTACCTGGATAAACTTGGTGAAGCACTGCAATACATCCCAGCCAGAATCTCCAAGATCATTGAAGTATGTTCTGTGCTTCATAACTTTGCCATGGAGGAAGGCTTGCTGCTTCTGGAACCCGAAAATGATGATGCTGATGACAAGAAGGGAGGAAGCACCTGCATCCCCACAGCATGAGGATGGTGCACAGGAAGGAGAGGAAGGGGAACAGGATAGCACAATGGAAACAGTGATGGCAGCCACACTGGAGGCCACCAATGTCCTTCGAGATTCTTCCTGGCTTCACCCAGTGACAACCCTTCTGACTCACTAAATGAGTGAGAGGCCGCTAAATTTGATAGCCCCCGAAAACAGGCGCCGGGATCGCGATGAGCGAATAACCCGCGCTCGTTGATTCCGATACAGGCAGCACACCAATCTTGTGATTTAAGTTTGAATGATTTTAGCGTCCAGCCAGCGTTAACCATGCTATTCATTGGCTGGTTGCATGAGCAGGGGGCCAATGCCGTGAGAGGCTAGCCCCAGTTAAAGCTAGCCTGCACCTCTTAAAGGGGAGGTGCATTGTGGCTGCAGCAGATGCTGGGAGTCGTGGTTGAAGAGATTCTGATCTGGGAAAGAGTGAGGAATGACACAAAAGGGGAGAGCTCGGGCTCCAAGGTTCTCGGACGCTGCACTGGAGGCCTTGGTGGAGGAGGTGGAAAGGAGGAGAGATGTCCTGTTCCACAGGGGGGAAGGAGGCTCTCCAGGCACACAGTCAGAAGGCAGTGGGAGCAGATAACTGCAGAGGTCAATGCCAGGAGTCATGCCCCCGAGGACATGGATGCAGTGCCGCAAGAAGTTCAATGACCTCACACGAGTGGTTAAGTTCAGTGACTGCATCTTCAAATGTCATATCCCACAAACTGCACCACTAGCCTCAAACACTGCTCAATTCACCACATCCCATCACTCACCTACCAACAATCTCTAGCAATCAGGACTCATACCTAACATTCATATGCTTCACCTCACCCTCATACACTCAGCACTGCTGCAAGCCTCACATCCTCATCTCCTCATGTGCAGGTGCAGCAAGCCATTAGGAAGGCAAATGGTATGCTGGCCTTCATTACAAGATGCGGAGATGCCGGTGTTGGACTGGGGTGGACAAAAATGAGAAGTCGCACAACACCAGGTTATAGTCCAACAGTTTTATTTAAAATTACGAGCTTTCGGAGCTCTGCTCCTTCTTCAGGTACATCGATTTGTATTCCCTCACTGTACCTGTACCTGAAGAAGGAGCAGAGCTCCGAAAGCTCATAATTTTAAATAAACCTGTTGGACTATAACCTGGTGTTGTGCGACTTCTCATTTTCATTACAAGAGGACTTGAGTACAGGAGTAAAGAAGTCTTACTCCAACTATATAGGGCCTTGGTGAGACCACACCTGGAGTACTGTGTACAATTTTGGTCTTCTTACCTAAGGAAGGATATACTTGCCATAGAGGGAGTGCAACGAAGGTTCACGAGTGAAGAGATTGCAAAGTCTCTGTTTGAAGAATGGACTCAGTCGAGAATATTTTGTGGACTTTATGGGATTTTTCTGAGGGTATTTTCCCTGTGATGGGATCACTCTGTGCAGATATGTGAAAAACTGGTTTGTTAAAACTCCAGAGAACGCATGGCAGTTGGCTGTGACAAAAGAATTGTCAGTCATCCAGAATATGTAAAAGCACTTCTCACCTCCATCTCAGAAGAGAAGCAGAACAATGAACCCACTGGCCTAGCCAGCTGGAGAGGAGCCAGTTTTTCCCAATACAAAGACCAAAATATGTCCCAGACTTAGGGCCATTAGTCCAATCACAGAGTACACATGGGTCTGAGGATGACCCATCACTGATTAAGCACCAACGTGCTTAGAAACAAAAGGATTTTTAAGATTGGCGGGAAAGATAGGGGTAGCAAGACTCCTATAAAGATAGATCCTTTCCCACCATTCTCTCTCTCTCTCTCGCTGCACCAAGATCAACCTAACAAGAAGAAGTACCAGAGGAAACATAGAAACATAGAAGATAGGAGCAGGAGTAGGCCATTCGGCCCCTCGAGCCTGCTCCGCCATTCGATGAGATCATGGCTGATCATCCAAACTCAGTACCCTGTACCTGCCTTCTCCCCATATCCCTTGATACCTTTAGCTTTAAGAAATATATCTAACTCATTCTTGAATATATTTAATGACTTGGCCTCAACTACCTTCTGTGGTAGAGAATTCCACAGGTTCACCACTCTCTGGGTGAAGAAATTCTTCCTCATTTCTGTCCTAAATGGCTTACCCCTTATCCTTAGACTGTGACCTCTGGTTCTGGACTCTCCGACCATCGGGAACATTCTTCCTGCATCTAGTTTGTCCAGACCTGTCAGAATTTTATATGTTTCGATGAAATCCCCTCTCATTCTTCTATACTCCAGCGAGTATAAGCCCAATCGACCCAATCTCTCCTCATAGAAGCAGCTAAGTGGAGCGATCGAGACCGACTGCGTGTGGGGGTAAGCATGGTCTCGAGTGTCCCAAGCCGGTAACCAGAGGGCTCAGTTTTTCTCAGAAGTGAAGCTTTTGGGCTATTCCGAGGGTGGGAGCTTTGTTTGGTTCAGCCAGGCGAAGGGGCTTATGCGACTGGGTAATTCGTTGGTAGGGGTGGAATTAGAGTCCACCATAGCAACAAGGGAATTACTGCTTGTCATTGTCCTCAGTTTTGTACTGTATGTATGTTATTTGTAACCTGGATTTTATTCTCCACAGAGACAGTGATTTTGTTTAGGAGTGTATGTTTTAGCCAGTGTATGTTAGACCAAATAAATATAAGTTTGATTTTTCACCGAAGCATTCTTGTCCGTGACTTATTTCATTTACACTCTGAATAATAATCCCCGGGTATAGAACTTTCGTAAGGCGGGGGCGATTCGAACCGTCCGTCTAGCAATTGGGCTCGGATCAAAAACCACTTACACGAGATTGATTCCTGGGATGGCGGGAATGTCGTATGAGAAGAGATTGAGTAAACTAGGCCTGTATTCTATTGAATTCAGATGAATGAGAGGGGATCTCATTGAAGCATACAAAATTATTACAGGGCTTGATAGGGTGGATGCTGGGAGAATGTTTCACTTGGCTGGGGAGTCTAGAACCAGGGGCCACAGCCTCAGGATAAAGGGTAGGCCATTCAGGACTGAGATGAGAAGAAATTTCTTCACACAGAGGGTGGTGAATCTTTGGAATTCTCTACCCCAGAGGGCTGTGGAGGCTCAGTCATTGGGTATATTCAAAACAGAAGTCGATAGATTTCTGACTAGTAAGGGCATCAAGGGATATGGCGATAGGGCCGGTGAATGGAGTTGAGGCAGAAGATCAGCCATGATCTCATTGAATGGCGGAGCAGGCTCGAAGGGCCGAATGGCCTACTCCTGCTCCTATTTCTTATGTTCTTATGTTCCCAGCTTGCACACACTGCCAGCTAGTCAACCATGACAGCGACATCACCCACACACATTGCATGACACTTACTGACACATTTCTTTCTCTCTTGCAGGACAAGGTGGCGCACAACCGGAGAAAGCAGGAGCCAACTGGAGGGGGACAGGCGTGTCTGCATATCCTAACCCCCATGGAGGAGATGGTGCTAACCATTATCGGGATTGGCATTGCTGAGCCCGTGGTCAGCGGTGGGGCTGAAACAATTGAAGGTGACGGTATCCTCATACCTAATCCTCCTTCTCACATCCCACTTCCTCCTCATCCCACAATCTCTTCTGACTTACAAGCTGCAGGTGGTGTAAGCATGCACCACTTACTTTGCCCCCCTCCCCTCACCACAACCTGACCCTTGTTCCTTTCTCCTTTCAGATACCCAAGAAGTGTAACCTGGCCAGGCAGTGGAGGAACAGCGAGAAGACAGTGATGATGAAGAGACACGGTCACTCGATTTCATACTCGCAGCCACCAGCTCAGATACTGCCACTGCGTGTAATTTAGAGGATAGAATAGAGGCGAGGTCTGAACGTGGTGAGACCCTGAGCATGAGTGGCCAGGGCAAGGAGCAGGGGGCAAGGATAGCGCAGGTGCCAGCTCGCCGGAGAGCAAGGTCGCACACGATTTCTGCTGCCGAGGACTCAGATGAGGACTTTGATGGGGCAGGCTACAGAAGTAGGCTGATGAATATGCACAATTAAATGCTTGGTGTATTGGTAGGCCTGCCAGAAACCCTGCTTGCAATATCAAGGAGCATGGTTTTGTGCAGAGCTTGGAGCCCGTCCTTTCAAGCATGGAAGTGGTGGCCAACTCCATTAGTGCACTTGTGGACCCAATCATGATGCAATGTCTGATGGCCGATGTCTCAGCTTCCATTTGCAAATCAAGCAGCAGCCACGAAACTTCTGGGTGCTGCAGTGGAAGCTCAGACTGCTGTCATCATGGCTGTGGATTACAGTGTTCAAAGGGGCTTGCACGGTGTCGCAGCAGTCCAGCAATCTGTCCTCCAACAGATTAATAGGATTGCTGAGGCGCTGCCCCAGGGGCATGGCAGTGGCTCCATGGAGCACGAACCTGCTGTCCTCTCTGAGTGACAGCATTCGTCCTACCACCACTGCCACTCTGCCAATGCCCTTGCTGTTGCCTGTCAGCCAGCCAGCCTAGACTGCTGCCACCCATGCCAAGATGAGCAGTCTGAAGCCGGGCCTTCTAGGCCCAGAGCTGCTCGAGGTCATCCTCCAAGCCCATATGCAGTCTCCTCCACTGAAACGCAGCAGCCTTCCACCAGCCATGCTGCAACCACTGGGGTAGCACTGCGTAGGAGCACTAGGACAGGCAAAGGCACATGGAAGACAGGCACTAAGGGAATGCACAAGGCTGATTAGCTGACTTTTGTATGTAATATGGCATGATTTCATTTATAAATTTGTTTTAGAATATTTATTTTGTGGTGGCTTTATTTTTGCATTGTGGCCAAGCGGACGCTGTGATGGTCAATGACAGAGGGAAGGTAAGGTCTGAGACTATTGGTGAGTGTGGAATTGGGGTGCCAGTTACTTGTATGAGTTCATCATGGACAGTCCTGGCAGAGAGGGACTGTCTAGGCTACCTCCTCTCTTCCTCTTCCTCTTCCTCCTCTTCCTCCTCTTCCTCCTCTTCCTCCTCTTCCTCTTCCTCCTCCTCCTACTCCTCAGCTGGAGGCAAAGGCTATGCCCTCATGATGGCGAGGTTGTGCAGCATGCAGCAGACCACCACGAATCTTGGCACCCGCTCTGCCGAGTACTGCAGGGCCCCTCCAGAGCAGTCCAGGCGGTGGAAGCGTTGTTTCAGCAAGCCGATGGTCTGCTCTATCACATTTCGTGTGGCAGCATTGTATGCATGCTGCGCATGTGTGCGTGGATTGCACACCGCAGTCATCACCCATGTCGTCAGCGGATAGCCCTTGTCGCCCAGTTGGTTTGGTTTGCCAAAATGCAACTGCCACAGCGGACTGCCACAGACTGAAAGCATCATGACTGCTGCCAGGATGTCGGGCATTGACCTGCATGATTCACTGCCTCTGGTCGCACACCAGCTGGACGTTGAGGGAGTGGAATCCCTTTTGGTTCCGGTACATGACAGAGTTGACATGCGGCGGCCACAAAGTGATGTGCGTGCAGCCAATGGCGCCCTGCACCACGGGGAAGACTGCAATCCTAGCAAAGCCGCATGCTCGCTCCGCCTGCTGGTCTCTGGCAAGAGAGAATGAAATGTAGTCAGCTGTCTTGGAATAGAGAGCAACAGTGGACAGGCTCAAACTCCAGCCTGGAAGGAGCCAGACGCATAAAGGTTCATGGTCACGGTCATCTGCACAGTTACTGGCAAGGTGGTCCTCGCCCTGCTCTGAGCTTGCAGTTGTGGCTGCAGCATGTGGGAGATTTCAGTGAGGACGTCCTTACTGAAGCGCAGACGTCTCACACTATGGGCTGGATTTTGTCTTGGGGTCGGGTTGGGGTCATGTTACCCACATTTCGTGTTGCCCCCCCGACTCCAGATTAATGTGGATTAATGATGCAATTTTATCTTAATTGGCCAATTGAGTTCCAACATGTGGGAACCCATGGCCAATGAGTTATTCCAGTCTGAAAGTCGCCTCTGATGACGTCATCATTGCTGCTGCATTTAAGGTCTGCAACAAGCCTTGCTTCCTCTGCAGGCTGCCAAGCTTTTGGACCTCAAATCTAAGCACCTGCAGCAGGAATGGCCAGCCAATGGCCCAGGGCTGCTCCCAGATTCCATGACGTTGCCCTTCAGGCTTTGGTGGATGGAGCAAGAGCCAACAAGGAGGTGCTCTTCCCCCTCCTCAGGGAGGAAGAAGCCTCCCCAGCAGACAAAGGCTGTGTGGGTCCAGATCGCCCAGGAGGTCACCTCTTTATCTTTGACATGCAGAACCTGGATCCAGTGCAGGAAGAGGTTTCATGACCTTCTACGTACTGCTAAAGTGAGTATGACTTTCCCTTCACCCTCAATCTGATCCCCATTACCTCTCCTCACCAGCACTCAGCTTTAGCAACCTCTTCCTCCATATCCCACTTGACACTGACATCCATGCACCCTTACCCATTCCCTCTCCCTCTATGGTCACATTCACCTTACTATTCGACTATGCAGCCCTCACACTCCCTATCACTGTCATGCTTTGAAAACAACTTACAACACACAGGGAGGGCCCTTAGTCTCGCCAGCTCAATCCATCTTTATCTCCTTCTAAGCATCTATGCTATGGATTCTCTACACTCACTCCTTCAATCTCACTCAAACTCCACTTGTCTCCCTCATTGCAGGAAAAGAGAGCTCACAATAAAAGGGAAAGAGCCAGGACAGGAGGAGGGCCACCCTCATTAGCTCAGCTCACCCCCTGGGAGGATGCGGTCCTGGAGATCGTGGGCGTCCAGGAGGAAACGCAAGTGGGGGACGGACAGACGGGTGCAGCAGAGCAAGCTGGTGACTGAATAGTGTTCCATCTCTCTCATTGACATTGCATGAGTCGCTGATAATGAATCTGAAGCTCTAACAGATGGATTTATGATCATCTGCAATATGCAATGTACATGTAACCTTGGCATCACATCTCTGACTCTTTCCTTTACTCCCCCACAGGACCATCGCAAGCACCCGTCCCCACTAGCCAGGAGGAGCAGCCTGAGCAGACAGACTCCTCAGAGGAAGCTGCAACCTCTGAGGGCGCAGCATCAGCAGAACTAAGCGCACCCAGCACCAGCGCAGACACTCACACCTCGGTGGGACCCTCGGGACATAGAGTAGTGTTGTCACCTAGTCGGAGGGCGCAGGACTCTCCTAGCTCGGCTCAGCTGCATGTCGACCCTCTGCCTCTGGGGCCAACCATAAGATCAGCGGTGCTGGGACTCCAGGAACAGATGCAGGAGTCTCTGACAGGTTTTATCTCCAGGGTTGCTGCGAGTGTGGAGCGAATGGAGGAGTCCATAGCGAACATGAGCAGAGCCTTTGTGGAGTCATTGGCGCATGAACGCATCACCATGGAAAGGATGGCAACCTCCTGGTGATAAGTCGCCAGAGTGCAGAAAACATGGTCATTGTTCTGAATAGAATGACATCTCTGGAGGAGCGATGGTCATCTATTGAACAGAGAAACCAGACCTTCATGGAAGTCCTTCTGAGTAGGACTTCCAGTGCAGATACGGGTCCCATGGCCCCCCTGATGTGCAGCAAGGTGCTCTCAAGCCACTTGCAAGCGCTGAGGTGGACCTGACCCATGAGAGGGATGTTGGTGGCACACAACAAGGAGGTGGGGGCTCCTCTCCAAGCGCTCACACTTCCATGCCACTGACAGGTCCTCGGTCAGAGCCCCACCAGAGTCCGCACCCAAGTGAGATCGGTGTCTCAACCCCTGCCCAGCCGCAGAAGCAGCAGACTGTTGCCGAGCCCTCTCAGGTTCGCAACCCCAGAGGATGCCCGCCAAAGGAGTCGAGACAGGAGCAGCAACAAAGTGAGCAGGGGGCCTCCACTTCTGCTGAAGCCACAGGGGAAGCACCACGTAGGAGCATGCGTAAGAGAAAGAAACTGCACAAATAGTCACAAGGGTAGTCACTTGGGTGAATTTTGATGTGTATTGTTAAAAAGCCATCAGGTCTAAAGTTTAAATAAAAACTCTGATGGCTACAGCTGCAGTTGTGGCATCTGTCATTTCGCTAATGGGACTTCCACAATGAGGCCTTAGGATAACTTGCAATTGTCAGTATGGTGGTCACATTGTTAGGGATCCGCTGGGTCTGGGCCATTGTCGTAGCTCTGGTAAGAAGCTGCAAGGCAAAAGGGATTTCTTGTCTAGGCTAAGCAAATCTGGCCAAGATGAGTGCGTTCCTTGCATTCCGGGCAGCTATGGTCTCGCGTAATGCTGCCGCTGGTTGAGGGGCCTCTGCAAGTTGTTCGTTCTCTCTCTCCTCCTCCTCCTCATCTGAGGAGGCTATGAGGAGCCACTTGGTCCTCCGGCATCTGTAAGCCACGACACTGTGCCATGTTGTGAAGTGCACAGCAAGCCACGACGATTCTGGAGACCCTGGCTGCTGAGTATTGCAGGGCTCTACTTGATCTATCCAGGCATCTAAAGCGCATGTTCAGCATACCGATGGTTTGCTCGATTATGGATCTGGTGGAAATGTGGCTGGAGTTGTAGCTCTCCTCAGCTGCGTTGGATGAGCTCCTCAACGGCGTCATTAGCCACGTCCTCAGGGGATAGCCCTTGTCTCCAAGTAGCCATCCGTGAAGTTGGTCTGGTGGACTGAATAGCGGAGGCACACTAGACTGGTGCAGTATGAAGGAGTCATGGCAACTGCCAGGGTACTTGGCACAAACATGCAGAACTTCCTTGTTGTGGTCACACACCAGCTGAACGTTGAGGGAGTGGAAGGCCTTGCGGTTGACAAAAATACCTGGCTTGCGATGGGGTGCCTTAAGGGCCACATGTGTGCAGTCAACGACGCCCTGCACCCTTGGAAAGCCTGCCAGATTAGCTAATCCAACCGCACGCGCCGTGACACTTGCTCGATCCTTGGTGAAATGGATGTGATTGTGCGCGATGGCAAAGAGGGCATCGGTTACCTGCGTGATGCAGGTGTGTGCGGCCGCCTGGGAGATGCCGCAGATGTCTGCTGCCGATCCCTGGAATGAGCCTGAGGCAAAAAAGTTGAGTGCGGTGGTGACATTGACGGTCACTGGTAAGGGGCGTCCACCTGGTCCTCTGGGCTCCAGGTCTTGTTGCAGCATTGCGCAGATGTCACCCACTACCTCTCGCGAAAGTCAGAGCCGCCTTTGGCACTGCTGCTCAGACATGTTGAGGTAGCTGACCCTCTGTCTGTAGATCCTGGTTGGAGGGTATCTCCTGCGCCGACGGCCTTCCATGCGCTGGCCCCTTCTGTCCTGTGCAGCTTCAGGTGGGTGAGCAGCAGCTTGGCACTGCTGCTGTTGGTGATGCTGTTGTTCATGGTTCTGCTGGTGCCGCGGCTGCTGTTCCTCCTCATCGGATATCCAGGAGGGAAGGAAATAAATGGCTCCCATGCCTCTGGTATATGTCTCAGTTGAGGAAGCCCTCAATGAGGGTGGCGAGAGGGGTTTCCCAGGAGGTCACACTGCAGATGGGTGTCAGGCTCCAAACTTCCAGAGCTGTGGTTATGCCTTCTAAAAGTTCCCCCAGACCTGTTACAACAAAGTCCTGCCACCTGCAATTGATGGCTGATCAAATCTCCTATTTAAAGGTTGAGCTGCAGCTGAGAGTCAGCAATCCACTTGTGCTCCCGCCATGTTTCACTGGAGTGTTTCCCATCAGGCGTGCTTCACGTGGGAAAAGGGTTAAATTGCCTAAAATGGCATTACTGAGCCACTTTAGGGATAGCTAAGGGCGTTAATGGCCTCTCCCGCCTCTTGGAGGCGGGACGGAGTCGGGAACCCCGCGACCCATTTTGTCAAAATTGCGTGGAGGCGTGTTGGAGTCGGGATGGGGTCGGGACCCCCGAATCTGCTACTTTAACCCCCCCCCACGCCTCCAAACCCGACTCCACAGGTCATTCAAAATCCAGCCCATAGTTTCTCACACATTGGAGGCGATTTTCCCAGCCCCGAGGAGGCGGGTTTGGAGGCGGGACAGTTGGCAAAATGGCAAAAACTGAGGGCGGGTTCGGAACCCGCCTCCAATCCGGCTCCGCGCAATTTTGCCAGAGGCGGGTTTGATGCGTGAGATTCGGTCCCGCCTCCATCAGTCGGGAGAGGTAGTTAAGACCCTAAAATAGTAGTTAAGAGCCTCTATAATCCTATTTTGACAGGCCTTCGTTATTTTACCACATTTTCAGTGTGTTGCACGACCCTCCTAAACCACGCCAGCTAATCCTGGCCGGTTGACAAGTGGGTGGCCTCCTCACAGCTGCAGCTCCAGCATTAAAATGGAGCTTTCATCAGGGAGCAGGTGCAGGTGGTAGAACTTTTGTTCCAAAGGTCTTTCACACTAACGCCCTCACCAATTGGCGTCTGCCACGATTCGCCCCACAAGTGTGCGCGTGTGCGCCGCAGATGCCATCTTGGAACCAAAACGGCACTCGTAGCGCCAACAAAATGGGTGCTAAGGATCCGAATTTTGCGCCCAGTGTGTCTGTGCTGGTGCTTGCAGGATAAGATGCTACGATGAAGTTGGTGATGAAGTTTGAGGATAGGCAGCTCTAGAAGGGGAATGGGCACCAGGATGTAGCATTAGAAAGGAGAAACAAGGTGCACAAAAGATTGGGAGAGACAGATAGCACTAGAGTAAGAAATAGTATGGTATTAAGAACATAAGAAATAGGAGCAGGAGTAGGCCATTTGGCCCTTTGAGCCTGCTCCGCCATTCAACAAGATCATGGCTGATCTTCTACCTCAACTCCACCTTCCCGCACTATCCCCATATCCCGTAATTCCCTTCGTTCCCAAAACATTATTGACCTCTGTCTTGAATATACTCAACGACTGAGCATCCACAGCTCTCTGGGGTAGAGAATTCCAAAGATTCACAACCCTTTGAGTGAAGAAATTTCTCCTCATCTCAGTCCTAAATGGCCGACCCCTTATTCTGAGACTGTGACCACGTGTTCTAGATTCCTCAGCCAGGGGAAACATTTTCTCAGCAGTAACCCTGTCAAGCCCCTGAAGAATTTTATATGTTTCAATGAGATCGCCTCTCATTCTTCTAAACTCTAGGGAATGTAGGCCTAGTCTACTCAATCTCTCCTCATCGGGCTATCCCCTCATCCCAGGAACCAGTCTAGTGAACCTTTGTTGTACTCCCTCTAAGGCAAGTATGTCTTTCCTTAGATAAGGAGACCAGAACTGTACACAGTACTCCAGGTGTGGCCTCACCAATGCCCTGTATAATTGTATTAAGACTTCCTTACTCTTATACTCTAATCCCTTTGTAAAAAAGCTAACATACCATTTGCTTTCCTAATTACTTAGGTGGGGTCGGACTAAGAGAGAATACAAGAAGGTCTAAGATAGGTTTACAGTACATGTGTGTGAATGCACGAAGTGTGGTGAGCTGCAGGCGCAAATAGACACATGGGAATATGATGTCGTGGCAATAACGAAGACCTAGCTCAAAAAAGGGCAGGATTGGGTACTAAATATTCCTGGATAAGATGTTCAGGAAAGATAGGGAAGGAAAGAAAGGAGGTGGGGTGGCAGTATTGATTAAGGAGAATATTACAGTACTGGAGAGAGAGGATGCCCTGGAGAGGTCAAGGACAGAATCTATTTGGTTAGAGTTGAGAAACAATAGAGGTGCCATTACACTACTAGGTGTATTCTATAGGCCGCCAACTAGTTATCTAAGGATAAGGGGTAAGCCATTTAGGACTGAGATGAGGAGGAATTTCTTCACCCAGAGAGTGGTGAACCTGTGGAATTCTCTACCACAGAAGGCAGTTGAGGCCAATTCATTAAATATATTCAAGAAGGAGTTAGATATATTTCTTAAGGCTAAATGGATCAAGGGATATGGGGAGAAAGCAGGGACAGGGTACTGAATTTGGATGATCAGCCATGATCTCATTAAATAGCGGAACAGGCTCGAGGGGCCGAATGGCCTACTCCTGCTCCTATCTTCTATGTTTCTAGTGGGAAGGATATAGAGAAGCAAATTTACAGGGAAATTACAGAGGTGTGCAAGAACTATAGAGTAGTGATAATGGGGGACTTCAACTATCCTAATATAGACTGGGATAGTAATAGTGTAAAGGGCAGAGAGGGGGAAGAATTTCTGAAGTGTGTTCATGAGAACTTTCTTGATCAGTACGTTTCCAGCCCAACGAGGAAGGAGGCATTGCTGGATCTGGTTCTGGGGAATGAGGTGGGTCAAGTGGAGCAAGTGTCAGTAGGGGAACATTTAGGGAACAGTGATCACAGTATCATAAGGCTTAGATTAGCTATGGAAAAGGACAGGGAGCAATCTAGAGTAATAATACTTAATTGGAAGAAGGCCAATTTCAGTGGGTTGAAAATGGATCTGACCCGGGTAAATTGGAATCAAAGATTGGCAGGCAAAGCTGTAATCAAACAATGGCTGCCTTTAAAGAGGAGATGGTTTGGGTACAGTCGAGGTACATTCCCACAAGGGGGAAAGGTAGGGCAACCAAAGCCAGAGCTCCCTGGATGATGAAAGAGATAGAGAGTAAGATGAAGCAGAAAAAGAGCGCATATGACAGATGTCAGGTTGAGAATACAAGTGAGAACCAGGCTGAATATAGAAAGTTCAGAGGGGAAGTGAAAAAGGAAATAAGAGGGGCAAAGAGAGAGTATGAGAATAGACTGGCAGCTAACATAAAAGGGAATCCAAAGTCTTCTATAGGCATATAAAATAATAAACGGGTAGTAAGAGGAGGGGAAGGGCTGATTAGGGACCAAAAAGTGTGGATTAATTAAGGAAAGCCAGCACAGATTTGTTAAAGGCAAATCGTGTTTAACTGATGTGATTGAGTTTTTTGATGAGGTAACAGAGAGGGTTGATGAGGGCAATGCAGTTGATGTGGTGTACAAGGACTTCCAGAAGGCATTTGATAAAGTGCCACATAATAGGCTTGCCAGCAAAGTTGAATCCATGGAATAAAAGGGACAGTGGCAGCATGGATATGAAATTGGCTAAGAGTAGTGGTGAACGGTTGTTTATCGGACTGGATGAAGTTGCACAGTGGTGTTCCCAGGGGTCGGTACTAATACCGCTGCTTTTCCCGATATATATTAATGACTTGGACTTGGGTGTACAGGGCACAATTTCAAAATTTGCAGATGACACAAAACTTGGAAGTATAGTGAACAGTGAGGAGGATAGTGATAGACTTCAAGGGGACATAGATAGGCTGGTGGAATGGGCAGACACGTGGCAGATGAAATTTAACGCAGAAAAGTGCAAAGTGATACATTTTGGTAGAAAGAATGAGGAGAGGCAATATAAACCAAAGGGTACAATTCTAAAGGGGGTGCATGAACAGAGAGACCTGGAGGTATATGTGCACAAATCGTTGAAGGTGGCAGGCAGGTTGAGAAAGCGGTTAAAAAAGCATACGGGATACTGGGCTTCATAAATAGAGGCATAGGGCTGGATTTTCCCAGCCCTGACGAGGCGGATTTGGAGGCGGGACTGCTGGGTAAATGGGAAAAATTGGGAGCGGGTCCCAACCCCGCTCCCAACCCGCCTCCGAACCATCTTTCCCGGGAGGTGGGTCCCCCAACTCGCGCAGGGACCCGTCTACTAGCGGTGGAAAGGGGATTAGAGCCAATTAACTGCCTGTTAAAAGGCAGTTAAGAGGCTTTTCACCATTTTCCGCCTGCTGATGTGGGCTTCCCGACATCGGGGAACCCTGCCAGGGTCAGCGAGGCGGACTGTGGGTCTGCTGCAGTGTAAGTGTGCAAATGACAGCTGCAGAGGTAGTGTGATGGGTGCAACTGTGCACAGGTAAATATGACAGGTGAGAGAATGTAGTGAGAAATATTTTTATTCTGTTGATATGTTTCTGCAGGTGACAAGATTTGATGTTTCTGTGAAGCCTCATCTGATCAGAATTGACATGGCTTCTGCAATCTCACATGCAGCTGCCATCTGTTTTTTCCTAAGGAGAGAGTCATTGGTAAGCCTTGGTGCAAGGGCTCACCTTTGGACAGTGACTGTCAGTGTTCGACAGCACCTCAATGCTGTCAAACACTGACAATTCATCTGTCAAAAAATTATGGTGCCTGTCACTTTAACAAAACCGGCAGATGAAGCGACATGCACTGACGTCATCTGACATCGGCTTTCCCTTAATTGGCCGGCAAGCCCGCAGGGCGGGCTTAACAAGGCCAATCAAGGGAAAATAGTGTCAGGTCGTCCGACATCGCTGGGGGCAGGACGAGAACCTGGAAACCAGCAGTCCCGCCCCCAATGCGCCTCCTCAGGTAAGATCTCGGCCTTTGAGTACAAAAGCAAGGAAGTTATGATGAACCTTTATAAAACACTGGTTCGGCCTCAACATGAGTATTGTGTCCAATTCTGGGCACCGCACTTTAGGAAGGATGTGAAGGCCTTAGAGAGGATGCAGAAAAGATTCACAAGAATGGTGCCAGGGATGAGGGACTTCAGTTACGTGGATAGACTGGAGAAGCTGGGGTTGTTCTCCTTAGAGCAGAGAAGGTTGAGAGGAGATTTGATAGAAGTGTTCAAAATCATGAGGGATCTAGACAGAGTAGATAGAGAGAAACTATTCCCATTGGCGGAAGGGTCGAGAACCAGAGGGCACAGATTTAAGGTGATTGGCAGAAGAACCAAAAGGCAACATGAGCAAAAACTTTTTTACACAGCGAGTGGTTAGGATCTGAAATGCACTGGCTGAAAGGGTGGTGGAGGCAGATTCAATCATGGCTTTCAAAAGGGAATTAGATAAGTACCTGAAGGAAAAAAAATTGCACGGCTACGGGGAAAGGGCGGGGGATTGGGACTAGTTGAAGTGCTCTTGCAGAGAACCGGCACGGGCTCGACTGGCCGAATGGCCCCCTTCTGTGCTGTAACCATTCTATGATTCTTTGAAGTAGCAGCGGCTGCTTGTTGAGAAGCATAATGATTGTGAAACAGTTTAAACTAATGGTAAGTTGGAATAAATAGTTTTTATTCTGACATAAAAATTGGCTTTAGAGTCTTAAGCATTTCAGTTACACCCAAGTTTTTATAAACCGTTTGATTTTATTGGAACCTCTACTGGTTTCCTGTTCTGTCTGATATATCAGGTATGTGCTTTGGGCAGGAAATTCAATACTTTCTAGCTCATGTCCTGATTTGGCACAATGATAAGTTTAAAATCAAAGAAGATAAAATCCAAAAGAGAACAGATACGATCAGAGCAGATCATCATCTCTGAAATCAGTCAGCCAAAGCCTTCAACCACAAAGCACTCTACCACAATCTGATAACATGCGGCCAGTGTCCAAGAGATAATTGGGAGGGTCTCGGCACGCATGCTGTTAGCAATGGATTCAGTGAGGAGCTCAAACACTCGAAATAGCAACTTTAATGTATTTCCAGGTAACGACACTGGTTGGTCAAGCCCTACTAAGTTCTTCTTAAATCATGGGGAAATCCTAAATGTCATTATGGTCAGGTTAGCTTAATTCACTGCTAAATTATTGTGAATTGGAATAATAATGTAGCACAGTCATAGCCAAATTACATTAAACTAGGATCAAGGAACAACATCATATTTGTCTGTAGGTGCAGCTTAACCATTAAGAAGTGTTAATCCTTATCAATCTAATATGAATTGCCCCGAAAATCCATGGGGTTTAAATGCCGATGTGCCCACTCAGGACCTCTGCTGTGGAACCCACCAAAGATTGCTGGGTTGAAAGCAGGTCCCCTGTTTTGAATAGCATTGGTGCATGCCTGTGCCGCTAGAGGTGCATCTGGGGTGCCCACAGAAACCGGGCTTGAAACTACATCGGAGGTGACCGAGACAGGGGAGGTGCTGCCCTTCCACCCCAGTAAAAAGCTGTACCCTGCGGTCTCCTTTTCTAACCCTGTCTGGACACTCGGTGGGCCACACAATCATCGGTTGTTGGGGAGATGCACTTGGTCTGACCAGGCCTATTCCACCGACCATACGCCGAGTCCCATTAAAGCCCCGGGATGTGAGAGCAAACGCCCGCTAACACCCACCCGCCCGCGCCCACCCACCCGCGCCCACCCGCCCGCTCCCACCCGCCCACTAACAACCCCACCCACCCGCCCGCGCCCACCCGCACCCACCCGCCCGCTAACACCCGCCCGCTAACGCCCGCCCCCACCCACCCACCCGCCCGCGCCCACCCGCCCGCGCCCACCCGCTCGCCCGCGTCCGCCCGCTCTCACCCGCCCGCGCCTGCCCGCTCCCACCCACCCGCCCACGCCCGCCCGCCCCCACCCACCCGCCCGCGCCCGCCCGCTCCCACCCACCCGCCCGCGCCCACCCGCTCCCACCCGCCCCGCGTCCACCCGCTCCCACCCACCCACCCGCTCGCGCCCACCCGCTCCCACCTGCCCGCCCGCGCCAACCCGCTCCCACCCACCCGCCCGCCCGTGCCCGCCCGCTCCCGCCCGCCCGCGCCTGCCCGCTCCCACCCGCGCCCACCCACTCCCACCCGCCCGCACCCGCCTGCTCCCACCCGGCCGCTCCCGCCCACCCACCCACCCGCCTTAAGTCAATGGCCATGTTTGGCGTGCCGGATACTCGGCACCCAACAGGCCATCCTGGATACTTCAGCAGAAGGCCAGGACCCAACATATCTAGGCCCAGGCCTAGTTTCCGGCCATTCTAGCGGACTTCTGTTGAAGTTGCAGCGGGAGTACATCAGAACAGAGTTCCAGGGCCGATGTGCCTTCTGTATGAGATCATGACGGTGGAAAACGATTACATATTGCCTTCGCAGCAGTATGCAATGCCCGTGGAATCGGATGGGTCGGCCTCTGCACATTTGGCACTTCACCATTCTGGGAGAGGAAAAGTTCTGGCGGTTTTTGAGGCCGTGCTTCTATTGTGCAATGGCTACAAAATTATGTTAATTTATTATATGTTTCCCTGTGGGTTTCTGCAGGGCAGCTCCTGATTTGCTGAGCATGCACGTAAAAAGGGTGCTGGGAGGTCACCAAGCTATTTGCTCCAGAAATATATTATTTAAAGCTAGCTTGACTGATATCTGACACTTGTCGGGCGATTTTAACCCTACCTGCCCAGTGGAAACTGGACGGGTGGGCAGTTAAAATTGCCCAGGTTACTTACCCACCGGAAAGTCACCAGGATCCTACTGAGCAGGCAGCAAGACCACCCGCCCAAAGCCGGCGGAGTCCCTCTTTACATATGCATGCCGAGTTCTGATGATGTCATCAGGACCGGACTGTAATTTTAACAGGTGGCCTGAGTAGTGAAGCCGCTGTGACTTACAGGCCAGGTGGAAAATAGCAGGAAGAGCAGCCGGGGCCAGAGGAGGCCCAAAAAGGTAAGACCTTTTACATTTTATGTTTTCCTTGTGGGACCAGAAGTGCTCCTTCGGGCCCCACAAGGAAAGCTTAGGCTTCCCCTGCCATGGACGTTGTCACAAGAGAGCCCCCAAAGCTGATACTGCTATCTACCTGATATCGGTGGACTGCCTCTGGCCCATGCAATTTTCCGCTGCTTCCGTCGGACTTCTCTTCCATTCCTGGCGGGAAGTCGGCCAGCGGGATTTTAGGCAGGTAGCTGGAGGCGAGACACAGATCAGCCATGATCTAACCGAATGGCGGAACAGGCTCGAGGGGCAGGGCGGTCTACTCCTGCCCCTATGTTCCTATTATTCCTCAATATTTCTTCTGTTCCCCGCAGCGGTATATTCTGCAATTCAGTGCTCCTTTGGTGCAGCCTCCAAACTTGACATTCGTACTTCCCATCAGCTTGTCCCCTGCAGCTGCAAACACACTACTCAGCATGGGCATTCCATTGGACTTGCTAATGGTTGTCTGGATTTGGAGGAAAGAGGAAGGAGAAGCGGCCTCATGTTAATTCCAAACCAAAGAAACAACAGCCCAGCTGCTGCTGGCACACGGGAATTCTTCACTCCAATAGGAAAATAGCTAGAGATAACATTCATCTTTTCAGCAACATAAACCTAGAAATGACCAATCTTAGCCGATAAACACTTAACATGTTCATTATACATTCCTCTGTCTGAGGTGTGAACGCCTGCGTTAAAATAGTAGACAGTGAAATGTCATTTAACCGCATCGGGCGTTCATCTGCTAATATCCTCAAAAATCATTTCTAGACTTATACAGTCAGAAGTGGTAACATTGCTATGCATCTATTTTCTAAGCTACACCTTAAATTTTATTCGGTTTCAGGGTCCGTGCCTTCATTCCAGAGACTTTGCAGAAATTCTAAAAACGTAAGAAAAGCAAAAGTTTTCTCGTTGCCAGATCATACCTCATTAAAGTTGTAATTACTAAGAACTGTTTATCGAGAAACGAAAAACAAGGCTCACCTTTGACTGGGTCACGCTCTGAGAAGCTGGGCATGTCAGCTTATTTATTTCATGTTGCAGGAATGATATTGGTCTCTTTGTTAAAGCTATTTCCATGTGAGCTGAACGCTGTATGAGAAAATTAAATAATGAAAGAAAGCAAATGGCAAGGATATTAATCTGTCTGTAACATGCACAATGTGGCAGCCATCTGTCTAGACAGTAATGAAGCAGTCATTCTGCTGCAAATTTATAATTCTGTTGATCCTTAGCGTTTGAAATAATGCATGTACTTACATCAATTCCTATTTATTCATGTTGAGAAAGTTTCTATAAATGTTTAATTTGTTTTCTTGATTTCCCCATAATACAATTATATTACCCTGTTCCTCTCCACCACACAACAAATGCAGACTGACTGGGAAGGAAGATGACTGGCAGTCCAGCATTTATATAAATCTGCAGTTCGTGTTGTAACTTGTTCTCAAAATAAAGAGCTTGAAGAATATCTGGTTAGGAGCAGGAGTCAAGGTTGTGAACTTAAGAAGTCATGATGCGGAGATGCCGGTGTTGGACTGGGGTGGACAAAAATGAAAAGTCGCACAACACCAGGTTATAGTCCAACAGTTTTATTTGAAATCACAAGCTTTCGGAGCTGCTGCCCCTTCGTCAGGTGAAGTGAAGGAATACGAATCGGCAAAGCATATATAAACAGAGAACAATGCCTGTGTAGCGTACAATCTCAGACGACTACAGTTAATCTATCTGACTGCCTTTCATCACACCTCGGCAGAGAAACAATCAGGTCAGCCAGATAGGCACCACATCAAAGACCGAAAGCTTGTGATTTCAAATAAAACTGTTGGACTATATAACCTGGTGTTGTGCAACTTCTCACTTTTGTCCACCCCAGTCCAACACCGGCATCTCTGCACCGAGGTGTGATGAAAGGCAGTCAGATAGATTAACTGTAGTCGTCTGACATTGTACGCTACACAGGCATTGTTCTCTATCTATATATGCTTTGCCGATTCGTATTCCTTCACTTCACCTGACGAAGGGGCAGCAGCTCCGAAAGCTTGTGATTTCAAATAAAACTGTTGGACTATAACCTGGTGTTGTGCGACTTCTCAACTTAAGAAGTGATAGAGCTGATCTAGTCTTGTTTGTAATATAATGGTTAGTGAGCTGCTGGGAGCATAAAACAATCATACCAAGGATGACAACTAGCCTAAGAATTGGAACATAGCATGTAAAGGTATGCTGAAATATCATTTCATAGAATCATAGAATGATTACAGCACAGCAGGAGGCCATTCGGCCCGTTGAGCCCGTGCCAGCTCTCTGCAAGAGCACTTCAGCTAGTCCCACTCCTTAACTTACTTTATGGGAGAGAGAGGAACTTTGCAACGGGTATATAAAGTACTGATGCAAGCCACATCCATAACTTTGTCAACTGAAATGCAAAACAATAACTATTACTAATCAGGCCGCAGCTCTGTGTTTTGGGCAAATCCCAAGAGGTTTCTAATGTGCCCTTGATGCCAAAGCAACATCTCAGTCAATAATCTTATTATGTCCCAGGGAATGAATTTCCACAGGTTTCTCCTATTTCTTTTGGCTATAAATGGGCACCTAACCGGTGTTCAGAGAGAATAATAAAGTGGGAGGTATGGTTAGTCCTCCCCGCCTGCCCCTCCGGCTCATCGCAATGTGATTAACTTGCTTATGGCCACTGAGAATGAAAAACCTTTATGGTGTTATAACCACAAGCACAATCACCACACTTTTCTACATTCTTCACGCTGGGGTCACCTGGAAACGGTCAGTTTTCCTGAGAAAAATCCAGCCTGTAATGTTACACTCACTCTCCTCACAGAGCAAAAACAAATCAACTTGTCTGCACACCCGAGACACGGGCGCCAGCACAGGTAAGTCATGGAGGAGGACAACCTTTAATGTAGAAAAATGCCCCAAGACAATTCACAGAGGTATAAGGGAAAAAAATAAAACTGATTACTGAAAAGAAAATAAACATTCCAGTATACTAAAGGAAAAAATTGTTCAATTAAACAGTACTATGTATGAAGTCTCGATCAAGCCATCATGTAGATCTTCTTCATTATCGAGGTGAATGCAGAAAGTGTATTCTGTTCCATCCAAACTAACTTATTTGGTGAGTCAATATTCATTTATTTAAGGTGATAGGTTATCAGTTATGCTCTCTTGTTCCACTTCGTCTCTTTCTTGTACTCTCTCTGCGGGGATGCCTAAGTAAGACCTTCTTGGTCTGTGGATACTGTTGAGTGAGGGTCTACATGTAGGGAAGAGATCCCTAGGTAAAGCCTGACTAAGAGCCTCCACGCTAGTCTCTTCCATGTGTTCATCCTCCTCATAACATCAAAATAAAGATATTGCCATTGAGAAATGCATGTCTAGAGTGCGAAGGAGTACTATGAGCAGAGCTGATTAAATGTAGCAGCAAAAGGCCTGATTGAACCCCCAAAGTATCAAATGATTGCTATGCAGGCAGTGAAACACCAACCTTCAGTAGCAGTACACAGAATGGCCTCCTCAACGAGGTATGTGCCTCGGGGATACCTTGCAGCAGCTCTTGCTGCCACTGATAGAGTAACAATAATTATTTGTGGGGAAAGGGTTGAGGTGGAAACGGAGGGGAATGGGGGCAGAGATGTTTGCTATAGCCTCTTGACCTCATTTAAATGTGGCGGAATGAGCTTCTGGCAGGCTTTAATCATGAGTACTGCCAATTTTTTGGCAGGAGAATCCAGATGCAATTTTTCTGTGATGGATTTAAAAGGGGGAAAATTCGGTATTGCCCATTTTGGGGCGCTAATATTGGCCGGGCGCAAAATTTAGCGCCCAGCGCTAATTATCGCCTCCAACTACAAAATTCGCCTCTATCGCCCCTGCAGTTGATTTGAGTGCTAAATCAAGCACTACACACCTCTCTTAAGGCGCAAACGGCGGGGAGCGAGGCGCTACCTCAGAACGCTACCGAAGCTCAGGCGATGCCAATTATCATGGAAGCCAGACAGACAGGCGCTGTCTAGTTCTTAAAGGGGAGGGGCCATCTTGCTGGCCAGCCACACCCTGCTCATTGCAGCCTTGAATCTCAGCCTGGAGAGATCTCTAAAGCAATTGTGTTGGAAGTATTAATGGATAGGCCCAGGGAAAGAGCTCGGCGCTTAGGAATCTCTAAAGTGGTGCGAGGGCCAAAACGCCTTTGGACAGCGTTAAATCTTTCCAGACGTCTCTCTCCCTCTCAACCTGCGTGCACCAAAAATTTTGCCAACAAGAAAAGGCAGGAAGCGCCCACCTTTAAATAGCGCTCCCCCAGCCCCTTCCCGACTTGAAAACGTTCCCCTCTACCTGTTGTTCCTAGCGGCAGGCGCTAAGGCAGGGGGCGCGACTCAATATCTGGTCCGGGGCGCTACCGGGGCATTGCACGCTCGACTGACGCAGGAGATCGTGGCGGTAGTGTTTAGCGCCGCCGCAAAACGACTGGTCAATTTCGCGAGCTTAAGCAGATACCTAAGACCTGGTTCTTTTGGTTCTTATTAGCATGCAAATAAAATTGGACATTGTCTGCAAAATTGGTGTATCCCTAATTATAAGCCATAAAGACTATCATGCACAAACTCGCGTGGGTGAATTTGAATGCAGTGCTGACTTATGCACAAGCAAAACTTGCACGTTGCATGTGTACAGATTTTTTTTTTAATTTCCACGACGATAATTGCACATTGGAGCAATGGTGCCCTATAAACGGAACTGCTTTCTAGTACGGGAAGTGCTTGCTTATGGTAAGTGCTTCAATACTTGCAATTGCTCCATCCTACCACTGGATGGCAGGACAACTTTGAGTTATCCCTTATGCGAGGGAAATTTACATTCACATTAAGTGCTTGGCAAAGATAATGCTGATTCTAGTTTGTAAAAACAAAGAAAAAGACCAAACATTGAAAAATCTTTACTGTCCACTCATATTTAAATGAATAGATATACATATACTGTGAATATATGTGCACAGAGCTGGGAGAATCTACTAAACGCAGTTGCTTGCTAAACAGAGTGGCAACAGGAATGTGGTGAGAGTGGTAAATCAAGTGTAAATAGTACAGATAGCGGCCGAGAAATTTGTCTCGGGCGGTGGCACAACACGGCCGGTATGGGATCGGCCGCCCGTTATATGCAGTACCTGATATTCAGTACCATTGACTGCAATAGAACTGAATATCAGGCGCTGGGTATAATGGGCGGCCGACCAGATAAGGCCCATTTAGCGCCACCGCCCAAGTCAAATTTCTAGCCCAGTGTGTTTTTAACAAGCCACAACGGAACGTACTTTTCTTACTTTAAAACTTTAATCTGCAAGGCAGTGGCAGTTAACAGTCAATCCGCTGTAAGTGGGTACCTGACTAGGTGTTAATTGATGTGGCTGGCTGTGGACTGACTAGTTGTAACTAGGGTGTTTAGAAAAGGTATCTATTCGAGGGATATCTGCTACACTGTGGACAGAGCTGGGAGAATCTACTAAACGCAGTGGCTTGCTCAACAGAGTGGCAACAGGAATTTGGTGAGAGTGGGAATTCGGTGCAGAGGGGAAAAGAGGTGCTAAGTGCTAGATGAGTGGTTTGAACCACCTGGCTGGAAACTGACATAAGAACATAAGAACTAAGAGCTGGAGTAGGCTATATGGCCCCTCGAGCCTGCTCCATCATTTAGTAAGATCATGGCTGAACTTCTACATCAACTCCACTTTCACGCACTAGTCCCATAGCAATGTGGTTGACTCTTAACTGCTCTCTGAAATGGCCTAGCAAGCCACTCAGTTGTAACAAACCGCTACGAAACATAATAATAAGAATGAAACCAGACGGATCACCCGGCATCGACCTCGGCACCGGCTATGGAAAAGGCAATGGCACAGCCAGCCCAGTCGACCCTGCAAAGTCCTCCTCACCAACATCTGGGGACTTGTGCCAAAATTGGGAGAGCTGTCCCACAGACTAGTCAAGCAACAGCCTGACATAGTCATACTCACAGAATCATACCTTTCAGCCAATGTCCCAAACTCCTCCATCACCATCCCTGGGTATGTCCTGTCCCACTAGCAGGACAGATACATCAGAGGTGGTGGCACAGTGGTATGCAGTCAGGAAGGAGTGGCCCTGGGAGTCCTCAACATTGACTCCAGACCCCATGAAGTCTCATGGCTTCAGGTCAAGCATGGGCAAGGAAACCTCCTGCTGATTACCACCTACCGTCCTCCCTCAGCTGATCAATCAGTACTCCTCCATGTTGAACACCACTTGGAAGAAGCACTGATAGTAGCAAGGGCACAGAATGTACTCTGGGTGGGGGACTTCAATGTCCATCACCAAGAGTGGCTCGGTAGCACCACTACTGACCGAGCTGTGAAGGGCATAGCTGCTAGACTGGGTCTGAAACAGGTGGTGAGAGAACCAACACAAGGGAAAAACCTACTTGACCTCATCCTCACCAATCTACCTATCACAGATGCATCTGTCCATGACAGTATTGGTAGCAGTGACCACCGCACAGTCATTGTGGAGACGAAGTCCCTTCTTCACACTGAGGACACCCTCCATCGTGTTGTGTGGCACTACCACCGTGCTAAATGGGATAGATTCAGAACATGAGACGCTGTGGGCCATCAGCAGCAGCAGAATTGTATTCCACCACAATCTGTAACCTCATGGCCCGGCATATCCCTCACTCTACCATTACCATCAAGCCACGGGACCAACCCTGGTTCAATAAGGAGTGTAGAAGAGCATGTCAGGAGCAGCACCAGGCGTACCTAAAAATGAGGTGCCAAGCTGGGGAAGCTGCAACACAGGACTACATGCATGCTAAAAAGTGGAAGCAGCATGCTATAGACAGGGCTAAGCGATCCCACAATCAACGGATCAGATCAAAGCTCTGCAGTCCTGCCACATCCAGTCGTGAATGGTGGTGGACCATTAAACAACTAACGGGAGGAGGAAGCTCGATGAATATCACCATCCTCAATGATGGTGGAGCCCAGCACGTGAGTGCAAAAGACAAGGCTGAAGCATTTGCAACCATCCTCAGCCAGAAGTGCCGAGTGGATGATCCATATCAGTCTACTCCTGAGGTCCCCACCATCACAGAAGCCAGTCTTCAGCCAATTCGATTCACTCCATGTGATATCTAGAAACGGCTAAGTGCACTGGATACAGCAAAGGCTATGGGCCCTGACAACATCCCGGCTATCGTGCTGAAGACTTGTGCTCCAGAACTAGCCGCGCCTCTAACCAAGCTGTTCCAGTACAGCTACAACACTGGCATCTATCCGACAATGTGGAAAACTGCCCAGGTATGTCCTGTCCACAAAAAGCAGGACAAATCCAATCCGTCCAAATACCGCCCCATCAGTCTACTCTCAATCATCAGCAAAGTGATGGAAGGTGTCATCAACAGTGCTATCAAGCAGCACTTACTCACCAATAACCTGCTCACTGATGCCCAGTTTGGGTTCCGCCAAGACCACTCAGCTCCCGACCTCATTACAGCCTTGGTCCAAACATGGACAAAGGAGCTGAATTCCAGAGGTGAAGTGAGAGTAACTGCCCTCGACATCAAGGTAGCATTTGACGAGTGTGGCCCCTGGACATCGCTGCAGGAGTTCCTCAGGGCAGTGTCCTAGGCCCAACCATCTTCACACAATACAAAAAGAAAATACTGCAGATGCTGGAAATCTGAAATAAAAACAGAAAATGCTGGAGAAACTCAGCAGGTCAGGCAGCATCTGTGAAGAGAGAAACAGAGTTAACGTTTCAGGATGAACCATCTTCAGCTGCTTCGTCAATGACCTTCCCTCCAACATAAGGTCAGAAGTGGGGATGTTCACTGATGACTGCACAGTGTTCAGTGCCATTCATAACTCCTCAGATAAAGAAGCATTCCATGCCTGCATGTAACAAGACCTGGATGACGTTCAGGCTTGGGCTGATAAGTGGCAGGTAACATTCGCGCCACAGAAGTGCCAGGCAATGACCATCTCCAACAAGCGAGAGTCTAAACACCGCCCCTTGACATTCAACGGCATTATCATCACCAAATCCCCCACCATCAACATCCTGAGGGTCACCATTGACCAGAAACTTAACTGGACCAGCCACATAAATACTGTGGCAACAAGAATAGGTCAGAGGCTGGATGTTTTGCGGCAAGTGTCTCACCTCCTGACTCCGCAAAGCATTTCCACCATCTACAAGGCACAAGTAAGGAGTGTGATGGAATACTTTCCACTTGCCTGGATGAGTGCAGCTCCAACAACACTCAAGAAGCTCAACACCATCCAAGACAAAGCAGCCCGCTTGATTGGCACCCCATCCACCACCTTAAACATTCACTCCCTCCACCACTGGCCTACTGTGGCCGCAGTGTGTACCATCTATAAGATGCACTGCAGCAACTCGCCAAGGCTTCTTCGGCAGCACCTCCCAAAACCGCGATCTCTTCCACCTAGAAGGACAAGGGCAGCAGGCACATGGAAGCACCTCCACCTCCAAGTTCCCCTCCAAGTCACACACCATCCTGACTTAGAAGTATATCGCCGATCCTTCATTGTCGCTGGGTCAAAATCCTGGAACTCCCTCCCTAACAGCACTGTGGGAGTACCATCACCACACGGACTGCAGCGGTTCAAGAAGGCGGCTCACCACCACCTTCTCAAGGGCAATTAGGGATGGACAATAAATGCTGGCCTTGCCAGCGACGCTCACATCCCATAAATGAATTTTTAAAAGTCCTTTGATTCCCTTAGTGTCCAAAAATCTAGCGATCTCTGTCTTGAATATACCAGGGGCATTCAGCCTCGGATCTGCGGGTAAGCGTTCTCCAAGGCGGCCTTCGAGATACACGACAGCGCAAAATCATAGAGCAGAAACTGATAGCCAAGTTCCGCACTCATGAGGATGGCCTCAATCGCGATATCGGGTTCATGTCACGATACAGAACGTGACTTGACATCATGGCTGGTCTTCCCAGGTGTTTTTTTTTAAAAAGACTAACACAAGAACACAAATTGACAGGATATGCAGCCAGCAGGTGGTTTGACACGTTGGACCCCCTGGGACACATCTCATTGTCTTGGCTGTGCTCTTTGTTGTAGGGAATAATGTGAATAGATTTTGTCTGGGTTTAAATTGTGAATTCTGGGAGATTCTCTCATTGCTAACTTACCTGACGAAGGAGCGAACTGCTTCGAAAGCTTGTAAAATTAAATAAATCTGTTGGACTATAACCTGGTGTTGTGCGACTTCTCATTTTTGTCCACCCCAGTCCAACGCCGGCATCTCCACATCTTGAATATACTCAATGACTGAGCATCCACCGCTCTCTGGGGCAGAGAATTCCAAAGATTCACAGCCCTCTGAGTGAAGAAATTTCTCCTCATCTCAGTCCTAAATGGCCGACCCCTTATCCTGAGACTATGACCCCTAGTTCTAGACTCTCCAGCCAGGGGAAACGGCCTCTCAGCATTTACCCTGTGAAGCCCTCTAAGAATTTTATACGTTTCACAGAGATCACCTCTCATTCTTCTATGTTTCCTACATTACAGCAGTGACTGCACTTCAAAAGTACTTAATTGGCTGTAAAGCACTTTGGGACATCCTGAGGTTGTGAAAGGCGCTATATAAATACAAGTCTTTCTTTCTAAACGCCAGAGAATATAGACCCATTCAACTCAATCTCTCCTCATAGGACAATCCTCTCATCCCAGGAATCAATCTGGTGAACCTTCGTGTCATCCCCTCTAAGGCAAGTATATTCGTCTTTAGGTAAGGAGACCAAGGGGGAAAAATTCGGTCGTGCCCCCTTTGGGGCGGTTGCACGTAGCGCCGTGATATTAAATGGTAGCGTCCCAGGAAGGAGGGGGAGTGCTTCCAGTAGCGCCCAGAAAAAGTTAGCGCACCCGCACCGTAAATTGAGTGGTAGCGACCCAAGCAGGAGGCGGGGCGCTATTGGAAGCGCTCCCCCGCCTTCCTGGGACGATACCATTCAATATCATGGCGCTACGTGCAACTGCGCCATACGCGTCGGCACGTAGCGCCACGGTATTACAGGCCTCCCTCGCCTGATTAAAGGGGAGGGGCCCTGCTGGACCACCGGGGAGCGGGGTGCCGGGAAAACAGTCTGGCACTCAAGAGGAGTGCCGGGCTGACCAATCACGGCCAGCACCCCACATAAAGAAGCGGAAGGGGGCAGGTGCTGGCAGACAGCCCCAAAAAAATGGCCGCCCGGCACCTGCCCTTTAATTAGCGCCACCGCGGCCACAAAAATGCCACCCTGACCCTGTCGGACATATCGTCCGGTGGTAGGTCAGGGGGCACGACTGAAGTTTGCGGCCGGAGCTCAAGCGGGGCGCTGCGCACGGCGATGACGTCATCACCAGAGGCGCAGTGCTGCGAGGCGCTACCGGCTACCGCCACTGTTAACCTCCCGCTGAATTTCGCAGGAGGCGTTAGCAGTGCCGCCAAAACTGTACACAGTATTTCAGGTGTGGTCTCACCAAAACCCTATATCATTGCCGTAAGGCATCCTTACTCTTATACTCCAACCCCCTTGCAATAAAGGCTAATTGCTTGCTGTACCTGCATGTTAACTTTCTGTGATTCGTGTACAAGGACACCAAATCGCTCTGACGGGATTGGATCGGCCCGCCCATTTTACACCCTGCTCAATTTTACTTTCTATTGAGTCAAATAGTTTGTCCAACACGTTTTGATGAAGATAATCCTCTAAACACTCCCAGTGCCACAAGGTCAATGCCTTCCCAGGGATTCAGCAGAATTATATTGGTGGAACTGTGAAACCACACTAGAAATAGATTTGATTGAAATATATTGAATGAATTTCACTTTTCATATTATGAAAATAAATCTGCTTTAATCCCTACCACTGCTAATTGGTTTGGAAATCTGCATTAGACAGGATATAAATACTTGATGACGAACGGTCATCGACCTAACTCTGTTTCTCTCCCCACAGAGGCTGTCTGACCTGCTGAGTATTTCCAGCATTTTCTGTTTTTATTTCAGATTTCCAGCATCCGCAGTATTTTGCTTTTGTGTGAATACATATTCCTACCTGTATCTGTCGAATTTTTTCAAAATCTTTATAAATCCTGAAACTAGAAATGTGTACCTTAACTACTTTTAATTTTGAATCGGTGAAAAACCTTTATGGTATTATAATCACAAACAAAAGGTGCACCCAGGAGACAGTCACTTAATAGAACTATATTATGGCATCAAATAGGATAATCAAAGTGAAAATGCTTTTTGCACAATGACCACTAGATGGAGGCAGTGTACTGATATGAGAGTTCACTGCAACAAACGCTACAATAAAACCCAATATTATATTTACATCAATAAATTCAATTATGTCAATGAGTGTCTGCCACCAATGACATCTGTCAGTTGCAAAAAAAAAGATTGAATTAAACTGTTCCACTAATTCTCACTATGAATAACACACGGGCTAGATAGTAGGGGGGGAAAATTCAGTTGGTTCGCGCCTCCTGTTAGCACCAGCAGCACGGCAAAGCCGGTTCCCCCCATTGTGCCGCCGGTATGAGGTACTGCCGGGGACTACAACGCCAGGCAGATCGTGACGTCAGTGAGCATGCAACGCTCACTGGGCGCCCGATCTGCAAAACTGATTTTCGCCACCTACCTTAGTGCCTCGACCAGACATCGACAGGGAGAGAAGGCATCAAGCAGGTGGAAGCCGGCTCCAGGGACGTTATTTAAAGGGATCATGAGTAATGAGTCGCAGCTGTCAGGTTAGTGGAGTTTCAGTGCTTTCTTGTCAGTTTGACATTGTGCAACAGTTTAATTCAGGAATTTAAAGGTTCTTTTGTATCAGGAGTGTTGTGGTAACTAAAAAGTAGTTACATATATTCTTTAAAAATATCAAAGTGCTACACTTGGTTACATTAATGGGGGCTGTACTGGCAGTCTACTTGGCCCTCCAGGATCTACGGCAGAGGGAACGGAGGCAGCGAGAAAGACTGGAACATGTGGCCAGAGGGAGGAGAAGGGTCATCAGGGCTCTCAACAGGAAGCCTTACCCTCCGAGGGTATTCCGAGAGCACTTCTCCTACCTTCAGTTAAGCGAGGAGCAGTGTATTAGATGGCTCCGCATCACCATGGTGGTGGTCACAGAACTCTGTCACCTCCTCCAAACAGACCCCCAGCCTCACACCAGGATGACTTAAACCACAGATCCCTTTTGCTCATCACATGCCCATCATACCATCCCTGTGCCGTGCCATATCACAGCGTCCTCCTGGGTGCCAAGGTGAAATGAGAGAGACCACAAAATATTGCAAACTCCATTATTACATTTATGCATAAACATATCACACATATCATATTCATTCTAATAACTAATGACCCTTGTGCCTGCCATTGTTGAATAGCTGTCATTTTGTGCAAGGCATGAGATGTGGGTGTGAGTGTTGGTAGGTAGAGATTGTTGGTGGGTGAGCGCTGGGGGTGTGGTGCTTTGGGCAGTGTGTGAAGCTTGTGGTACAGATGGTGGCATGTAGCATTTGTTGAAGCATTCAATCACCCTGACCACCCGACTGAGGTGGATCTGCCATGAGCACACCTGCTTCAGTCCTCCGGCTCCTTCTCCTTGTTGTGCTTCTCCTTGCTGAGGCAGCTGCACAGCCAGCAACGCTGAGAATGAGGTGCTGCAGTATCAATGAACCTCCCCTTTAAGTATTGGGAAAAGCCTGTGGCAATGATGAGTTGAGATTAGACTGCTCCTGATATTGGTACACCCTTTGAGTGTAACGCCATTGAGCTAGGACTTTAAGGGGTAAAAATTCAGTTGGTTGCGCCTCCCGTTAGCGCCTTAAGAGGGCGCTAATGGGGCGCAAAGCCGCTAACGCCCGGGCGCAGCGATGTTTGCACCACTCGGGAACTTAACTTGACATTGTGCGGCGGCGCTAAAACTTACCGCTGCGACCACCTGCGCGCGCAGATTGTGACGTCATTCCATGGTGCAACGCCCTTGTGGCGCCCCGGAGCGGAAATTGAGTGGCGCCCCCTGCCTTACCGCCTGGCGCATCCAACAACCGGAAGACTGGAACGCTATCAATCGCTGTGGGGCTGGGGGGGGGCGCTATTTAAAGGGGGCCTCTTCCTGTCTTTTTCTGTGGTTGACATTTTTGCACCACTCGTTCTGAGAGAGAGAGCGAGAGATTCGGAGAGAGAGAAAGAGAGACTTTTGCATTGACTCAACGCTTTGTGAGGTAGTTTTGCCTACTGATCCTAACTTCGCTAGTACTTTAGTTGCTGTCCTTCATTACTTTGCTTGCAAAGAGACTATGGGGGCTGCACTGATTGGAGGCGTCGTCCTGCTCCAGCTGAATCGGAGGACACAGAGACGCAGAGAGAGAGTGGCAATGATGGCCAGACGGAGGAGGGCCAACAGGCGTATGTACAGGAGAGCTTACCCTCCCAGGGTATATCGTGAACAGCTCTCCTACATTCATATGTCTGAGGAGCTGTGTTTGCGAAGGCTGCGATTCAGCAAGGAGGTGGTCACTGAGCTCTGCCACCTGCTGCAGCCAGATCTGCAGCCTCAACTGAGGTCCAGGACGTCTCTGTCGGTGGCAGTGAAGGTCACAGTGGCTCTCAACTTCTACGCTACTGGCTCATTTCAAGCTACTGCTGGGGACCTCGCCAATATCTCCCAGTTCGCGGTGCATTGCTGCATCCGGCAGGTCACAAATGCCCTCTTTAAAAGGAGACGAGAGTTCATCTCTTTCCCCATGACCCCAGACAAGCAGCGTGACCGCGCTCTGGGCTTTGCGAGGATAGCGGGCTTCCCCATGGTGCAGGGCGCCATTGACTGCACGCATGTGGCTTTGCGTGCTCCGCATGTTAATGCCGAGGAATTCAGGAACAGAAAGGGGTTCCATTCCTTGAATGTTCAGTTGGTCTGTGACCACAGACAGCTGATACTCGCTGTCAATGCCCACTATCCTGGCAGCTGCCACGATGCTTTTATCCTGCGCCAGACTACTGTGGCAGAACTTTTCGAGGTACCGCATCAGCCAGTTGGTTGGCTTCTCGGGGACAAGGGGTATGCATTGAGCACCTGGCTGATGACACCGCTCCGTACGCCCAACACCCCTGCTGAGCTGCGGTACAATGAGAGCCATCAAGCTACCAGGAACATAATTGAGCGCACAATCGGCGTGCTGAAGCAACGGTTCCACTGTCTCGACCATTCTGGAGGAGCCCTGCAATACTCGCCTGAGCGAGTATCCAACTTCGTAGTTGTGTGCTGCATGTTGCATAACATGGCAATCGTCAGGACCCAGCCAATGCCACCAGGCCTTGGAGCACCACCAGAGGAGGAGGAGGAAGAGGAGGACGAGGACGAGGAGGATGATCATCAGCAGCACCAAGGCGGGAGGGCGGCCCACAATGGTGAAACTGCAAGGGCCGTCCGTCAACGGCTAATAGCAAGCCGCTTCTAGGGCCCCTGCTGTGGAAATGGCTTCTGCCATTGCTAACAACATCAATGAACCCAGCACGCAACCCCTAAGCCGGCCAAGGCACCAATAATTCCAAACACCAACCATGTATATTTTGAATACAGAAACTTATTTATTTTACAAACTCTGTGTGTGTCAATTCCTCATGACAAACTCATAGAAATAAACACAAAAAAACAGTCAATAACATAACTGGTTCTCACAACCTGGAGATAATGTCCAAAACACTAAACAAAAGTTGGACCATGAACCTCGACCTTTAATAAAAAAATGACCAGCATTTTGTCACACCTCCTACTTTTTGCCCTTCGAGGGTGATCTCCTTCCCTTGCGCACTTCCCCCCTTCTAACCCTACTGCTCCTCCGTAATGGGACCTCAGTGGCTGCAGCAAGGCTGGTGGAAGGCTGCTGCTCGTCAGACCCTGACACTGCAGATGCCCCTGAAGGACGGCCTCGACCAGTTCTGGGCCTGGAGGGCCCGGCTGCAGACTGCACCAACTCTGCATGGGCGGCAGCAGTCTGTCCTACAGGCGGTGGCAAGTGCAGTGGAGAAGTGACAGTGTTGGCAGCAGGAATGCTGTCATCGTGAGAGAGGACAGCAACTCCCTGCTCGCCCGACACACTGGCACTCCCACGGGGCAGCACTTCAGCATCCGGAGCAATCTGCTGGAGAACAGATTGCTGGCCTGCTGCGGCGCGGTGAGAGCCCCGGGGACATGTGAACGAACCATCGAGGTTGGCAGCAGTCTGTGCTCGCGTGGCCTCAATCTGAGTCTGCATGAGAGCAGTCAGAGATGGGATCACGGCAGCCAGTGACTGAATTGCAGCACTAAGTGTTAGTGTGGCATCCGCCTGTGCTACAGCGAAGTGCTCCACACTCCTTGCCAGTGACTCAATGCATTTGGGCACCCTTCCCACTGCACCCATGAGCTCAGTGTGCATGCCCACCGCCTGGGTGTTCATTTCTGCGATCAGCCGCTCCTCCTCTGCGTCCATTGCAGTAGGAGTCGCTGGCATACTCTCCCTCTGGGGAGAAGGCCCCCGTTCTTCCCTACCCCCATGGCGTTGCTGCAGCCCGCTGGGTCCTGGAGCTTCACCCTCATCAGACCCTTCCCCCCTGCTCCCCTCCAGGGAAGGCGTGTTCCCAGTGTGGGCATGGGCTTCCTCGGGAGAGGGTGGCACTGATGCTCCGGCTTCCTCTTCCTCCTCGGCTGCAGCTTCACTCCCAGTGGCAGCTTCAGGGCCCGTCTCCTCAGCTGGTGAATCACCATCTGAAAGCAGGGAGGTACAAGAGTGGCTTTAGCGTGAGGACAGGGTGGCAGTAAGGGAGGAATAAGTGCAGTGAGTTAGCAAGTTGGATTGAAAGTGTCAAAGGCTGGTGTTGTGAGGGACAAGTGGAAGGACAGAGGACAAAAAGGTGATGACCTTACCATTGCTGTCCAGAACGGGGTCGGCGTCTCCAGTGGCGACGGGACCGATCACCCGGCTTGCCACAATCCTGTGGACGCGCTCCTCAAGATCGCTGAGGGGTTGCAGCTGAGGCCGCCCTCCACCTGTCCGTTGCTGCTGTCTCCGATTATGCGCCAGCTTGGCCTGTAAGAAAAAGGACAGCATCTGAGTAAATATACAGCCATGGTCTTGCCTGATGTGCCTCCCATAGGTGAATAGCCCTTACTGTATGCAGCCATGGTCTTGCCTGATGTGCCTCCCATAGGTGAATAGCCCTTACTGTATACAGCCATGGTCTTGCCTGATGTGCCTCCCATAGGTGAATAGCCCTTACTGTATGCAAAGTGTGGAATGTGTGTGTGTGTTTCATGAAAGGGCCATAGGTGTTGGATGAGTGTTGTGCATTGGGGTTTTAAGACCCTCTGGCCATAGAGTGAGGTTGAGATGGAGGGATGGAGAGGTATTGAGAAAAAGCCACTCACCCTGACGACCCGAGTGAGGTCGTTGAACTTTTTGCGGCATTGAGTATGGGTCCTGGGCATCATGCTCCTGGAGGAGACGCTCTGAGCCACCTCCCTCCACACTCTTCTGTACTCGCGTGGCAAAGGCCTCCTGCCACTCTCAGGGAAGAGTATACATCTTCTGCGCTCCACCGCGCCAACCAGAGCATCCAAGGCCCGCTCGGTGAAGCGATGAGCTCGTTCTCTCACCCTCTCCATCCTTGGCAGCAAAATGGATTCACAGGTCTCTCCAGGCCGAGATTCAAGGCTGCAATGAGCAGGGTGTGGCTGGGGAGTAAGTTGGCCCCCCCCGCTTTAAGAAGTGGCCGGCGCCAGTGTGTCTGTGTTCCCTCGCTAACTGGCAGCAGCTGTGCTGCGCTCGCGCGCTGAGTTAGCGCCTCACTGCTCGGCCTTTGCGCCTTAAGACAGGTGTGCAGCGCCTGATTTAGCGCTCCACTCACCTCCCGGGGCGGTAAAAGTGAAGTTTCCAGTCAGTGGCGATAATTAGCGCCAGGCGCTAATATTTGCGTCCAGACGATATTTGCGCCCCAAATGGGGCGCGACCTAATTTTTCCCCCTAAGACTTGATTTAGCACCCCAATCATTTCATTGAGCAGTGAGAATGAATTTTGCGTGCAGTCTAAAGCATTAGCACCTGGCGCTAATTCTTCAGCTTCTCTAATTTTACCGCCCATTCCTGGGCTATAATGAATTTCTAGCCCTATGTTTCAAGTCAACTGTAACACATGTCAGAGTAGATGTGCTACTTTCTTGTAACACAATCCAACCTATGTGTAATGCTGCCGATTCGCTATCACCCATATTAACTATTGCACAAAGTCAAAATCTACCTCAGTGCCTCCAAAATCCTCCTCAGATACTCTGATGGTTCCACATTCACTTTCACCTTCTTCTGTAAACACTGGTGCAAATATTAAGAATCTCTGCCATTCCCTCACTCTCAAATACAAATGGCCCACTTCAACTTTAAGAGAGAGATAGAGCTGGCTGTCATCGGCCTACAAATGGAAGCTGACTCCATGTCTTTGGATGATGTTGTCAAGGGGCAGCATGTAGATGAGGAAGAGAAGGCCAAGGGCAGATCTTTGGGGGACTTCAGAGGTAATTGTGCGGGGACAGGAAGAGAAGCCATGCTCTGGCTAAGATGAGATCAGTAAGAGTGGAACCAAATGAGGGCAATCCCATTGAGTTGGACAATGGAGGAGAGGTGTTGGAGAAGAATGGTGTGGTCGATCGTGTCGAAGACTGCAGAGAGGTTGAGGAGGACAAGGGAGGTTAATGCACCATGGTCCACGTCATAGAAGATGTCATTTGTGACTTTGATTAGGGTTATTTCAGTGCTGTAGCAGGGATAGAAACCTGATTGGAGAGATTCAAACAAAGAGTTGTGGGAAATATGGGTAGAAATCCTGTGGTAGATAAAGGCTAAAGTCTAAAGGAATCAACTAAGATTAGGTGAATTCAACTTTCCAGTTCAGTATCATTCTCAACCAAATTGGCTGCATTTTGATGGTACAGTTGTGCAGTAATACATTCCTGTGGTATCTTTGTGCATTTGTATTTCAGTAATGGCTAACTGCCTGCCTAAACTGGAGATCACAGTCTTTGTCAAATCCCACTGAAGTATTCCCTGTACCAGATTATAATATTATTATGGGCAATTCTATAGGTACAATTACATTATTCTTAAACATTGTTAGAATATTCATTAATATGCTTAGTAGTTGAAGACTACTAGAATGCCATGACATTGTTTGTTTCTGTTACAAATTATGGGCAAGTGATATCATTTGACATCATACTTCCTGTGTAAGCCAATCCTCCATGTGCCATCGTTCTCATTGGAACAATGGGGGGGAAATCACATGGGCTTTACACAGTAAACAAGTTGTCAGTTAGTTAATTTGTGCATAATTCTTAGCAGGGACTAGACATAAGGGTAACCCAAATAAGTGAGCACAGTGTGCTTTAATCAATGGAATAAGAAACAGCTGAGAAATACATACAGTAATTAAAAGTACCTATTTTACCACTTAAGTTTAGTTCAGCTTTAAAAATAAATGGTGGAGTCTGCTAAACATTTGTTTCATGTGTTCTTCATTTATGAAATGCATACAGGAGAGATTTTATTGGCTATACAATAAAATGAAACTAGAAGTTTGTATGGTTTCCAAAAATAGCTTTAGAAAATATATTGATTATATGGTTATTTACTTCTTTAGATAGGAATCTTCTCCCTGTTTCCTACCTTGGATCTTCCTTCATCGCTATCAGTGGCCAAGAAGGCATCCATGCAACCTGTTGCCAGGTCTCTCCCAAGGCTGCACTTAAATTTGCACTACTAAATACACGAGAGGTGCTGACTAGCGCTCTATCTCCAATGTTCCCTCCTTCCTTACAGTTACCTGCCTTCTGCTCAGCACCTCACGACATATCCTGGCTGAGATCTGGAATTAAAGGGCTGATTTTAACTCGGGCCGGGTATCGTGCGTTTGGGGAAGCGGGACGAGGCGGACTGCACTTAAAGCGAAGTTCCATCCTGTACTTTCATCTTATATTCAACAACAATGGAGGGAATGGTGGATCGAATGGATAGGGGCTTTGGAGGGGTCGGTTATCTGCAATCTGCTCTCCCGTAGATGACTGGAAATGATGAATTCAAGGGAGTGGCAGTGGCACTATAGGAGCAGTACCTGTTGGCCTCTCTCAGGATGTCAGCACGTCTGCACATTCTTCCCCCCCACCCCCCACTCCCCAACCAGTACCCACCATGCTGCCAGCAAGTCAGCTGCGCCAGACTGCTCCAACAGTAGCCCAGTTCCAGCAACCTGCGGCTAAGCCCTTACAGGTTCAAGCATTCAGAAGTCACCAGCCATTGTGCATCTCACAGGTCGACACATGAGGAACAGCAGCCTTTCACCAGCTCTGCTGAAGTCACCAGGGAAGCACGTCACAGGAGCAGTGGAGTTATGAAACCTTTTTTGCAGAAGCATTATGGGTTTATCACCTGGGTGAGAAATGAATCGAAGGTATTAAATTGATCGCCTTTGGGACTTTGGTCTGCAGAGTGGTTTAGTCTGAATGGTCAGAATGTCAGACTTTGCCTGAATAGTTTGAATGTTCCTCAATACAGGATGAAGGGAGTGGTGAAAAATGTGTCAAGGACTGTTATGCAGAGGGGTTCTGTCTAAGTTCCCAGGGCAGGGGTGTAAGAGGCTCAGTGGAATTACTGAGCTATGTGCTGATCTCTGACATCTCTTGCTGCAAGATCCTAAATCTTTGGAATTCTCTACCCCAGAGAGCTGTGGATGCTCAGTCATTGAATATATTCAAGACAGAGATCGATAAGATTTTGAGCTACAGGGGAGTCAAGGGTTGTGGGGAGCAGGCGGGAAAGTGGAGTTGAGGCCAAGATCAGATCTTATTGAATGGCGGAGCAGGCTCGAGGGGCCAAATGGCCTACTCCTGCTCCTATTACTTATGTTCTTATGTTCTTAAAATGATGAAAAAGAGTGCAGGGCAGCCAAAGAGGCTACTTTAACTCTGCACCGGTCACACCAGGGGAACGGGGACTGGGGGTTAAAATCAGCTCTTATATATATGGCGGATGAAGGGCTCAAGGTAAAATGGTTTCGATCAGTGAAGCCCTTGACTACCTTTGGCTGTATCACACAATGGGAAGGGCCACCGGATTGTGAGGCTACAACCTTAAATAAACAGCTGCTTGGATTCTGAAGGAGTTAGACAGCAAGGTTGAGGAGGAAACACAGAGTGATTCATAGTGCACAGGTAAGGATGAGCAAATAGTGTAGGCAGCTCAAGGCCAGGCACCCACTGGCTGGAGGAGCAGCACAGTTCTCAGCCCTGCTGCAGCACATGGATAATCAGACCTTACAGGGGCTGCTTACAAATGGAGCTTGCTACCCGAGCAGGAACGGGTGTCTGGGGAATACGCCCTGCAAGGTCAGGAGTGCAGAGGAGCCCACTGCGTAGGACCCTGGCAATCTTGGATGAAGCAGCCTCCAGGTCCGGGAAGTTTAAAAGGGCTGAAGTGGAAAACTATGGGAGAGCCTCACTTGATTGCAAGAAAGTATATTTGTGGAGCACAACCTCTTTCAGTTCTTTTTTGTGTCGGTGCATGATCACTGCGCCCATCTATTTATAATTCCAATATCTTTTCCTGCACTCATTCAATGGCATTCCCACTCTGCTTTGATATACAATGTGGTGTGTGTATCCAAGCAGCCAGACAGTGTTGTGGTGATTCAATGAAACTTTTTCCATTTAGTGGCATGTAAAAGGATTGTTTTTATCTTGTAAAAAGCTGCACTGATTTTGCCCAGTAACATTTGTGTGATTTTTTTTTTCCATAAAAGCCTGATCTAGGTATCTATTCACACCATCCGACATTGTGAAAAATTATTTGGTTCTTGGTTTTAAGTTAAAAATCCATCACATTTAATCGTGCTGCAGTAAATACTTACATTTTACAGTTTACTGTTACATTACTTCCCCAGATTAGATATTCCGTGACTCTGCAGTGAACCACTTGTGGTTGTACATCAAGTAATTGCCTGGCTATTTGTATGATAGACAGTCTTTGCTCGCAGTTGCTGAGTATTCAGCTATTGTCGGTTATTTTGCTGGTTCTAATGGCTACTTAATGAAAAGCAAAACTTTATTTGCTTCATCTTTGTGATTCAAGCCAAAAAATGTTGTGCCAACTGTAATAAAATAAGGACAATATGCTGCAGACCAAATTGAAATCCCCGCCCCCCCCCCCCCCAACCAAAAGAAATGGTAGCTTTAAGCTATACATCAATGGAAGTTTAAAAGGTCATACTACCCTCTGCCAACGTGAAAGTGATTAAGTTCAGAGGAGCTGGAATGTTAAGATGTTTGTACTGTAGCAGCAGGCAGAGAATGCACTCCTGAGAACAGTGTTTAAATCCCCCAAACTTCCTACGAAGCAGAGGCTTTACTGCAATGATAAAAGGGTACATATGTTTGCTGGTATATTTTAAGCTTCCTACCTGTTGGCTGATGCTTTTCACTGGCCCAGGAGACGGCTGAAAATACGATACACTTTTCTCTCACCAGTTTTCTCACAACTTCTGAAAGTGTTGCCTATTTCCTGGTGTAGACTGCCCCTGGTATCTCGCCCAAGGGTCAATTTATTCAGGTGTCAATCCGGTGAGTGACAGCAAGCTATTCAGACACAGGGGACGTCACAGCTAAGCCTGATCCTGTCCTCAGCTGACATCCACACACCGCACGCACTTCCAGCTGGGGTTATTGGATAGAAGTGGAAGCCCTAGCTAGTCTATCTCTCCCTAAACCAGAAGCGCTGAGATCACTGCAGCGTCCATCCCACTACACCTACTGTGATCAGCTCTTTTCTATATCATTCTTCGGGATGTGGGCATCACTGGCAAAGCTGGCATTTATTGCCCATTCCTAGTTGTCCTTGAGAAGTTGGTGGTGGGACTTTTTCTTGAACTGCTGCAGTCTGTGTGGTGAAGGTACTCCCACAATGCCATTGGGGAGGGAGTTCCAGGATTTTGACCCAGCGACGATGAAGGAACGGCCGATATATTTCCAAGTCAGGGTGGTGTGTGACTTGGAAGGAAATTTGGAGGTGATGGTGTTTCCATGCAACTACTGTCCTTTGTCCTTCTAGGTGGTGGAGATGCTGCTGAAGAAGTATTGACGAGTTGCTGCAATGCATCCTGTAGACGGTACAGACTGCAGTCACGGTTTGCAAGGTTACCGAGCTAACTACTGAACATATTGTAGATCAAACCTGAAACATTCCGTGTCTGCATGGCATAAAGGTTTTATTTTTAAATTATATTTGTCCGGTGTTAATTGTAATTTTGGAGAAAAGTCACAGTTTGTAGTTATGTGTATGCAGCTCATTTTCTGTTGTCTGTGCAAGTTTGCATAAAACATTGAGATCTGTCAATTTTCATCCTTCTCATTTCCCAGCTCAACCTGACCCCACAACTTGATTATACACCTGGAAGAAGCAATGGAGCAATGTTATAAGGTTGCACTACTAGTGGGGAGCCTAACAGTGCAAATCAGAAAATGGGTGTGCACTGCTTGTCATTTTCTGATCATTCACTTTAATGGACCTGACCCCAACCACCCCTACTCCCAGTCCTGACCCCCAATCGCCTCCACTCCCAGCCCTGACCCCCAATCGCCTCCACTCCCAGCCCCGACCCCCAATCACCTCCACTCCCAGCCCCGACCCCCAATCGCCTCCACTCCCAGCCCCGACCCCCAATCGCCTCCACTCCCAGCCCTGACCCCCAATCACCTCCACTCCCAGTCCTGACCCCCAATCACCTCCACTCCCAGCCCCGACCCCCAATCGCCTCCACTCCCAGCCCTGACCCCCAATCGCCTCCACTCCCAGCCCCGACCCCCAATCGCCTCCACTCCCAGCCCCGACCCCCAATCACCTCCACTCCCAGCCCCGACCCCCAATCACCTCCACTCCCAGCCCCGACCCCCAATCTCCCTCGCTCCCGGCCCCGACCCCCAATCGCCTCCACTCCAAGCCCCGACCCCCAATCACCCTGCACTCCGGCCCCCGACCCCCAATCACCTCCCGCTCCCAGCCCCTGACCCCCAATCTCCCTCGCTCCCAGCCCCTGACCCCCAATCTCCTCCACTCCCAAGCCCCAACCCCCAATCTCCCCGCTCCCAGCCCCGACCCCCAATCACCCCTCTCCCAGTCCCGACCCCCAATCTCCTCCACTCCCAGCCCCAACCCCAATCTCCCCCGCTCCCTGGCCCCGACCCCCAATCTCCTCCACTCCCGGCCCCGACCCCCAATCTCCCCCGCTCCCAGCCCCGACCCCCCAATCTCCTCGCTCCCAGGCCCCGACCCCCAATCTCCCCGCTCCCGGCCCCGACCCCCAATCTCCCCCGCTCCCGGCCCTGACCCCCAATATCCCCGCTCCCGGCCCGACCCCTAATCTCCCCGCTCCCGGTCCTGACCCCCAATCTCCTCCGCTCCCGCCCGACCCCCAATCTCCCCCGCTCCCTGCCCCTGACCCCCAATCTCCCCCTGCTCCCGGCCCCGACCCCCAATCTCCTTCACTCCCGGCCCAACCCCCAATCTCCCCCGCTCCCAGCCCCGACCCCCACTCTCCCCCGCTCCCGGCCCTGACCCCCAATCTCCCCCGCTCCCGGCCCTGACCCCCAATCTCCCCTGCTCCCAGCCCCGACCCCCAATCTCCTTCACTCCCAGCCCCGACCCCACTCTCCCCCGCTCCCGGCCCTGACCCCCAATCTCCCCCGCTCCCGGCCCGACCCCCAATCTCCCCCGCTCCCGGCCCCGGCCCCCAATCTCCCCCACTCCCGGCCCAACCCCTAATCTCCCCCGCTCTCGGCCCAACCCCTAATCTCCCCCGCTCCCGGCCCAACCCCTAATCTCCCCCGCTCCCGGCCCCGACCCCCAATCTCCCCCGGTCCCGGCCCCAACCCCCAATCTGCCCCGCTCCCGGCCCAACCCCCAATCTCCCCCACTCCCGCCCCTGACCCCTAATCTCCCCCGGTCCCGGCCCCAACCCCCAATCTGCCCCGCTCCCAGCCCAACCCCCAATCTCCCCCACTCCCGCCCCTGACCCCTGCTCCTGGCCCCAACCCCCAATCTCCCCCACTCCCACCCCTGACCCCTGCTTCTGGCCCCAACCCCCAATCTCCCCCACTCCCACCGCTGACCCCTGCTCCTAGCCCCAACCCCCAATCTCACCCATTCCCACCGCTGACCCCCGCTCCTGGCCCCAACCCCTAATCTCCGCCCGTTCCCGGACCCCAATCTGTCCCACTCCTGGCCCCAACACCAATCTGCCCCATTGCCGACCCCCCACTCTCGGCCCCGATCTCCACCGCTCCCGGCCCATGACCCCCGATTTCCCCCCGCTCCTAACCCTTGATTCTTGATCACCACTCCCAGCCCCAACCCCCGATCCCTGACACTCCCGATCACCGATGGGGTAGATGATGACTTTGTGCGATGGTATAAAACGGGTGATAGCGAATCCACGGACCATTTTATATCTCTCCCAATTTTTATTTCCATTGACTTCAATAAAAATAAAAATCGAGACAGATGTAAAACTGAGGACAAAAGAACACGCATTGAGGGGTCATACCACCAACCAGATTTTTGTAGAGCTTATCACCGCGGTGCTGATTTGGACAGATCAGGTGGGGCCCTACTCTACAATCACATTTGTGTCTGCTCTGTTCTGCACAACTTTGCTACTGGACAAATGGAACCCATGCAGCCAGAAATGCTGGAAGGTGGAAGGTAACCTACAAAGAGAGAAGGAAGTGAAAGAGAAGGAAGGAGGAGTGGCCCCAGCTAATGCAAGGCCAAGCAGTCTGATGTGCCAAAGAATGATTGATGAGACTTTAATTAAAAGCAGCCCCGGTGCCCCTGCAGGAGCAGTCTTATGGGCCTCTCCTGGTCCCAACATGCTGGTCAAATCCTGTCTACCTTCACTACCATATCTATATGTTTTTCCCCCAACACCAACAGTCATATGTTACTTCTTACCAATAAATGATCACAAAGCATTCCAATGAAGCTCCAACCATCTTAACTCACCATTCCATATGTGTGTCCCTGCATCAATGTTTGCTTCCTCAGTGCTTTCCCTTGGTGAGATTGCAAGATGCATGTTCTGTACTTTCTAATCTTCTGCTCTTTCTGAATGTTACCGAAATGGAAGGAGCAAGTCCAGTATCATGTTGCTGCTTCTCAGTGGGGACCCCCATGACTCACCTGTGGCAAATGCCCTATTCTGCTGGGTTACAAGATGGATGTGTCTGGAGTTCATTCCTACCAGCTGTTGCTTAATTTCAGTCCTCTAACGTTGTGATATTTAAATGACAACTTTCCCTCCAAGGCTTACGATTTGTTTTAAGTGTCAGCTGTGTCTCAGTGGGTAGCACACTCACCTCTGAGTCAGAAGGTTGTGGGTTCAAGTCCCACTCCAGAGACTTGAGCACCTAAAGCTAGGCTGACATTCCACTGCAGTGCTGAGGGAGTGCTGCACTGTCGGAGGTGCCGTCTTTCGGATGAGAAGTTAAACTGAGGCCCCATCTGCTCTCTCAGGTGGACGTAAAAGATCCCATGGCACTATTTCAAAGAAGAGTAGGGGAGTTATCCCTGGTGTCCTGGCCAATATTTATCCCTCAACCAACAATAACAAAAACAGATTATCTGGTCATTATCACATTGCTGTTTGTGGGACCTTGCTGTGCGCATATTTGCTGCCGCATTTCCCACATTACAACAGTGACTCCACTTCAAAAGTACTTCATTGACTGTAAAGCGCTTTGAGACGTCTGGGCGTGAACGACGCTATATAAATGCAAATCTTTCTTTTTAAATCCATTTTCCCCTTTTCCTTGGTTGTCCCCGATATTAAATCAACAGTGGAAACAGGGCAGACAAGGGGAGGGAGATTTAGCATTTAAATATCATAGTGCGGAAGAAGAAAAGTGCATTTCTTATCAGCTGTTGCTTCTCATCTCCTAAGCCGGGAGAATATACACTGGGGCGAAAATCTTAGGCTATTCTGGTACACTCAGAGGGAGTCCTCCAAAAGACCACAAATTAGGCCGAGACTCAGATATGCTGGTCTTGCTCTGCAGTTTCAGGCATGGCCTGTTGGGGTGAATGGTCTGGGTTGGGTTCTCCCTCTGTCAGGAGTTCTTGCTTTTCTGGCTCTTGGAGGGGCCTGGCATAAACTGCCCTTCCCTTTCCTCATGGACCCCTTACAAAGGCATCCACAGGAGGCAACTTTTTAATGTTTCTGGAGGGGACCCGGTACACCTGCAGCCCCCCACCCCCCACCGACTACTCTTTAGCCAGACTTTCCAGTCTCTTTTGCAGGTGGGTGCCCTAGATGCACGCCCTGGTGGCATGGGTGCCTGTCATTACCATGCAAAATGGGATCTCTCCTGACTCCGCAAACTTTGGCGGAGTCATTGGCATTCTGGAGAGGGAGGGTGAACAGCCAGTTGTCATGGTGCATATAGGTACCAACAATATAGGTAAAAACCGGGATGAGGTCCTAAAAGCTGAATATAGGGAGTTAGGATGTAAATTAAAAAATAGGACCTCAAAGGTAGTAATCTCAGGATTGCTACCAGTGCCACGTGCTAGTCAGAGTAGAAATAGAAGGATATTTCAGATGAATACGTGGCTAGAGGAATGGTGCAAGGGGCAGGGATTCAAATTCCTGGGACATTGGAACCGGTTCTGGGGGAGGTGGGACCAGTACAAACTGGATGGTTTGCACCTGGGCAGGACCGGGAATGATGTCCTTGGGGGAGTGTTTGCTAGTGCTGTTGGGGAGGGTTTAAACTAAAATGGCAGGGGGTTGGGAACCTGTGCAGGGAGACAGAGGAAAGGGAAGCAAGGATAGAAGCAAAAGACAGGAAGGAGAAAAGCAAAAGTGGCAGTCAGAGAAATCAAGGGTGTAAATCAAACATGGCCACAGTAGATAATAATTCTAAAAGGTCTAAGAGTGTTAAAAAAACAAGCCTGAAGGCTTCTGTCTTAATGCGAGGAGCATTCGTAGTAAGGTGGATGAATTGGCTGTGCAAATAGATGTAAACGGATATGATATAATTGGAATTTTGGAGACGTGGCTCCAAGGTGACCAAGGCTGGGAATTCAACATCCAGGGGTATTCAATATTCAGGAGGGACAGGCAAAAAGGAAAAGGAGGTGGGTAGCATTGCTGGTTAAACAGGAGATTAGCACAATAGTAAGGAAGGATATTAGCTCTGATGATGTGGAATCTGTATGGGTAGAGCTGAGAAATACCATGGGGCAGAAAACGTTAGTGGGAGTTGTATACAGACCCCCAAACAGTAATGCTGAGGTTGGGGATGGCATTAAATGGGAAATTAGAGATGCGTTAAATCAGGGGACAGCAGTTATCATGGGTGACTTCAATCTACATATAGATTGGGCTAACCAAATTAGTAACAATACTGTGGAGGAGGAATTCCTAGAGTGTATACGGGATGGTTTCCTGGACCAATATGTCGAAGAACCAACTAGAGATCAGGCCATCTTAGACTAGGTATTATGTAATGAGAAAGGATTAATTAGCAATCTTGTTGTGTGAGGCCCCTTGGGGAGGAGCGATCATAATATGATAGAATTCTTCATTAAGATGGAGAGTGAAGTAGTTGCCTCAGAGACTAGGGTCCTGAATTTAAATAAAGGAAACTATGATGGTATGAGGCGCGAATTGGCTAGGATGGATTGGGGAACGTTACTTAAAGGGTTGACGGTGGATAGGCAATGGCAAACATTTAAAGATCACATGGATGAACTACAGAATTTGTTCATCCCTGTTTGGCATAAAAATAAAACAAAAAAGGTGACTCAATCGTGGCTAACAAGAGAAATTAGGGATAGCATAAGATCCAAGGAGAGGACATATAAATTGGCCAGAAAAAGCAGCAAACCTGAGGATTGGGAGCAGTTTAGGGTTCAGCAAAGGAGGACAAAGGGATTAATTAAGAGGGGGAAAATAGAGTATGAGAGTAAGCTTGCAGGGAACATAAAAACTGACTGTAAAAGCTTCTATAGATATGTAAAAGAGAAAAAGATTGGTGAAGTCTAGCATAGGTCCCTTGCAGTCAGAATCAGGGGAATTTATATTGGGAAACAAAGAAATGGCAGACCAATTAAATACATACTTTGGTTCTGTCTTCACAAAGGAGGACACAAATAACCTCCCAGAGATGTCGGGGAACATAGGGTCTAATGAGAGGGAAGAACTGAATGAAATCAGTATTTGTAGGGAAATGGTGTTCGGGAAATTGACGGGATTGAAGGCCGATAAATCCCCAGGGCCTGATAATCTACATCCTAGGATACTTAAAGAAGTGGCCCTAGAAATAGTAGATGCATTGCTGGTCATCTTCCAAAATTCTATAGACTCTGGAACAGTTCCCATGGATTGGAGGGTAGCTAATGTAACCCCACTGTTTAAAAAAGGTGGGAGAGAGAAAACGGGGAATTATAGACCGGTAAGCCTTACATCGGTAGTGGGGAAAATGCTAGAGTCCATTATAAAAGATGTAATAGCAGAGCACTTGGAAAACAGTGACAGGATCGGACAAAGTCAACATGGATTTACAAAAAAGGTAAATCATGCTTGACTAATCTACTGGAATTTTTTGAGGATGTAACTGGTAGAATAGATAAGGGAGAACCAGTGGATGTGGTGTATTTGGACTTTCAGAAGGCTTTCAATAAGGTCCCACATAAGAGATTGGCGTGCAAAGTTAAAGCACACGGGATTGGGGGTAAGGTACTGACTTGGATAGAGAACTGGTTGGCAGACAGGAAGCAAAGAGTTGGAATAAACGGGTCTTTTTCCGAGTGGCAGGCAGTGACTAGTGGGGTATCGCAGGGATTCACAATATATATTAATGATCTAGACGAGGGAACTAGATGTAATATCTCCAAGTTTGCAGATAACACAAAGCTGGGTGGGCGTGTGTGTTGTGAGGAGGATGCAGAGAAACTCCAGTATGATTTGGACAGGTTGGGTGATTGGGCAGATGCATGGCAGATGCAGTATAATGTGGATAAATGCGAGGTTATCCACTTTGGTGGCAAAAACAGGGAGGCAGATTATTATCTGAATGGCAATAGATTGGGAAAAGGGGAAGTGCAACGAGACCTGGGAGTCCTTGTGCACCAGTCGTTGAAGGTAAGCATGCAGGTGCAGCAGGCGGTTAAGAAGGCAAATGGTATGTTGGCCTTCATAGCGAGAGGATTCGAGTACAGGAGCAAGGATGTCTTGCTGCAGTTGTACAGGGCCTTGGTGAGACCACACCTTGAGTACTTATGTGCAGTTTTGGTCGCCTTATCTGAGGAAGGATGTTCTTGCCATGGAGGGAGTGCAGCGAAGATTCACCAGACTGATACCTGGGATGGCAGGAATGACGTATGAAGAGAGATTGGGACGATTGGGCTTGTATTCGCTAGAGTTTAGAAGAATGAGAGGGGATCTCATTGAAACTTATAAAATTCTAACAGGACTAGACAGACTAGATGCAGGAAGGATGTTCCCGATGGTGGGGGAGTCCAGAACCAGGGGTCACAGTCTAAGGATAAGGGGTAAGCCATTATGACTGAGATGAGGAGGAATTTCTTCACCCAGAGAGTGGTGAACCTGTGGAATTCTCTACCACAGAAGGCAGTTGAGGCCAATGCATTAAATATATTCAAGAAGGAGTTAGATATATTTCTTAAGGCTAAAGGGATCAAGAGATATGGGGAGAAAGCAGGGCAGGGTACTGAATTTGGATGATCAGCCATGATCTCATTAAATGGCGGAGCAGGCTCGAGGGGCCGAATAGCCTACTCCTGCTCCTATCTTCTATGTTTCTATGTGCCCCCTCCCCGGACATTCAGGCCCGCTGTGTTTTTGGGCCTGGAACTGCCTTAACTTCCTGTTTGTGAAGACTGAGCTTTGTGGCGTTTTCTACATTTCAAGGAACCATTAAATGCAAGCTTTTTACACTTCGAGGCTGTATTATCAGACTTTTCATCAGTTATCCCTGTTAAACTACTTGAGAAACTGAAAGAGTATTACTACAGATGTACATGCATATGTTCTTTCCCATTTTTGAATAGGTGTCTCAGAAAATTAGCCACAGAATAATTGCACATCCAACCATTTTGATTAGCAGTTATTAATATCTACAGAAATAGATTATTAATAATTAAAAGGAAGAAAATATATCGCTTAATCAGTAACTAATACCATAACAATTGTGTAGGGAGAAGTGCAATGATCACAATTGGAAGCAGCCCCACAATAAGATTCTTCAAAGATTGTAATAGCTGACTAAAATATCCGAGAGAAAGAGATTAATAACATTGTGATTTGCAGTTTTTAGAGTTACTTATTGAATTACATAGAATATACAGCACAGAAACAGGCCATTCGGCCCAACTAGTCCATGCCAGCTTATTGACAGATACCTTTTGTTAAGAATGAAATGGGGTCAGTTTGGCAGAAAGAATGGGATACACAGCATGGAAAAAGGCAGTTGTAGCAACTAACACATAGGTATAGTGGGTAGCACAGGGACTTTGTGTACAAACCACTAACAGCTTATAGCAGCATGCAATTGAATTCACATTGGCATGATGCCAATCGCTGGTGTGGCTATTGTTTCAACCAGCACTATTTTGGCGCAGGTAAATCAACCAAAATTTTGACACAGATATCAGATCCAATCCAAAGATAGTATAACCCACCCCTGCCTTGCTTAATGTACCTGTTCTGAAGGGAGAAAATTAAACTTTTCCAAACTAAAACTTCATTTGACTCCCTAAGAAATATTTACATTTTTACAGGAAGTAATTAATTTTGTCATGCCTTGTACAAAACAAAAGTTTTCCTGTATTACTGTGCAACAACTGCGGCTTGATGGCAGACGGCAATTGAGAAGCTATTGGACTATATCTTTCCAAATGTGACTGAGCTCAGTTATTATGAGATGACGCAGAGCATTCAGATCATGGTTTTTTCAAAATCCAGCACTCTGTGTTCCCCACCAATCAGGCTTTGTTACTCTTCCTCTCTTAAAATGATTACTCATATTGGAATGCGATATTCAGCAGCCTTTTCGATCAGAGGGGCTTCACACATCAGTCCCATCCTATCCACGTGTGCAACTCTCCAGCAATAGTACTGGGAAGAAATGAGGAATGGGAACCCTGGCTGATTTCCCCTGCAGAGCCTAAGGGTACTGAGGCTAGTTCACTCACTGTAGACCCCAGCAAGCTATGCCAGAAACCAGTCCCCACTCCCACATTGAGGCCAATAACATCTGTACTTTGTCCTCATGGTTTCTACTGGCATCTTGACCATCCCTCCCTCCCCTCCCAGCTGGTTTGTCACATATTACTGACTATAAATATAAATAAAGCAGCACAGATATTATAATGCGTTTATGTTGTCCAAGAAAAGTTAAAAGTGCAGCCCCAACTGGGCGAACATCTCTGCACAGTTCCCAAAGTGCTGAAGATAGGCTTGCAGCAGATCCCTGTTACAGATGAATGGCGCGAATGTAACAAGGACAAGGGGAAAGGGTGCGGAGCCGAACTGAGTAGAGAGAGAGAGAGAGGTGGTTGGGGTTTTTGGAGGGGGTGTCTCGGAGCAGCATGTCCACCCAGGGGGCCGGACAGTGTGTCCAGCAGGCGGCCTGCATTGTGGGATGGGCGGAAGTGGTTGACCAGTGATTGAATGTGATTGAGGATTGTGGCCAAACTGCAGCTGCGGCAGTGAGCGAGCGAGAGAGAGAGAGCGCCTTTCACTCAGCGGCGGGGGAGAGACTCGAGTGAGTGAGCCGGAGTGCGATCGCTCAACAACGCCGCCGCATTATGCCTTCCCTTCTCATCTCGGCATGGAGGCTGGAACGGTGAGAGGAAAACGCATCAGAAAGATCGGCATCCTGTTCTGCTTGGTTGCAACGTTTAGCAGTGCGATCGGACAGAAAGGTGGGTCTCAGAGAGAGAGAGAGAGAGGAGTCTGCTGTGTGTAAAACTCTGGGCTTTTCTCTCTACACTAGTTTCTCAGTCGGTAGGGACAGGGGCTGTTGGTGAGCTTTGATGACTTCTCTTGAGTTGGTTTGTGGTCTTTACGAAGTGTTTAGTATTTCTACACCCGCCCCCCTTTCCATGTAACAGTGAAGTGAGGTTTTCTGGAGTAGTGCAGAGATTAAGTAAAAGCTGGGGATGGGGGATGGGATCCACCGGGGCTCTTGTGAACATTTAAAGAGGTAGGATCTGTTTTTTTCTTGTGGCCTACAGGCCAATTTTCTTTCTCCAGTTGTTAAGTTTTCTGCTTTAATCTAATTCGAATGCTGTAAACTGGTTAGATGATAAAGAGATGCATTTTTTGAACAATTCGGTGTTTCGTGGTTTGCAGTTGTAATTTTTAAGTTTGGTACTTCATTAATGTTACTTCCTCATTAATTTTATAGCTGTATCTGTAGGAGATACTTGCCTTCCTTTTCGGCAGTGTCAGATCGATATAATTCTGGAACTGAGAGTTTTTTTAGTGGACTGATTTTGTAGCATAGGGAGGAGCCCTAAGAGAATATGTTCCCATATTGGAGATAAATTACACCCTCCAAGTGTGTTCAAATTTATTCTACAGTCAAGAATATGCAATCTGTATATAAATGTTGCCCATCGTCACCTTTTGCTTGAGTTCTGCCAAGAGTAGGGTTTCCGTTTAAGTTTTGTCCCAAAAAGACTAGGTAAGTGGCTTTGTTCTGCTTTAGAACTGGACCCATTGTCAATAATCAGCAACCCATTGTCAATGATGTATACAATAAACAAGATCGTGCTTGTCATGCAATTCTAAAAGCAAAAGTATGATAGCATGTACAAGATAAATTTATCGTGTCACTATGTTTGTGACATTTAGCTACTAACTGATAACGTGGGTAGCTTTTTGAGTTAACTGAAATATCAAAGGGGTGAAAGTTTGCCACTCTCTTTCACGGCTATAAATATCCATTGATTTAAATGTTACCTTGCTGCCAATTCTCTCCTCTTGCTCCTCCTGCCCAATCCAATATGCCGAAGCTCTCCTCTTGACTTCAACACTCCAGTCTCCCTTCCTATACTTGTACGTAGCTTTCAGCCGTGGCTCAGTGGTAGCACTCTCACCTCTGAGGCAGAAGGTCATGGGTTCAAATCCCACTCCAGAGACTTGAGCACAAAATCTAGGCTGACACTGAGGGAGTGCTGCACTGTTGTTTGTGCTGTCTTTCAGATGAGACGTTAAACCGAGGCCCTGTCTGCCCTCTCAAGTGGACGTAAAAGATCCCGTGGCCCTATTTGAAGGAGAGCAGTTCTCCCTGGTATCCTGGCCAATATTTATCCCACTAATACAGATTATCTGGTCAGTATCACTGTTTGTGGGACCTTGCTGTGTGCAAATTGGCTGCCACGTTTCCTACATTACAACAGTCACTACATTTCAAAAGTACTTCATTGGCTGTAAAGCACTTTGGGGTGCCCTGTGAATGGTGCTATATAAATGCAAGTCTTTATTTTTCTTTTACATTTTTACTCCCATTCTACCATAACCACAGTTGCTTTCTGATACTCTCCGTATCCAGCTCCACTGCAGGTACAGCACCTGCTTTTCTCCCACTCCCTGGCTCCCTATAGGCCTGACAGCTGCTGCACTCCCACAGATAGTATCATCAACTATCTCTCTATCTTCATACCATTGAGCTACTGGTTCCCCCACCCCCACACTTCAGCCTTTGCAGTCAGCCAGAGCCAGTGCAACTGCAGCCTCTACTAAACACCTGATTCCTCAATCCATAGAAAATACAATCTATCCCCCAGCAGCCTCCCCTGTTTTTGATCCCTTTACGTTACTGCAAATGTGGAATCACAATCGCAGACCTGCACCAGCTGCCATTTACAGTACATCAGTCGCCCAGTGCCGAATTAAACTCGAACAACCTGAATTTGCATAAGCACAAGCAGCTACAACTCAAACTCAAAAACCCTTGGATTTCAACTATACTGTGCCGTGTAGCTAAAAGTCTTGAGCAGCGCTCTGTTATGAGAGACCCTGGCAGTGACCAAGAGGCAGCAGGAGCCACTAATTCAGAACGCCCTGCTGATCCCACTCACTGCCCCCAGGGCCAGCAAAGTATAAACCCACCACCTACTTTTTGCAAATAATTTCATCTCTTAAAAATTTTGAAAGTATTATTTCTCTCTTTTTAAAAAAAAAAAAAAAAATTTGTTCCGAGCCACCACCCTTAAACTCCATGCGTAAGATTACAAACTTAGTATCCATTAAAATCAGCCCGAACCATGTCCGTAACATCCACTCTATATTGTTCCTCCTCTCCCCAACACAGCCCAGCTCCGATTTGAAGGTGCTCACGGAATTACCTGTATCCCACTCCCCTTGTCACGTCAATAATTAACTCAGTTACTAACTATATTGAAAATGAATTAAATTACACATTGCAATCCAACAGTTTATATATTCAATACATTTAAAACTCCATACATGCAATATATTGGTCCAAAAATTCCTGTAACCGATCAGCGAACAGTGCCCGCCATTAGTTAGACTTGCCCTTGCCCATTTAATCGCCATGATATTTTGCCCTGCAAGTTGCTGGAAGTGCAATATGGAAACAGCGCAGCACCCTCTACAGCGCATCCGACGCCTGTGTGAAAAGGGCAAGCAACTGTGTATCTCCTAAACCAATCAGATTAAAGGATTGTGAAATGAAGAGAGCAAGGTATGAACAAGGAAGTGTAAGTTAGAGTGGATGAATTCAATGTCAAATCAGGTACAGAAAGAGAAATAGAGAGGGAAAGAAAGATTGGATTAAGAGAGAGAAAAAGAGACAAAAAGTAATAAGAACATTTTAATTTTAAAAAAAATCTCCAACAACAGTTAAAACCTGAAGGAATGAGACTCCACACTTGTAATAGTTAATTTTCAGTGCGAGAGGTTGACTGGCAACAATTAGCACTTATCACGTCGTTAAGAGGATACTTGGACCTGACTTGACTGAACTTTCTGTGGCGGGTTTACTTCATATCTACCGTGCAAGTACAGTAACTTCACGCCGCTCAATGTATTTGAATGGGGAGCAACGATGCCATTTTCACAAAGCTAGCGGTGGAGCGGCGCATCTCCGACAGTGACTTCTCGATTTCCGGTTTTAATTGCGCATCTGCCCTCGCCTGAAATTGCTGTGGCATTTGCACTTAAATAACGGCGAGTGCTATTAGCCTCGCCATTATTTTGACCGGTTTTTGGGCCAATATCATATAAATACAGCATTGACTTCCTCACTACAATTTAAATGAGTGAAATGAGAGGGAAATTTATTGCTTCATATCTCTTTTTACAAACCTGCTAGTTTTCTGCATGAGTATCGTCGTGGGAGATTAGTATGTATAAAACTTGTGTGTCTGTCACACTCCAGGCATCATACTTTGTTACAGATGAAAAATAATTTTAAAAAAATAGAAAGAAAGGCAGGCATTTAATACTATGTTCCTCTGACTCGTGCCTGAAATTTACAAGCAGCTGCCTGCAGGGAATACTTGATCAGTGGCCTTAAAGGGACAGGCCAGATTAACAATTAAACCTAATAACCTTGCTCCAGATTACCCATGAGCCATGCCACAGTACAATCCAGTGATAGGAAAATTTAGGAACACCATTCCATCTCCCGTGATCTTGCTTGCAGGCCGAGTGGTGGAGGTCCAGGGATGAGCAGGAGTGGTTTGGGGAGGGGCGCAGCAAGTGGTAGGTTATGGCAGAGGTGCTGGTGGCAAAGTGGCCAGTCAGATAATGGGGCAATGAGGAAAAGAGGTGGTAGGTCAACTTTTGAGATAAGTTAGGACCTGTCTCGTCGTCTTTCTATGTTTCCTGAGCTGGTTGTGGACATTTAAGCAGACAATTGTAATGGCAACAGAAAGGAAGCTGAATTATTTTCCCTACTAACTGATGGTGATTGTGACAAACAGAATAAATCAGAAAACTGGAACACTAGCTTAGAATGAACCGATCAGAAAGCTGGATCATGAAGCTACAGAGGCAAACATTGTTATTCGATTTATATACACACACTAGGTGTAAAGAGGAAACTCATTAAAACTGACATCAGGCATAAAATAAACCTGTAGTTTGATGTGTAATAAATTTCAAATTTAACTTATGTTGAAGTTGTTTTGTTATATATTATAATATATATTGAATTGCAGCAAGTTAGATCCTGTAGCTCCTTTTCACCTATAACGTAACATTAGCTCCTGAGCCACTTGGATCTTTGAGATCATTAAACATGACAAAACTTGAGAGTATAGATTGTGTCTAGTGCAGTAAAAAAATGTTTATAACAAAAAACTTGCCACTTGGCAAATCGACCTTTTGTTTCTTTGAGCGTTCCCAAGTATACTTGGCAGTTATAAATAAGTTTTACACTCCAGCTTTTAGTCAGAAGAAGTGAATCATCAGTGGAATCAGATACATCTTTGATAAAGTCGGTAGGATATAGAAGAGTTGCAACAGGCCATGAGCAACCAGATGCAGTAGAAAGGCAGTGAGAAACACATCGAATACCTGCAGGCTGGCAGGTTGCTTTGTTTATCAACTGATCAAAGCTCAACAGCGCCTTGTCACTCTCCACTTAGCCTGGGATGTTTTCCAGCTCTGACTCTGGCTGGTTTCAGTGACTTGATAGTGCCCTGTGTTACTGAGCATTGCTTCTGATTGCTCCGGACATATTAATTTATGATTGCAAATGCAAGAATGTGGAAGTTAGCCTAACTTTACTTGGTGGGAGGAGGGCGATGCAGTTTTATATTTTGCTCTCTTTTCTGTATCCTTTCTCCGCTAGGTGAGTGTATCTTCACAGGCCTTCCTCTGGCGTTTAAGCACAAGTTGCTGGGACTACAGACTAACTAACAGTGAAGATTATTTCATACTGAAGCCCCAGAAAATCCTCTTTGTTTATTCTGTACGAGCCCACGTTCTTTTATGTAGTGGTTTTTTAAAAATTCATTTATGGGATGTGGGCGTCGCTGGCAAGGCCAGCATTTATTGCCCATCCCTAATTGCCCTTGAGAAGGTGGTGGTGAGCCGCCTTCTTGAACCGCTGCAGTCCGTGTGGCAAAGGTACTCCCACAGTGCTGTTGGGGAGGGAGTTCCAGGATTTTGACCCAGCGACGATGAAGGATCGGCGATATATTTCTAAGTCAGAATGATGTGTGATTTGGAGGTGGTGGTGTTCCCATGCGCCTGCTGCCCTTGTCCTTCTCGGTGGTAGAGGTCGCGGGATTGGGAGGTGCTGCTGAAGAAGCCTTGTCTAGTTGCTTGCAGTGCATCTTGTAGATGGTACACACTGCAGCCACGGTACGCCGGTGATGGAGGGAGTGAATGTTTGATGTGTTGGATGGGGTGCCAATCAAGCGGGCTGCTTTGACCTGGATGGTGTCGAGCTTCTTGAGTGTTGTTGGAGCTGCACTCATCCAGGCAAGTGGAGAGTATTCCATCACACTCCTTACTTGTGTCTTGTAGATGGTGGAAAGGCTTTGGGGAGTCAGGAGGTGAGACACTCGCCACAGAATACCTATCCTCTGACCTGCTCTTGTTGCCACAGTATTCATGTGGCTGGTCCAGTTAAGTTTCTGGTCAATGGTGACCCCCAGGATGTTGATGGTGGGGGATTCGGCGATGGTAATACTGTTGAATGTCAAGGGGCGGTGTTTAGACTCTCGCTTGTTGGAGATAGTCATTGCCTGGCACTTCTGTGGCGCGAATGTTACCTGCCACTTATCAGCCCAAGCCTGAACGTCGTCCAGGTCTTGTTGCATGCGGGTATGGACTGCTTCATTATCTGAGGAGTTGTGAATGGCACTGAACAGTGTGCAGTCATCAGTGAACATCCCCATTTCTGACCTTATGTTGGAGGGAAGGTCATTGATGAAGCAGCTGAAAATGGTTGGGCCTAGGACACTGCCCTGAGGAACTCCTGCAGCGATGTCCTGGGACTGTGATGATTGACCTTCAACCACTTTCCTTTGTGCTAGGTATGACTCCAACCAGTGGAGCGTTTTCCCCCCGATTCCCATTGACTTCAGTTTTACTCGGGCTCCTCGATGCCATACTCGCTCAAATGCCATACTCGCTCAAATGCTACCTTGATGTCGAGGGCAGTCACTCTCACCTCACCCCTGGAATTTAGCTCCTTTGTCCATGTTTGGACCAAGGCTGTAATGAGGTCGGGAGCCGAGTGGTCTTGGCGGAACCCAAACTGGGCATCAGTGAGCAGGTTATTGGTGAGTAAATGCTACTTGATAGCACTGTCGATGACACCTTCCATCACTTTGCTGATGATTGAGAGTAGACTGATGGGGCGGTAATTGGCCGGGTTGGATTTGTCCTGCTTTTTGTGGACAGGACATACCTGGGCAGTTTTCCACATTGTCGGATAGATGCCAGTGTTGTAGCTATACTGGAACAGCTTGGTTAGAGGCGCGGCTAGTTCTGGAGCACAAGTCTTCAGCACGACAGCTGGGATGTTGTCGGGGCCCATAGCCTTTGCTGTATCCAGTGCACTCAGCCGTTTCTTGATATGACATGGTGTGAATCGAATTGGTTGAAGACTGGCTTCTGTGATGGTGGGGACCTCAGGAGTAGGCCAATATGGATCATCCACTCGGCACTTCTGGCTGAAGATGGTTGCAAATGCTTCAGCCTTGTCTTTTGTACTCACGTGCTGGGCTCCACCATCATTGAGGATGGTGATATTCATGGAGCCTCTTCCTCCCGTTAGTTGTTTAATGGTCCACCACCATTCACGACTGGATGTGGCAGGACTGCAGAGCTTTGATCTGATCCGTTGAATCGCTTAGCCCTGTCTACAGCATGCTGCTTCCGCTTTTCAGCATGCAGGTAGTCCTGTGTTGCAGCTTCCCCAGCTTGGCACCTCATTTTTAGGTACGCCTGGTGCTGCTCCTGGCATGCTCTTCTACACTCCTTATTGAACCAGGGTTGGTCCCCTGGCTTGACGGTAATGGTAGAGTGAGGGATATGCCAGGCCATGAGGTTACAGATTGTGGTGGAATACAATTCTGCTGCTGCCCCACAGCGCCTCATGGATGTCCAGTTTTTAGCTGTTCTGAATCTATCCCATTTAGCACGGTGGTTGTGCCACACAACACGATGGAGGGTATCGCAGACCCAGACTGGCAGTCATGTCCTTCAGGACTCGGCCAGCTTGGTCAGTAGTGATGCTACCGAGCCATTCTTGGTGATGGACATTGAAGTCCCCCACCCAGAGTACATTCTGTGCCCTTGCTACTCTCAGTGCTTCTTCCAAATGATGTTCAACATGGAGGAGTACTGATTCATCAGCTGAGGGAGGGAGGTAGGTGGTAATCAGCAGGAGGTTTCCTTGCCCATGCTTGACCTGAAGCCATGAGACTTCATGGGGTCCGGAGTCAATGTTGAGGACTCCCAGGGCCACTCCTTCCCGACTGCATACCACTGTGCCGCCACCTCTGATGTATCTGTCCTGCTAGTGGGACAGGACATACCCAGGGATGGTGATGGAGGAGTTTGGGACAAAGGTATGATTCTGTGAGTATGACTATGTCAGACTGTTGCTTGACTAGTCTGTGGGACAGCTCTCCCAATTTTGGCACAAGTCCCCAGATGTTGGTGAGGACTTTGCAGGGTCGACTGGGCTGGGTGTAGCCGGTGCCGAGGTCGATGCCAGGTGGTCCGTCCTGTTTCATTTTTTAAATTGTTTTTCATAGCCGTTTGTTACAACTGAGTGGCTTGCTAGGCCATTTCAGGGGGCAGTTAAGAGTCAACCACATTGCTGTGGGTTTGGAATCACATAGGCCAGACCAGGTAAGGATGGCAGATTTCCTTCCCTAAAGGACGTTAGTGAACCAGATGGGTTTTTAGGACCATCCGATAATTTCATGGTTACCATTACTGATGCTAGTAATTATTCCAGATTTATTTAAATTCCCCAGCTGCCGTGGTGGGACTTGAAATCACGTCTCTGGATCATTAGTCCAGGCCTCTGGATTACTAGCCCAGTGACCTTACCACTACGCTATAGTTCCCTATGTGTATTCCATAAAATCCAAAGTGGTTGTGCAAGCACAGATAGTTTCCGGCAATGATCTCTGAGTTGAGTGGAAGGATTCATTTGCAATGTCAAGATCTCAGTCTGCCCACTAGATGAGCTGGAAAAGCAACTAGATCCAACAGAAAATAAGTTATAAAATCACTGGTAGCAATGGGTAGCATGTTAGTTATAAAACTTGCACTGTGAGTGTTCTGTGAATTGATGGTGTATCTGTGCGTCAATGACTTTTGAAATCTTTAGTCCAACAAAACTGAACAGTTAAGCGACAGCTTGTATAGCAGCTGGTATGGAAACAGTCACCATTCAGCTTGTTTCCCTTTACCTATAAAGGTGCCCATTTACTTTAATTCTTAAATTTAATTTACTATCAAACAGAAAATTTGCTAATGGATAGAGGGAGTATTGCTTTGTGGCGCTCCATTAAAAGGCAAGGAAAGTTATATGCAAGATATTCTCTTTTCATCTACTCTAGTTGCAATACTCCCATTTATTGCAGCCTTTTTTTAAAAAAAAGCAAAAACATTAAAATGTAATCATGCACAGATGCCTTGGGCTTTTTGATGTTTTATTTCTTACATTTTTAAATGCTCAGAACTTTGTAAAACAGCTTGATTTATTTTCTCTTGCAAATCTTTCTGATGAAAACTACTGATTTTTAAAGCAAATTCAACTGCAACCTAAAAAGGCAAACCAGTTTACTTTTTTTCTTTTATAACCGTCTATATTTTAAAACAATATACTTTCTGAGCCTCGGGGCTTTTTGTTTGCTGGCCAGCTTGGCTCGATTGTTTTTTTTTAAGCTGATGTATCTCACACAGCTTTTATGTAATTCTATTCACCATTCAGCGAAGAGATTGAGAGATATATTTAATAAGGGAGAAATGGCATTGATGTTTTGCAGAACTGTCTAGTGCTATTAAAATGACATCTTCACGGTATAGTGAGGTGAAAATATTGTTCATGTTAATGTAGTTTGGACAGCAGGAAGACCCTGGGTCACTGAAGGCTATGATGTCCTATGGTTGCTGCTCAGGAAATGTGCTTTTGCTTTTCATGTTTCGTTCTGTTGTCACTGAATCAATTTAACCAGTTTTTGGTTTGGGATTTAATTCTGTTGTGTAAATGCTCCGGGTGTGTGCACATTTCGTTGACTCCAGAACCGTTATAGTTGACATAAAATTCTTACAGGGGTAGATGCTGAGAGGCTGTTTCCCCTGACTCGGGAGTCTAGAACTAGGGGTCATTGTGTCAGAATAAGGGGTCGGCCATTTAGGACTGAGACGAGACATTTCTTCACTCAAAGGGTTGTGAATCTTTGGAATCCTCTACCCCAGAGGGCTGTGGATGCTCAGTCATTGAGTATATTCAAGACAGAGGTCGATAGATTTTTGGATATTAAAAGAATCAAGGGATATAGGGATAGTGCAGGAAGATGGAGTTGAGGTTGAAGATCGGCCATGATCTTATTGAATGGCAGAGCAGGCTCGAATGGCCGACTCCTGCTCCTATTTCACATGTTCTTATGACAACTTGTTTTGGTGGTGGGGGGTGGTTATAGCTTTCATAGAAAGCTCTAGTGTACCAACAAATCTTTGCATAGTAAAAGTGCTAAAATGTATCCTTTTTTTGTACTACATGAATTGTTGGAGGCCTGGGAAGTGCAGTCATGGAAAGCAGAAAGGCTGAATTTGCAGCTATTACAAATTCAACTCGTACAATACAAAAGATTTTTGGTGGGCTCCCAAATTCGATATGTAGCTGCCTCCATACTGATTATCCTGTGTAGGACTGATGGGAGAATCCTAACATCGCGAATCAGGGCTTCCATTCCCCCCAAAATCCCTCCGACTACTGACTGGAATTTGTAGATGGCTTTGGTGTAAGATTGACTTTGGACTGACAGATTCCTTGTTGCTCACCATTGCGCCAGATGTTGGAATGCAGTTCGACAGTCTGATTCCTCATTTATGTTTACAGTATGCTATCCAGAGGTTGCCCTGATTCTGGAGACAAAGCTGCAGTATAAATGAGGCACCAAGCCTGCTCCTGGGGACAGAAAGCATCACACGTTGGAAGTGGTTTAGTTCTCAGTCTCCAGAAGCAAAATGCTGCCAGTGATGAATATAAATAGTTTTTTTTTCCGTCACCAACTACAGAGAGGCTGAATTGTCAGCACCCCCCATTTTGAACACGGCAGCTGCACTGCTAACAATAGACTCTTGCTCTGAATATAGTCCAGGTCTTCATTAGTATTAACGCACCCAAATACTTCATATGCTCGCGGCACAGTTGAACCTACATAGGAAACAATCCATTTTGTGTGTGGAGAATGGCGCACACGTTGTTGGGTTTATTTCAGGAAAAGGCCCAGGTAACACATTTGCCACAATAGTGCATCGAATCTAGTAGATTATTCTTATTTATTTTGTGGAGCTATTTTTTGTCAAGTATGTGTATGTTTTCTGTTGAATCTTGATGTGGACTTGAGAGCACAACTCCAGTCGATCATTTGGCCCAAACACCTCCACTCCGTTATTTGTGAGCTGTCACTGGACCACTGGATATGGTCGTTGATAGATTAGCATGTATGTAATACGTCAGTAGAATAAGAAACTTTGTCTCGCGAGTCTAATACAAGTTTAAATGCAAAAAATATTGGATTTGATTAGAAATGACCTAAAGCTGTCCCACCCTTCTCCAGCTGTATCACTGTTTTGACTGATTACTGGGATTTAGTTCGAGAACCTAGTCTCTGTTTAGCACCCTGGCTAAGATCAGCTGTTCATTGTGTGGGAAATTTTAGGCACCAAAGCACGGCCTGTTTACCTGCTGCCCAGTGAGGCTTCTTACATAAATTGGATGATAATCCTGTGGGACATGTTCAAGTAGGAGCTAAACACTGAAAGCAATGGCATAAGGTGCTAAAGCAATCCAGATTTTAATACCTGATGCAATAGCTATTTGTGTTTCATCCCCTAAAAACGATGAATAAAGATTTTAATGTAAGTGCCCTCGTAGGGCAGTAGGTACTAACATACTGTGCATCGCAGTGAGTAGGTATCTGGGAGTACACAGTTCTGAGTCCCAACATGTCCAGGATCTGATTGCTTTGGGGCTAAAATCTCTCTGGACATTAATACTTTCTCAGGACACTAAAGATGACAAAGTTCCAGTGTGTTGTTTATTTAGAGGAAAGCATGAATGCAGCAATATTCTGCCGTTCCATCATGTATTTATTTGTAATACACATTAGGCTGTGGGGGAATCGATCCAAAGCAGGTATGTTTGATGTAGTAAACCAAAGTGGTGCTGTCCAGTGACTTATAACATCAGTGCAACTTTGGAGCAGGGTTATGATGAGTGTCCCAAAACCTTGTTAACTATTCATAGCTCATTTATTCCCCTACCTGTGTTCTTTTACTATGGGTAAATTTTGATTCTGATAAATGGAGAGGTAGATTTTGATGGTTGGCAGGTTTTGGTTGGGCTGGCTGGCAAAGCACAGCCATTGGCCGCCCAATAGTCCCGACAGGAGGCCTGGTCCATTTTGAGAGCCGGGCCTCATTAGAATTGGGTCGGGGGGCTGCGGGCAGAAAATGAGCCTGCAATATTGAGCAGCCCAGTCGAGAAGAAGGTAGATCCGGAGAGGGGAAGGGGAAAGGACTCGGTGCAGCAACAGCCCAGCTTGTTTTTGTAGAGCCCAGATGAGCAGTCCAAAAATAAGTTAGAACTTATCTGCTGGGCTCCTCTTCAGCTGGACCACCAGCTGATATGGGGGGTAATTAGCTCATCCGCTCAAACCCTCATCCATGCCTCTGTTATCTCCAGACCCAATTATTCCATTGCTCTCCTGGCTGGCATCACACCTCCTACCCTCGGTAAACTTGAGCTGATACAAAACTCTGCTGCCCGTATCCTTACTTGCACCAAGTCCCATTCACCCATCAACCCTCTGCTCGCGGAGCTACATTGGCTCCCAGTCCGACAATGCTTCGATTTAAAAAATGCTCATTCTTGTGTTCAAATCCCTCCGTGGCCTTGCCCCTCCCTCTCAGCAACTTACTCCAGCCCTACAACCCTCCGAAATCTCTGCACTCCTCCAATTCTGACATCTTGCGCACCCGCGATTTCCATCACTCCACTATTGGCGGCTATGCCTTCAGCTGCCTAGGCCCTAAGCTGTGCAAATTGGGGTCCTATTACCCCCACCGTGCGAAGCATTCACAGCACACACTCTGCCTAGTACTGTTCTAGAATGGCAATCAGGCTTTTGCTTCTGGTTAAACACATGTTTATCCCTTTGACTCATATGGTTCAGGTTAGGAATTTGGGGAGGAATAAGTATATGCCTTAAGCATCATTCCAACTGGAGCACACCCAGTAACATCATCATCATCATCATATTAAAATCATCATCATATTAAAATCATCAGCATGAAATGTCTTATTAAATATGAAAGTACTGTTTAAACCATTCCACACAACCACAAACAACTTACTGAAGGACGCACGGCATTTTTATTAAATATATATTGCTCTTATTAAGATGAAAAGGACACACTGTGACAGTCATGTTCTAAGAAGAGCCAACCAGTCCTCAACTCGTGGGTTCAAGCACATGATTCAGTTATCCTCAGAGAACCAGCAGCAGAATAGCCACTGCTCGAGAACAAGCTGCTCTTTCCGGAATAGGCCAGCACTACAATACCGATTTTCATCTGGTGTAATTGGTGCCACAATTTCAGCTGTAAAGTTGTAAATAATCGTGCAGTTAACATCAAATAACTATTTGTGGGTTCGACTATCACGCAATAAAAATGTAATCCCATTAAATTAAATTGTTTGGCCAGCGATCTTACAAAGGACAATAAGGTAAATCATTAAGATTATATATAATGTTAATACTGTTGGATTTGCATATCCTGAGATTTCCCACAGCAGTATCAGGCTTGTTAAATGATCAGATTTTCCCATTGCAAATAGGAACATAGGAATTGCCAGATTAAAAAAGACCAGGGTCCATCTAGTTCGCTTTCTACCATCCTGGTAGTCGCATGATACAATGATAATGGAGTAGTTGAATAATCATAGCAATTAATCGCTATCAATTAGTCCACAACAGACCCAGACAAGATGTGAGGAAACCCGCAGTGGGAGAGAGCTCTGGGAACCATATGACCACAGTCCCCTGTTCCTCCCAAGCATGCTACACTCGCCACGTCATGTCTCAAATTACTCACATACCGAATCCCAAAATGTTATTTTTTGAAAGAAATCTGTCTAATTTTCATTTGAATGAATCAATACTAACTGCTCCCACCATCTCCCTAGGGAGCCCGTTCTACAGATTGACCACTTGCTCACTGAAATATTATTTCCGCAGATTCGTTTTGAATTTACCCCCCTTCAAGCACAGGCAGTGCCCTCTAGTTCTACTGTTCTGGACAATGTGAAATAGCTTGTCGTGGTCTGCATTATCTAGTCCCTGTAGAATCCTAGAAACAGCACTTCTATCACCTCGCAACATAATCGCTCCTCATAATCTAATCTTTCCATCGCCTCAATCATTCTGGTTGCTCTCTTCTGTATTCTTTCAAAAGCTGCAATATCCCTTTTGTACTGTGGCGACCAGAATAGTACACATTATTCTAAGTAAGGTTGCACGAACGCTTTAAACTGGCATGATAATCTCACAATTTCGGCTTAAAATTGACCTTTTAATACATCTCAACATCTGATTTGCTTTACTCCGTACCATCGAGCATTGTTATGATAGCTTCAATTTATTGTCAATCAGGACCCCCAGATCTCTCATTTTCCATGCATATTATTTTCTTTCCATTTCAGTAATAGTCCCTTTAATTTTTTTGTCCCCACTTGAAGCACTTTGCATTTCTCTACATTGAATTTCAACTGCCACCTGTCTGCCCAATTCCCAAGTATATTCACATCCTCTTGCAGCTTATCCTGTTCAGCATTGGAGTCTACCGCCTACATTTGCTTTGTATCATCTGCAAATTTAGCCACTGCACTTGTGACTCCTAGGTCCAGATCATTTATAAAGATATTAAACAAGAGGTCCCAAAACAGACCCCTGTGGGACCCCACTTGTAACATTCTCCCAGGCTGATGACAGTCCCTATAGGTCAACCAATTACATATCCATTGTAAAATATTTCCACTGATTCCCACTTTCTTTATTTTTTGTACTAGCCTTTCCAGTGGAACTGTATTAAAGGCCTTCCTGAAAGCCAAGTACACCACATCCACTGCATTACCCCTATCATGCTCCATTGTAACTGCCTCAAAGAAAACCAGTACATTAGATTGGCAAGAGCTCCCCTTCATGAACCAATATTGGCTATCTTATGATTTTATTTCCATCCAGATGCACCATGATATTCCCTTAAAGGTTTCCAGAACCAAACCCACAATGGAGGTCAAGCTCACAGGTCTGTAGTTTCCTGGGTCACTTTTGCTACCTTTGTTTAAAAAAAAGGAGTAATATTTGCTTTCTGCAGTCCGCAGGCACCTCTCAAGTAGTGATACTGCGAGCTTTTTTTAGTTTGTTGTGAGGTCCTACTCTTAACTGTAGATGCAGATGTTATTTTTAAATTTTCTTCCATGCAGTTACCCAAATGTGTTTTCAGTTCCTCTCTATCTCCACTGTGTCATATAAGGAAAACCAGGAATGGTGGAGTTGAGAGAAGAACTGCCATTGATCCCAATAAAGAAGTGAGCTTGTTTCCCACCTGCAAGCAGTCTGCTTTATCCAGGGAAAGCAGACTGAACCTTGAACTATGAGCACTCTATTGACAGTATATGCTGTCTCCTGCTATGGCTGTTTGAGTCCTAATGTAGCCACACTAGATATTACTGCTATAGGCCGGCTATAGTATTACATTCAGGGCAGCTTCTTTGTCATTTATACAGCATAATCAGTGATATTATGTGTATCCTGCACTAATAGATGCCCTATTTTCTGTATTCCACTGCTACCTGGCTGTAGACGTAGTCAGTACCCCGTCCTACTATCCTTGTTTTAAAAGGTTTTAGCTGCATTTTGTTCACATTTCACAAAATTAGAGAGGTCAGTTGCTCTTAACTTAATGCTGTTAGTCCCGCAGTCTGTTATAAGGCAGTGTCACTTGAACTGATGTATTTAAACAACAGGACCGGCACTCACATTGGCAAGTTCTATAAAGTTACAATATCAGGTAGAGAAGGTAAATCCTGAATATAACACTTTAAAATAAGGCAAAATAGTAGTACCCAAGAACATACATATAAACTAATGAAAAGCCAATTTAGAACAGAAGGTACTTCTTGAAACACAGGGTAAAATATTGGACCGGAATTTGCGGTTGTAATGACGGCAAAACTGTCGGCACTCGCCATCATTACTCTGTGAAACTGACAGCAACTTCAAGCATCTACACATGCGCAGTTAAACATGGAAATCCAGAAGTTGCTGTCAGTGATTCCCCACTCCTCTACAGGGTGCGCTGTTGGAATCCTCGCAGATGGAAATCTTAGAAATCACTTGAATTGACGTGAACTTCCACTTTTTACACTCTAATCTCACTGTAAAAACCCCATAAAAAGTTAAGCCTTGTTGAATGAGGTGTAACTGGTTTTTTAACGGCGTACTAAGTCATAATTACTGCTGAACAACCTCTTGCCCTGAAAAACTAATTTTATATTTGTGGAATGTCAAATTTTTCCATTATGATATAAATTCCATAGATTTTTAAAATAATATTTTTTTTAAAGGTTGTTTATGATATTTCAGCCTCTACCTTATTCCAGTGTGTATGTCCCAATCTTTATTTCACTCTCTGTAAAATGATTAAAAAGTGATGGATAATCTGTGCTTTATACTTCTTGGTTTGCTGTCTGTGAGAATTCTTCAGTGTGATTGGCTGCTTAGCCTGCTTGATGATATCACTGTTGCTGGACGCCAGAGATCCCCTATAGATGGTGCTAGAATGAAATGAACGTCAGGAAAGGTGAAATCCACGTCACCGAGCTCGCTAGATCTTTGTGGGCAGCTTTCTTTGAGGTCGGCGGCGAACGATGTCACTTCACCGCTGACTGCAAAGTCCGGGCCTATATGTCTGGAATAATCTACCAAGCAGCTTAGGAAAGACTCGCATATTGTGGGGGTATTTAAAACGCAGATGATGTTGGCCCAGGAGATCTAGAGTATTAGAGGGATGTGCTCGGTGGGGCAAATGGCCCTTTCTCCTCAGCCTATGTTCTTACGAAAAAGAAATGTTGCAGAGATCAGAACAGGCATAACAAAAGATGGACACGTGCAGGAGAGGATCAAGCCATGGAAAAATACTGGGTGTAACTTAGGAAGGAAGTGAGTGACTATCACAGATGGCCAGCAAGCGATAGATATTATAGTTCTAACATTTATTAGAACTTGTGGTTTTATTTTATGGATAATTCACCACAAAAAAGGTCAGTGAACATATTTTTGGAGAAAATGCTGAAAGGTGTAAAAGGGAGTTCCATTGATGAAAATGAAGACTAGATACGAACGTGACCATGAGGATCTTTACATTCGTCACACTTGTAATATTTGAGCAGTACTTCTGATTTGTGGAAATGTTCCCACAAGTTCCAATTGGTCTCATTTTAAACCAATTCAGATCAACTGGTTTGAACAGCTTGTGAATGATCCCATCTTCGATTTGTCCGAGGTATCATTTGTGGAATGGAGAATTAGCAGTCTACTGCTAACACATTATAAGAACATTCTTTTGTCTGTCCCTTTGGTGTGAAAGGTTTCTATCTACAGTATTCAGCCTTTAGGAAATTTGTAAGAATTCAGTTTTTCCTCCTGTTGGGACGTGGCTCTGCTTCGAGCCTTCCAGCTGCAAACAGCAACTTAACGTGGAGAAAAATGGGCACAAACTGGCATCCTAGTACTCTGTGGCACAGCATGGAATTTGTATGCCAATCCACTTGTGCCATCGTGAGGTAATGCATTCGATTTGACCTGTGCTGTATCTGTTCAGTCAGATCAGCTAACTAGTGGCCATTATAAAATATCTGTGGTATAAATATGAAATAAATACAATGTTGTCACTAGGCTTATTTAGCTTATTAGTACCAATGCACTGTAGGAAAATTGCTTTTAAACTAATATACGTAAAAGTTGTACAATGTACTTCATTTGTGATACTCTTAGTTCATCATCTCAAATTGCTCTCTCCACCTATACTTCACCCTAGTAACCTTATTTCATATTGCTCAAGATGCTCTGTCCAGCCACAACCCAAGTTTGGAAAGCAAAAATCTATAGTTGTGATACTATTTCATTTCTGCAGTATGATCCTAGTGACAAGAGCAGGTCAGAGGCTGGGTATTCTGCAGTGAGTGGCCCACCTTCTGACTCCCCAAAGCCTTTCCACCACCTACAAGGCACAAGTAAGGAGTGTGATAGAATACTGTCGACTTGCCTGGATGAGTGCAGCTCCAACAACACTCAAGAAGCTCGACCCCATCCAGGACAAAGCAACCCACTTGATTGGCACCCCATCCACCACCTTAAACATTCACTCCCTGCGCCATCGGCGTACCGTGGCTGCAGTGTGTACCATCTACAAGATGCACTGCAGCAACTCGCCAAGGCTTCTTTGGCAGCACCTCTCAAACCCGCGACCTCTTCCACCTAGAAGGACAAGGGCAGCAGGCACATGGGAACACCATCACCTCCAAGTTCCCCTTCAAGTCGCACACCGTCCTGACTTGGAAATATATCGTCCTTCTTTCAGTGTCGCTGGGTCAAAATCCTGGAACTCCCTACCTAACAGCACTGTGGGCGTTCCTTCACCACATGGACTGTAGCAGTTGAAGAAGGTGGCACACCACCACCTTCTCGAGGACAATTAGGGGATGGGCAATAAAATGCTGGCCTTACCAGCAATGCCCTCATCCATGAATGAATGGGGAAAAAAAAGAAAGAACTTGCATTTATATAGCGCCTTCCATGAGCTCAGGACATCCAAATGTACTTTATAGCCAATGAAGTACTTTTAGTGTCGTCGCTGTTGTAATATTGGGAAACATAGTAGCCAATTTGCACACAAGAAAGGTCTCACAGAACGCAACAAGTAATGATCAGATAATCTGTTTTTCAGTGATGTTCGTTGATGGATAACTATTGGCCAAGGCACCAGGAGAAGTTCCCTGCTCTTACTCAGATGTGGCCATGGCATTTTTTACGTCCACCTGAGAGGGCAGACTGGTCTCGGTTTAAAATCTCATCCAAAAGACAGCACCTCCAACAGTGCAGCACTCCCTCGGTACTGCACTGAAGTGTCAGCCGAGATTATGTGCTCAAGTCTCTGTAGTGAGGCGTGAACCTACAACTTTCTGAGGCAAGAGTGGCACCACTGAGCAATGACTGAAATATATTCTGCACAGTTAGGGGCTACAGATCAGTCACTGAATTTCCTTTACTGTATAAGGCTGACCTGAGAGTTCTCCGTGATGCTGAGGTGCATTCGTGGCACTCTCTCTGGTAAACTCCAATTCCTAAAAGTTACAAAATATTTCTGTATTGAGGGAACTTATGCTACGTTGTGAGGCAATTTTCTACAATTTGTAATTTGCTTATTACAACTTTTAAAAATATTTATTATTCTTTTCAGGTGATGGTTGTGGACACACTGTTCTTGGTCCAGGGAGTGGAACTCTTGCTTCAATAAATTATCCCCAGACTTACCCCAATAACACCGTTTGTGAGTGGGAGATCCGGGTACAGCCCAATCAGAGAATTCTTTTTAAATTTGGGGACTTTGATATTGAAGACTCTACCTCTTGTCACATGAGTTACTTAAGACTGTACAATGGGTTTGGTCCAAGCCGAAGTGAAATTGGTAAGTAAAGCATCACTTTTTAGTTGTAGAGTAATGGAAGAGTGACGTTATTTATCTGGAGTATATTGAGTACATCTGGCTTACTTAACAGTGGTGTGATTAGAAAGTCTGAACAGTTTCACTCTGATTGGGACTAAGTCATCAAAATAGTGAAAGTCTTAGAAGGATAGAAATTACTGAGAGCAAGATTATCATTATAAATGTGTAATATCTCATCAAATTCCCCAATGCTATTTTAATGGGGGAGTTAAACATTTAAAAACAAATGGGCTAATGTCATCATTTAAAATAGCTGAGAGAGGAATTTGAGAGAGTGCATTAAGCATTTGTATGGTAAAATTCCATAGTCATTTCTACCCTAATAAAACTTGATTTGTAGAAAAAGTTTATACTCTTTCTTCCATGTGTAATACTCTTGATTTCTAGTTAGGAAGAGGGCACTGATGGACTGTGACATCAGGGCACAAGATACCTTGAGCTAGTTGCCACAGCAATCCTTATTTCTCCTCCCTCCCCCTGCACATACTATCTTGTGACATACTTTATGAGGGGGAGATTAGAGCAGTGAGTGTGGTAGAGAAACAGATGGGGGGCTACAACTGGGATCTTCAAAGGATTTGGCATAGTGTGGTGATGGAGGGAATGTAAATGTAGAATGCTGAAATGAATGTCAACCAAGTGGAATGTCAGCCAAGCGTTGCGAAACCATCTAACAGTGGTTGGTTATTATCACACCTCCAGCAGGTGGTCTCATAACATGTTCCCAAGTATGCTTTGAGTGACTTTGCATCCAAATTACAATACTTCGTTTGCACTGGCATGAAGTCGAAACTGTTCTCGTTGGCACAAGCTGTGCAGTATAACTGGTCAATGATATATCAGTCTACAGTGTAAGCCATTTACTTTAAGAGGGAACAGCAGCACGGAAGACTGGATGATTATGTCTCCTGTGTGTTTGCTCCTTTATAAAATTGTTGCCCGATGGTTTAAGAGTTAAATACGGTGGTCCCCAGGGTTCCTTTGAAAAATGTGGGAATTCTGTCGCATTCCTGTGAATTCTGCATGGTGTTCATGATGTGTGCATTGAATGCAGTTAGCTTGCCTCATCAAATCTCTGAATAACAAAGCAGAGCATCTGGCACCAGCACTGATCTTATCGGTTATGTTTATTATTAGATTAGAGGCAACCAAGATCTTTACTCAATTAAAAAATGAATAGCTCAGTGCAGTGTTGCCATAAAGTAGATGAGAGTGCTATCAGGAATCTTGAGTTGGAAAAGTGGATTAAAGCAATAAATTGTTTTAACTCTTTAGAAGATGACAATAGTTATAATTTATTTGCATTTAGTTTTGTGCTCTTTTGACACATAGCATATTACAAATGAAATTGGGTTACTCAACAAATGCAATTAATTAAAAATGAATTTTGGGAGGCATTTGCTAAGATGGTTTTGTTGCCTCTTTTACATACTGAAATCTGGTTGAAAGATCTCCTGGGAACTGGGTTAGAGCACTCTCCCTCGACTGCAAGACTAGACTTTGAATACAGCCCTGTCTCAAGACTTTGAATACAGCCCTGTCTCTTTACTGTTAAAATTGAGAGGTCGCACAACACCAGGTTATAGTCCAACAGTTTTATTTGAAATCACAAGCTTTCGGAGCTATCGATTTGCTCCTTCCTCACCTGAGGAAGGAGCAAATCGATAGCTCCGAAAGCTTGTGATTTCAAATAAAACTGTTGGACTATAACCTGGTGTTGTGCGACCTCTCAATTTTGTCCACCCCAGTCCAACACCGGCATCTCCGCATCTTTACTGTTAAGCAAGGATCTGAAATCCAAAGTAATTTTGTTGTAACAAAAAAACTTAAATTATTCAGTAATTTGAATTAAGCAATTCCAATCAAACGACATTTTTGCTTGAAAAATAATTTGAATTAAGCAGCTTTGAACAGACTCCTACAGAATACGGCCTAAGCAGAGCTGACACTGCCTCATTCTGCAGCACTGCCTTGGCACTGCTTGGCTAATGGATGATGGTACATGGAAGGATGACCCTAACATGACAAATGAGAGTTGAGTGTTTGAATAATCCCAGAGTATTTCAGCTGAGGATATTCAAGGGGAGCTGTTCAGTTCAGGTTTTATCCCATGAATGAAGCAAGCCTGAGTGATAAATTCACTCTGATGGATCGAATAAACTCTGGAATTATTGGTTTGCCTGTGTTGTATAGAAGTTGGTCCCCAAAGCTCACTTGATAGCCTGTTTGGTGAAAGCCCAGCCCAGTGTAGCACCAAGGAATACAGAGCAGAAGGTCCAGTTTAAATTCCTGTTCTATGCTAAGCAGTCGATCTCAGCTGGGGCAACAGTTAAGGCACTTCAATTGGCCCAAACTATGGAGGGTAAAATTCTGCTGAGATTTCTGCTCCTGGTTGCTGTCCAGTGATCTCTGCTTGAAAGTGCTGTGTGTGGTTGTCAAGCAAACTCTGAATTGGACTCTCCTGTGATGCCTTCTGTAATTGAATACTCTGCCTGGGGTCACACTTTTAGAATGGTTTCTTGGGTGAGATACTCAAAAGCATGGAGAACTATATGGCAGAAAGAAGTCAATTCCTTTAGGAATGGAGGGGAAAAAAAGTTAGGATGGGATAGTTGGTGATCTCCTGCATAGCTAGTATTTATATGTACCTTGAGTTTTTGGGAGTTCCTTCTAGACCTCTTTTTAGCCTGAGCTCCAGACTTGATCGGTGCAGGCTATTAGAAAAGAGTTTCCACGTTGGGTTTCTAATCACTACCTATAACTATAACTGAAAAAAACTTGTTTTCTGTCTATTCTGTGAAATATAATGTGAATGATTTGTTTAAAAGCTGCTTCTTCATGTTTTGTTGGTTTTCCAGGTAAATATTGTGGACTTGGAATTCAGTGGGAGAAGGTTATAGAGTCAGAGAGCAATGAAGTCACTGTTCAGTTCATGAGCGGGATTCACGTCTCTGGTCGAGGGTTCCTTGTATCGTACTCTACATCAAATGAATCAGGTATTGTACAAGGATTTCATGTTTCAGCGTCTCTTGTTTGAACCACTTCCAGGATATTCACTCATTTACTGCCACCTCTGTTGTGTGGTCACATCCACTCTCCACTCAGCTGTGATAAAATCTCCAGCCTGGTGTCTTCCAGAGACTAAGGATTTCAGTCAGAACGGCAGTTCAGTGAATTAATAAATGCTAAGAATGGTGGGATTCTAAACTGCAAAAAATAAATTTTGCTTCAGGCAGCCCGCAATAAAGTCTTTATTTTAGCGTGGTTGTAATGTGGTCTGCTGGCTCTGTGGCTGAATAGGGTCTGAGGTGATAGACAAGAGTTTTATTCAGCGCACTGTTGACTACATACTACATTATAACTGCTATTAGATGGATCAAACATGATGGTGCTTTCAAATGAAATCAACATTCTTGCAACATGAGATCCAATCAGAGAATAAAGCCCATTTGGTCTTATAATTGAAATAGGTTAAACACATAGGAATAATAATATTTGTCTTGTTGTGCCTTGTCACATTGAAATGTCTCAAAGTGCTTTATACAATAACTTACTTTTGATGTGCATTGAAGTACTGTTATGTAGGCAAACACAGTAGCCATTTTGTACCAGCAGTATTACACAAACAGCAGTGAGTGAGATGAATGACTGGTTAATGTGAGCCATTTTTTTAGTACTGTTGGTTGAAGGGGCAATGTTGGCCAGGACAATAGAAAAGGTTAACTAGGGATAAATAGTCCTCCCATCATTAAGGTTGACGTTCAGTACTTACTCTGACCATTTTCAACTTTCTCTTTATATGCACCTATTGAAACAGGAACCTGTTCAATTAGTTTTTGAATACTTCTAATGGGGCTTCTAATTCAAAGACGTTTAATTCAAATTATCTGATACTTCCATTTTTAGCACGCAAGTTCTCGCTTTGCTATGTTATTTACATTCCTTAATTCAGATGAATTGAATAATACAATTTTTTTTTAGTGCAAAGAAAACAACTTTGAATTATCAGGAATAGACTATATTCGGCAAGTTAACAGCCTTTCATATGAAGTAATTACTTCTCGGGTTACATTCTGCTCTTTGTTTATTCAGCTTCTAATTGATCTAATTGCCCGTTCTAGGCACTATACCGTACCGTTCAGCTTGGTGTTTTATAGCTCGCATAACTCTCCTGTGTGACACTTTCGGGTAATTCTGAGCAGCAAGTTCAAGTCTTTGTGTGGATTATGGATTCCAGTGAAAGAATGCAGCAGGGGGAATGCTGTAAATGAGATGAAATGTGGGAATGATCAGAATCAGTATATTTTTAACTTTAGCTAATCCAGATCGCATCTGGGAATAAGATCCTTAACTGAATCATAAAAATGACAGCCCAGAAGGAGGCAACTAATGCTCTCTACCGTAATCTCATTTTGCTGCCCTTTCCATATCCTTTTGTATTCTTCTTTTTCAAATACGTATCCAATTCCCTTTTAAATTACATTATAGCCTCTGCCTCAATGGTCATTTGTGGTAAAGCATTCCGGGGGGAAAATTCAGTATCGCCCCATTTGGGGTGCAATTATCGGCCGGGCGCAATGATTAGCGCCTGGCGCTAAATATCGCCTCCAACTGCAAACTTGGCTTTTATCGCCCCTGGAGGTGATTGGAGCGCTAAATCAGGCGCTTCACACCTGTCTTAAGGCGCAAAGGCCGAGGAGCGAGGCGCTACCTCAGAGCGCTGGCGAAGCTCATGTAATGTCAGTCAGCAATGGAACACAGACACAATGGCACTGGCCAGTTCTTAAAGGGGTGGGTTGATCTTGCTCTCCATCCACATCCTGCTCATTGCAGCCTTGAATCTCGGTCTGGAGAGACCTGTACATCAAATCTGCTGGAAAGAACAATGGAGAGAACCAGGGAAAGAGCTCCGAGTGCAGCGCCCACAGTCTCTTCTAAATAGATGCAAGGAAGGGCAAATCAAAGTGAACCTGCAAAGTGCTGCTCAGTACCCAAAACTCCTCCACACAGCGTTGATTCTCTCCAGAAGAGTCTCTCTCTCTCTCTCTCTCTCTCTCTCTCTCTCAGAATTCGTGGTGCAAAAATGTCACCAACAAAAAAAGGCAGGAAGCTTTCGCCTTTAAATAGCGCTCCCCCAGTCCCTTCCTGACTGCAAAACGCTCTCCTCAACCTGTCGTTGCTAGCGGCAGGCGGTAAGGCAGGGGGCGCCACTCAATATCCGCTCCGGGGTGCTACCGGGGCGTTGCGCACTCAACTGACGTCACGATCTGCCGGCGCAGGAGATGGTGGCGGTAGTGTTTAGCGCCACCGCAAAATGTCTAGTTAATTTCGCGAGCGGCGCAAACATCGCCGCGTCCGGGCGCTAGTTGCTTTGCACCCACTTAAGGCGCTAACGGGAAGCGCAACCAACTGAATTTTTCCCCCTCCATGTTCTAATAACCCTCGGTGTGAAAAAAATTCTAACCTCCCCCTTTAATCATCTAATAATAATAATTCCTCTCTGTCGCTAGTTGCCAATTCGCCAACCACTAAAAACAACCTTTCAACATTTACCCTCCTGAAACCTTACCCCATAATCTTCTCTGTTCCAGTTTTTAAAAAAAAGTCCCAATTATTTTTCAAGGCTAACTTCATAACTATAACTTTTTATTATTTGTGTCATTGTAGTAAATCTTCACATTACCCTTTCCATGGCTGTAAAATCCTTCCTATAAGAACTGCACGCACTACTCCAACAGTGGTCTAACCAATGTCTTGTACAAATTCAGCATCACTTCCTTGCTTTTATATTCAGTTCCCTATGTATAAAACCTAGAATCCTATTTGGGTTTTTTTATGGTAATTTCCTAGTTATGTAACTGCACCCCTAGATGTTCCTCCACCCAGGTAATAATCTTACTGTTCCAGGTATACTTCCTTTCATAGTGCATTTTAGTAGGAAGAACAATTTCACATTTTTCTGGGGAAATGTACATCTGTCACTTGCGCTTGACATTCCCGAAGTACTTGGAGTTCCTGCTGGATTGTTGTGGAGCCCTGCAGAATAAATTAGACTATCAGCGATATTCTACAACTTTTTAATATGACCCATTTTATTAATGGAATGTACAGGCAGAGATCCATGCTGGCATGAGTATCTGGTAATATTATCCGTGAGCTTGGATGACTCTATATCATGGTAGAAAAAGCATTTACTGTAAACTCTCTGGTGAACGCTATGAGAGCAACGTTTACCCCTAAGCTGCGCGGCCGCGCGGTGATCGGGAGGTCCTGCGCAGGCCGCTCACCAGCTGTTCCGCTGGAAAAGATACTGTGCGTGGTCGTGCAGCAAATTTAAAGGGACCGTGCACCAAAAATAAAACTTAGAGGAACATTGTATGATAGAAGTCAACTTTCTGCCAAGCCATTGTCTTTCTTAACTTTCTGGATGATCCTGAAGATGTTCAAACTGTGATTTGGGTCGGGACTGTGTCCTGTATATTCCAGTCAGATACCGAGCACGATCTTGTTTTCATTTACAGGTATTGCAGTGTACTCTATTTTCTTGGAACACTGCATCCTCTTCACCAGCCGATAGTGGGTAACAGTTGCTGATTGGAAAATTTTCAGTAGATAAAAACGGTATAGGATCTTTCATAAATATTGATGCGTTGCTGCTGCTTTAACAAATCTAACAGACTTGACTTCTTTTGTAAGTGTCCGCAATCTTTTTTTAGGATTGGAGGGTTAGGGGAAAGAGACTCGTTCACAGGACTCCTTCTTCTGTGGCGATTTTCTGTTCCAATTTCAATAAATCCTCATGCTGTTAGACCTGCTATTACCTCTGTAGTAACTCACCGCAATGATTTGCTGCTTTTAAATTCTATTGCAGTGAATTATCAAGTCTTGAGGCAATTAAAACTAACCATGGAAGTAAAATCTACGTGAAGACAGATTGTGATTACACAGTATGTGTGCTTGAAAACATGAATGCACTTGCGGTGCACCACATTCTTATGTGGAGCTGCTGAGTTGTTCTCTCCTTGTACTGTAACCATAGCCACAATTACATGCTGTGTTGGACTTAACTATAGCTGCTGAGATCCAGCTGGACTTTCTACATTTGCATCCATTCCCTTTCACACCCATATCCAGTTGCCTCATCACCAGGCTTCTGTTAAGGCATCAGGTCGAAAATTATGTACCAGCACCTGAATATTCGAGTCCGCAGATAGAACGCATCTACCTGTTATTAGCATTGTAGTGCAGTGTTCATCTTGTCACAAGATGCCGCTAGTGAGGTGGATGAAGCTGTAGTAATCTTTCTTGGCAAAACTGGATATTGGAACTCTTGGGTGAGGTAGTCTGTGTAATCCACCTGCCTTTCGGTCTTCAAAGGGAACATTTTGGAGGTAAAAAGCCGAATAATAATTTATCATTGGGCTTCAGGCCAGTGGGATTTTCAGCATCTGGTTTAAGGTATTAAGACATTACATCCTAGGATTTAAAGGGGCCTCAGAGTTGGAGCCTTTAGATTAGCGTACTTTTAGTGAAATTAGTACATTTTATGTGGTAGGTATTCAAACTGAGGTATGTGAGCAGATTCCAGGGAGATAGGGATCATCAGATTTCTCCTCATCATCTTTATTTGTCAGTTTGCTAGCACATTATTTCTATTGCTGTATACTAATGAAAATATTTTCTGCAATGGCTGGGTTACACTGCATTTCAGAAGTTAGGATAGGGGTTCACTAGAATGTGTCAACATTTGCAGGGGGTACTGCACACAAACAGTTTGAAACCACATGTATATCTGTACTGTAGGCAAATAGTTCAAAGATATACGATAGCAAAATACTGCGGATGCTGGAAATCCGAAATAACAACAGAAAACGCTGGATGTTGTCTGGCCCGCTGAGTTTTTCCAGCGTTTTCTGTTGTTAGTTCAAAGATATAGCCTTCCTTCTGCAATGTTCTGTTTCCTGATGGCTTTGTCACCTAGATAATGTGCTAGTCCTTTCTATTTTGCTCACTGAAGAAGAGCTAATTCTATTCCGTTTAATTGGTGTTTGAGCTCTAGCATCTCGTGACTTTTGAATCCACTTTCCGATTTTTACGAGGCCAAACACGGTGATATTGTCACCACAATATTTTGCAGTATTGTCTACATTTTTGTACTCCAGTTTTCTATTCTTTACTTCCCTCTTCTTCTGAAGATGCTGACTCTAGCTGGGGTATAGTCACACTGGTGCCAGTAGCCCTCTGGTACCCTTCCTAAGTGGTTATTCTTTCCCGAACAAGCATGATGAAAATATCTATTGGGCTAATCTTGAAAATCTTTTCCTTTTTTAATGTTTTAAGTGCAACCAGAAAAATAAGGTATTTGGAGTGTTCAAAATTAAAAAGACCTTATCAAACTACCTCCTTGTATCCTTCATTACCCACATTCCTCACCTCCTTTACAACCTTGTTTCTTTCTGGGGTCTGCCATGGAAAAACTCTTCCCACCCCAAATCACTTACAACCTCACTTTTAAACTGCCTGTGGCCCTCCACTTGCCACAATAGTTCTGCAGCCAATATGGTCAAGCACTCCACACCTCCACCTTTGATGCCCCTGTCACCAGCCTTTATTCCCTCCCATCCCAGTCATTCTTCCTGGATTGGCCGCCATCTTTGTTCCCTCAAGTCTAAGGGGCGTGGACTTGAGTGTCTCTGGCACACAACTTGTTTAACAACTCATCGGCAGATCTGACTGAACCACATCAATAGTATTGTCCCTCACTTACCTCTGCCAAAACCGCCCACTACTCCTGGATTATCCTGGAGAGGGAAAATAATCCCTGGCTTATTTTCTCCAATACCAACTGTCTCCTTAAATCCCTACCCTCACCTCCAACAACAAGTGTGAGGGGCTCATGAGCTTTTTTGTCACTAAGATTGAGACCGTACATTTAGCTGCCTCTGCTGCTTCCCCAGTTCCCCATACCTCCCAAGCCAAACCTCCCACTAGGCTCCCTTCTGCCTGAACCCGTGTCTTTCATTAGTTTTGCTCCTATCTCTCCTCATACCTTCTCTGATCCCACCTTGTCCACAAGACCTACCTCCTGCTCCCTTGACTCTATTCTGACTAACCTGCTGGCCACCCAACTTCTGGCCCCCATCACAGCTGACATTGAAAATGGTTCTCTCTCCTCATGTACTGTCCCCTTGCCTTTCTAGTTCCCTGTCACCAACCCCTCCTCAAAAACCCACTGTCGATCCCTCTGTGCTTACCGCCCCATCTCCAACCGTCTTTTCCTCTCCAGTGTTCTTGAGTGTGTTGTCACTTCCTAAATCTGTGCCTGCCTTTGCCATAACTCCATATGAGGATCTCAATCAGGTGCCTATTCCTGCCACAGCACCACAATGGGCGTAGCCAAAGTTACAAATGACATCCTCTGTGACCATGCTGCACTATCCCTCCTCGACATAGCTGGAGCCTTTGACATGGTCGACCACACATTCCTCCTCCAGCTCCTTCTTATCCTCCCTCTGTTGTCTTATGATTTTATTTATTGCTGTGCCACTCTTCCTTCACCTACCCCCAGCAGTAAGTCATTGATCGGTTCTCCTCCCAGACTCCGAGAAGGAGCTGTTTATGTTCTAATTGCAGTATATTCAGCTGCACCATCATAAACACAACAGACTTCTGTAACTTTAAGTTCAGTAATTATTTGCAACTGTTGCTGAGCAAACAGCTGGATTTCACTCCCAACCAAATGTCTTTTTATTATCTTTTAGTGCCTCACTTTAACCCATCTCCCTCTAAGCTGTTTCTTCTGCTATGTCACTCAGTCTTGTCTAGTGTTGGGAAAACAATGTTGCTAGGAACGTGAGACAGCCAGTTATTTATGTTTTATGTAAAGCCCATGACACACGGGTCAAAGCAGCTTCGGTGATGTTAAAAAAAAAAATCAAATCAGAGGGCTTGCACGTTAATTCTCAATAGTTGACTGCCCCATGCTGCCCTTTATGATACCAATTGATCTAACAAGTTCTTCAGTTAATGATTAGTTCCTACCACCCTGTGCAGCGGAATGCTCAGACAGTGCTTGTCTGTAACTATCACCACAGAAGAATCACAGAATCCCCACAGTGCAGATAGAGGCCATTTCGGCCCATCGAGCCTGCACCGACACATATCCCACCCTATCCCCGTAACCCCACGTATTTAATCCCCCCTAACACTAAGGGTCAATTTATCATAGCCAAATCAACCTAACCCGCACATCTTTGGACTGTGGGAGGAAACCGGAGCACCCGGAGGAAACCCACGCAGACACGGGGAGAATGTGCAAACTCCACACAGACAGTTACCCGAGGCCGGATTCGAACCCGGGTCCCTGGCGCTGTGAGGCAACAGTGCTAACCACTATGCCACCGTGTTGCCCCCACTATGCCACCGTGTTGCCCTAACCACCTAACTATAAGAAATAGTATGGCTGCTGAATCTGCCTCAGAAAATACTGTCAACTCTTGTACAAGAGAGGGATTTCGGAGGTTATGGATGTAAGTGATCAATGATGGACATGTGCACCTCTTGACCAACAGATCGAGGCCTGATTGGACAAACGGTTCTTCAAATCTTTGCCTGATAACAGATTAAATGTTTAATACTGCTGTCCCTTTTTTAATGTTATTATTGCCTTTGTAATTTTTTTTACAGAAAAAGGAAGCATACTATTCTGTTTTTATTTTGGCATTCTGTTAATGTAGTTTTCTCTCTTCACCCTTCAAGCGAGTTGAATCAGCATTGAGGGATTCTCATTAAAGCTGAACTGGTCTCAGTAGATATTTAAGCCACTATTTAGAAGCCCCACTCTAATATCCTAAAATTAAAAAAAGAAAATATTCAAAAGACACAGTAGGTTCATCAGTGTCTGTAAAGACAAAAGACGGGTTAACATTTCAAGCGTAAACCCTTTTTAAAATGTATTCGTTTACAGGATATGAGCGCCGCTGGCAAAGCCGGCATTTATTGTCCATCCCTAATTGCCCTTGAGAAGATGGTGGTGAGCCGCCTTCTTGAACCGCTGCAGTCCTGTGGTGAAGTTACACCCATAGGGGATGCCCCACAGTGCTGACTTTGTCGTAGCGGTTTGGTACAACTGAGTGGCTTGCTGGGCCATTTCAGAGGGCAGTTAAAAGTCAACCTCATTGCTGTGGGTCTGGAGTTACATATAGGCCAGACCAGGTAAGGACGGCAGGTTTCCTTCCCTAAAGGACATTAGTGAACCAGGTGGGTTTTTATGACAATCCGGTAGTTTCATGGTTACCATTACTGACACAACTAGCCATTTCCTCACCACCTTTATCATCATTACTGCTCTGTTATCATCCATCAGGAAGCCTACTTCCTGATGGAAGACAACATTAAGATAGACACCCGGGCCTAATGATTGGAAGCAAAAGAACTGTTTATGCTCAGTAAGTGGGCAGCTAACAAACCTGAACCAAAGACAGTGATCACAATGACTTAAAGTAATGTCTTAACTAGTCTGCTGCCGGGCAGCCCCAGCTTCATACAGCTAATTCGATAAATAACTTTTTACTAGCTTTTTAATTCCAGATTTTTTTTTTTTAATTAACTGAATTTAAATTCACAGTCTCAGGATACGGGGTAGGACAGTTAGGACTGAGAGGAGGAGAAATTTCTTCACTCAGAGGGTGGTGAACCTGTGGAATTCTCTACCACAGAAGGCTGTGGAGGCCAAGTCACTGAATATATTTAAGAGGAGACAGATAGATTTCTAGACACAAAAGGCATTAAGGGGTATGGGGAGAGAGCGGGAATATGGTATTGAGATAGAGGATCAGCCATGATCATATTGAATAGCGGAGCAGGCTCGAAGGGCCGAATGGCCTACTCCTGCTCCTATTTTTCTATGTTTCTAAATCCCCCAGCTGCCATGGTGGGATTTGAACTCACGTCTCCAGATTATTACTCCAGGCCTCTGGATTACTAGGCCAGTAACATCACCACTATGCCACAGTACCCCTTTGTTAGAACATCCTGCTGTTCAGTCGGAGAGCTAAGCTCCTGTTCACTAATAAGACCAGTATGGGACTGAGCAAATGTTTTAAAAAATCAGCAACGAAAACGTAGGCCCCAATATTTATTGGGAGGCCGGGAGGGAGCAGGTGCGACTGTCAGCGACCGGGGAACCTGGAATGGCAGAAGTACTGCCGAATTTAACGATGGGACCCCATTAAAATTTTTGTACTCAGTTTCCCACCTGGCAGCCAGCCAGAATGAGAGACTGGCCGCTGCTAGGTGAGAAAGCCTGCTGTACAAGGCTGCAGCCGGGGAACGGGAAGGATCGAGAGACCAGGCAAGGGGGGGGGGCGGGTGGCGGCTTTGGAGATCGGATCGCGCGGGAGGGGGGGGGGGGGGAGGGGTCTGGAAATCGGAGCATGGGGAGGGGATGTCGGGATATTGGATCATGGCTGGGGGGCGGGGGACGGGCGTCTGGAGATCGCGGAGAGGGAGGCAGATTGCGACAGTTTAGCTTGAGGGGACTGGGGCAGCTCTCCTGCTCCTCCTGGCCCACAAGCAGTGCTGGAAAAGCACTTACCTGCTGCAGCTGGCAGTTCTCGCCTCCCTTTATCTGCCGGGTTTCCTGAGCCCAGGTTGCTAAATTCTGAGGCATGGAGCCTCATTAGCATATTATGATGACCGGCCCACACCTCGAGAGTGGATTGGGATCGAGTTTCCCATTTTTTTTACAATTTAACCCCCCAGCCACTATCCCACCCTTCTTGGGGGATTAAAATTCCCCCCATGATGTCATGTCAGTTCCAGTATACAATAGCTGAAATATTGCAAAAAATGTCATGGGTTTTGCCTGATCTGTTGTAGTGCTGCCTAAACAATTGAGCATATCTCCCACATAATGGCTGCATGTTGTTTGATTCCAACGGTGTCTCATATATTGGGGATGATCTTGACTTTTTGTGCGATAGTGTAAAACGGGTGGTAGTGAATCGGCAGCCCGTTTTACATCTTCCAATTTTTATTTTCATTGAAGTCAACGAGAGATGTAAAATGGGCTGCCAATTCAATATCACCCATTTTGCACTGTCGCACAAAGCCAAATTTACCCCCATTGTCTTTGGTGGCTGATGATAATTGTGGCTAGTCACATGCTATTTGAATACCAAAAAGTTATTTATCGAATTAGCTGTATGAAGCTGGAGCTGCCCGGCAGCAGACTAGTTAAGACATTACTTTAAGTCATTGTGATCACTGTCTTTGGTTCAGGTTTGTTAGCTGCCCACTTACTGAGCATAAACAGTTCTTTTGCTTCCAATCATTAGGCCTGGGTGTCTATCTTAATGTTGTCTTCCATCAGGAAGTAGGCTTCCTGATGGATGATAACAGAGCAGTAATGATGATAAAGGTGGTGAGGAAAATGGCTAGTTGTGTTGACATGACTGAGATTTTTTCCTCTTTTTCTCTGAAAGGGTTAAAGCAACCATTTTGTGTCTCTAACCAATTGGCTCACTGCAATGGTTGAGGTAGATGTTTCTTTTGGGAATCAAGCCCACATTATTAAAGACTCTTCAGTTGAATTGTTACTGTTTGTAATCCGGGAAAGGAGGACTCAACTTTTAGCCTCAAGGGAAGGAGGTGACCTTTGCAGTGAGTGCCACCTCACCCCCATTAAGGAGTGCCTTCCGAAACACAAGCTATATTCCATACTCTCCCAATAGAGAAACAGCCCACAACCAATGACCAGGAAGTACCACCTCAGTGCTCCAAGTCTCATGTCGCAATCATCAGGCAGCCACCTCAACTTGCTCCAACTGTAGGAGAACCAGGTGGCTAAGATTGAAAGGACACAAGATTAGGCATCATGGTGGCCTTAAACAGTAGGAAGGTTGTCAGTGAAATGTCTTTGTTACTGACTGGATAAACGCAGAATGATTTGGAGCAAGGTGGCAGAATGCCTGCATGAAGGAGTTGTACGCTTACATAATGGCCCAGAAATTGATCTCGCTCTGTTCCCGCGGGGGTAAGCCTTCCCCGCGATCTCTCACTCCGCTTGTGCTTTTTCAGATCCAGCTCGCACGAACTTGATGTTCCAGACATCAGCTGGGCAGTGCTTGCGTATCCCACCGGCGTAGTGAATTCGTGCGAATGGCAGCACACCATCTTCCATTCATAAGTTTCACATACGTGCTGTGAAATCTATGAATCTTACACCCCCCCAAAATAACAGCTAAACCTCAATTAAATTTAAAAAAAAAACATCACATTAATAAAATAAGTATAGTTAAATAAATTAACCATTTTAAATAAAAAATTAAATTTTTGAAAAAATTTAAAATCTTTTAAAAAGTTATAAAAATAAACTTACCTGTCTTTAAAGTCTCTAAAAAAGATATACCTGTTAAAAAAAATTCAAAAAAATACTTAATTCGGTTCTTACTCCTTTTTCCATTTCTAAAATCTTCCGTACTTACCTGCGCGTCCAAAGCATGAAGTGCACAGCGTGCGCGCAGCACGCAATGCACCGAGGAACCGCCCCCTTTTCAAAAGACCAATTGCCGGTTTTCAGCGCATGCGCAGGGCATGCAGAAAACCGGCAATTGCAGAGGGAATACGCGATCGCGCACCGGGATGAATTTTTGGCCCATTAACTACCGATTGAGTTGAGCTTGGTCTCCGATCAAAATTAGCTGAAGATCTTCCATGTGAGCTCTGTCTGCGGCTGGCAGTTATTGTTTTGTGAGGGAAGCACATCCTCTGAAGCATTGCCAAGGGTCACGGTCAACTAACCCACCTGCGTCTGTAGACAGGGAAGTGTTGGTACCAGCGGGCAGGGGCCGGAGACCACTCATGATGATGTAGTCTGACATCCAGGTGGTGATCCTTTCCCTCTTGTTCCTCAAATTAGAGAAATAGGGGTGGTCCAAGAGAGACCCAATGCAGAACACCAAAGGGCAGAAAACGTTAGTGGGAGTTGTGTACAGACCTCCAAACAGCAGTGGTGAGGTGGGGGAGGGTATGAAACAGGAAATCAGAGGTGCGTGCAAAAAAGGCACGGCAGTTATCATGGGTGACTTTAATATGCATATAGATTGGGCTACTCAAACTGGAAGCAATACGGTGGAGGAGGATTTCCTGGAGTGTTTAAGGGATGGTTTCCTAAACCAATATGTTGAGGAACCAACTCGAGGGGAGGCCATCCTGGACTGGGTGTTGTGTAATGAGGAAGGACTAATCAGCAATCTTGTGGTACGAGGCCCCCTGGGGAAGAGTGACCATAGTATGGTGGAGTTCTACATTAGGATGGAGAAGGAAACAGTTAAGTCAGAGACCATGGTCCAGAACTTAAATAAGGGCAACTTTGATGGTATGAGGCGTGAATTGGCGAGGTTAAATTGGCAAGCGATATTTAAGGGGCTATCAGTGGAAGGGCAATGGCAGACATTTAGAGATCGCATGGATGAACTACAACAATTGTACATCCCGGTCTGGCGTAAAAATAAAAAAGGGAAGGTGGCTCAACCATGGCTAACAAGGGAAATCAGGGATAGTATTAAAACCAAGGAAGTTGCATACAAATTGGCCAGAAGTAGCAGCAAACCCGGGGACTGGGAGAACTTCAAAACTCAGCAAAGGAGGACGAAGGGTTTGATTAGGGCAGGGAAAATAAAATATGAAAGGAAGCTTGCAGAGAACATTAAAATGGACTGCAAAACCTTCTATAAATATGTAAAAAGAAAGAGGTTAGTAAAAACAAACGTAGGTCCCCTGCAGTCGGAAACTGGGCAAGTCGTAATGGGGAACAAGGAAATGGCAGATCAATTGAACAAGTACTTTGGTTCGGTGTTTACTGTGGAGGACACACACAACCTGCCGGAAATAAAAGGGGTCAGAGGATCTGGTAAGAGGGAGGAGCTGAGGGAAATCCTTATTAGTCGGGAAAAGGTATTGGGGAAATTGATGGGACTGAAGGCTGAAAAATCCCCGGGGCCTGATGGTCTGCATCCCAGAGTACTTAAGGAGGTGGCCTTGGAAATAGTGGATGCATTGACGATCATTTTCCAACATTCCTTAGACTCTGGATCAGTTCCGATGGAGTGGAGGGTGGCCAATGTAACCCCTCTTTTTAAAAAAGGAGGGAGGGAGAAAGCAGGGAATTATAGACCGGTCAGCCTGACATCGGTCGTGGGTAAAATGATGGAAGCAATTATTAAAGATGTCATAACAGACCATTTGGAAAGTGGCGACATGATAGGTCCAAGTCAGCATGGATTTGTGAAAGGGAAATCATGCTTGACAAATCTTCTGGAATTTTTTGAGGATGTTTCCAATAGGGTGGACAGGGGGGAACCAGTAGATGTGGTGTATTTGGACTTTCAGAAGGCCTTCGACAAGGTCCCACACAAGAGATTGGTGAGCAAAGTTAAAGCACATGGGATTGGGGGTAATGTGTTGACGTGGATTGAGAACTGGTTGGCACACAGGAAACAAAGAGTAGGAGTAAATGGGTACTTTTCAGAATGGCAGGCAGTGACCAGCGGGGTACCGCAGGGTTCGGTGCTGGGACCCCAGCTGTTTACATTATATATTAATGATTTGGACGAAGGGATTAAATGTAATATCTCCAAATTTGCGGATGACACTAAATTGGGAGGCAGTGTGAACAATGAGGAGGATGCTAGGAGGCTACAGAGTGACTTGGACAGGTTGGGTGAATGGGCAAATGTATGGCAGATGAAGTACAATGTGGATAAATGTGAGGTTATCCACTTTGGTGGTAAAAATAGAGAGGCGGACTATTACCTGAATGGTGGCAGATTAGGGAAAGGGGACGTGCAACGAGACCTGGGCGTCATGGTACATCAGTCACTGAAGGTGGGAATGCAAGTGCAGCAGGCAGTCAAGAAAGCAAACGGAATGATGGCCTTCATAGTAAGGGGATTTGAGTACAGGAGTAGGGAGGTGATGCTGCAGTTGTACAGGGCCTTGGTGAGGCCACACCTGGAGTATTGTGCGCAGTTTTGGTCTCCTAACTTAAGGAAGGACATTCTTGCTATTGAGGGAGTGCAGCGAAGGTTCACTAGATTGATTCCTGGGATGGCCGGACTGACATATCAAGAAAGATTGGGTCAACTGAACTTGTATCCTCTGGAGTTCAGAAGAATGAGGGGGGGATCTTATAGAGACATTTAAAATCCTGACTGGTTTAGACAAATTAGATGCGGGCAGAATGTTCCCAATGTTAGGGAAAACTAGAACCAGGGGTCACAGTCTAAGGATTAAGGGGAAGCCATTTAAGACTGAGCTGAGGAGGAACTTCTTCACCCAGAGAGTGGTGAATCTATGGAATTCTCTTCCACAGAAGGTTGTTGAGGCCAGTTCGCTAAATATATTCAAAAGGGAGTTAGATATAACACTCACAACTAGGGGGATCAAGGGGTATGGCGAGAAAGCAGGAATGGGGTACTGAGGTAGCATGTTCAGCCATGAATGGCGGTGCAGGCTCGAAGGACCGAATGGTCTACTCCTGTACCTATTTTCTATGTTTCTATGTTTCTATTTCTTAAGCCCAGTCTTCAACCGTAATATTTTAAAATAGGGTAAAAAAAACACCCAAAATAATTTGAAAATCTTTACAGGTACTTTAAAAAGTATGAAAATAAAATTTAAAGAAAGTTAAATAATGTTCTAAAAAATTTTAAGGAAACGTCAAAAACTCTTTACAAAAACTTGAAATTATTCAAATTAACTTTAAATAGCACAATTAAAATACTTAACTGCTTCCAATGGCCTTCAGCGATGAAAGCGCCCTTTACTCTCCCCAATCAAGCCCCGCCACCTCTTTCGTTTAGGCGGCCTCTACTGCCGGTAGATTCAGAGTGGAAACAAAGTGACATATGGCCCTGCAGCAAACCTCGCCCACCCGTTTTTTTTTTACACCTGGGCGGAGTGGGGTTATAGCAACTGGATATCTGTCCCCATCAGAGCAGAGGAGAATTCCCGTAAAGTTTCTGCAACAGCGCACTGGCAGTGGCTCCATTGAGCAGCTCGGGTACATCCAAAAGCAGGTGACCAAGCGGGGGAAATCCAGCCCAGGATTCATCTAGATTCATCCATGATTGCTTTGAGAGCCTGTAAAAGAACATGATCTAAATAAATCTCTGCTGCTTATCAATAAGAGAGCAAACAGAACATCCTTGCACTTTGCACTCACTAACAGCATCAAGCACTCCTAGGTTATGTATTGCATCAGTTAAATATATAGTACAGCTGTCCCACGGTTACTCAGACCTAAATTGATTCGACATTAGAAGGGAATCTCTGCTGTAACACTGACTTTCCCATTTCCTGCATTGACTGTCCTGGAACCTCTCTGAGCTAGACTACATCATTAGTGCTAACTGTGGCAAACTTAACCACAGTGTGATGAACTGATGTCCACTGGGAACTAGGTTCAGACTGACCAAACTCGTGTCTTAACAGCTGCAAGAGAGAAAGGAGATTGTATCCCATCTGTCGGGGCTAGGGTCAATCAGCTGTTCCCAGAGGCAAACCAATACTGCTCAAACACAAAGCACACAAACACCCTTCCCTTTTTAATTTGTTTTTGTTTCCTTTTGAATGATGTAATACCGTGAAATGCATTCATTTATTTAAAAAAACTTCAAAAAAGGTCACATTTATGTTTGAAGAGAGCGTTGAACTGTATATGTACTGAAACAAAAACAATGGTCAAAATGCCCTGCTGATTAACCAGAACAAAGAAGATGGTTTCAGGTGTAAATTTTCAGCTTCCTTCAGAATTTAAGATGTCAGCCTTGGCACTCTTGCCTCCGAGTTCGAAGGTTTGTGGGTTCAAGCCCCATTCCAGAGACTTGAACACATAATCTAGCTGGCCCTTCAGGAAATTAGGAAGGGTATACTGTACTGTTGGAGGTGCCATCTTTCAGATGAGACGTTAAATTGAGGCCCCATCTGCCCTATTAGGTGAATGCAACTGATCCTACGGCATTTTGAAGAGCAGCACGGGAGATCCCCCCCCACCCCCCCGGGCTGGTGTTCTGGCCAACATTTATCCTTCAACCAACATCACTAACAGAGATATTCTGGTCATATATGTCATTGCTGCTTGTGGGACCTTGCTGTGCAAAAATTGGCTGTCGCATTTCCCTACATTATAACAGTGACTACATTTCAAACATACTTCATGGGCTGTGAAGCACTTTGGGACGTCTTTAGGTCGTGAAAGATGCTATATAAACCCAGGTTCTTTCTATATTAACTTGCCTTTGTCTTTAACATGCTGAGTGACTTGCTATGCATTTCCATTGTTTTCTATTATTATTTCAGGTATCCATAATTAAGGCTTTTATTTTGTCTGTCTTCCCATTTTTTCTATTAATTTTCTTCCCTCGTTTCCTGAAGGCATTGTCTCCTTGCTGGTTGTCCTCCAGTACCTCGCCCAATTGGCTATTCTTCATGTGGCAGCCTAAACTCTGAGTGCTTGCAGACTATTTGATCATGCAGGGCATCACAACTGAGCTCGATCCAGTCCTCACTCAACAGCCAATCATACGCTTTTCAGCAGAGGTTGCTAGGTAGTTGTCAGAAGTGACAGCACTGGCTGATACTTGACTCCTTTAACCTATGGATGTTGATGTCAATTGTAATGTCCTTACTGCCACCTTGGCTGAGATCAGCTCACTCACATGCTCACCAGTATGGCACGTACTTCTGTGAAAATGTAAACATTCAGTAAAAGAACAAAAGCTAAGAAAATAGTTTTGTAAGTTTTCCAGCTTAAAGTCTGACAGATACAGCCTTTCCTGTCAATATTTATCTTGCCTTTGCTAAACTTTACTCAGTGTAAGGTACCTTTTTGGTGCTTGGCTGTAATCATGCACACAAAAAACACTGTTATTCTAAAAATTTGACTAGTTTGATTAGGCTGTTCACTGGAGCAGTGCATGGGCGCTCCAACGTGCTGTGTCCTGGGGAAGTCGGATGCAGGGGTTGAGCCGTTGTTTTCCAAATGGTCAGGGAGAAGTGTCGTGTCGAGGCCAGGCGTTTCATCACTGGGCAGAAGGGAGAATTGGAGCTGTTGGACATTCTGTAATTAGATTGTCGTCAGCAAAATGTTAGCAAGCAGTGACTGGCAAATGTATTCTAATTCTAATTTCATACAGTTGGTGACTAGAGCAGGCTGATGTGCTGATTTTTGTTGGGTTCCCCTTACTGCTGCTTTTCAGGGTTATGTCTCAACTCTTCTTGCAGCCTTTCCAGAATGACACACAGCAGAGACGGGCTTGCTGGAGGGGGAACCAGAAGTAGAAAACCAAAATTTGTCAATCCGTTGTAGCAAGTGTATTGCAGTGACAATTATTTTGATGTATATATTCTGTCACCCAAGAAACATGGGCAGAGAGATTTAGTACAAAGTCATCACCCAGTGAGAATTCTAATTCTTTATTCAACTTTGCAAACTTTCATTTCTGACAGACCAGAGTCATGTTTTATTTGTAGCTCAGAGCTTCTCTCAGACAAAAATTTAATATGGGCTCTGCACAGATGTCAGACATTGCACTGAGGTCAGTCAGTTTGTGTCAGTCAGACAGTGATTGGCAGTTATGAAATATGAGTACATCCAGACTTTTCATGCAGCACGCACACAGCAATCCATCTTAGCCACTCTGGCATTGATCTGAAGATAGGAAATATGAGTAGATTTAAATTCCCTCCATTAACAGCGTAATCTCAAAGCCCTGCCTGACCTTACATTGAGGGTTATTGGTTGCCTGTCATTTTAGTTAATGTGCCTCAATTCATTAGTCTGGTCTATGATACCTTAGCCATTCTGCTGGGAGACTAAATTATAATGTGTATATTTTAGAACGCAGCGGTGTATATGAAGAAATATAGTTGAATTTTATATTAGAAATATATGATTTGTAGTTACTGAGTATACACTAATCCCTCTTCAACACATTCCTTTTTCTTCACATGCCACATACCAGTCCCAGGATGATAATGGACAGGCAAGATATTCCTAGGCCTCGGTCAAACCTGCTCTTGAAGTGCTTGCTGGGATATGTGCACCAAGTGACCTTGCATGACTGCTGCTGCTTTTCCTGTGCTGAGTACCTACAATTGATGGTACAGGCAAGATTGGAAATTGATTGTGTGGGAAGTCAGGGGCCTAGAAATTGGCGCGCACAGCTTTTTTTCGGGCACTGCTAAGAGACTACTAATAAGAGGTCTAGCGCCTGTTTGAAGTCCCTTTTCTGTAAGATTGGTTTACCAAGCCCTAGGGATTGCCTGCAACAAAGAAGGTAAGTAACTTACCTGAACGTGGTGCCGGGAGGAGCAGGAATGTAAGCAGTGCAATCAGTCGAGTGTCCCAAACCATTTTTGGTTCGAGCCTCCATTACATACCATTGATGAGCTGTGGCCACCAAAAGGGCGTCCCGCTGCAGCTCGCTGGCTGTGGGAGGGCAGCAAAATGGCAGGCTCTCACTCTGAGCTAGCGACAGGTTAGCTCGGGTAGGGGGATGGTAATCCTGGCAGGGACCTGTTACGGGCCATCTTTTGTGTGACCTTCAGCGGTCTCTTTAAATACCGTTGGTTAGGCCTCTCAATGCCTGGTACAAATGGGCAGAGTGCGCACTCTGCCCATTTGTACCAGAAAATTGAACTCGGGGGTCCTATAACTGCCGTGTATAAGCAGCCTCCTGCCTATTTCAGGCAGGTGTGTTGCTCGTCCATTTACAGGCCAGTCTGAAAATTTATTAGTCTGGTCTATGATACCTTAGCCATTCTGGCGAGCCTTGGGCGTCAGTGGCACAGCTGAGGTGCCCTATTGATTTTTAAGTGCCGGCCGCCTATTTTTCAGGCAGGAAACGGACGGCTGGCAGGTGAAAATTGCCCCCCTGGAATCCTGGCAGGGTATCTAATTCTTATCAATATCTGTGATGCGGAGATGCCGGCGTTGGACTGGGGTGGACAAAAGTGAGAAGTCGCACAACACCAGGTTATAGTCCAACAGTTTTATTTGAAATCACAAGCTTTCGGAGCTGCTGCTCCTTCGTCAGGTCACCTGACGAAGGAGCAGCGCTCCGAAAGCTTGTGATTTCAAATAAAACTGTTGGACTATAACCTGGTGTTGTGCGACTTCTCACTTTTATCAATATCTGCACTTTGTAGCCACCTTCTGCAAATGTTCCTGCAAATTGGAGCATGTTCTGCATCACTGGGTGGACAGGGGGTTGCACTCCACCACATTTGCCCCGTAGAACGACGATCCCAGGATTTCCTGTCCTTTAGAGTGACTATAAACAGCCAACTAGTAAAATTCTACAGATATCACTTCCACTATAGAACCTGGGTCAGAAGTACAATTATTTTGACTTGCAGTTGTAACATTTGTGCTTTTTGGAGCCTACCCCTCCCCCAGAGTCTGAATGAACCACAGTCCCCATTCTGCAGTACTTCACAGCATTACTAAAATGTTCTTTAGACCATTAACGTGCCTAGTGTATAGAACTATAGCAAAATCTGCCTTCTTGGTTCCAAAGAATATAGGAAATGTTATTACCAACAGCCACCACAGATCACATTACCCAATGCAGTTGATGACGGAAGTCAAGTTCCATCTGATAAAAATGACAATATTTGAATACCCATTCATTTGGAAAAATGCTTTATCATAATAGGATAACAAAAAGGTTCAGGGTCCCCCTCCCGGTCACGCCTGGGCTATCCTGAGGAGGTGCATCAGTTGGAGAATAGGTGCTTTCCCCATAGGGCGGGAGGGAGGGAGGGTAAGACAGATCGACCTTCCTAGCAGTAGTGACATGAGAGCAGAGCAAGTTGATTGCTGCTGTGTTATTGAGTAATTAAAGGGGGGGGGGGGGGGTGGGCAGAATTATTTGTTATAAATTTTTGAATGCTTAATCAGAAACCTGACCATTCAGTGCCAACACTGAATGCTCGGTGGTTTTAGGCTGGACATCTCTTGTCTATCTTATGGTTAATTGTCTGCAGACCCTTACATTTGGACTGTTCTTTTTGCTTTATCAGTAAGTGGCTGCTTTCTGCAGAGTTCTGCTACAGATACAAAACCAGGAAGCGTGTGTCTGTTTCCACTCCACTTTTGAATCAGAACACACCAAAGAAAAGCCAGACTTTGTCCTCCTGTGGTTCTCCGCTGCATGAGAATGCGATGTGGAATGAAGACAGGCTTATTATACCAGGGAATCTGCTGGCTGGCAGCCCAGCTGAGAAGTCACCAGGGTATGTGGTTCGCCTGCCAAAATCCTCAGTGGGTGTGTCTTTGTTAGGATATCAGGATTTGCCATCACTGAGGAGAATTTACATACCTTAATAGGAACAATCTTGTCTCTCCACTCTCATGTTAATAAACCTCTATGTTTCCACCAGCAGAAGACGAAGGACCAGTAACACTTTCAAAATTATTAAGTAGAAAAAGCAAATTATTGCAGCTACTGGAAATCTAAAACAAAAACAGAAAAGGCTGGAAACACTCAGTATCGTCAGTCAGCATCAGTGGAGAGAATAGACAAGTTAATGTTTCAGGTGCAGGTCCTTCTTTCACAATCTCTACTAGTTTGGTTTGGTTGTTAGAAGAAGAACGGGGGCGGGAAGGAGAAGGTGGTGCTCAGGCCTACACCAACTTCTCACGGAGTACCCTGGAGTGGGAGTCAGCCTCATGGCAGGCATGTCTCTTTGCCAAAACACTTCAGAGGAGGATGTGGATTAATTGATGGCAGGTAAGCCTAGTATCTGAATTGGACTTGGATATCTAGAATGTCAAGTTGGCTGGCACAATCAAGCTGCCTTGTGTGTAAGTCTTTCCACTATACTGGTAGAAGATACCATGGGGTGAGGAAACTGAGACTTGGGATGACAGCTGCCGGAAGGCCTTACTTGGTGGCCTGACATGAGAACCATATATCTAGAAGTTGGTTGAGTTACAGAGAGGTAAGCAGTTGCGTTGAAGCTCTGCACCTCAAACTGGTGGAACCACTGTTCAATGGGGTATGGTGTGTGTCCATGCTCTGATCAGGAGGATGGCGGCAAGGCACTCGCACATCTTATGGTAAGTTGTGCTGCTCACCATGCCACCTGGCCACATAGGGAGGTGCTCAAATCTATGCTCGTCAGTTGTCTGATTACCAACTAGTGACTGTCTTCCTTGGGGACAGAAGGGTGGGGAAGTAAGCAGAGTCTCTTTGGGGGTGAAGGTTAGGGTTAACACAGATGACCTGCCTGGCCATGGAGCTCAAAAGCAAATCAACCCTCTGTGACCGATTTGGTAATCTGATACCTGAATTATGCAGGTCCACAGTACTCCAGCGCACTGTTAGTGATTGACCAGCCAGCTGGCTCACTAATGGAACCTGAAGGGGTAGGACTGTCACTGGGGCCAAGATTCTCCGGCACCATCCACAGCTATTGATTCCAATTCTGTTTGTAGCCTGAATCCTTGAGGATTATTATATCTCAGTTAGTTTAGACTTCTGTCTTGATATTTTAGAAGAATGTTCCATTTACGTGGGTGGCACTATGGTGCATAAATTCAATGGAACATCAATATTTGCCCATGATGCATCACATTCCTGACTTCCTGATCTGAGCTATGCCTTGGGGGAGGGCGGGGGAGGGGCGGGGGGGGGGGGGCAGGTACAGGCTTGGCACATTCCCACACCAAAAAGAGAATATTGGTTAGGGAATCATCACATTTACCTCCTGTTTGAGTGGCACTGGTGAATGTCTGGGAGTATATACCTCACTCTCCATCCCACACACACTCAGTGGGTGGTCATTTTAACCTCCCACGATTGGGGGGGGGAGGGAGGTGGGAGGAGGGTAAACTGGAAAAATGTGAAACCCGACTCCAACCTGCTACAAATGCCCATACTTCCGGATTTGGGGTTGGCTGAGTAGCCCGCTCTGGAGGGGAGTGGTGGAAAATGCAATATTTAAATGAGGCTCCATGCCTCAGATTTTAGGAGCTATTTAAATTTAACATCTGCAGGCCGGGTTTCCCAAGGCTCGGGAAAACTGGCACCTTAAAGGGAGGCGAGAGCTGCCTGATCCAGCAGGCAAGTGCTTTTCACGCACTGCTTGTGGGCCAGTGGAGCAGGAGTGCTTCCCCTCGGCACCTCAAGCAAACCTGCCGGGATTTCTCCGTCCCCGCGATCAGCTGACCTCGCCCCACGATCTCTTACTCCAGTCGTCACCACCCCCACCCTCCCTCTCTCTCTGACCCCCGCCCCCCCTCTCTCTCTCTCTCTCTCTCTCTCTCTCTCTCCGACCCCCGCCCCCCCCTTCTCTCTCTCTCTCTCTCTCTCTCTCTCTCTCTCTCTCTCTCTCTGACCCCAGCCGTGTCTCTCTCTCTCTCTCTCCGGCCCCCAGCCCTCCCTCTCTCTCCCTCTCCCCCTCTCCCTCTCTCTCTCTCCTCTCCCTCCTCTCTCTCTCTCTCTCTCTCTCTCTCTCTCTCTCTCTCTCTCTCTCTCTCTCTCTCTCCGACCCCAGCCCTCTCTCTCTCTCTCCGGCCCCAGCCCTCGCTCTCGCTCCGACCCCAGCCGTCTGTCTCTGTGTCTCTCTCTCTCTCTCTCTCTCTCTCTCTCTCTCTCTCTCTCCGACCCCAGCTGTCCTCCAAATTTAGTCCCATGTTTTAACCTCTTGATCCAACCAATTGTTAGTATGCCACCTCTGGCCAGGCCTGTACCTGTAAAATGCCAAGCCATCATTAGCCCAGCATTTCCTCAAATGTGCATTGTTTAATGTTTCACCATCGTGTTTCGTAATTTAAAAATGCATTGATTCTAGAAGTGTAAATTAATTTTTAAAGGCTTAATTCTCACAGACCAAATGAAGAGGTTTTTATTGCGATGTAGTTAAGTAATTACTTTACAGTAATTATTACTATTACAGTAATGGTAGGGTGTTACCAACCCCAGACATTGTGGGAATGTCCTAACATCACAATATATCACTATGTAAAATCACATGTTAAAATATTTTTTGTAATTACAATAATCAGTATCGGTCAGAAGGATTCATTAAACTTTTTTTTGCTTACAAAGGTGGATCCATTTTCAAGTAAAACACAATTCATGAGATACCAAAGTAGACTGCGATTCTGACATCATTTTCAACCTAATTAAAATGAAATACTTATCATACGTTCAAAATGTCCCACTGTGCCAGCCCTACACATAAAACAGAAAGATGCCCAATCGTTCCTTTGGACGCCATCACCATAGATATCTCTGAAATCTTTGGACCTGAATTTAAATTAAAACCATTGTAGATCCTAAACACCTGTAATCAATCTCGAACACTGCATCAGCTTCACCGGAATACCCCTATTTAAAAAAAAAAAAATCCCCATGTTGCCTAATCCCACGGGATCCAGTGAAGCATGTGTATTTCTGGGAGGCAGTTGGTTGGGCATGGGCGGGAAATGAAGACTGAGGGGGAGGCAGGGAGGAACATGAGCCACGGTCGGAAAGTTGGCATCTCTCAGTGAGGATTTTTCAATAGTTTTACATACCAAGCCCCTGACTTTTAATTTAGCTCAACCCTTTCATTTGTTAAGAAAACTGTCTAGTTAGAATGCTCATGTGGTCAGAATGTAGCCACAAGTTCTGAAAAGCTTTTGTAATAAAGTTCCTACTTCAACTAATCATTACAATGTGGCCCCTATTAATTTAGTTTCCCTTGTATATCTCCATAGCCAGGGCATGTGGTGCAGGGCAGCAGGCTTGGCCATGCTGTGACTGGCATAAAGTACTATATCAGGAGCCAAGGTAAAGTACATTATCCACATTATATGCAAAATTAACTATGCGGGGCTGGAAATCAGTGGTTTGCAAAGTTCCTGTCCTGGGCAGCACATTGGCATACTGAAACAGTGTGACGTGGCTTAAAGGGCAACCTCCAACGTACCCCCAAGCTGGAAAAGATACCACGCAGCAAATTTAAAGGGACTTGCGCACCTAAAATAAAAATTAGAGGGAACATTGGCCACTGCCCTCATCAAGATACACTGATGAGGGAGGGGGGGGGGGGTGCTAATGCCTGTTTTAGGACCCTTCTGGGAAATTGGGCTGCCCTGAGTGGAGCATGCGCCAGGACTGCTCCGCTGAGGTTTTGCTGGCATGGATGTGACCTAGCAAGCGGCTGCCACCATAAAGGTAAGTTTAAAAATAATGTTTTTTTAATTTTGATGTGGAATCAGGAGGAGCAGGAATTCTATTCCTGTCCTCTTGGTTTTGAGCTCCAGGCTGGTTAACTAAAGGTGCATAATGTAGTGGCTTCCTATATGCTGAATGCTTGTCTGTTACTCATATCTACTTCTGTATTTGTGACAAGTAATGACATTTCTATCTGTTCCTTACAGAGTGTGCATTCCTGCTGTTTCAGTTAGCTAGTACAATGTTGCTACAATAGTGGCAGTCATTCTCTACATTCACATTTGACATGTCTGAGTACTGGAAAAGATTGCTCTCCCCTGAAGGAATTCCTTGCTGTGGTGAGCACTCCTGTGTTCTCGCCCATTGGGGGCCATTGCTACTGGATGTCGGTACATTTTTGACGGTTAGTTTGTCACTTTGCGGCAGTGGTTGGAATTGAAATCTGAAGTATGTTACGCTGGATATCTTCTTGGGTTCGGGTTCAGCATCACCGGTCACTCTCACAAGCAAATCTCACATCCTCTATGATCTGGAGTGCATCTTTTCCTGCCCAAAGTCCAGCTAAATGATTGTATGATCCAGGGATTGTAACAGAATGTTGCTGCGTGCTAGGGCCACGGCTCACCCGCTGTGCCCAAAAAAAGAGATAGGCAGACAGACAAACCACCCTCCCCCACCCCCTCCCACCATAAATCTGTGAGGTTGGGGGTTTCAATCAAAGTTGCTGCCTTTTGATGTGTTGAGCATGAGGCTCCCAAATGTCTATTGCTAAACTGTTGGTTGTGCGAATGGAATGAAGTGACACCTAGGCCCATTAGGTGTTGCAAAGAATAGTCCATCACAGTGGCCTGAAATGCTTGGGATTATACATAACGATCCTACCTTTGTTTACTAATTAGCACTCCAAATCATTATGCAACCAGCCTGGGCTCAACTGCTAGATAATTGCTGAGAAGAAAATGCTGCAATTAACCATAGAGAAATATTATACGCTACAAATCTAGTTCAAACAACAGCGGTAAAATACAAATCGGTACAGCCACCTCGCATAACAAAAAAAACAGCAGGGTACATCCAGAGACAGCTGTCTCAAGGACAGATGCATCTCTAAGATCACCATATTTGTTGTTGCGTGCAACAGTCCCAGGGAGTTTGTACTCTGGTACCGTGGGGCAAGCTCTTAGCATTTCCATGGCCAGTTGTATTCGTCAATAATCCCGATGAACACTGCATTTTGAACTTCCAGTCAGTTGGTTATTTGGCCCACATTAATCACAAAACTCTTGTTGCTTGTTTGACCTACAAGCAGATGTTTTGGGCTAGACCATGCAGGATAAATGTGTTTTTGGCCAGAGGGCGGAGCGCAAATCTGAACAGAAAAGATGCTTTACTACAGGGTATTTCACTGACCTTGTACTGACCCACCAAGCCTTTGTTTGTGTCCTGGAGGAAGAGCAAATTTGAGTTCAAGCCAAAGTTGGCAACAATTTGTTCTTTTTCAGCCTGGGGCTAAACTGTAATAGGCGTACAGCAGCATGCTGTAACTGCTTCTGTGCACTCTTCATTTCCAGTGCCTTGTCCGTGATATCCAGTGTATGAGTGCAGCCGTGATGATTTTAACCTTACGGACGGACCAGTGCTTCTATTTCGGTTGTTCGTGTTCCTGTGGCAAGGCTACAGCTCGAAATGTATCCACTCCATAACACAGTGGGGCGAATCACTGGTGACCTATCAGCTTAAAGCCTGCCTGCGCCAGGCTGATGCTGTGCAGATGTATACAGTCCAGTTACCTTCAGCTCACTGGCCAAACTCTCTGAGGAGTCCAAAATGAATGCGTGCTGTAGTCTATAATCTATTTTCATTCTCTCTTCTTTAAGTTATAATTTAGTTAGTTAAAGTTATTTTTGCTCCCCCTTCCATGCGCAGTCTCGTTCCTGGACAACAAGGGTGGGCAGGCTTTTATCACTTTTCAAACAGGCAAGAGCAGCACATTAATAAGAATATATTTTCTGGATGAAAAATCTGGTCAGTTTTGTTTAGTTTGTTTCTTTGGCATAGAAATGCTGACATGTCCCTCGGTGGGAGTGGGTGGGGGAGTGGGGTTTGAGGACTGCATCCCGTTTCTGTGCAGCGCTGTACTTTGCGTATGTGTTTAGGGAACAGCTGGGTGGCTATCTTACAGCCAATCATGATGTCAACTGCATGCGAATAAGCATTACATACTGTGGCTACTGTATTGTACAATTTCAGAGAATATAACTGGGATCGGGGACATCATTTCTTTTCCTTTTTAACTTCTTGATTTTCACCATCTAACAAAACATTCTACCAGATGCTAGTATTGATTTTTTTGTTATGTTGTGCACTGTCCTATTTGTGTTTTTCTTAAATTGTTATATTATCTCCCTATTCGTCCTTATTCCTTCGCATTATGATCAGGATTGTCTAGTTGAAGTAAATAAGCAGCCTCCTCTGTTCCTTCAAAAACTCATTTGTACTCTCCTTTTTACTTGGGTGTCATTGATTTTATTTCTTTTTGTTAATTAATTTTAGATCTTATTGTTAATTAATTCTCTAGCCACCAACTCCATCCCTCTCCCTGGCCACTGTCTGAGGCTGAACCAGACAATTCGCAACCTTGGTGTCCTATTTGATGCTAAGATGAGCTTCCGAGCCCTTTTACACTTCATCATCAAGACCACCTACTTCCACCTCCGTAACATCGCCCGTCTCCGACCCTGCCTCAGCACATCTGCTGCTGAAATCCTCATCCATCCCTTTGTTACCTCTAGACTCGACTATTCCCGGTCAGCCTCTTGCCTGTCACCCTCCGTAAACTTTCAGCTCATCCAAAACTCCGGTGCCCGTATCCTAACTCGCGCGTCCTTTTCGCCCATCACGCCTGTGCTCGCTGACCTACATTGGCTCCCGGTCCAGCAATGCTGCGATTTTTAAAAATTCTCATCCTTGTTTTCAAATCCCTCCATGATCTCGCCCATCCCTCTTTCTGTAACATCCTCCAGCCCTACAACCCTCCAAGATCTCGGCGCTCCTCCAATTCTGGCCTCTTGCGCATCCCTGATTTTAATCGCTCCCCCGTTGGTGGCCGTGCCTTCAGCTGCCTGGGCCCTACGCTCTGGAATTCCCTCCCTAAACCTCTCCGCCTCTCTACCTCTCTCTCCTCCTTTAAGATACTCCTTAAAACCTTTGACCAAGCTTTTGGTCACCTGTCCTAATATCATCTTGTGTGGCTTGATGTCAAATTTCGTTTGATAACTATCCTGTGAAGCGCCTTGGGACATTTTACTATGTTAAAGGCACTATACAAAGGCAAGTTTTTGTTACTTAAAAATATACTTTCCACTTTTTCCACCCATTATTGCTGCAGCTCACAGTTGCAGCAGTAAGCTGCGATTGGTAGTGCAGGATAGCTGTGCTGTTAACAGTTTCCAATTGATTGTAATTGGGTCCTTCGGAAGATGAGCAGTCTGATAACGGTTGAATCTGATGGGGATTTGTGGATTAGTGTAGAAATGCAGCATCATTAGGATTGCTCAGTGTGGTTAATGGGTGTCGTTCTAAACTCCAACCTGAGGGCAGATGTGTCTCACTGTGAGGAGCATCTTAAGGCCATTGTGACCCATTGTCACGCTCACTGTGAGGAGAATGAGACTTATTGTGGTGCCCACTGAAGGAATGTACCTGCCCTGGTTTGGAGGAGAACTTTAAAAGCGACTGCTGTCTTAGTACATTAGCAGTTCTTGGTTAGTTTGGTGATGGCGATAGTACGCACTGAAATTAAACCATATGTGACATCATAGTGACAAAAAATCTTTATTTTTTTTGTATGATTTTAAAATAGCTGAGTTCAAAATGGAGGATGCTGTTGGAAGACATACTGGCTGGATTTTCCTGTGAATTACTGCCTACTTTGGGATGGAAAACAAAGTAAAATGCATATTGCCTCAAAAATGTCCATGTAATATAGCACCAAAGTTTCCCTTTTTAAAAAGCACTAGTTCTCTTTATGACCCACCAGGTACACTTAGAACTGGGGGCTAACTGAGGCAGAACTGATGGCATTTCTGATGGATGATGTCATGCCGCCAGTCTATTCCGGTGACCTCTATATGGAGGGTGGGGCGAACGCAAGAAACGTGAGCCCCCACTTCTGGCAAAATTTAGCAGCATAAAAAAAGTGGGTGGAGACCTGGGGAAACCAAGGTCCCAGATTCCGGTCTGTCCACCCAAATTGTGCTGCTGCTGCACCTCTCCAGGCCCAGGAAGTTTGGGTAGCCTGTAGCTTTTAACTTGTATACCGCAGTCTAGTGGTGAGTTATTTTTCCATATTCTGAGGTGACGGGAGGGAGAGCGTAATGGACATCCCACATATTCTTAAGCAAGCGACTTCCTGTGATTCAGGGTTAATTTTTAGATGTGGTTTTTGGTTCGTAAAGTCTAGCCATGAGCAGAAGGAAAGTATTGGAGGGAGCAGTGAAAACCAGACTGAAAAATTCACCTTCATCAAAATGGTCTTGCATTTCATGGTGAGAACATTGTTACAATGATTCTTATCACTGAAATCATTTTCTTTCTTTATTAAAATATATAACTCAAATGGAAATGTGGGAAAGAATATTTAAAGCATTCCATTCCACAGGATTGTATCGGTGTTCTTCAATCGCGGTCTATTTCTTCGCTGTGTAGGTTTGCCTTTTCTCCTAAATTATTTTCTAACCTCCTCGTCCAGCCAATTCCTTTTCCCCATCTTGTTCCTAAGCAGGCTAAATTCATCCACCCTCCCTTTTCTAGCTGCAGGGACATCTAGCTAGGAGAAAGGGAGCCAGATTCCTAGAGATAGGAATAATCTACAGCTTCTAGTGTGCTTTGACCAATCTTAAACATCTTGCAAGAGCCGTTGGCATCTTACACAGGTGCCGCGCTGCCGCCAAAGGGCATTGTGGTTAAGGAGGTGCAGGAATCCCTGTAATGTGGAAGGCAGGAAGCCAAGGTAAATATTTTAGTGCCTCTTTGCAAACTTCTTGCTGGCTCACGCCGTGTGTACACAGTTTCAAGCTGCTTCATGCTATGTGGTAATAAGTAATAACAGTTGGACTCATTTTTGTGTGAAGCGTCCTCATTTGGATGATTTTCTGGGATTTTTTTCCATGAACATTAGTTTGTGATCGTTCCAAATTTAGTCAGCCCACCTCAGAACCTGAGCTGGGACTTTCAACCCTACGTTCTGTATTCCTTCAATTAAATGACATTCTTCATTGAGGGTTTTTAAGGAGTAAAGTTTGCATTCCCCTCCCAGTACCTATGGTTTAAAAAAAAAAAAATTATTCCATGGGGTGGGCGTGAGTAAAATTTGTGCAGCTGTTCGAACACCTGCAAGGGAGGACATGGTGTAGGAATTCAGCTCGATATCACTTTGTTTCCTGTTGGCTAGCTGGTTCTGAGGTATACAGTGGCCAACGTGTGAGTCACACATCAGTGGCACTCTAATGTTACTCAAGTGTAATGCTGACCTTTCAGTATCATTGGCAGTGGTGGAGCTCATTGATTAGCTGACCACAGCAGTCAAGTATGCTGCACTCAAGAGTGGGAAATTCCACTTCCTGTCAAAGCAACTGTGCTGTGTTGAATGCAATCAGCACAAAGTGGATCAGTTAATATTGTCCTTTAATGTAAAGTCATGAGGGGTAATCTTTCAACTTCTCACTCAGGACGAGGAACCTCGCACACTAACGGTGCGTATCGGAAATTCAGGCGCATGATTTTATGGCCATTAATTTAAACGGTTGGAAAAATGTGTGCAGCGTACGTCAAATCTTCTGATACACGGAAGAAAGTTGGAATATTACCTATTGGAGTTCAGCTTTTGATTCATGCACAGAACACTGATTAGAGTCAGACTCTTGGCTGGGATGTTGCTGTGCTCATGATGCACATAATAGTCATCTGCTTGCGTTTCCTGTGACGCATGCAATGTACTTGCGTTCTGTTATTGCGCAGTTTGATTTTTGGTTACACTAAATGGTTCATAGTCAGATAATTGGTTTCTTCTTGGCTTGCAATACACACACAGTCATGCATTGATAATACAGAGGTTCACATTCTCCATACTGCTAACATTCCATCTGTTGCTGGGTTTCTGTGGAGCCTGCTTCCAATCTATTGAAGGGAATGGGTGAGCCAAACAACTCCAGGTCTTTATGCAGGGGCAAACCTACCTGGCAACCTTATTATCAATGAACTGCACTTCCTGCATGGTCTTCATCCCTCCTATTCCTTACCTACATGTGGCAGTATCAGCTACAAATGTGGGGTCAGCTTCCATATGTACATTGATGACATGCAGCTCTACCTCTCTGGCCCCCACCCTTGATTCGACAACCACCACTGTACTGTCTAACTGCCACTCTAACATCAAGTCCTGGTTAAGCCAGAACTTTCTCCTGCTCAATATTTACAAGGCCGAAGCCATCTTATTTAGCTCCTCTGAGGAGCTTTGCGCCTTGGGTACTGATTCCATCGCCCTCCCAACTGCTACTTCTTCAGATTCGATTCAGTTCACTGTGTACAGTTTAAGCACTTGTTTGACCCTGAGCTCTGCAGCCTGCACAAAATCCGATGCACCCATCACACCCATTCTCACCGACCTCCATTGGTTCCCTGCCCCTTTGTTGTATTGACTCAAATCCTCGTTTTCCAATCCCTCTTTGGTCTCATTACACCCTACCTTTGCAGTATTCTCCAGCCCAACATCTCACCTTGCACTCTCCATGCTTCTGATTCTAGTCTACTGTGCACCATTTGCCTTCGTCCCCTCAACCACTAGTGGCAGAGCCTTTGAGACTCCAAACCCTTGCATTCTAGAATTTTCTTCCTAAACCCCTTGTCCTTGCTACCTCTCTCCCCCCCCATTATTAGTAGCTTCCTCAAGACTCATCCGTTTGATCATGGCTTTAGTCCTCCACACATCCAACCCCAGCTTCCTTCCTATTCCCTGTTGGTGTCTACCTCTCCATTGGAGAGTGCTTTGGGATGTTTGGTTACCTCTCTTTCCTCCTTTAAGACGCTCCTTAAAACCTACCTCTTTGACCAAGCTTTTGGTCACCTGCCCTAATTTATCCTCATGTGGATCGGTGTCAAAAAAATGTTTTGTCTTAAAATACTCCTGTGCAGCGCCTTGGGACGTTTTACTACGTTAAAGGCACGATAAAAAATTTTAAAAACATGAAAGAAGCTATATATTTAAATGTAAGGTGTTGTTCCCGCCAGCATGCCAGAGCTGTGCCCCTTGGCATACTGTCTGGCATGGGGAATCTGTTGGTAGGCAACTTGAGAATTATGTCATGAAAATTATTTTTAATTCTGAAGTGTAATCTTGGGGATTCATTTTTATATATATATATATATATATATATATATATTTTCATTCCATAAAACACATGACTGTTATAATTTCTGTGCTTCTAATTGACATTTGCCTAATTTTCTGTAATTTTTCCCCACAGATTTAATTACCTGTTTGGACAAGGGGAGCCACTTTTCAGAGCCTGAATTCAGGTGAGGGCTAGTTAAACTGATGGTACAGGGGATTAGGTTTAGAATTTCTTTTAGTAAAGTGAGCAAGGAACATTTTAAAACTGCCGAAGGGTTTGGTTCAGTTTTCTGTAATATGCTATAGGATGTTAATCTGGACACTGGATTCTTTTTATAGGATCCAGTTATGTCCGCTACATTTTAACAGCGAAAATCAAGTACTATATGAAAGGATAAATAAGGTGCAATCTATTATTGTTAAAAAAAAAAGATTGTTTACTGAATTACATGGAATTTACAACACAGAAACAGGCTGTTTGGTTGGTGTTTATACTCCACATGAGCAGTAGTCCTAATCTCATTTGCCTGCTCTGTTCCCATATACCTTTATTCCCCTTTCCTTCAACCACTTATCGAAATGGTGACATGTTCTCTGGTAGTGAATTCCACTGTCTCACAACCCTCTGTAAAACGAGTTTCTCCAGCTTTCTGTCCTATATCTCTTACATGTATTCTTATAGCTATGTCTCCTCATTCTAGATCCCTCAATTTCTCTGTTTCTATCTGCTCTGTCCCATCGCTTCATGATTTTAATCCCCTCTATCAAATCCCCCCTTAATTTCCGCTGTCCTAACGAAAACAGCCCCAGTTTTACAAGTCTCGTTTCTGATGAGGCTGATGGGGTCAGGCAGTGCGAGGAGTGTTGTGGTGTGATGTGCCACAGTGCGGTGAGACATGGGGACACTCCTGCAGTTGGCCACCAAGTGAGGGGGAGGGGGAGGGGAGGAGTTCAGCAAAAGTACTGGGCCTTCCTCGAGGAGGAAGGGGAAATCATCCCTAGGCGCTCCTTCACACTACAGTAAACTCTTTCGTATCCGGCACCTACGGGACTGGGATGGTGCCGGTTGATTAAAAATTCCGATAACGGAGAGGTATACCTACCGAGGCAATTTATATATTGGCCGACCTCAGACTAGAAGAAGGTAATTCTGTGGGGGTGTTCCGAACTCAGGAGGGGAGGTGGGACATGGAGTGGCAATGGCCCAAGCTGGTTTTGCAAAAGCTGAAGGAGCACACCTGCTTATTCTGGCCCCACAAATATACAGTAAAACTTCCCTTTGGGTTCCTCTTTGGCTGGACAGCCAGCTGATTCTGTGCGGGGAAGATTGCTGCGCCCACAGCGACGGCGGGAACAAGTGGGAAGTCATTCCCCACCATTTTCGGGACACTACTGCCCCGTTCCTTCTGGGGCGGAAGCCTCAAAACCTACTCCTGAATTTTGCCGGTTATTAAAGAATTCCGGATGATTAAGTGCCGTTTAAACAAGAGTTTACTGTACTTAGTAATGGTTCAAGAGCAGCACTGACTGACTCAGAGAGACCCAAGGACAGAGCAGAAAGCAGAAACATCAAAAAAGAAATGATTCATTTATATTTTAAATTAACACGTGGACAGTGATACTGATTATATTTATAGCCTTAATTTCAGTGTCATTGTGTGTTCAGTGTCCAATTATCTTGTAACCATAAAGCCATGTGTTGTCATTCATAGAGTTTTGATGCCCAGATTGCAAGGTGACGGTATTGAAAAGCTCAAGCTCCAGTGAATTGGAGCCAGGATACCCATTGTTACCAAACAGATTACATTTGATAATAACTATGTAAGAAATAGTTTGATGTTGTGAAATATTAGTGAGCAACTGTTAGGCATGGAACCATACCCCAGCAAGAGTCACTGTTGGCAAGAAAAAAAAAATCCAGTAGATCCGCATCTTTTTAAAAAAAATCAACTTCTTCTAATGACATCTGCTGACGTAAACTGGTAGTACAATACTCCCCACTGAAATGTGGAATGGAAATAAGTGGGGAAATTTTAACATGCGATTGTACCTGTTTACTGAGATGGAGCAGTGCAGCTATTTTGCAGTTGGGCTGCACTCAGATCATTGGACTCTCTCGTTCCTGGTATGCAAGAGCCTCATTAAGGTTGTAAAAATTATGGAAATTGAGCCAGCCTGCGATTTCCTACAGTTTGCTCTAGAAATGTGTAGGGAGTGCTTTAGGGCCCCATAAACTGGTCAGAATAGAACTTATTTCTCAAAACTGTGTTGTGCAGGTTTAGTATTGTTTCACGGGTAATTGCTGTTTTTTATACATTTGGGTGAATTTGCCTTTTTGACTTTTTTGGTTTACTTGTATCTTCACATCATAGCATTTCCGAGCTTAAAACTCATTTTCAACACCTAAAGTGATAAAACGAGCATTTCTCTGGAATTCATCTTTCCCTCAGGGAGCTTGAGGATGAGGAGGAGTTGCAGAGGAATGATCAGAGGGAGGTCCACCTGACTTAAGGTGGGTTGCACAGACCTGGCATTACTTCTGTAGACCCCACCAGAGCTACTTGGGCATTTCAGAGGAGATTTGCCTTTGCCACCTGCACTTGGGCACATAGGAATTGCTGGATGAAAAAAGACCGAGGTCATAAGAACATAAGAAATAGGAGCAGGAATAGGCCATCCAGTTCGCCTTCTACCATCCTTGTAGTCGCATAATACAGTGATAATGGCATTGTCGACTAATCATAGCAATCAACCTCTAACAAATACACCAGACCCAGACATGAGGCATGGAAAGCCGCAGTGGTGGAGAGCTTTGGGAACCACAGGTCTGAAATCATCTGATCCTCCCAAGCATGCTACACTTATCACTTCAGCCAGGAGGCATTTCTCCAGGTCAGAATTGTGCCCTTAAATCGTGTGTCCTCTTATACAAGCAGAAAAATAATCTTGAGATGCTGTAAGTTGAAGGAGTACATGCTCAATGACAGATATGTGCCCAACTTTTGTGCCAACCTGGGTGTCAGTATATAATCATGCACCTAGATTGTGCTACACTGACGTGTGGTGTGATGCCCTTGGAAGATGCGAGTGTGGCAAAGAACTCTCCCCAGGGCTCCCGCCAGCTTCTCCGGGATCGTAATGTTTCAGCACAGAAACAGGCTATTCTGACCTTTAAGTCTTGCTGGTGTTTTTCTCTACTCAAGTAACTCAATTTAATCCAACTGTCCTTCTCACTCCCCATACCATGTAATACTTACCTTTTTCAAGTAACTATCTAATTCCCTTTTTAAGAGAGTTAATTTATTCTGCTGCAACAATAGTTTGTGACCGCGAATTCCATATTCCAACCACCCTCTGTGTAAAGAATATTTTTCTAATCTTCCCCTTTCATTCTTTTTGTGATTATCTTAAGCTTGTGTCCTCTCATTGTTGTCTCAATGACTATCTCCTTAACACAGTAATATACTAGATTATATTCACTACCTGGTTTATATTTTATTTCTTATTTTCAGCAAGTACTGTCCTGCAGGATGCTTGACCCCTTTTGGTGACATCTCTGGAACTATCCCTCACGGCTATCGAGATGTAAGTAGCGAGAGAGTGAGACAGCAAACCTATTGATGGGATTAGCCAAGTGAACTTATCTAACCATGATATACCGCATGCATATCCATCTCTGCTCTGGGATCTGCAATTGATTTGGTGAATATTAAGAGAATTTAGACTAACGATAACTGGGTGAAGTGGATGCTTCCACCCAGGCCATTTATATCATAGTTGTGTTTTGTGGGAACAAAAGAAGTACTGTCAAATAAATGCTGCTATCCTCACGTTTAAATTTATCACAAACTTATAATGACTGCATTTACCACAAATGTCTCTCGGCAAAATTAATTTTGCATGAAAGTGTTGGCAGCCTCAGGTTGCATGAAAGATTCTCTGTGCTAATATTTCCTAATGTACAATATTTTTTATATTGTGGAATACTTCACAATAAGTATCATGTAGAGTTGTTACCTGCAAACATCTTCGAGGCCATTCTAGATGCTTCAGTTCCTAGTTCCTCTAGTTGCCTCTTGCAGCGCCTTGGGACGTTTTACTACGTTAAAGGCGCTATATAAATACAAGTTGTTGTTGTTGTTGTTGCCTCTAGTTAACGGGTGCAAGAGTAGTTGACTCCAGCCACTATTTACTTTGCTGTCTAATTGCTTTCTACATTGCAACAGTGACTACACTTCAAAAAAAAAAAGTACTTAATTGGATGTAAAGCGCTTAGGGACATCCTGAGGTTGTGAAAGGCACTATATAAATGCAAGTCTTTCGTTTCTTTTTCTAATGAACCAAAACAAGAGGGAATTCTAACATTCCCCTTCATGTCAGAATCATGGATTGAAGTGGATGTTTGAATTGAAGTGTTTTTCGTAATGGGAGGGTCTGGAGTTCAGTCTGGGCTACGGCAAGTTGAGATCACTCAGCTGTGGGTAAGGCAGTGGGTATTCACTGCTGGAGATACTGGAATCACATTGGTCTCCAAGATCAACATGTCCAGAGTTAACCGCGGCAGCCACAGTCCTGTCAGCTGGTGCCGAGCTTGGCAATTAGAACATTTATTTAAGCTATGCAGAAGTATTCACTTGATGATGAGGCTTAACAGATCTCGCCTCAGAGCTTACACAGAACCAGCTGGGTTCCAGCAATCTGCAGGCATGAGTCAGTGGAGCCGAAGGGCATAGAGTGCACCCAGACACTCGCACCTTGGCTTTTCAGAGTGCTTACTTCACACATTCCACACAATGGACACATCGGGCTGATATCATTCAATACCAAAAGAGCACACAAAGGTTAATCAAATACCAAACCAGTAGTGTCATTTTAATAAAGTCTTTATTCAGAGGCTCTGTAGAACACCCCCACTGAATTCATTTAGTGGTGCTAACTCTTTAGGAATGAATCAAACAAAAACTAGCCAAACAGTTCCTTTTGGAAAACCATTAAAAATCCTAAAATCTTCAACAGTGAAATATAGTTAGTAAAATCTATTTAAATTTCTGCCCTCCTGCACTGTGCTTGTCTATTCCGCTCCTTCACCCCCACACCCACTCCCACGAGCCCTTTCACCTCCTACAACTTCCTGCAGCTGCTGACTGGGTCAAATCACTGACTTGCATATAATTGCAGTTCACTCTGCTCCTCAGCCAATGGAGAGTTCACTCATAGCAAGAATATATTGGACCTCTCCTCAAGTGAGATGCACTGCACTGGGAAATTTACTGCAGTTCAGGTGGTGATTCCGAGTATCGAACAGTCCTGCCATTGTTTTCGGTCCCCTCCACAAATTCCGTCCCTAGCCACTGGCTCCATCCCTCTCCCGAACATCTGTCTGAGGCTGAAACACACTGTTCGCAACCTTGGTGTCATATTTGACCCTGAAATGAGCTTCCGACCACATATCCGCAGCATAACAAAGACCGCCTATTTCCACCTCCGTAACATTGCCCGTCTCTGCCCTTGCCTCAGCTCATCCGCTGCTGAAACCCTCATCCATGCCTTTGTTACCTCTAGACTTCACTATTCCAATGCACTCCTGGCTGGCCCTCCACATTCCACCCTACGTAAACTTGAGGTCACCCAAAACTCGGCTGCCCATGTCCTAACTCGCACCAAGTCCCGTTCACCCATCGCCCCTGTGCTCGCTGACCTACATTGGTTCCCGGTTAAGCAGCGCCTCGATTTCAAAATTCTCATCCTTGTTTTCAAATCCCTCCATGGCCTCACCCCTCCCTATCTCTGTAATCTCCTTCATCCCACAACCCCCCGAGATATCTGAGCTCCTCTAATTCTGCCCTCTTGAGCATCCCTGATTATAATCGCTCAACCATTGGTGGCCGTGCCTTCTGTTGCCTAGGCCCTAAGCTCTGGAATTCCCTGCCTAAACCTCTCCGCCTCGCTACCTCTCTTTCCTCCTTTAAGACGCACCTTAAAACCTACCTCTTTGACCAAGCTTTTGGTCACCTGCCCTAATTTATCCTTATGTGGGTCGGTGTCAATTTTTTTGTCTTTTAATACTCCTGTGCAGCGCCTTGGGACATTTTACTACGTTAAAGGCGCTATATAAATACAAGTTGTTGTTGTTGCCTATTTAACTCCTTAAGTACTGATCTGCTGAGCTTGGTACTTTCCAAATAAGTTACTTGTATTTATATAACACCTTATCCTATTGAAGTGTTCAAAGTGCTTTTCATACAGTGAATTACTTTTGAAATGCAGTGACTATTATTGTTGAATCATAGAATCATACAGCACAGAAGGAGGCCATTCGGCCCATTGTGTCTGTTGGCTCTTTGAAAGAGCTATTTAACTATTCCCACTGTTCTGCCCTTTTCCCATAGCTCTGCAAATTTCATTTTTTCAAGTATATATTCAATTCCTTTTTGGAAGTTACTATTGAAACTGCTTCCTCCACATTTTCAGGCAATGCATTTCAGGTTGTAACAACTCGCTGCATTTAAAAAAAAAAACAAATTCCCCTCTCCCCTAGATTTTTTTGCCAATTATTTTAAATCTGTGTCCTCTGGTTACCGACCCTCCTGCCAGTGGAAATGGTTTTTCCTTAGTTACCCTATCAAAACTCCTCATAATTTTGAACAGCACTATTAAATCTCTCCTTAACCTTCTCTGCGCTAAGGAGAATAATACCAGCTTATCTAGTCTTGCCACGTAACTGAAAACTTTCATCCCTGGTACCATTCTGGTAAATCTCCTCTGCACCCTCTCCAAGGCCTTGACATCCTTCCTTAAGTTTGGTGCCCAGAATTGGAAACAATACTCTAGCTGAGGCCTAACCAGTAATTCATAATGGCTTACCATAACTTCCTTGCTTTTGTACTCTTTGGGCTGGATTTTCTGAATGGAGACGAGTTGGAGGCGGGACTGCTGCTTGTCGTGTCAATGTCCCGCCTCCATCCTCGTCTGACCAACCAGAGGAATTTTCCCCTGATTGACCTTGTTAAGCCCGCCCTGCGGGCTCAGCAGGCCAATTAGGGGGGAAGTCACTGACCGAGCACGTCAGATGTGCTATCTGTCAAGACTTCTTGAAAGAAGAAATGTCAGCGTTTGACAGCTCTGTGAAGCTGTCAAACACTGACATTCTCTTTAGTTTGATGAGTCCTTGTGTTCAGGACTCATCAAACCTTTCAACTTTGTAAATTTCAGATGGCTGTTGGATCCATCACTCACCTCTACATCTTACTTCCAAGTGCCTCCAACCGCCACAGATCTCCTTCACGTCTCCTCCAACCCGGCGGGGTTCTCCGAGGTCAGGAAGCCTTCACCTGTGAAGGTAAAATGGCACTAATCCTTTTTTTTGCCTGTTAACTACCTGTTAACAGGCAGTTAAAAGTATTTAATGCCTTTCCCGCCTCCAGGAGACGGGACCCGAAACAGCACTTCTTCCCGCCTCCTGGCAAAAGGGCACGGAGGCGGGATGGGGGCGGCTTTGCCACCCGCCCCCACTTTCTGCTAATTTACCGGCAGTCCCGCCTCCTCGGGGCTTGGAAAATCCAGCCCTTTGCCTCTATTTATAAAGCCCAGAATCCCATAAGCTTTTTTAACAGCCTTATCAACTTGTCCTGCCACCTTCAAAGAACTCCCAAGTGTCTCTGCCCCTGCACTGCATTTAAAATTGTTCCATTTAACTTATATTAGGTAGATATATTGGGTTATGTAGGTAACTATTTGGGGGTTGTGCTCCCTTAGCCAGGGAAAGATATGCCAATGAGAGACAATGGGGGGAATGTAAGAAACAGGGCTGGGGGTGGAGGTTAAATTGAAGTGAACTTGCACACTTCCCGCCCGATCTAGCCGACTGCAAGGACACCCACCCAAAGCTGGCAGGGTCCTTCCATCCTACCATGCGGAATGGCCTCCGATGACATCATCAGCACCAACTTCAGTATTGGCCTGAGTGAGGCAGCAGTCCTCTCGGGAGCTGGATCAAGAGCCAGAAGAGACCCAGGGAAGTTTAATCTTTTAAAGGTTTGCTTGTGGGCCGGGAGGAGAAGGATTGCTCTTCCGGGCCCCACAAGGAAACCTTGGGCATCCCCTCGACCGCAATTGCTAACCAACCCCCTTTGCCCCCTGGCCCCCCCCCCCCCCCCCCCCCCCCCATCCACTTGCCTTCCTGCTAGGTACCATTTTGTCAGTCCTCTGCGGTGGGCTCCTGCTGTCTGAATTCCCACTCCATCACGCCAGTCAGGAGGCGATTCCCATTATGGAAATGTGGCCTCAGGCAACGCAGGAAAAGTTGCTGTTGTGTAAGGTAAAAAAATAATCAGAAAGACACAATCAGCAAGCTCAAAGCATTATAACACACAAATCCCAACTATGTGAGTGCCTGCAGTTGAGCGCTCCTTTAAATCCAGTTTCCTGTCATGTCAGTCAGGTTGTGAAACCCCATCCTGCAAAGTTTTACTTAGCGGATTTTCTGCGGGCGGGACTTCGAACTCGCCCGGTTAAAACCATTACATCATATTTACATTTGCGATTTCCATCAGAGTCAGCTCCTTTGTTAAAATGCTTTGAGGCGGTAATGATTTTTTTAAATATTCGTTCATGGGATGTGGGCGTCGCTGACTAGGCCAGCATTTATTGCCCATCCCTAATTGCCTTTGAGTGGCTTGCTAGGCCATTTTGGAGGGGCAGTTACGAGTCAACCACATTGCTGTGAGTCTCAAGTCACATAGGTCAGACCGGGTAAGGGCGGCAGATTTCCTTCCCTAAAGGACATTAGTGAACCAGATGGATTTTTATGACAATCCGGTAGTTTCATGGTCACCATTACTGATGCTAGCATTTTATTCCAGATTTATTTAATTAACTGAATTTAAATTCCCTAGCTGCCATGGTGAGATTTGAACTCATGTCTCCGGATCATTAGTCCGGGCCTCTGGATTACTAGTCCAGTAACATAGTTTTGCTATTTTAACTGCTCACCTGCCCCTTTCCCACCGGAGCCCATGTTTTCTGTGTACTGGTTGAACTGTTTCAGAAAAGCTATCTCTCTAAATTTGACAATTTGAAATGATATCTATTGGTTATATATAGGATCCATAATATTCTATTGGAGCAAATTGAAAAATGTGGGATTCTTGCGACTTTTAAAAACATTTTTGTGGGGAGACAAATGAGAAACATTTTAGTCTGGAGCTGACTAACGCAGCAGAATAGTGACGATGTCAGGCAACAGACACTAAATACAGCAGAACCAGCTGAAACAAGTGCTTCCACACTGATGGATGGGTCAGTTGATAGTGGGAAATGCAATAGTGTGCATTCCAAATTCTACCGTTACTCACTCCGACCTGCGGTCTCTTATAAGATAAATGTGATGACACAGTGACTGATACTGTTCAGTTTCGTGATAATGTGGTCAGACTTCCCCATATGCAGCATTCCTAACAGAAACAGCCTGTTTCAAATCCCTGTTTGAATCATTCCCAGTGGTAAGACTCAATGCAGTCATTCAACTTACAGTTTGATAGTGTTACTGCTGACTGTGGTTTGTGGAAGTTGCACTGCAGCTCACATTTTTCAACGGTGCTGTTCGTATTCTCGCCTGATTTCAGGTGCTGTTAGTGTTCTCGCCTGATTTCAGGTGCTGTTAGTGTTCTCGCCTGATTTCAGGTGTTGTTAGTGTTCTCACCTGATTTCAGGTACTGTTAGTGTTCTCGCCTGATTTCAGGTGCTGTTAGTGTTCTCACCTGATTTCAGGTGTTGTTAGTGTTCTCACCTGATTTCAGGTACTGTTAGTGTTCTCACCTGATTTCAGGTACTGTTAGTGTTCTCGCCTGATTTCAGGTGCTGTTAGTGTTCTCACCTGATTTCAGGTACTGTTAGTGTTCTCGCCCGATTTCAGGTACTGTTAGTGTTCTCGCCCGATTTCAGGTACTGTTAGTGTTCTCGCCCGATTTCAGGTACTGTTAGTGTTCTCGCCCGATTTCAGGTACTGTTAGTGTTCTCGCCCGATTTCAGGTACTGTTCGTGTTCTCGCCTGATTTCAGGTGTTGTTGGTCACACTATCGCTGCTCTGGAATAGGCAGACATGAAGGTAGAAGCTCCCCAACGGGCAAATTTCATGTAAGAGCGCTTAATGTGCTTGTACTACATTCCTGTGTGAGCTGTTTTTACGCAGGTGTTAACTTGTTTAAAATAAGCAGGTTAGCATCTTCCCTAAAATAATGCTGGCCAGAATTTGGTGCAGGTGCACTGAGCGTTTGTACCAAGCGATTGTGGATTGGAAAATCTACCCTGTACATCTTTGTCATTTAAGCCTAGGAAATACTGTAATGAACGTTTAATGCACTTGTATCATATTCCCTTTACCTGCTTGTTTAATGGAATTTAAAATAATACCTGCTTTAAAATAGTGGACAGACGAATGTCATCCAAATGCAGAGGTTTTTGTCTGCATCAGCAGTAGGTTCTGGACTTGAATTAAGAGAATACAAGGAAGTGAAGTCATCTTCTTTCTCATCAGGCTTCTTATAAAAAATATAGTGAATCCATTGATCCCTGGTTAATGCTCATAGAAACTGGTCTGTGTAGCTTTGCTGCAAGCCCCTGTTCCAGCCCCAACAGTGAGGTTGCCTGGCTCCTTACATGTGCTGCACATGGAGAAACACACAGTCAGCATATTCATATGTAAACAGAGTTGAAATGATCAAAGTGCAAAGGACAATTAGTTGAGTGTTTTTCTTCCTCTAGCCTCTCATACTAGGTTTAACAGTGATCTCTCTCAGTCCCAGGAGTCCATATGTAAACAGTAGGTTGAAACAGTAATTTCAGCAGTTTCAAGAGCCAGTAATGCATGCTTTCAGGGGTCCAGTCATTTTGCAGACAGTTTGACAGAGACAATCAAGATTTCACTATAAGCAAAAAGCAAAATACTGCACTACTAGAATGCTAGAAATAGGAAATGAAAAAAACCAGGAAACATCAGCAGGTTAGGCAGCATCTGTGAAAAGGACAAGAGTCGATTTTGTTTTTAAATGCTGTTCATTTTTTTTTATTCGTTCCTGGGATGTGGGCGTCGCTGGCAAGGCCAGCATTTATTGCCCATCCCTAATTGCCCTTGAGAAGGTGGTGGTGAGTCGCCTTCTTGAACCGCTGCAGTCCGTGTGGTGAAGATACTCCCACAGTGCTGTTAGGGAGGGAGTTCCAGGATTTTGACCCAGCGACGATGAAGGAACACCGATATATTTCCACCTCAAGATGGTGAGAGACTTGGAGGTGGTGGTGCTCCCATGCGCCTGCTGCCCTTGTCCTTCTAGGTAGTAGAGGTCGCGGGTTTGGGAGGTGCTGTCGAAGAAAATGAATTATGAAAATAAGCCATTAAAGATTAAGTGAATCAAACTAAAATAAATGCAATTTATTCCAATAGGTTGTAATATCTGTAATATCTTCTAGTTCTGAGGAAGGGTTTATACCTGAAATGTTTACTCCAGTTCTCTCCACAGATGCTGCCTGACCTGCTGAGAGTTTCCAGCATTTTTTGTATCCAAGTTTCACTGTTGGGTTTGTCTTGAGACACAGTTTCATTGACTGACTGTGTACCCTAAATCTGACCAGAAATTAACCGAGTCCTCTGAGAAATTTGTGGTAAATTACATTCCAATGTATATAGTTTAATGATACCTTTAAACAAATTTGTGCTTACCTAAAAACTGAAAAAATATTACAATCTATTGGAATAGATTGTGTTTATTTTAGTTTGATTTGCTTAATCTTTAATGGCTTATTTTCATAATTCATAATTGACCCATCACATGTATGTGCAATGTGCTACTTTGTTTTATTCCAGTAGTTGCACGTACCCATAAGCCATTCTGAAGTTTTGCATAACTGAGAAGCTCTGCTGCCACCTCCTTCCATCCAGTGCCAGTGCAGTTGAGGCACTCTATGCAGCTGCTCAGTCAGAGAACAGCTAAAACCTGCCTCAACAGTGGCAGGAAGATTCGTGTGATGCACAGCTATAGGCCTAGAAACTCGAGGATTTGGTTGGAGGCAGGCACTTATCTAATCTGCTTATGGGCCACATGCACTCAGTCAATTATTTATTTATCTCTTTGTCAGTGGCATCCAATTAAGGTGTGGAAGTTTATTTTCAATGAGTCCCAGTCCTAGGGCGGTTAATGACTAGGCAGGAGGCAGGAAAGTCTGACTAGCCCCCCAAAAACCCAAGCCTAAACAAGTTGCTTCAACCCCCTCACCCACCTTGCTTCAGTAAGCACAGTCATGCCAAGAAACCTGAATGTATCAGTGCACTCCTCCCGCAAGCACTGTGCAATCAAAAGGTACGATGGTTTCATAAAGTATATACCAATGTAAAAAAAAAAGTTGTTTGTAGCTTCAAAAATGATAAACAAGTATTTAAAAGCTCTTTGTGGAGGGCTGAACATTAAAGTTATGACATAGCAATATAAGCACACAAGAATTTTTAAGAACAGGAATAGGTCATTAGGCCCATCATGCCTGAGGGAAGAATTTCCATGGGATTTTCCCAATTTCCTGCCATGAAGATTGGCAGAAACCCTGGAGAAACAATGTAAATGGCCTCTTTTAGCCATTTATGCTGGTTCTTGAAGGTTCCACTGAAGTTACAGCAGGAAATTTGGAGAATCCCTGTGGAAATTCCAGGTGCTAGTCTTTCTGATTGATCTCTACTCCACTTCTCTGTCTTCTTAACCTATCCCTCAATCACTTTTCTTTCCAGAATTCTATCTACTGTAGTTCTCCAAAGGTCTTCCCGGATAACATATTCCACAAATCTGTTACCTTTTGCGTAAAACAAAGTGTTTGATTTCCTTTCTTCTTCCTGAATTCCCAATCTTTAACCGATCTCCCTGGTATTTGAACTTTTGGTCTTCACTATAACGAACAATTTGTCTGGATCAACTTTGTTTTAAGTAAAACAAACAATGCTTTTAACAGAAAGTGAAAACAGACATGGTTCAGGTCTCTCAACTCTTGTATGAATCTGTAATGATTTAGTGTTCATGGTGAATATTGATTGTCATCTCTTTTCCAGTCCTCGTTGCTGTGTATGGCTGGTGTTCATGCTGGTGTAGTGTCAAATTTTCTGGGCGGCCGGATCAATGTTGTCATCAGTAAAGGCATTCCATACTACGAAAGCACTCTTGCAAATAATGTCTCCTCAAAACTGTAAGTACAATAATTGAGAAAAAACATTTAATGCTCCTACCGTTTGCTTATAAAAGTGAAGTGGGGAGAGTCATAATCATGTAATATTCGCAAAATACAAAAAGGGGATGAAGTAAACTGTGTTTGTGAGTAAAAGTATCATGTTAGCTTCTTTTTACTCTAGTTTCCTCCTCTTCATCCTTGCTGGCACATGCATTCCTTGCAGCTGAAAAGGCAGAGCAGGCCCTACTATCAGTGTTGCACCACAACAGCTGTTGGCAGTCGTGCAAGTTCAGCTCAGTGAAGGTTCCCCATTGGATTTGCTCATTCTTTCCAATATCCTTTGTGTGGGTGGGACAGGTAGGGAGGAATGACTCCCTTGCCTGATACCTCACTGCAGCAGCACAGCTGAAACTGGGAGCTTAGAAAGCTGAGATAACAAGAAGAAAAAATGTGAATGTTGGTCAGCTGAGTAAAAATGGAACATGCTGGAAATGCACAGTTGGTTGATCAGCATCTTACGGTTAAGGATTTGGATATGACCCTTCATCAAAACTGAAAGCTCAGTGAAGTGATGGCATTTGTACTCAAGTAAAAGTATTAATTCTTCCCTTCCTGGACCCCATGCTAGCTGACATTGTAAATCGGTCCATTTCCTTAGGTGCTTTCAAAACCGCCATCATCATCATCTCCCTCCTCAAAAAAACCTACCCTTAATCCCTCTGTCCTTACAATCTACCGCATTATCTCCAGTGTCCATTTCCTGAAAAATCCTTGAATGTGTTGTCACCTCTCAACTCTGTACCCATGGGCTGGATTTTGATACTGGGGACGTGATGGAGTCGGGACTCCCACTTTTTGGGTTGTAGACCCGCCTCCATCGACTTGTGGCCAACCCACTGTATTTTCCCTTGATTGACCTTGTTGAGCCCGCCCAGTGAGCTCAGCAGGCCAATTAAGGGCCACCCGGCAACAGGTGACGTCACAGATTGACATTTCATCTGTCAAGAGCTTTTGACAGATGAAATATCAGCGTTTGACAGCTCTGTGAAGCTGTCAAACACTGACAATTTGTCTTCTAACTTGAGTCCTTCCTCTCAGGCTGAGTTAGAAATCATTCCAGCACAGAAAACAGAGGCTGAAACTTTTGACAGCTCAACGGCCTTTCTGCTTTCTGTGCCGGTGAGATTTCTGACTCCCGAGACCTGAAGGGCTGACACCTGCAGGAGGAAGTTAAGGTAAGTAAAACTTTTTCCCACACTTTACACTTACCTCTGCACACATGCACCCATCGCACACATGCACCCATCACTCACCTGCCCACCGGACATATCGACCCCTCCAACCCCTGCAGACCCACGGTCCGCCTCGCTAACTTGGCGTGGTTGGGACCTGTCGGGAAGCCCACATTTCAGCTTTCAAAATAGGGATTCGGCAAAAAACTGCCTGTTAACTACCTGTTAACAGGCAGTTAATTGTCACTAATCCCCTTCCCGCCTCGGGGAGGCGGGTCCCAGCACAGGTCGGGTACCCGCCTCCAGCGAAATTGGCATGGGGGCGGGATGGGGTCGGGACCCCGAATCTGCAACTTTAACCCCCCACACGCCTCCAAACCCGCCTCCACGGGTCAATGAAAATCCAGCCCCATATCTCCCACAATGCCCTATTTGAACCCCTCCAATCAGGGTTCCCACCAAACCAAAATGGTGCTAATCAAAAACTCAAACAACATTCTCAGTGACTGTGGGAAATTTTAACTCCCAAAAACAGGTGGGTTTGCGTCAGGTGAGATGTGAAAATTAAAAAAATTTCAAACCCAACTCCAACCCACCCACTTCCGGTTTTAATGGCGGCGGGGCAGGCAACTAACCCGCTCCCAGGAGGTGGGTTGGTCATTTAAATATTTTAATGAGGCTGTGCGCTTCAGATTTAACCTATCTTCCAGGTTTAACTCTTGCCGGGTGGGTTTCCCCAGTCTTGGGGAAACCTGGCAGCTAAAGGCAGATGAGACTGCTTTGTGGAAAAGGTAAGTGCCTTTGCAGCACTGCTTGTGGGCCAGAAGGAGCAGGAGTCTTCCCCCCCCCCCCCCAGCCCACCAAGATTACCTCCTTCCCTGTCCACAGTCAGAAACCCCACCCCACCCCCCCCCAGGATCGGAGATTGGCACCCCCGGGATTGGAGATCACCCTTCCCCCAACGCTATCACTAACCCAGCTGCAGGCTCCCTACCTGCTCCTGGCCTGTGGCCTCCTCTGGAGTGTTCTCCGCCCGGCAGGAAGCCAAGCCTGTCAACCAGGCTGGCTTACGGGCAGGAAACCTGCAGGAAAGAAAAGACACACGCTGTGACGATAAAACAGCGTGCGGGGTCCGACCAAAACTCCTCTCTCCCTCCCCTGCCCCCGTAAATACTGGGGCCTATGACCGTGGTATATTTGCCCTCCTAAACTTCTCTGTCGCCTTTCACAAGGTAGACCACATTATCCTCCTCCAACACCTCTCCAGGTTGTCCAACTCAGTGGTACTACCTTTGCATGGTTCCACTCTTGCCTATCCAGTCGTAGCCAGAGCATCTCTACCAGTGACTTCTCTTTCCACCTTTGCTAATAACTACTGTCTGGAAAGAGCTCAATGTAGCTTGTGCTTGTTGATAACATGGTAACCTCTGTCCACCTGCCAGGCCGTAACCTCTGCCCACCTGCCAGGCCAGCGAGATGCAATTTCCTTTATCTGTATAATTTCTGAAATGCATACCAGTCTGGAGTCATTAGCACTCATCCCTGTTGGTATCTTCCATGACAATGAGACCAAATCTACAGTCAACCCATTCAAAAGGAATGGGATTGTTTTGAACACAGTATGATCAACATTCAGTAGCTCACATCTGAATGTTTAAAATAGACATGTGTATGGATAATTCTGAGAATTTCTACTTTACAATGCTGTATAATTTAATCTTATTAGTCTCTTTAATTTTACAGTGGACCATTATCAGCTAGTCTGTTTACATTCAAGACCAATGGTGAGTATCCAATCAAAGAAACCAACTTTGATTTTATTTTGTTACATGTAGCCTTAAGTATTGAGCTTCTCTCAGTTTAAACGCTACAGCCATTTAGAAACTAGCGCTTGTGCCTTTTGTGAAAGACTGATATTTCCTGTTGTCATACTACATCAGCTCCTCTCTCCAACATGTATATATCTATAATTGCAGATGTAATTTTCCCATTTATCTTCTGTCCACTCCAGAAGCCTCTAACTCGTGCTGGGTACAGTTCCACGGGTTGTGGCAACCCTCTTAGTACCTCACCTAAATGACCATTATACATGTATAAGCCTCAACAGTGAGTATCAGGAAACAATCTGGCATCACAGCCCAGTCCGATCCTGCCCTCACTCATTGTCCACTACATACATGTTCCAACAAAGTATGATTAGTTGGAACCTGACAAACTTTTCTTTCCCACTCTACAGCACTGAAACACAGAGGCCAGTTACAGTGCTGTGACCGCTCCCTCAGCTGAGATCAGCTGAAACAGAACATTGGTCATACCTGAAAGCTTCCAAGTCTTTATAGGTCAGTACCAGATCAAATGGTGCATTTACTCACAGAGCTGACAGGGGAGCCAATTTTTCCTTTTTTTTTTCTCCTGCCAACTTTTCAACTTCATGTGCCTTTTACCTGGGAGGGGAGGACAGCTGCTGGCACTGTATCATCAACTGACGGGATTGGAGTGGAATGTAAATGTATTTAAGAAAACTGGAAGATTGATTCTTGCTTGGGAGTTCTCACCTCACCTCACCTCAATTCAAATCATAGTCCTCTTGCTCCATGTTACAGACAATTTGGAATTAAGAAGTTCCAGAAAATAAGCATACCTGGAAGACATTTAACACTTCTGAGGTGTCTATGTCCAGTGGCCATTTAAAGGATCAGTTTAAATGGGATGACATGGGAGAGGACATTGTGATTTTAACTGGGATGACATGGCAGGTTTTCTTAGAACTAGGGTATTTGCTTCTCTCTAGCCTCTAACCAGAATGTTGTCTCGGTTAAGTGAAATGGTGTCCTATCCGGTAACAGCTTACCTAGTAACCCAGCTAAGTAACAGGTAATCCTGGGACTAAGCTGTCATCATCGGATATGAATATAAGCTACTGGTTGGTCCTGCTATTTTTTAATTTTGTGTGGCTCTAATCTTTGTGTGCACATGGCAGCTTACAGTCTGATGATTTCAGATGTTTGCTGTGTGGTCTGTAGGTTGCTATGGGACACTGGGAATGGAGTCTGGTATCATTGGAGACAGCCAGATCAATGCATCTTCAGTTCTGCAGTGGCATGACCCTTCAGGACAGTTTCACATCTGGGGGCCAGAAAAGGCTCGTCTGAAAAAACCTGGCTCACCCTGGGCCGCATTTCACACTGATGAACCCCAGTGGCTACAAATAGACTTGAAGAAGGAGAAGAAAATAACAGGTAACTTGACAGTAATAGTCTTGTTGTTGGCACAGATTGCTTTTATTTGCAGATCTATCAGAAGTTTCAGACTTGGCATCCTGGTGATGGAAACCTTGTGGAACATTCTTCAGTTATTCCATCTCGTGGCCCTTAACATTTAATCCCAGTATGGAGAGCCTGGCTACAAAATGTGACATCTGGATTCCAGTTCCTTTACATCTTATTGGTGTGAAAGCTATTTTCTAGAGGAGAAAACATAAGGCTGGATTTTCCAATCGTGTAGAGTTTTGTCATCCTAGATCTCCACCTACTTTGCAGCAGGCACGATTTCCTATGAGCGGGGAATGCCAGCAGTGAACGCATCTGTCTCAAATAGGCAACAGCTTAATTTAAATATTAATATGGGGGTGGGAATATTATGCATACCATTGCCCAATATTTGGGGTGCAGGATGTCAATTTGAAACAGTGCATTTATAAAATGGGAGTGCCTTCAGCTGCCTGAGCCCTAAGCTCTGGAATTCCCTTCCTAAACATCTCTGTTTACTACGTCAAAGGCGCTATATAAACGCAAGTTGTTAGGTTGCTAGTAAATAAGCTGTTGTAGTTGACTTAAAGGGCAGAGTAATGAAATAGATTCTGCAGTTTTAATGCCATTTCTTGAGCCTTTTTGTGTTCCAATTGTTCTATTTCTCCCACCCCACCCCCACAACACTAATGGGTTTTCCAATGGAAATCTCTCTATTTGAGGTGTTTGAAATAAGAAGAGGAGGAGGACCAACAGAGGAATGCCAGTCAGGTCAGGCTGCATGAGAGATGCTCTATGCCCAACCACCCACCAGTATCCATTGCACAAGCAGATATTAACATACAAAAGCAAAGTACTGCGGATCCTGGAAATCTGAAATAAAAACAGAAAATGCTGGAAATACTCAGCAGGTCAGGCAGCATCTGTGGAGAGAGAAACAGAGTTAATGTTTCAGGTCGATGACCCATCGTCCAAACTGCAAAAAAGGTGTTGCTATGGGAACCCGCATGGGTCCCAGCTATGCCTGACTTTTCGTGGGATATGTGGAACATTCTTTGTTCCAGTCCTACTCAGGTCCCCTCCCTCACCTCTTTTTCCGGTACATTGATGACTGTATTGGTGCTGTTTACTGCTCTCGCCCTGAACTTTGCTTCCAATTTCCACCCTTCCCTCACCTTCACATGGTCCATCTCCAACTCTTCCCTTCCCTTCCTCGGCTTCTCTGTCTCCATCTCTGGGGATAGGATATTGACAAACATTCACTACAAGCCCACTGACTCCCACAGCTACCTGGACTACACTTCCTCCCACCCCGCTTCCTGTAAGGACTCTATTCCATTCTCCCAGTTTCTCCGTCTCCGCCGCATCTGCTCTGACGATGCCACCTTCCATACTAGTGCTTCCAACATGTCTTCCTTTTTTCTCAACTGAGGATTCCCCTCTACTGTGGTTGACACGGCCCTTGACCGTGTCCGTTCTATTTCCCGCACTTCTGCTCTCACCCCTTCCCCTCCCTCCCGGAACCACGATAGGGTTCCCCTTGTCCTCACCTTTCACCCCTCCAGCCTCCACATTCAACGGATCATCCTCCGCCATTACCGCCACCTCCAGTGTGATCCCACCACCAAACACATCTTCCCCTCACCTCCCCTTTCAGCAGGACCGCTCCCTCTGCGACACCCTGGTCCGCTCCTCTATCACCCCCAACACCCCTTCCCCTTCACCAGTCACCTTCCCATGCAAGTGCAGGAGATGCAACACATGCCCTTATATCTCCCCCCTTCCCACTGTCCAGGGCCCCACACACTCCTTCCAGGTGAAACAGCGATTTACTTGTACTATTTACAATTTAGTATACTATATTCGCTGCTCACGATGCGGTCTCCTCTACACTGGGGAGACCAAACGCAGATTGGGTGACCGCTTTGCGGAACACCTCCGTTCAGTCCGTAAGGGTGACCCCGAGCTTCCGGTCGCCTGTCACTTTAATTCTCCGCTCCACTCCCACTCAGACCTCACCATCCTCAGCCTCTTACACTGTTCTAATGAAGCTCAACGTAAGCTCAAAGAACAGCACCTCATCTTTCGATTAGGCACTTTACAGCCTTCTGGACTCAACGTAGAGTTCAACAATTTCAGACCATAACCTCTGCCCCATTCTTTTTTTTCCATTTATTTTATATTTTTTTCTCTCTCTCACATGGCAGCTGTCGATCGTTCTGCCAGTGCCACTTACACTTCATCTAGAGCCATCTTTTGTTTCTTAACTTGTCCCATTACCATCTCCTTTTGCCTTGCACCATCTCTTAATCTCTCTTAATGCCTCTTAATCTCTCCTGCCTTCCATCCTATCACAGACCTTCCCTTCTGTTCTTTCCTCCCCTCCCCCCTTTCCCAGCCCCTACACTTGCTTAAAAACCTGTTCAATCTCCAGCTTTTTCCAGTTTTGACGAAGGGTCATCGACCTGAAACGTTAACTCTGTTTCTCTCTCCATAGATGCTGCCTGACCTGCTGAGTATTTCCAGCATTTTCTGTTTTTATTCAGATATTACAGACCTTGTTTTGGCAGATAATACCCAGTTCTACCTCACCAGCACTTCGCTAGACCCCTCTACGATCTCTAAATTGTCAGACTGCTTGTTCAGCATCCACTACTGGATGAGCAGAAATTTTCTCCAATTACATATTGGGAAGACCGAAGACACCCACCACAAACACCGTAGCCACGGACTCCATCCCTCTCCCTAGCATCTGTCTGAGGCTGAACCAGACTGTTCGCAACCTTGGTGTCATATTTGACCCTGAAATTAGCTTCCGATCACATATCCGCGCAATAACTAAGACCACCTATTTCTACCTCCGCAACATCGCCCGTCTCCGCCCCTGCCTCAGCTCATCTGCTGAAACCCGGGTCATCCAAAACTCGGCTGCCCATGTCCTAACTCGCACCAAGTCCCGTTCGCCATCACCCCTGTACTCGCTGACCTACATTGGCTCCCAGTTAAGCAACGCCTCGATTTTAAAATTCTCATCCTTGTTTTCCAATCCCGCCATGGCCTCGCCCCTCCCTATCTCTGTAATCTCCTCAAGCTCCACAACCCCCCCCCCCCCACCCCGAGATATCTGCGCTCCTCTAATTCTGCCTTCTTCAGCATCCCTGATTATAATAGCTCAATTATTGGTGGCTGTGCCTTCAACTGCCGAGGACATAAGCTCTGGAATTTCCTCCCTAAACCTCTCTTTCCTCATTTAAGATGCTACTTAAAACCTACCTCTTTGACCAAGCTTTTGGTCATCTGCCCTAATTTCTCCTTATGTGGCTCGGTGTCAAATTTCTTTGTCTTATAACACTCCTGTGAAGCACCTTGGAATGTTTTACTATGTTAAAGGCGCTATATAAATACAAATGAATAGGTATATATGGCTGCCACAAGCAGGTTTATATTTTGCACACATTGGTGATAAAGTTATCAACTGAACAACTTGCATCAACATAGAAAAACATACCATGGCCGTTCATAGAGGCGTAAGGAAACAAATAGATGCTGGAAGAAGAAGTGATTAGAAAGGGTGACCAAGAGGTGGGTTTTAAGGAGGTGAGGGAGATGGAGGGTTGGAGGGGTTTAGGTCCGAATTCCAGAGCATAGGCCTAGATGACTGAAGGCATGCAAGAAAAAAAGAAAAAGACAAAGACTTTCATTTATATAGCGCCTTTCACAACCTCAGGACGTCCCAAAGCGCTTTACAGCCAATGAGATACTTTTGAAGTGTTGTAATGACCCCTAATGGTATGGTGAGGGGAGGGGGTTTGAGTAAACTAGGCATCTCAACCACCTGAAAATACTAGCATATTACCTTGGATATATACTTAATATCAAAACGATAGCAAAATACTGCGGATGCTGGAAATCCGAAATAACAACAGAAAACGCTGGAAAAACTCAGCAGGCCAGGCAGCATCCGTGGAGAGAGAAACAGAGTTAACGTTTCAGGTCGAAGACCTTTCGTCAGAACTGGAAAATAGCAGGAAATGAAATAGATTTAAAGCAAGGATAAAGCTGGGAAAAGGGGAGGGGATGAAAGAACAAAACCCTTGATTTGAATAAAAGCAGAAAATGCTGGAAAAACTCACCAGGTCAGGCAGCATCTGTGGAGAGAGAAACACGCGAGTTAACATTTTAAGTCAATGACCTTTCGCCAGAACTGGAAAAAATTAGACAGCTAACAAGTTTCAAGCAAGTGCAGAGGCAGGGAAAGGGGGGAGGGGAGGAAAGAACAAAAGGGAAGGTCTGTGATAGGGTGGAAGGCAGGAGAGATTAAAAGACAAAAGGGATGATGGTGCAAGGCAAAAGGAGATAGTAATGGCACAAGTAAACAAAAGATGCGTCTAGAAGAGGTGTAAATGGGAATAGCAAAATCAGAGAGGTCAGCGTGAGAGTGGGGCAGAGAATTAAAGTGACAGGCAACCGGAAGCTCTATATTGATCTGAATATTGGTGTTCATAGAATATTGTTGTATAGATGAGGATCAGACTTTTCTAAATCACTTTACAAACAGCATCATTGTAAGACTAAAGCAGTCTCAAAGTACCACACATTGGCTATGACCAAACAGGCAATTTGTTTAACAATAGCCATTTTTGGCATGCAATGCAACTATTAAAGGAGCTGATGGCTGCCTGAAATTCAAGAATTTAAAATGACATGTAGGTTTTTGTTTTCATTGAATTGTCCTCAAATGCCAGTACCAATGCATGTAAAATAAACCGCCTCTAAATAATATGCCCTACTATTTTCTTCTGTGCGTTAGTTTTAGCAAATTCCTAAACCTTTTATGGGAGATTTTCCTGGGTCTACATCCAAAATGGAAGAAAATTGGGTGGGTTCCTTTACAGGCATGCACTCTGACCCCTCTCAATTTCCAGTATTTGCTGTGTCCAGGCAGTCCAATGCACCTGGGCACAGATTCAGGAAAATTTCCTTTTATGAATTTGTTAACACTAACAAAACATAAAACTATTGGCAGTGGTTTAATAAAATGGAAACTTTTTAACCATGCAAATATGAGTGTAAATATTTCATGCTAGTGGGGTTTGGTACAATGAATGAGCAACTTTTGCAGCCCATGACCATTAGAGGTCATTGCGGACGTATGTTATAGTGGCCCCCTTGACAAAGTGTAGAAATCGCACAGTTTAGGTTTAAAATCTATACAGAGCATTTTGTCAGCACTGATGTATTTGTATACGCACAAAGGGATGAGTCTAGTACTAATATCTATCACTTGTTTTCCTTAATTGTTAATATTGTTTAAGATCAAAATGTTCTCCTCCGACTCTCTATTTTAAAGGCCTTTAATGAAATGATTTTTCAGTCATTCTCCAACCAGTTCCCAGTAGTAGGGAATGGCATTAAGGCAATAATGTTAAATGAATGGCAGTGCTATGAGCTGGCTTCGGTGCAAGCCAGTACATTATTTAAGTTCTTTATATAGACTGATGGAATGATGGCGTATAACCAGGACCAGCTGAGTCTCATTAACTTGAGGATCGAACACTTGGAGCCAGTTTATGTCTAAATGTACTATTTCCATCCTCAGGTATAATTACTACAGGTTCCACCCTGGGTGAATATTCTTTTTATGTCACTGCTTACCGAATCCTCTCCCGTGATGATGGGCAGGAGTGGAAGGTGTATAAAGAAGCCAACAGTGACCTGGACAAGGTTAGTACACTCAAAATGAGTTGCTGTTTGTAGAGCAAAGTCCTCAATTCTATATAACCCTACAATGCCACTTCACTACACTGAGTTTCAATGATATTTACATCTCCGCAATAGTTGATTATTCATTTTATTTGCTGGCCAATAGACATTAGGATGCCTCAATAATAAAAGTGCTATCGGAATTTGAAAGCAGTCTTGCATGTGACTTTGTGTAGAATATATTTATAATATTTTGCAAAATATAACATTTTGCATTTTAAAATCCACATATGGCATTGTCATTAATGATACATTCATGAGTGTGCAGGAACGATAAGGATATTTCAAAGTATTGACTCTCAACTACTTTTCACTGATCATTGGTGGGTTAATATGTACCTGTGACTTTGGGTGTGTGAAAACCATGGGTGGGACTCTCTAAGACCCAATTCCACTGATGGGGTTTTGCATGTGACAAGCGACTTACCAGAAAATCAGGGTGCCTTGACTGCAATTTTCCATCCATTGACATTAATGGGAGGGAAATCGCAGGCAATAAACCTGCAATTTTCTGATAAACCAGTGTTGTCCAATACGTTAGCAGTAACCACATGTGACTAATTTGGAATCCAGATGTGACTAGTTGCATTTTTCATTCGTAAATAAAAAATGAGTGATAAACACCAGCGTTGGGCGTGTGATCTCAATACTCATATTTGCACATCATATGCACGTGTACTTTAACCTTTTTGTGCCTTTGTTGGTAAAATGGTAAGACGAAAAGCAGTGTGTGCAAGTGTCTTTTTGATCGTGTGTGCATTACTTCCTTGGTTACTGCTTATTGGTTATCTGCTAAAATGCTGTGTAACACGAGTGAAACAGCACCAGCAAGCTGTCAGGGAGGGCGGCTGGACCAATCGGAATAACCACCCTAGGTAAGCCCAAGCAATTATGAGAAGCTCCAACAGGGCACATCATGGCAAAGGCCAAGCAGCATCCAACCATGATCTGGATGTAGAGCAGGCGTGGGTCTGGTGCATCTCGTTATACGAGTCAACATTCTCAACAATCATTCTGATGAAGTCAAGATACCATTCACAACTGCTGGGCAAAAATCTAGAAGCTCCACCAAGATGTGATGTGTTTGATACATTTTTGCCAGAATTCCGAACTTTGGTGAAAGAGAAGCACTGCAAAATTTTGTACTGAAAGATGGTAGATGTTTCTTAAGTAAATATGCACATGAAGTACGTTTGCCTGTATTGTGTGTACGGCATTTTATGCTAAAATTAGTGCATGTGGCTAAAATGGTGCCGCCGTAACCCACGGGTCGGTGATTTCTATTGGACAACATTAGGATAAATCATCCAATGTGTGTGAGGCCCCAATGATGGTACAGGGCTTCGGAAAGTTACGCCTGTTTCTCTTTTCCAGCAATGGCCACTGCTTGTCCCCACTCTCTTTCGTTTTATCTCCCTCTTTGTCATTTACTCTTTCTGTTTCCCTCTTTGTCTCTGTGTGGTTCTCACATACTTGCTCTTGTTTTTCTGTATCTCTCTGTGTCCCTATTCATTTTGAGAAAAAGAGGAGATTGTTTTTTTTAAACCCATACCTTAAATGGGGAGTAGAGCTAGCTGGTTTTATTGATGGGTGTAATGTCAAAATACTGAATGTGGAAGAAGTCAGATGGACATTCTCAGAGGAATGGACACCAAAGAAGGGACACCCGCTCATCAAGCCCAGAGCCGCTCAGAATTAGTTGACCAGGAAAGGTTAAGTGAGCCTGCTAGTAGGGATAGTGTGTGAGAAAATGTTTTTTATCTTGCTCTCAAGGAGGCTTCTGTATTTAGTTGAATCAAGGTGAAATTTGATGATAATTGTTAACTCCATCCATTCACTTGCTGTCTATAAAATAAAGTAGCTTAAAGATTCATATCTGGCCTTGTCTCACTTAGTGTTTCAGTCTGCGGAAAGATTGGAGAAGTGTGCGAAATACATTGGGCTGGAATTTGCGCTCGGAGGTGTACCTCCAGAGACGCCTGCGACCTGAAAAATAATCCGAACCTACCTGCTGGCTCCCGGGTTTCGGAGACTTCGAGCTGGATTTTGATACTGGGGCGGGTTGGGGTCGTGTTATCCACTTGACTGCATTTGGATGTGGGAGATTGATGCAATTTTCACCTAATTGGGCAATTGAGTTCCAGCATGTGGGAACCCATGAACCAATTAGTGGTTTGAGTCTGAAAGTCACCTCTGATGATGTCATCATTGCTGCTGCATTGAAGGGCTTCAGAGACTGCCTGGCTGTTGCTGTGAGAGGGCCTATATATATATATATATATATGAATATTTTTTGTATCCAGGTCCTCTCACAGCAAAGACCAGGCAGTCTCTGAAGACATTCAATGCAGCAGCATCAGAGGCGACTTTCAGACCTAATACTACTACTACCTTCATCACATCTCCGTTGTAATAGTGGACCTGCAGCTGATAGTCAGCTATCCACCTGTGCTCCCGCCAGGTTTCACTGGCGTGTTTCAGATCAGGCGTACTTCACGTGGGAAAAGGGTTAAACTAGCTAAAACGTTTCAAAATGGCATTACAGAGCCAATTTAGGGCTTTAATGGCCTCTCCCGCCTCTTGGAGGCAGGACGGAGACGGGACCACCGCACACGATTTCATCAAAATTGCATGGAGGCGGGATCGGGTCCGCCCGCCACTTTTCGCAATTTTAACCACCCACACGCCTCCAAACCCGCCTCCACGGGTCTATGAAAATCCAGCCCTTCGGGTCCTGGGCCTGCAGGCGTACCCCTGCGGAAAGGTCCACGGATCCCAGGGACGCAGGCAGTTCGGAAGCGTCCCTGGGATCACGTGGGCCAGGTCCTCCTATCAGAAAGGAGGATTCCATTGCTGTCATTTCCGAACCGAATCCCCTAATGACAAGCAATGGAATCCCCAAATAATTAAAGAATTTACACAATTCTAATAAAAATAAATGTTCCCATTTTCACATTTAATTAAAAGTCTTTTTAATGAAGCATTTACACTAGGGTTTATTTCTAGAGGGAATTAATTGAAAAGTAGTGAAGTTATGCTAAACTTGTATCAAACCTTCGTTAGACCACTCTTGGAGTACTGCGTACAATTCTGGTTGCCATATTATAAAAAGGATATAGAGGCACTGGAGAAGGTGCAGAGAAGATTTACAAGGGTGATACCAGAAGTGCGAGGGTATACCTATCTGGAAAGGATGAACAGGCTGGGTCTCTTTTTTCTTGAAAAGAGAATCCTGAGGGGTGACCTAATAGAGGTCCTTAAAATTATGAAAGGTTTTGATAGAGTAGATACAGTGAGACTGTTTCCACTTGTAGGAAAGAGCAAAACTAAAGGCCATCAATATAAGATAGTCACCAAGAAATCAAATAGGGAATTCAGAAGGAACTTCTTTACCCAGAGAGTGGTGAGAATGTGGAACTCGCTATCACAGGGAGTGGTTGAAGCGAATAGTATAGATGCATTTAAGGGGAGGCTGGATAAGCATATGTGGGAGAAGGGAACAGAGGGTTATGCTAATAGAGTTAGATGAGGAAAGACGGGAGGAGGCTGGAGTGGAGCATAAACGCCGGCATGGACTGGTTGGGCCAGATGGCCTGTTTCTGTGCTGTATAAAAAATGTTTTAATTTTTTGAAAAATAATTTTAAATATTTTAATCCGGGTCAAAATTTGCATAAACTAATTTGAAGGGCTGGATTTTCTGAATGGGGAGCTTTTGGAGGTGGGAATGCTGCTTGCTTGCTTTCAATCCCGCCTCCATCAACTTCTGGCCAACCAGCGGGATTTTCCGCTGATTGACCTTGTTAAGCCCGCCCAGTGGGCTCAGCAGGCCAATTAGGGGGAAGTCACTGACAGAGCACGTCAACATCTGACGTGCCATCTGTCGAGATTTTTTGAAAGAAAAAATGTCAGCATTTGACAGCTCTGTGAAGCTGTCAAACACTGACATTCTGTGTAGTTTGATGAGGCCTTTACGATAGCGTATGCCATCATTGGCCCTGCAAAATCCAGGCCAATATATCCAGTTTAGATCACAAGGAAGTACTAGTGCTACAGCTTTGTGTTATGCTCTTATTTTATTATATACTGGCAGTATGGGCACACTACTGAAAATAAGATGCGCAGACCACTTATGGGAGTGACCAACACTGCTTGCCCTGAGAGGATATGTAAGGTAAGACTGAAACTTGTAAGTTTCACCTCAACCTGACTTGTGCTTTAAAGTGACAGTCACTTCTCTGGGTAACATTGCAGTTTCATATACAACAAGCTCACATTTCAGGCATGCTTTTATTGAGGTGTTAAACGAAAGCCAGATGCTTCCCCGCCGGGAGAGAAGAAAGAAATGTTAACGGGTAAGTCACTCTGGCTCACTCTTGCCCAGCAGCTGGTTGGGAAGTGCAATGGTAGAGATTTGACTCTGGGTTCCCCCCACCTCCCTCCGTCCCTCTCAAGTTTGTGTGGTATACCTTTTTTTTTTAATTTCCTCAGATATTCCAAGGAAATTCTAACAATTACCAAGAAGTTCGGAACAACTTCATTCCACCCATTCTGGCCCGTTACATCCAGATTAATCCAGTGCAGTGGCACCAGAAGGCAGCACTGAAAGTAGAGCTGTTGGGCTGTCAGCCGTTTCAACCTTCTTTGGGTAAGATACTCCCTTAAAATTCAAGGTGACCTTAAAGTACATGGAACTAGCAACTTGTTTAGATCGATGGTAGAATCTTTTCTTGTGATTGAGACAATGTCCTTCAGAGTTGAAATGCAATCAAAATTTTTGTTAAGATACCTATATTTGTTTAGAAAGAAGCCCAGATACAGCAGCCCATCTTTGAATAGTTAGGCCCACAGTTTACGAGGTTTGATTAATACCAAGTTACTCATTTGAATGGATGTGCCTTAGTTGGCTGAAGTTAGCTAGTTCCAACTGAGATGCAGCTCTGGAAAGTAGTGTACTCCTAGGCAGAAGGAGGGGACTGGCTAGACTCGTTCCCCATTTTGTCAGATTACATCCTGCATTAGCCAAGCATAGGAATTGCTAGTCAACAAAAGACCAAGGTCCATCTAGTTCGCCTTCTACCATCATGATAGTCGCATGATACAATGATAATGGGGTTGTTAACTAAACATAGCAATCAATCTCTACCAATTAGTCTACAACAGACCCAGAAATTACACAAGCAAAACGCCAGTGGTGGAGAGCTTTGGGACCCATGGGTCCAATATCACCTTTTTCCTCCCAAACACGCTACACTTACCACGTCATTTCTCAAATCACTCATATACTGTATCCCTAAAGGTAATTTTCTGAAAGAAATCTATCTAATTTGAATTAATCAATACTATAGTTGCACAAATTGCTTCCTTGACTTCCCTATCAGGAGGCAGCAGTTGGGATCCAAACTGAGGAAAAGTAGGGAAGATATAAATTTATTATATCCGCTCTATATTCACAAAGTCTTGCTTATCTACTAAAATGCAACTTTCTGCAAATGCTGAATTTTTATCGGAAAGAGAAAAGGCAATTGTAGAAAACATTGAAATGGTGCTTTGCAATGCAGTTTGGTAATGCCATGTGTGACATGAGAACACTGAAAATCAGCTTCCCCAATGTACTCCCGCTGTAACTGGCAGGAGTATGCGGAAACTAGGCCAGGACCTGGATACTCCAGGTCCCAGCCTTGCATTGTGGATTCTGTGATAGCCTATTGGGTGCAAAGCCTCCAACCACCCCAAATATAGCTATCAATGTAAGAGGATGCAAGGCAGGGGCGGGAACTACCTACGTTGGGACCTGGTCGGTGGACATATTCTTGGTAAGGCGGTCATGGGGACTACTCGAGGGGTCCAGGCTGGGATTGAGGCCTGGACCCCTGAAGAGAACTGGCATTTTTAAAAACAATTCAATTAACCCCACACAATGCCACTTGTGCACACCCATCGCACTGGGGCCCCCAGTTGTGCCCCCTGTGGCACAGGTGCAGACCATTGGCAGCAAACTGTGAGAACCTTCCCTTGACCTAACAAGCTTTGGTGGGGTCAGCAGCAGAGGCCCCAGGAAGACACATCCCAGCACTTGCCCCAGATGTCTTCGCAATGCCCCCCCACCCCCACCCCTACCCCAAACCCCGCAGATTTTCTAGGCCTCACCGTCGGTATTCACATCTGAATCAAGTATTTTATGGTTTGTTCCCAGATGAATTCTCTATACAGTAAGACCTAAAATAAGTTTCACACATTTCCAGAGCCCCACTAGTTGTGAGGTATATTGATGAGCGCTATAAAATACAACCAGATTCTCAGTGCTCCTCATTTGCAGATTTCTTCATGTGGCACTTGCTGTTGCATCTAAACTTTGTCAAGTTGCACTTTTTTTTTATTAGTTTAAAAAAAAAAGATAACCCAGGGATTGGAATTTGATTCTGTTTTTCTCTTAAAATCTCTCTCTGTTGCCAATGTTTTGGCCTTGGCAAGCACGGTATAGTTACTGTGGGTGCGCTCAGTTCTTCCACACTCAGACTCTTTACTCCAGCTGTTTCCAGACAACAGTCACTGTTGCATCGAGACATTTGCGAGCAGCAGTGCAGGAAGCGTTCTCACTGTTGCGTGTACGGTTGAGTCTAGGAGTACGCATATTGTCTCCAATCTGCAGGAACTGGTCCTGCGGTTACTTGTTTCTCTAGGGGCGAAGGTACAAAGCTATAGTCTTAGGACTGATTTCCAGTGTACAGGAAAGGAGACTGGTCCTTTAAAGAGAGTTATCACAAGACTTAAAACATTTTCCTGGCTAATTCTCCAAAGTTACATCATATTTCTGATATTTGTTTTGCAGCTCGCGCTCCATCTCAGTCTCTGCCTCCTCGGCTCAGCACAGAAATCCCTCCAAAGTTTGACGAAACTACATTTGCGCCAGACGTCAAGAACAATTCAGTGACTCCTAATGTAACTAAAGGTAAACCAAATCCACCTGTGAGGTCCTTTACTAACTGAAACATTGACTAATATCAATGTCTGAGTGGCCACCAGTCACATTACAGGGGTGGGGTCATTTTACACCCAGCTGGAAATATTAATAGAAAAGTAAGAAAGTTGTTTTTTTGTAAATGGAAGCCAATTTAACTTGTAAAATGAGATGACTGCAATAATAGCATTATTAGACCTGAGGAAAAAAAAGTCACGTCTGTAACTGTGTTATGACTCCTTTAACTCCCCTGACACGAGTTCTGAGTTAATTGATGACTGAATGGTGTGAGAATCGCTAATATGTAAGGTAATGTGCAAAGCTTATTCTTAATTAAGATCAGATGATAGAATTAGACAAAGGGGCTTTGTAAATAGTTGTTATTCTATACTCACGCAGTGCACAGTGCAGCAGTGCACTCCACTACATTTGGAGCAAGGCCACTGGTTTTCAATTTTCACAGAAAAATGGATGAAATTGTGGAATGGGATCCCCCAAAGCACTGGTAAAAATCCAGAAATCTCACTCAATTAAAACAGCATGTGACTCATTTAATCAAATCAGTGGTGCTGATTATAGGAAAGATCAGCCCCCTTTACATATGATAGGCAAAGCCCCAAGTTTCCGGTACTGACACGATGGGCCGAACGGCTTGCTTCTGTGCCGTAAATTTTTATGATTCTAGGTTTTCTGGTTTCATGGAAAAACAAACAGAATTACATAATTCAGTCCCCAAAAACCAGTGAAAATCCTGGAGGTACATGCGAGATTTAACTTATTCAGTCATCATAAACCATTGGCCCTGGACATGATTTATTTTAATTTACATTGTTTGCAAGGAAAAATACATTCTCTTTCTTTCATCCTTTAAACCTCCTCTCTTGAAGGTGGCAGTCTGTAGATGCGTATGATTCCACATGGAATAGCGCTCCAGACCCTCCCAGGTGGCCGTTCTTGAGCCATCAGGGGACTTAATTTAGAAATACTCCCATACCCCATTATTAATCCTTGTGACCTGGTTGCCAGGCAGAGTCCTGAGTGGAATTCAGTTACTTACTGTTAACCCACTACTTTGACAAATTGAGTGTTTAAATGCCTTTATGTACAAAGCTCTACTGATCCTAGGGTTGGCAATACAATTACAGAAGTTCAGATGTAGAGTTAGCCATTGCTTGTTGGACCGCATTGACTGGAGTTTGCTTCAGCCTGTGACTTGCCCATTGGTGCTGCAGGCCAAATTTCACCAAAGCTTTCTGAGCCCCTAGAAAATACCAGGATAAAGTTTGAGAGACTTAACTCCTTTTTAGAGTCATCTCCCAGCTACATTCTGTCACTGTGCCACCTAATCTACAAGACAACATTCTTAAAAAATCAATTCTTCAGTTATTTACATGTGCACCCAGCTCATTTTAAATGATTAATTCACCATCAGCTTGAAAGAGAAGTTAAAGATGATTGAGGTAAACTGGAAGAATTTTCTAAAAGACTTGCACATGTGGAATTAGTATTACCGGTCAGGTTTATAAAAGTTCAAAGATTTTTTTGCTTCAATGCTCAAGATTACACATGCCTATCCAGCCCAAGAGTATAGATTTGTATAAAGCTATAGAATATCATCAAATACCTCCTTGAGTGAGTGTGTATGTATAATACCTGCACAAATACAGCTGATATTATTGAAGGTTCCACTGCAGTGTACAGTGAAAGTTTGTGACTGTAAATGTTACTAGTTTGCCAGAGACTTTCAAAGTATTTACAAACACAAACCGTTCCGTTTCGCATTTTAGATTTAAACATAGAAATATGAGATTACTGGCCTAATGGGTCTTTTTTTTTCAAAAAGCTAGTCTGTGCTTGGCTTTAGCTGAACTGCAGCTGTTTTCAATGGGTTTCAGATGTGGCGTTGGCGGCTGTCCTGGTGCCTGTGTTAGTCATGGTGCTTACTGCCCTTATACTGGTCCTTGTATGTGGCTGGCATTGGAGAAACAGGTGAGCAAGTGGTCAGCCAAGGAGCAGGGATTACAGAAATAAAGTTTATATTCTTTTGAAAAAAGAATGAATAGCCTTGTTTAAACTTTAGAAATATTATTCCCGCTGTCCCAGTAATTCAATGATAAGATGTAATTTTTCTATTAAATTGGACTTTTGTATATTAAAAAAAAATGTTAAAGCTGACTTGCTGAACTTGAGAAATGCATATAATAAAGCTCTGGATAATGTTTTTCATTCATTATAATAATTTTATTAATTTTTGAGTTATGATGGCGGGTTGGGCAGTCTCCATTCTTTCTGGATATAGACCCTTGTTGCTAAATGCCTTCATGCTAGATATACAAATTGTTTACTGGGGGTAATGTGCATGTATTTTCCTCTCTGGCGCTGTAAGTGCATTGTCTATTGATGTATTGTGTCCCATCCGTGCAGCTAATAACTGAAGTTATTTCCATTACAGAAAGAAGCCTGTAGCGGGGCCATATAACCTGCCCTATTGGGATCGAGCAGGTAGGTGATGCTTAGGACCCTTTGCACCTGATGCCTCCATCTGAGCAGGCAGATAGGGAGTCTGGTTTAGCATCTCATCCAAAAGACTGATAATACTGTAATACTGCACTGACCTGTCAACCCAAGATAGGTGCTCAGTGGGGCTTGAACCTGCAATCTTCTGATTGGCAGTGCTACTAACTGAGTCAAGCTGACATGGTACAAAATGACTGCATTCCTGTGATACGATACAACATTTTCAAACTATTCCTGCAACTTTAAACAGTATTTTCCTTCAGTGAAATCCCATGTCTCCAACCTCCTGAAGTTTATCCACATAAGTCCCAACACCACTGTTTTATTTTTTAAGTTAAGAAACAAAGATGCAGGGACAAGGACCACAATGCAGGCACCAAAAGGATGAGGTATATCGGGAAGTAGTGACCAGGAACCAGATGACACCGAGCTTGTATTTTGAAAGTGTATGCAAGAGGAGGGAAAGAGTCATAGAGTCATAACGGCATAGAAGGAGGCCATTCGGCCCATTGAGTCCGTGCCGGCTCTCTGTAGAGCAATCCAGTCAGTCCCATTCCCCCACTCTATCCCCGTAGCCCTGCAAGTTTATTTCCCTCAAGTGCCTATCCCGTTTCCCCTTGAAAACATTGAGTGTCTCCGCTTCCACCACTTCCATCGGCAGTGAGTTCCAGGTCCTCACCACTCGCTGCGTAAAAAAGTTTTTCCTCACATCCCCCCTGTATCTCTTGCCCAAAACCTTAATTCTGTGTCCCCTAGTCCTTGTACCATCAACTAGTGGGAACAGCCTTTCCCCGTCTAGCCTATCCAAACCTGTCATAATCTTGTACACCTCTATCAAATCACCCCTCAACCTCCTTTGCTCTAATGAAAACAAATCCAGCTTCTCCAACCTGTCCTTGTAGCTAAGATCCCCCAGCCCCAGAACCATTCTGGTAAATCTCCTCTGCACCCTCTCAAGGGCCTTCACATCCTTCCTAAAGTGTGATGACCAGAACGGGACGCAATACTCCAGTTGTGGCCTAACCAGCGCTTTATAAAGAGTGAGGGATGCATGTAATAAAACCCTGGATAATGTTTTTCATTCATTATTATAATTTCATTTATTAATTTTTGAGTTATGATGGAGGGTTGGGCAGCCACACTTCTTTCTGGATATAGACGCTCGTTGCTAAAAGCCTTCATTCTAGAAATACAAATTGTTTACTGGGGGTAATGTGCATGTATTTTCCTCTCTGATGCAGTAGAGTTCCATAGTTATAAGGTCCTAGGAAACAATGAGCTAGAGTAAAAGGCTGCGCAACGAATCTTGATTTCAACGGTGAGGATGTAGGGAGGAGGAAAAGCCTGTAGGATGGCATAGTTGGAGTTTAGAAGCCACAAGAGAAGAAAGTTCAGAGGTACACTGACCATAGTGTAGTGATTTTAAAAAGAAGAAAAATTGTAACGGGCTACAGATGAAAGAGAGCTTGCATATCAGGTTTAAAGATTCTGTCTATAGTAAAACATAATTTAAAGTTAGTGTCACACTAATGTAATCCATATTGTAACTTTATAAAGTCAGAAAGTGTAATTGTTTAACAAAAATGGCTTTATGTGTATTGAATGCAGGGAGACGGACATGATTTTATCTTATGAAGCCTGAATTAGGCCTAATTTAAGAGCACTGTTGGTTTAAAATGAGAGGCCATATGAATAGGTGATTATTACACAGGCCTATGTTGCTGATTCTGCACACACAGAAATGCAGGGCCGTACGGAAGCGTGTTCACTGCCAGCAAATGAATCACAAGTGGAAAGTCCCGGGTGATCCAGACCCTTTTACCTTCTGTTAGCTTTTTTCCCTTAGCATTTTTTATTTCAATTTTTATGATCTTCCTGAAACCTGATTGGACAAATGAGTACCATGACACTGCCTGAAATGGTGGTGCAAGCAGATTCAATAGTAACTTTCAAAAGGGAAATGGATAAATACTTGAAAGAAAAAATGTACAGGGCTTATGGGGAAAGAGCAGGGGAGTGGGACTAATTGGCTGACTTTTTCCAAAGAGCAGGCACGATGGGCCGAATGGCCTCCTTGTGTGCTGTATCGTTCTCTGATTCGAACAGGTAGCTCAGAAAGGGTAATTTAAATAAATGATCTATGCATACAAGAAAATGCTGGAAAAAATGTAAAATAGCACTAAGCCAAGTTTCCCACATTTACGGGTTTGGAGAAGCAAATGATCCTTGGATTAGGTGGGATTGACTGAGAGCTGGTCAGTCTGCACCAATATGTTTCCTTGTTGCGAAGTGGAACTCTCTTGGATTACTATCCGGCTATCAGTGTTGCAGATAATATTCGGAGAGCATAGATAGCCTGTTTAGTTCTTCTGCCCAACAATACTGTGTGCGACTGTGTAACTAACTGGGAATTATGGTGCAGGCTGGTGGAAGGGAATGAAGCAGTTTCTACCTGCGAAAAACGCTGAACCCGATGACACTTCTGTGCGCTACAGCAGCAGCGAGATGACCCGCCTGAGAGCCCGAAATGCCAGCACAATGATCCAGACAGAACCTGCAGGTATTCCACAGCAATAAACGCAGAGCCTGAACACTCACTAAAAGGCACAGTGCCACAAAGACACTCACTATAACACAGGATCAATAGTGTCAAAGTTCTGGTCACAGCTGCAGAATGAATTGTTATGTAGATAAACGACTGCAAAGTTTTCAAGCTGCTTTCTCTTTTCCACCAGAAACTTTACTGTTGTAAAATCTGGCGCATATTAACTCTTTCTGGGACCTGAATGTGCTGGTCAAACAGGTTGATATTCTGGTTGTTGGAAAGTGAGTCCGAAATGGTGCCTTTTGCCTGTTCTAATTACTGATTATGTTTTCATGGGTTTTTTTTTTGCTTCGACTTTCCCTTCAATATTTCTCCCTTCTCCGGAAGATGCTGCCTCATGCAGGGGTACAGATACCAGCAGATTAAGTCAACAGTCTGTTCATTTGTGAGGTGAGATAGTCTCGCAGCAAAAGCTGATCCCATCCTCCCCCATCAACTCGCAGTGCAATAATGGGACACTGAATAGTGATCAGAAGCAGGAGCCCTGGCCGATTTTTTTCCACTTCCTATCCCAGGGCCATTGGGCCCTCATTACTTCCTGAATTTAGATCAGCTCACTCTCTACAGAGCAGGGTGTTTCATTTTACTAAACACTTATTCAACTGCTTCCCTTTCAATCAAAAATGATGTATGCATGTGACATTTTATAGTTTAAACAAGATTGAAGTTCAAACAAATATGTATTAAATATTGGTGACAGTTTGTTCAAATTTAAATATAGGTTGTGGTAAAAGGTTCAAATTCTGCCCAAAATATTATATACCATAAACTGGATGTTGCATACTGGCAAATGACTTGTGGTATAGGCCAGAGAACAAGATCAGTTCTCACTAAGAGTAAATTTACAAGATAGAAGTATTTGTTTTAAGCCTGTCCTCCTTCTGAGCCCCAGTAAGTTGATTTTGCTACAAAGTTCATGACCGTGTCCTTACTTTATTTTTCCTCCTGAAGGCAATTACTCTTGCTTGATACTGTGGCGTGGGCCTTATCCAAGTATCCATTCTTCAAGTATGAGCTCACACAGTTTAAGATCATTTTTTTTCCCTCTGGTAAATAACTGATTTTCAGAGGACTCTTCTGGGGCCCATTATTTAGATCCATGATTCCTTAGATTATGCGCTCTTCATGACATGAAGCTACCGAGTACTTCATCTCCAACCCGCACCCTACACGCGGGCATGGAGCTAAAGTCGGCGGTCAGGGCACTACACAGGCATTGTCTCACCGATTCAGCAGCTAATTACAGGGCACCAGTGGCAGAGGCTAGAAGCACATTGCTCTCCTGCTCCCTCTCAACTTCGAAATGAGGTATGTAACAGCAATCAGAGAAGAGTGCGGAGAAAGCATTTTGTTTTAACTGGAGTGTGAACGGAGGTTTATTTAAAACGACCCTGCATCATCTTTTACCCTGGAGGGTGGCTGGTCTGCTGTCAATACTTGCTAGTTTGGTAGGCGTACCACAGGGAGAAAAGGTGTCATGCAGGATACTGAGAATAATATCCCCAGATCATAAACTATTATTACTCAGACAAAAGTGAAGAAAGGTAAAATAATGCCACTACATCATTCAGAGGGATGTTTTTATGTGTGCGTTTACAGAATATGCCCAGCCGCTCGTGGCAGGAGTTGCAGGGACACTGCGACAGACGTCCACTTTCAAACCAGAGGAAGAATCTGAAGCAGGATACAGTGACCCAGATGGGAATGGTCACTATGATGCTCCTGTGTCAGAGATTTACCATGCATATGCAGAACCCTTGCCAGCTTCAAGTCCTGAATACGCCACTCCAATCATAATGGAAATTTCCGGTCACCCAACAGGAACGTTGGGATCTGCGGCAGCCTCCACCTTTAAATCAGTGGGGAGCACAGGGCCTTCAGTGGTGGGTAGTCTAAGCACATCGTTACCCAGGACTGAGGGTGCCTCTTCTGGACAGGCAGAGTATGATACGCCAAAAGGAACAGTAGTCCCAATGCCTGCAGAGGAACTAGTATACCAGGTACCACATAGTGTACCGCAGATACCAGCAACATCAGATGCTGAGTGAACTTAAGAAAGGAGACAACATGCAGAGGGTATTTTGATGGGGAGAAGAGGATGAGTCCAAAAGACCATTGCTGCAGCGAAAGAAATGATTGTCCAAAGCTAATGGTTAGGCATGTTACCATGGTAAGTGCTAAGAAACTGTTGCCTGTTACCTGTAATGGATGGAATATGGAGTTTTCTTGAATGTTGCCGTTCAACTGCATGTGCCTGGAATGTAGAGGTTGATTCATACTGGTTTGGTATTTAATGTCATCTAGTACCAAAGGGTTAGATAATGCTCCGCACTAAAAGATGGAAAAGATTTTGATTCTGGTCAGTCCATTCTGGTTCAGTTCGACTCATTTTACGCTGTTGACTACCAAAACATATTGTACTGAAATCTGCATTAGGAAAACAACTCTCAGAATTGGTTACGGCAAGTGGATGTTAAATCTGAGAGACACATGCCAACATTTAATGTCCTTAACCAAGTACTGTATTGTGACAAACTGAACAAGTGTTAACTGGGAGAGGCCAGTTAATGGAACAGCTCCTGGGTTTTCAACTAAGGAACTTGAACCGATCACTCAACACTGAGTTGTTTATAAGGCAGGAAGCTTTGCCAGTCTGAGCTTGGTTATGTGGAGGAGATATGTGGAATTGGCCAGGAGAGCTAATCCTCTCCCAAAATACTGCAGCTCATTTTAATAATGTTGCTGAGAACCAGGTCAAATAGCTTGAGATGTCGGCCCTGAAGTTCCTGACAGATTCTACCAGTCTCACGCTGTAATTCACAGGGGGACAGTGCAAACAGCTGACCAAGGCAATCTATGCTGTTTCCCTGGGGCTCTGTCTATCTCCTACTGGAGTTACGGCAGAAGACCAGTAGAACCCCCGTGGAATTTCAGGGCATTTTTTTTTAATGCTACAGCAAATTGGAATTAGTCTTGATATCACACTTTTGATGGTGTGATAGTGTTCTATTTATTCTACAAGTTGGTTTTTAACTTTGTTCTGGAACATGGTGCAGTCTATTGACCATAGTTTGTTTGATCAGTATGTTTTCACTCTCTAACTACTCCCTGGGACACTGACAGAATTAGTGCCGATCGCACCTCAGTGATGGTGTTTCCCTCTGCTGAGGTTTTTTTTAATGTAGGCTGAGCTGTACAGCTGTCTAGACTAATTTCTGATTTGTTTTCCAAACCCCTCACATTCCTGAATGAAATGGGTGCCATAAGGGGGATATTTTATAGTTGGGCTGATGGAGCTGCAACTGTTGCACATATTATTTTAATGTTTTTATCCACGGTTTTGTTGCTGGCATTGGAAACCAGATCTTATTGCAAATTTGACTTTCAGTATTGTGCCTTGAGAGAGAGAGAGATGGCACTGTCACTGAGGACAGATGGTTCCTGTTGTAAGCTTTTTCCTGCAATAAATGGGAACCCTTGTCCAAGTGATCCAACTTACATTATTAATAAGTTTTATCTAAGATGATAAATAAAGGTTGTAACATCACGGTTTGGGGTGACTGCTTCTAATGTAACAAATGCAAAATATATTTACTGTTACAAGGAATCTCCCCACCCCCACCCCACTCCCATATATCACATTCCTGAGAGTCCAGCGTATCCTGGGCAGGCTGAACACCAAGTACTGACCAGAAATATCCATGAACTTTAGGCTGAAACATAGTCAGGTGAACTTTCCGAGACTCCAGCTCCTGGCATATAGTCTTGCTCAACAGAAGCACCGATTGGAGGCCAGCATGCCCATTTCCCCAATCTATGCTCCCATTGGGTCAGACTCCATCTCTGGAGCAGAGTTGCAAAAAAAAATTACTCTAGTTTTCCTTTTCAGCATTTTATTTATATTCTCTCTATCTATCTCATTCCCCCCCCCCCCCTCTCTCTCTCTCTCTCTCTCTCTCTCTCTCACTCTTTCCCCCCCCCCCCCCACCATCCCCAATCAGCCATCACACTCTCTTCCTCCCCTTGAGGCTGTCCTTTATAATGACAATAAATGGCCATTTGAACATACTAGATATATCAATTTCTGATATGTTAGAACTAATGAGAAACACTGTCAGATCCAACTGTATGTTTATTCATATTGAATTTGATATAAAATGTTTCTCTAAGCACAGTGGGAAAGAAATGTGAAAAAAGACTAATTTATCTTGCACTCCTGCCATTTGCAATTCCCATCTTGTTAGAAAAATGAATGTAATAAATTTCCATTTAGCATTGCTATCCTTATTTGTTCTTCTTTGAGCAACTGCTCTTGTGTCAGATTACACCTTAAATAAGGATGTTTATTCCGGCCCAAAATGGCGTTTGCCATTAAAACCCCCTGGTATGAGTCAGATCTCTACAAGAATGTACTTTTTTGTTGTCTTACCTCGGCATGTACTGTAGTCAGTTTATTATTTGTATATTTTGGTAGAATTTAGAATGTATACATAGAATGGAAGAGATTTTTTGATGATCTGTTGATATGTGATTGAAATATTTGTACATAGATTACCAGATGAAAGTAACTGGTTGGTAGAAGATTAATGGAACCCTCACAAGTCTCAGTGGTATTGTTTACCTGGCTGAATCTAAAATGGTTCTCATCTCACTCCTGCTCTGTTCTAACAGCTCAAACTCCAGCAAGCCCTGCATTGTCAATTCATTCCACACTGCTAAACTGCTGTTAGGTTTGACTGTTGCACATTTCATGGCATAATGGGTTGAGGCCATTTGTTTCAAAACAAAAATCGAGGATTATTGTGAATGTTCTCAATATCTGAATTTCATTGATTTCATCAAATTTTATGTATGTTCCGAATATATGGTTGTTACCTGTGAGATAAGGTGGACTATAATATTGAGGTTCGTGCCAGCCTAATAAATAGGCTCACTAACCACAAAACTGATGCTAAGAAACGTCGGAGACAGCCACTTGCTATCAGAGATGCAGCATTTGCTCCTTCTTCAGTTCATCTAAAGGTTAATCCTCTGTCTGCAGCTATGGATGAACTGGAAGGTTATTTTCTGACCCATGTGACCAAAATGTGAAGCATTTCCTCAGATTGCTGAAGGTGAAGTCAGATAATTGTTTTTTTTTTAATATTTTCGGTAATGAAAATGTTTTTTCTGCCCAAGATGATGTCATCACTTCCTGATGAGCAGGAAGTTCCCCTCTAAACAATTATTTTACTTTCTTTTTTAATTGACTTTTTGCAAGTATAAGCAGTTCTCCCCCTGGTAGCTAGGATGAGAGAATCATCTTTGAGAAAGACAAGCTAAAGACATCATCCTAGGCTTCAGAAATGGTGCCTTTCATTTTTGACACCGCTAGCTCTACCCATAAACATAAGGATAAACTCATCATACGGGGACATACTGTGTATGAGGTAGTAAATGAGCCCCTTAACATACTAAAAGAATTTAAATTTTACAAGTTGGAAAAACAAAAGCAAATATGTAAGTAACAGATTTCCATATTTTCCAGAAAATTGTGTATGCCAATTAATTGGATTGAGAACTCCTTTAGTTCTGTTGCACTAGTGATGCAGTGATGAAAAGTGGTCTGCAGGCGGTGCTGTTAAGATTCTTGGCTGAGTTCTGCACTTTATTCCATTATATGCATTAAAATTCTCCCAACAATGGCTATGGCAAACCTTTATAAATCACTGTTTAGACCTCAACTAGAGTATTGTGTCCAATTCTGGCCACCACATTTAGAAAAGGAGGTCCAAGGCCTTGGAGAGGGTGCAGAGGAGATTTATCAGAATGGTACCAGGGATGGGGGAATTCAGTTATGTAGAGAGACTAGGGAAGCTGGGATTGTTCTCCTTAGAGCAAAGTAGGTTATGGGGAGATTTAATAAGGTGCTCAAGATTAAAGGGGTTTTGATACGGTACATAGGGAGAAACTGTTTCCACTGGCAGCAGGGTCAGTTAACCAGAGGACACAGATTTAAGATAATTGGCTAAAAAAAAAAGCCAGGGGGGAGATGAGAAGATTTTTTTTTTACTCAGTTGGTTGTTGTTATCTGGAATGCACTACCTGAAAGGGTGGTGGAAGCAGATTTAATAGTAACTTTCAAAAGGGAATTGGATATATACTTGAAAAGGAAAAATTTGCAGGACTATGGGGAAAGAATAGGGGAGTGGGACTAATTGGTAATTATTTCAGAGAGCCAACACAGGCATGATGGGCTGAATGACCTACTTTTGTGCTGTATGATTCTATCTCTAACTTAGGTTTTCCTAGTCTTGTATGAGTCATTTGGGGTCTAGAAAGCTCGAGATGAATGATGGCATTATAACTTGTTACCCATCACAAAATATTTTCCAGCTATCCTGTGAGTATTAAAAGTCAAACCCAAAATTTGATTGCAGAGTTTCTAGCACGTCCTTGCAGGAAACCCGGCCTTTAATTTTGACACTGTACTTGCTCAACAAATACAATACAAAATTAGCTAACATTTCCATATTGTGAGAAATATCTGCCTTAAACTAACTTTGATTAGTATGTTTAGACCAACCTAGAGGGTGATCAACAACTGGAACAGGTTGCCAAGAACAGTGGTTGAAGACAGGCCACTGGACTCATTAAGTAACAGCTAGATATTATAATAGGTAGGTTTGATATTCTGAAAAGATGTCAAACGGACTGAATGGCCTTTTTAACCCAAGTCTATCTTGTGATCATGTCTAATTAAGGAGATGTAGGGGAGTAACCAGGAAATGGTTCCAAGTCTGTATAGAGATATGATTCTCTCTCTATAACCATTTATTTTAGTCACATTCACATATTCTATACCAACTACTGTCTCTGAGACGATAAACCGAGGCCCCGTCTGCTCTCTCAGGTGGACACAAAAGATCCCATGTCACTATTTCGAAGAAGAGCAGGGGAGTTATCCCCGGTGTCCCAGCCAATATTTATCCCTAACAACATAACAAAAAAACAGATTATCTGGTCACTATCACATCGCTGTTAGTGGGAGCTTGCTGTGCGCAAGTTAGCTGCCGCGTTTCCTACATTACAACAGTGACTACACTTCAAAAAGTACCTCATTGGCTGTAAAGTGCTTTGGGGCGTCCAGTGGTCATGAAAGGCGCTATATAAATGCAAGTCTTTCTTTCTTTAACATTTCAAACCCTTGAGGCAGAATGCAGTTTTAACTTCTGCCCATACACGCTCAACACTGCCACCAGCTGGAGCTTGGTGTTTTTCAGCATTCATAGACTGAGATTTGAAGGATATATACTGTTGAGATGCAAAACTTAGTTTAATTTTAATTTTCCCTACAAGATTATAATAGTGAAAAAGAAAATCTGGTTTAAAGTGAGAATCGTTTAAGTGAACAGAATGGCCCTGAGATTAGGGTTGACACTATTTGTCAATCAAAAATCAGATTGGGGTAGGATCAAGACTTCAATTCAGATAATGATGTAAATTTGTTGAAATTTTATAATCTCGATAATGCTTCCACAGTGAGACGCAGAAGTAAATGGGGAAAATTGGATTTTCTTTAAAGCGTGTCCAGTTTACATTTTTAAAATTTCCAGACAGCCCACTCAAAAAGAAAAAAAAAACACTGTCCGATCCAAAACCATGTGTGGCAACCATAACCGAGACAGCTGTTTTGTCTGGTCTTCAACAGCCCCATTCAGGGACAGAAGTCTAGTTTGGAAACAATGTGAAAATGAGCAAATCTAAAAGAACACTGGTGGCCCACAGCTTGCTGGGTAAATTCAGCCAATGGGACTGGGGGTATAGTAAAGGAGAATTAGAATATATGTGTGCAGCCTATGTTACAAGGTACGTGTTTCTGGAGAATTGGAGTTCCTACTGAAATGTCACAGAAAGATAGAACTGCTGTTACCACAAGAGATGCTTCTTTGTTCTGCAGTGTTTTATGAATCTTGCTGTAAGGAGTGATAGATCTCTCAAAATTATTTATTTCTGTGAAATAATAGTTTGAATTAGTATTTGCTCCACAATATTACACTGCAAAGTGCATTCTTTCATTAGGGTGTGATTGCCAGCACAACAAAATGTTTTCTTAATTAAAAAAGTACTTTTTGAATCTGTTCATGGGAGAAGGGGTGTTAACTAGCAGTAATTTCACGAAAATAACTCTTCTCTCCCCCCCCAACCCCAGAATTTAATCTGCCTATTTCAAGAAGACAGTAACTCATCCCATCACAATATATCCCGTTACTTAGAGAGTAGCTTTACAACTTATTAATTTTCCTTACCATTGCCGTTGTTTTTAAGCCAGCTTTGTGTGTGTGTGTGTGTATTTTGGTTTTATCTTTTAAAAAGTTGCAACAACTAAAAAATGACTGGAGCTGAGCTTATCACAACCGGTCAGTGTATGTCACACAAAATTTGAACGAAACTTTAGCTCGAGACCACGTAACCTTAGGTCTGTGCATAAAAAGAGGTCCAGTACAAGGGATCACTGCTCTCACACCAACACTTAATAATAATGAACATGCAATGCATGTATTCCATGCACAGTGACCTGTCACCCTATGTAGAGACTATTTTGTAATATGCACCTTGAGTTATTCTCGTGATAATCACTGTATTTATGCTGAAACTGCGAAAGCTACTTCCTGATAGAAGCTTGTGTGAATTCTACAGTTGCAGCCCTGTCATCACCTCAATGTGTTTAGTAAAAGAAAACAAAATTTGTATCAAGTTTTCTACATTCATTTTGTATATGTGTCAGCAAAACTGCTTTATTTGGAATTTATTGCAGACAGTTCTACACGATGTAGAAGCCACTAAGTTTATTCATTTTTACTTGTAGTACTTTTTTAATAATTTAGTGCGAGTACTGTACTGACGCAGTTAAAAAGAACTGTCGATTCAAGTGAAGTTCTATCTATAATAAAATAAAACTGAAACAAGTATTGCTTTGTTGTGATGGTCTTTGTCGCTTCACGCCAGTCAGACAGCAAAAGGGCAGTTTGCCTGTTGGTCTTAAATAGGAACTCAAAAAACGCCCTGAGGGCTCAATTGTTAAAGACATCATGTGGTGCAGAACTGAGCCATAAAGAACAGGAAGGTGTTGGGTTCAATCCCAGGTCTGAGCTGAGTTAACTAAGCTCTAATGTGGTAGTAATAGAGGTACTACAGGTGGACTCAGTGCTCCGGGGTGGACTCAGTGCTCCGGGCTAGGGAGGAGAAAAGTCATGCAGGCTTTGATCAATACTCAGTGGACCCTGAGGAAAGTGGAGAAGAGGACAAGATCAGGCTCAGCTTTGATGTCCTCCCACTGTTGAATAGCATTGCCAACACATACAGGCCTCACACGTTACAACAGCGGCTACACTTCAAAAAGTACTTAATGGGCTATAAAGCGCTTTGGGGACATCCTGAGGTCATGAAATGTGCTATATAAATTCAAGTCTTTCTTTCATGTGAAGAATAGCTAATTGTGTGAAGGAGTCGAGGGCAGCAGGCACTTATCGAGCCATACACAAGTCGACACCCTCAACAAAAGAAAGGAGAAAATTACAGAAATCCTAAAGGGAGGGAGTCAATGTAGACATCGGGTGCAAGGGGCTGAAAGTATTCTCTCTCCTACCGCTCCTTCAGTGTTAGTTAATTTTCACTAATTAATTAAGCACAGCTCTTGGCCTTGCTCATTTTGAATCAAATTGGACCAGATTTCTGGGCACAAGGATGGAATCAAAAAGGGGAGGCCTAGTTCTGCTCAACCCAAAATGTCTTGGGGCTAGAAATTCGTTATAGCCCAGGAATGGGCAGTATAATTAGAAAAGTTGGAGAATTAGCACAAGGCGCTATTGCTTTAGACTGCACGCAAAATTCGTGCTCACTGCTCAAAGAAATGATTGGAGTGCTAATTCAAGTCTTTAAGCCCAAGTTCATTGGCGTTAAGGGTGGAGCAATATCAAGTGCAGTCTAATCGCAAGTCATGATTGCCACAGGCTTTTTTCAGTTCTTAAAGGGGAGGTTCATTGATGCTGAAGAACCTCATTCTCAGCATTGCTGGCTGTACAGCTGCCTCAGCAAGCAGCAGCAGGTCAAGGAGGAGCTGGAGAACTGAAGCAGCTGTACTCATGGCCGATCCAAGCCCTCATATTCTGAGATCAAGCATTGGAGGTGTTGGTGTTTGCTGTGGAGAGACGGAGGGCGGTGCTCTACCCGGCAAGTGGCGGGAGGCCCTCGCCACAAGTCTTCTGCACCATGTGGAGGGAGGTAGCGTAGCATATCTCGGGCACTGTGTTCCCCAGGACCCCCACACAGTGCAGGAAGAAATTTAACTACCTCACTCAGGTGGTCAGGGTGAGTGAATGCTTCAACAAATGCTACATACCACTTTCTGAATCAGTCTTCACACACTGCCCAAAACACCACACCACCAGCACTCACCCACCAACAATCTCTACCTACCAACACTCACACCCACATCTCACACCTTGTACACAATGACAGCTATTCAACTATGGCAGGCACATCACCCAAATACACGGGGGAATATTCTGGGGGGGTCAGCGGACGTGATCAGTGGCGGGTCAGGTGGGAAAATGTTTTTTTTTCCACAGCGGGTCGGGACCCCGCTGCCACATGCCTTTCCCAAATGTCGGGTCTGTCAGCACTGAGCAGACCCGACACGCAGCGGCAGGGGAGGCAATTCACCTTCAGAGTTTACCAGGGTCCACGCTGCTCGGGAATCACGTCAGGTAAGCAGGGCAGGAGTTGAATGGCCATGGAATCATCTGACTACTTCACAGCTGCAAATGTGCTATAAAAGCTCCCATCTCACAGCTGTTCACTTTCCAAGCTCAGAAGCTGTTGCTTACTGCATTTGGAAGACAGATTGAGCTTTATGAAGGTTGCAAGTGCTTAGAGCAAGCTCTCTATCCAGTATCACGTCATTAGAACAACCTCGCTCACCATTGACATCGCTTCTGTCATCTCAATTTCACCTGCCATCTATTCCATCAGCATCGGTGCCCTTGAAACTCTCTCACCTTGGTCCTCAGAATCCCACCACGATCAGCCCCAACACCAGCAGCACTAGAAGCACCAACAACAACACCACCCTTCTCCGCAATCACCTGATGCTGCACAGGGCATCAGCACCCGACCACATTGCTGCCAGGGATGGCCTCACCATGGCCAGATTTACTTCACTTGACGCTGTACGCCCTGGCTGCCACATGATGCGCCAGGTTGGCACCACCCCACACCAACACCATAAAGCATCCCTACAATGCCCAAGCCATTCCTTTCACACTCATCACTATTGTGGGGGGTACCGTTATGTCTCACCATTCACTACAACTCACTAAGTATTTCCAAAGGTGCATACAAATCTGTCCAACAATGCAAAGTGTTGAAAATAAAGGTTTCAATGTTTGACACCACAGTAACAGAAACTTCACATGAACATTGCATAAAACACCCAAGTGGCTACCCTTGTGTGTTGTTAGTTAGTATGATTGCACTAGGATGAGGGTGAGTGTGAGGGGTGGTTAATGAGATGGGGAAGTTATAATGTAGATAGAGAGGGATGGGTGGAGGTTCAAGGTAAGTTGGTGTAAGGCTGTGCAGGAGTAGGGTAGGGAAGGCAGAGTGATGGGGATGTGATGAGTGGCACAGCAGGATGAGGTTGAGTGTGGCTTTGTACCAACGTTTCGTGATCTACTGAGATCATTGGAAGGTTTGCCCCACTGCAGTCCGGTCCTCCTGATGACAGCCCTGCTTGTGTCCTCCTGTGCAATGTGCAACCAGGCTGCGTTGGTGTCCTCGGGAGGTCTCTTCCGCCCATTGGAAGGGAAGAGAACCTCCCTGCATGCTGTGACTCCCTTCATAAGCATATGGAGGGAGTCCTGGGAGAGCCTGGGTGCAGCCGTGCACCTCTATGCAGTGCTTGTCAGTGTTTGCAGCATCTCAATGCTGTAGAACACTGACCGCACAAATGTCAAAATTAATTTGCGCATGGTCCCTTTAAGGAAACCGGCAGACCCACTTCCTTCAATTGGCTGGCAAACGCGCTAAGCGGGCTTAACAAGCCCAATCAGGGGAAAATCATTTTGGACTGCGGACTGAAACTGGCAGCGAGGCCGGGGCCCGCCACCGACGTGCCGAGGTTGGTAAAATCCAGCCCATTGCTCCACACTCACTCACACACTTTCCTTTCTCTTGCAGGCCAAGGTGGCTCACAACAGGAGGGAGCAGGAGTGCACAGGCGGGGAACAAGCCAACATCTGCGCTGGAAAACCGAGTGCTGCAGATTATTGGGCGCCAGGTGGTGGGCGCCGTGGCCACCGGCGACGTTGATCCCCTTGGGGACAACAACTGTATGTTCATCCCTACTCCTTCTTCTTGCATCCCACTTCCCCCTCACCCCACAAGTGTTTTGCACTTTCCAGCTAATCATGATGTATGCATGTATTTCTCCCTTCCTGCCCCCCTCCCCTCACCTTAACCCGACTCTTGTGCCTTTATGCTTTCAGATAATGAGCAAGCACCTGAGCTGTCTGTCCCTGAGGGCACCGTAGAGAACGAGGTGGGAGAAGAGGAGGTGGAAGAACACACCGCGTCACTGCATATCTCACCCGCAGGCACCAGCTCAGATACTGGCACTATGCGTTCTTTAGAGGCTAGTATAGTAGCGGGATCTGCACAGGGTGAGGCACCAGGGACGAGTGGGCTACAGCAAGCCCAGGGGGAAAGGGTAGCTCGGGGGCCAGCTCCCCAGAGGGCAAGTTCGTGCGCGAGTTCCGCTGCACAGGACTCGGATGAGGACCTCGATGGGGAGGCATTTAGAAGAAGGGTGATGGGCATGCACACGGAGATGATAGGTGCAATGGCAAGAGCCTCTCCGCAATGATAAGGAGCGTGGAGGAGTCCACCTCCAACATTGCACAAGGCTCTGCGCACACCATGGAGCCCATCATTTCCAGTCTGCAAAGGATGGTAGACTCCCAAAGAGACCGTGGCAACCCAGACCTCATGCCGTGTGTGATGGGCGATCTGGCAACTTCCATTGCAGCACAGGCAGAAGCTACGCAACGTCTTAGAGCTGTAATGCAGTCTATGCTTGGCGGCATCCAATCTCAGACTGCTCTCATGCAGCTTCAGCTTGATGCCACGCAAGCTCTGACTGCTGCCATCGTGGCTGGGTCTACCACCGTCAACCGGGGCTTTCACGGTGTCGCAGCAGGCCAGCAATCTGTGCTCCAACAGTTTGCCGCAGGGTGAAGGCATCGTGGCTGCTGTCAGGATAGCAGGCATTCACATTGCGGATTCGCTGTCTGTGGTCGCACACCAACTGCACATTAAGTGAGTGGTAGCCTTTGCAGTTATGGAAGATCTCAGGATTGTTATGCGGTGCCCACAAAGCCACGTGGGTGCAGTCAATGGCGCCCTGCACCATGGGGAATCCCGCTATCTTGGCAAAGCCACATGCACGCTCGTCCTGCTTTTCTCTGGTGATGGGGAAGGAAATGTAGTCCCTTCTCCTACTGTAGAGAGCCTTTGTGGCCTCCCGGATGCAGCGATGGACAGCGAACTGCGAGATGTTCGCTATATCTCCTGTTGCAGACTGGAAGGATCCGCTGGCGAAGAAATTGAGGGCAACGGTGACCTTGACTGCCACTGAGAGAACCATGGTCGCCCTGATCTGAGGCTCGAGGTCTGGTTGCAGGAGGTGGCAGAGTTCTGTGACCACCTCCTTGGTGAAGCGGAGCCTTTTAATACACTGCTCCTCGCTTAATTGGAGGTAGGAGAAGTGCTCTCGGAATACCCTCGGTGGATAAGGCCTCCTGTTGAGAGCCCTGATAGCCCTCCTCCTCCCTCTGGGCACATGTTCTAGTCTTTCTCACTGCTTCTGCTCCCTCTGCTGTAGAACCTGGAGGGTGAGGTCAACTGTCAGTACAGCCCCCATTAATGTAATCAAGTGTAGCAGTTTGAATTTTTTAAGAATAAATGTAGCTACGTTTTAGTTGCCACAATACTCCTCATACAAAGTAACCTTGAAATTACTGAATGAAACTGTTGCACTATGTGAAACTGACAAGAAACCACTGAAACTCCACTAACCTGACAGCTACTAGTCATTACTAATGATGCCTTTAAATAACATCCCTGGAGCCGGCTTCCTGCTGCTTCACACCAGCTCTCCCTGTCGCTGTTTACTCCAAGTGTGAAGGTAGGTGGCGACAATCAATTTCACCGATCAGGCGCTCAGTGAGCGTTGCAGATGGTGAGAGATACAAAGTAGTAGTGGTAGATTGCCTAGTCTATGATTGAGACCATGAGACTAAAAGGTACTGCTGTATCCTGGGATATTGGGTATACTGCATATGCTCACATTGCACAATCTGCATTCAGGTCACAGAGTCACAGCTTTAGGAAGTACTGAGGCCTTCAAGTAAAAACCTTACAAAGACATTAAAAGACACGAGCATTTTTTCGATTTTTAAAAAATATTTTGTTCAGAGCTTTATATAGAAATTTCAGTTACGGAGGGAAAAACGTACAATTTTTTTTCAGAAAACATACTGAGAAAATATAATACAGCACCATCTAGCGGTGTGACTGGTAATTGTTAGCGATCAGTGTTGACATTTAACATTGGAATTCATATTACAGCACCACCTAGTGGCTGGACTGGTAATTATTTTAACATTAGAATTACCATAGGGAATGATCATATAGCAGGGGAGTGAATTTCTGCGGGGTTTGTCCCACTTACCTGCCAAAACCTCAGCAAAAGAGCTGCGGAAACCACAGAACAAGTGCATGTACAGTGTTTACACCATTTTTCCAGAGTTTCCACAGCTCTTTCTCCGAAGTAACAGCGGACGAATGGGAGAACCCCCATGGAAATTGATCCCCAGGTTACAATGGAGCGTGAGGCTCATGTGAGAATTTTAGTATCTTATAGATAATGATTATTCTCATCAACATTGCCAAAGACTCATTAAAAAACCAGCAGGGGAAGGAAATTCTATTGTGAGGCTTTTGAAATGATTGGGATCCCAATTCCTCAAGCTGAAACAGATATGTGTTCTCTGTGAGTTGTTGAAGAAAGAGAGGATAGGTAATATAACAGAATATATTATCTAACAGAACTATTACTCAGTTTCTAAGCTAATTTTTCAGTGTTAGTTCTTTTCTTTAGGTTATTCAAGTATTTTATATATTTTGATTAATGGCATACCAGAGAAGTGATTCGAGAAACCACTGGACTGTACAGCAAATGCGATCGCCACATGAAGCTAAAAGGCCCAATAATAGAAAAATTGTAAGGAAAGAATATAGCATTGGTATTGTTGAATGAAGCTTGTTTCTGTTGCGGCCACAGTGATAACTATCAGCGGAGATGCATTCCTCTTTGACAACCTCCATCTGAGTCCCGGCTAGGAAATCTACATTCATTGATTGTGTGGCTGGATTTCCAATGAAATTATATCATCGGAACAGGCTGTGATTAATTGACGATTTCAACACAACATCGTGTTGCATTCAACAAGCCCAATTCAGTGGAAATGAGGTGTGAATCCTATTTATTCCCATTGATGCAAAGCTGTAAGGATGATCAGAGGTTCCTATCTCTGATTAGATTCTGTATTCAAGCTCACTCCAGAACTGTAAGAAAGGAGGACTTGCATTTATCAAAATGAGAAGTCGCACAACACCAGGTTATAGTCCAACAGTTTTATTTGAAATCACAAGCTTTCGGAGCTTACGTGGCCCCTTCCTCAGGTGAAGCATTTATCAGACATCTTTCATGTCCTCAAGACTTCCGAAAGCAGTTGAAAACCAAATTACTTTTGAAGTGCGGTCACAGTTGTTTCGTGGACCTTGCTTTAACATGTCATCTGAAGGACAATGCCCCTGATAATATTACATTGCGGTGTCAGCTTAGAGTAATGGCTCAAAATCCTGGTAGGGAGCTCAAATCCACAATCTTCTGTTCCACAGATGAGAGTAAACATAGAAGATAGGAGCAGGAGTAGGCCATTCGGCCCCTCGAGCCTGCTCCGCCATTCAATGCGATCATGGCTGATCATCCAAATTCAGTACCCTGTCCCTGCTTTCTCCCCATATCCCTTGATCCCCTTAGCCTTAAGAAATATATCTAACTCTTTCTTGAATATATTTAATGAATTGGCCTCAACTGCCTTCTGTGGTAGAGAATTCCACAGGTTCACCACTCTCTGGGTGACCAAAAGGCGACCAAAACTGCACACAATACTCAAGGTGTGGTCTCACCAAGGCCCTGTACAACTGCAGCAAGACACTGATACAATAGCAAAATACTGCGGATGCTGGAAAACTGAAATAACAACAGAAAGCGCTGGAAAAACTCAGCAGGCCAGGCAACATCCGTGGAGAGAGAAACAGAGTTAACGTTTCAGGTCGAAGACCCTTCGTCAGAACTGAGAAAAAAGCAGGAAATGAAACAGATGAAGTTGGAGGCTGGGGGAAGGAATAAAAGAACAAAAGGGGAGGTCTGTGAGGAGTAGAGACATTAAGAGATTTCTCTCTCCCACATGGCAGCTGTCTCTCATTCTGCCAGCGCATTTCACACTTCTGAGCCATCTTTTGTTTCTTAACCCGTCCTATTACCATCTCGTCTCGCCTTGAGTATCTCTTAATGTCTCTACTCCTCACAGACCTCGCCTTTTGTTCTTTTATTCCTTCCCCCAGCCTCCAACTTCATCTGTTTCATTTCCTGCTTTTTTCTCAGTTCTGACGAAGGGTCTTCGACCTGAAATGTTAACTCTGTTTCTCTCTCCACGGATGTTGCCTGACCTGCTGAGTTTTTCCAGCGCTTTCTGTTGTTATTGCAGCAAGACATCCTTGCTCCTGTACTCGAATCCTCTCGCTATGAAGGCCAACATACCATTTGCCTTAGCAAAATACTGCGGATGCTGGAAATCTGAAATAACAACAGAAAACGCTGGAAAAACTCAGCAGGCCAGGCAGCATCCGTGGAGAGAGAAAGAGAGTTAACGTTTCAGGTCGATGACCTTTCGTCAGAACTGTGAAGAGCCGGAAATCAAATAGATTTAAGGCCAGAGTAAAGCTGGGAAAAGGGGGAGGGGATAAAAGAACAAAGGGGGAGATGAAGAGACATTAAGAGATATGCAAGGCTAGAGGTGGTGTTAATGTGACAGATTAAGGCTGAAAGAAGTGTGAAATCCACTGGCAGAATGAAGGACAGCTGCCAGCTTCTAGGAGGAAAAAAAAGGTGGGGGGGGCAAATAAAAGGATGGAAAAAATAAAATATAAATGTGATTGGAGCTGAGGTTATGATCTAAAATTGTTGAACTCGATATTGAGTCCAGAGGGCTGTAGCGTGCCTAAACGAAAGATGAGGTGCTGTTCCTCAAGCTTACGCTGCGCTTCCGTGGAACAGTGTAATAGGCCGAGGACGGTGAGGTCAGAGTGGGAGTGAAGCGGTGAATTAAAGTGACAGGCCACCGGGAGCTCGGGGTCCCCCTTACGGACTGAACGGAGGTGTTCCGCAAAGCGGTCACCCAATCTGCGTTTGGTCTCCCCAATACCATTTGCCTTCTTAACCGCCTGCTGCACCTGCATGCTTACCTTCAGCGACTGGTGCACAAGGACACCCAGGTCTTGTTGCACTTCCCCTTTTCCCAATCTATTGCCGTTCAGATAATAATCTGCCTTCCTGTTTTTGCCACCAAAGTGGATAACCTTGCATTTATGTCCAAATCATACTGGAGTTTCTCTGCATCCTCCTCATACACGCCCACCCAGCTTCGTGTCGTCTGCAAATTTGGAGATATGGAAAGAAAGGAAGACTTGCATTTATATAGCGCCTTTCACGGCCACCGGCCGTCTCAAAGCGCTTTACAGCCAATGGAGTACTCTTGGAGTGCAGTCACTGTTGTAATGTGGGAAACGCGGCAGCCAATCTGCGCACAGCAAGCTCCCACAAACAGCAATGTGATAATGACCAGATAATCTGTTTTTGTTATGTTGATTGAGGGATAAATATTGGCCAGGACACTGGGGATAACTCCCCTGCTCTTCTTTGAAATAGTGCCCTGGGATCTTTTACGTCCACCTGAGAGCGCAGACGTTTAACGTCTCATCCGAAAGACGGCACCTCCGACAGTGCAGCACTTCCTCAGCACTGCACTGGAGTGTCAGCCTAGATTTATGTGCTCAAGTCTCTGGAGTGGGACTTTCTGACTCGGAGACGAGTGTGCTACCAACTGAGTCACAGCTGACACTAAGCTGTGATTAAGCTGTCGTGCATTTACTTGGAAAGTGTATTAACCACTCTGTGTGTGATGTGATTAGCTTAAGCTTGTTACTGGGAAATAACTCAGTTGTCAATCAAAAAGATCATTAACAGTAGTCCAGAAGCAGAGCACCCACCCACCTCTTGACTGCAGAGTCATGAAGCTTGGAAAGACCAGGAGGGAAACACTTCAAAGGTGTATGTCCTTTATGAAAGGATAAATAACTCTAGATAAAAATGCTAAATGTCTACCTATGATATATCATGATTTGCCTTTCCTATCATGTCCCTTTTTCTGTGTTGGATTGATTTTTCTACTCCTGGCTCTCTTAATGCTTGTTTATCCGCTCTTTATTTATCCATCCTCCTACTTGGCTCTTGTTGTGACGTTGAGTCTAAATAAAAGTTTAAGTACCAGTGCCGATCTTGTTAAAATTCTCAGCTGTTCCTGCCATTTTTTTTGCAGTCGCTTATGAGCTCAGGGGAGTGGGGATTGGGCTTGTGTGCTGTCACCCCACGGTAGACAGTGCTGAAAGTTATTTACAGGAAGCCCAGCTGTGTGATTCCTCCAGCCGGTGAACTTCAGGGTTTGGCTCATTACATTCCCGACTCTGACACAGAATAGCAGAGACTCAGATGGAAACCATGTAAGAGAAAGACAGTCACTGTGCAAAAGCTACCAGAAGAACAAATGGGCCAAAAATAAGAAAAGCATTATTCACTACTACTGACGGTTAATGGGAGCTTACATTTTAATTTTTCCTGTTAATAAGCCAGTTACAATACAAAATTTGTATTGACAATGATGTGGTTTGAGCTTCACATAGAAAAGGAATTATATTGTCAGACTCTAAATTGTCAGACTGCTTGTCTGACATCCACTATTGGATGTGCAGAAATTTCCTCCAATTAAATATTGGGAAGACCAAAGTCTTCAGTCCCCGCCACAAACTCCGTTCCCTAGCCACTGACTCCATCCTTCTCCCTAACATCTGTCTGAGGCTGAACCAGACTGTTCACAAGCTTGGTGTCATATTTGACCCTGAAATGAGCTTCCGACCACATATCCATGCCATAACTATGACCGCCTATTTCCACCTCTAACGTCGCCCGTCTCTGCCCCTGCCTTAGCTCATCTGCTGCTGAAACCCTCATCCATGCCTTTGTTACCTCGAGACTTGACTATTCCAACGCACTCCTGGCTGGCCTCCCAGGTGCTACCCTATGTAAATTTGAGGTCATCCAAATCTCGACTGCCGGTTTCCTAACTCGCACCAAGTCCTGTTCACACATCACCCCTGTACTCGCTGACCTACATTGGATCCCAGTTAAGCAGCGCCTCGATTAAAAAAAATTCTCATCCTTGTTTTCAAATACCTCCTCGCCCCTCCCTATCTCTCTAATCTCCTCCAGCCGCACAACCCCCCGAGATATCTGCGCTCCTCTAATTCTGCCCTCTTGAACAGCCCTGATTTTAATCGCTCAACCATTGGTGGCCGTTCATTCAGCTGCCTAGGCCTTAAGCTCTGGAATTCCCTCCCTAAACCTCTCCACCTCTCTTTCCTCCTTTTAAGGTGCTCTTTAAAATCTACCTCTTTGACCAAGCTTTTGGTCCTCTGCCCTAATTTCTCCTTATGTGGCTCAGCGTCAGATTTTGTTTTATAATACTCCTGTGAAGCGCCTTGGGATGTTTTACTACATTAAAGGCGCTATATAAATACAAGTTGTTATATAAATGTAACTCTTCCTTTTAAGTGTTTAGCAAGAGATGTCTAATCACCTCCAGGAGGTAGTGTAAGACTGCAGCTGATGTTAAAGACTCCAGGAGATCCATTGGAAACATTTTAATTTTACATTGAATATTAGCAAAGCCGATGTGGCAGTCAGCTCTCTGCCATCATCAAAATGTAACCAGTATTTGATTGCCAGTGAGCAGAGTTTTATGCATCTGCAGAGCTCCATTTTCCTTGGCTGGTATACAATGTAGAGCCAGCAGAATGTTACTGACTCTATGGCCGGAATTTTCCTTACCTTGGCGGGTCTGGTGCGGCCGGTCTCCATGGCGGGTCCCCATCCCGCTGTACAGAATGAACTTACCTTAATGGGGCCTATTAAGCCCGCCCGGCGCGTTTCCTGGCCCAATTAGAAGGAGCGGGTCTGGTGACGTCATTCCTGACGCATCTTGAGCCAGTCTACTTAAAAGGACCATGGCCACGTTACTTTAGACGTTTGTGCTGTCAGTGTTCTACAGCATTGAGGTGCTGCAAACACTGATGGTGACTGCACAGAGCTGCAGGGCTGCCCTCAGGTTCTCCCATGACTCCCTCCAGATGCTATCCACTGTCACCTCATTGGAACAACCTCTCTCACCATTGACAGATTGCTTCTGTCATCTCAACTTCACCTGCCATCTATTCCATCAGCACGGGTACCGTTTATACTGTTTCACTTTGGTCCTCAGAGTCTGACCACAATCAGCCCCAACACCAGCAGCACCAGGCAAACCAGCAACACCAACAACAACACCAACCTTCTCCGTAATCACCTGATGCTGCACAGGACAGAGGGCATCAGCACATAAAAACATAAGAAATAGGAGCAGGAGGAGGCCATTCGGCCCCTCGAGCCTGCTCCGCCATTCAATAAGATCATGGCTGATCCGATTTTGGCCTCAACTCCACTTTCCTGCCCGCTCCCCATAACCCTGGACTCCCCTGTTGCTCAAAAATCTGTTTATCTCCGCCTTGAATATATTCAATGACTCAGCTTCCACAGCTCTCTGGGGTAAAGAATTCCAAAGATTCACGACCCTCTGAGAGAAGAAATTCCTCCTCATCTCCGTCTTAAATGGGCAACCTCTTATTCTGAGACTATGTCCCCTTGTTCTAGATCCCCCCACGAGAGGAAACATCCTCTCAGCATCTACCCTGTCCAACCCCCTCAGAATCTTATATGTTTCAATAAGATCACCTCTCATTCTTCTAAACTCCCATGAGTATAGGCCCAACCTTCTCAACCTTTCCTCATAAGACAACCCTTCCATCCCAGGAATCAACCTAGTGAACCTTCTCTGAACTGCCTCCAATGCAAGTATATCCCTCCTTAAATAAGGGGACCAAAACTGTACACAGTACTCTAGGTGTGGTCTCACCAGCGCCCTGTACAGTTGTAGCAAGACTTCCCTACTTTTATACTCTATCCTCCTTGAAATAAAAGCCAACATTCCATTTGCCTTCCAAATTACTTGCTGCACCTGCATGTTAACTTTTTGTGTTTCATGTACGAGGACACCCAAATCCCTCTGTACCGCCGCATTCTGTAGTCTTTCTCCATTTAAATAATATTTTTCTTTTCTATTCTTCCTACCAAAGTGGATAACTTCACATTTTCCCACATTATACTCCATCTGCCAAATTCTTGCCCACTCACTTAACCTATCTATATCCCTTTGCAGACTCTTTGGGCTGGATTTTCTGAATGGAGCTTTTGGAGGCGGGACTGTTGCTTGTCGGGTTTCAGTCCCGCTTCCATCAGCTTCTGGCCAACCAGCGGGAATTTCCCCTGATTGACCTTGTTAAGCCCGCCCGGCGGGTTCAGCAGGCCAATTAGGGGGAAATCAGTGACAGAGCACGTCAACGTATGAGGAGTCATCTGTCAAGAACTTTTGAAAGAAGAAATGTCATCGTTTGACAGCTCTGTGAAGCTGTCAAACACTGACATTCTGTGTAGTTTGATGAGCCCTTGTGTTCAGGATTCATCAAACCATTTTACTTTGCAGAAATCAGCTGGCTGTTGGATCGGAGGATGCAACAGCCAGTCTATGATCTCTACAATGGAGATGTCGGGGACTCCGGCTCCACAGCGGCTGAAGGCTGTAGGTAGACACAAAGGTAAGTTAACATTTTCTAACACTTTACACTCACCTCACATACTTACCACGCCACACTTGCACCCATCACTCACCTCTACATCCCACTTTCCGACCCCTCCGACCCCCGCAGACCTCCTACTCACCTCCTACACCCCGGCGGGGTTCCCCCAGGTTGGGAAGCCCGCACTTCAGCACGAAAAATGGGGATAATCCTATTTTCTGCCTGTTAACTACCTGTTAACAGGCAGTTAATAGGCTTTAATCCCTTCCCACCTCCAAGGAGACGGGACCCGGGGTGGGACGGCTTCCCGCCTCTTGGCAAGAGGGCACGGAGGTGGGTTGGGGGCGGGTTTGCCACCCACCCCCAAATTCTGCCATTTTCCCGGCAGTCCCGCCTCCATACCCGCCTCCTCGGGGCTGACAAAATCCAGCCCTTTATGTCCTCCTCACAACTTGCTTTCCCACCTATCTTTGTATTGTCTGCAAATTTGGCTACAATACACTCGATCCCTTCATCCAAGTCATTAATATAGATTGTAAATAGTTGAGGCTCCAGCACTGATCCCTGTGGCACCCCACTAGTTACAGATTACCATCCTGAAAATGACCCATTTATCCCGACTCTCTGTTTTCTGTTAGTTAGCCAATCCTCTATCCAATCTAATATATTACCCCCAACACCATGAGCTCTTATCTTATGCAGTAACCTTTTATGTGGCACCTTGTCGAATGCCTTTTGGAAATCCAAATACATTACATCTACTGGTTCCCCTTTATCCACCCTGCTCGTTATCTCCTCAAAGAACTATAGTAAATTTGTCAAACACGATTTCCCTTTCATAAAACCATGTTGACTCTGCTTGATTATATTATGATTTTCTAAATGCCCTGCTACTACTTCCTTAATAATGGATTCGAGCATTTTGCCAATGACAGATGTTAAGCTAACTAGCCTATAGTTTCCTGCTTTCTGTCTCCTTTTTTGAATAAGAGTATTAAACTTAAATAAAAGCAATTACAAAGGTATGAGGAGAGAGTTGGCTAAAGTGGACTGGGAAAATAGATTAGAAGGTGAGACGGTAGAAAAGCAGTGGCAGACATTTAAAGAGATATTTCATGACTCTCAACAAAGGTATATTTCAGTGAGAAAGAAAGATTCGAAGAGAAGGATAAACCAACCATGGCTAACCAAGGAAGTTAAGGATGGTATCAAATTGAAAGAAAAGGCATACAATGTTGCAAAGATTAGTGGTAGGCCAGAAGATTGGGAAAATTTTAGAAACCAGCAAAGGATGACTAAAAAAATACTAAAGAGGGAGAAAATAGCTTATGAGAGTAAACTAGCAAGAAATATAAAAACTGACAGTAAGAGCTTCTACAAGTATATAAAAAGGAAGAGAGTAGCTAAAGTAAACATTGGTCCCTTAGAGGACAAGACTGGGGAAATAATAATGGGACACAAGGAAATGGAAGAAGCATTGAACAAATATTTTGTATCTGTCTTCACAGTAGAGGACACTAAAAACATCCCGGTAATAGTAGAAAGTCAAGGGGCAAAAGGGAGGGAGGAACTTAAAACAATCACTATCACTAGAGAAAAAGTGCTAGGCAAACTTATGGGTCTAAAGGCTGACAGGTCCCCTGGACTTGATGGCCTACATCCTAGGATCTGAAAAGAAGTGGCTGCGGAGATAGTGGATGCATTGGTTGTAATCTTCCAAAATTCCCTTGACTCTGGAAATGTTCCAGCAGACTGGAAAACCGCAAATGCACCCGACCACATTGCTGCCCGGGAGGCCAGGGATGGCCTCACCATGGCCAAGTTTACTTCACTTGATGTTGTACACCCTGGCTGTCACATGATGCACCAGGTTGGCACCACCCCACACCAACACCATAAAGCATCCCTACAATGTCCAAGCCATTCCTTTTACACTCATCACCATTGCGGGGGGTACTGTTATGTCTCACCATTCACTGCAACTCACTAAGCCACTTCCAAAGGTGCACTCAAATCTGTCTAAGAACGCAAAGTGTTGAAAATAAAGGTTTCAATGTTTGACAGCACATTAACAGAAATTTTACATGAACATTGCATAAAATACCCAAGTGACTACCCTTGTGTGTTGTTAGTTGGTATGATTGCAGCAGGATGAGGGTGAGTGTGAGGGGAGGCTAGTGAGATGGGGATGTGATAATATAGATAGAGAAGAAAGGGTGGAGGTGCAAGGTAAGTTGGTGTGAGTAAGGATGTGCAGGAGTAGGGTAGGGAAGGCAGAGTGATGGGGATGTGATGAGAGGCACAGCAGGATGAGGTTGAGTGTGGCTTTGTACTCACGTTTCCTGATCTAATGAGATCATTGAAAGGTTTGCAGCACTGCACCCAGGTCCTCCCGACGACATCTCTGCTTGTGACCTCGTCTGCAACCAGGCTGTCTTGGTCTCCTGGGGAGGTCTCTTCCGCCCATGGGAAGGGACGAGGACCTCCCTGCGTGCTATGACTCCCTCCACAAGCATATGGAGGGAGTCATGGGAGAACCTGGGTGCAGCCATGCACCTCTGTGCAGTGATTGTTCGTGTTTGCAGCACTTCAATGCTGTAGAACACTGACAGCACAAACGTCAAAAGTAAGGTGGCCATGGTCCCTTTAAGGAAACCAGCTCAAGACGCATCATGAATGACGTCACCAGACCCGCCCCATCTAATTGGGCCGGGAAACACGCTGAGCGGGCTAAATAGGCCCCATTAAGGTAAGTTCATTTTGTACAGTGGGACGGAGCCAGCAATGGGTTCGGGCCCCGCCATGGAGACCGGCCTGCACTGGACCCGCCAAGGTAAGGAAAATTCCGGCCTTGCAGCCTGCATAAAGCTTAATCTGTGTTCCAAATGGAGTAAGCAACAGCTTCTGCACTTGGAAAGTGAACAACTGGAAGTGGGAGCTTTTATAGTACATTTCAAGCTGTCAACTAATCAGCTGATTCAACGGCCATTCAACTCCTGCCTCATGTTAACAGACGTGGTCCATGACTAGTGTGGACCCCGTGGACGAGCAGTTAAAGTGAAAAGGTAAGGTTAAAACCATTATTAAGGGTCTGTCAACAAGCCAATAATTGCTTTAATTGGGTCACCCACCTCTGCGGGTCGGGTCCAATTCGAGATCACGGACATGCCATTGGGAAAGGTGCATTGCGGTGGGATGACAGCGGATTCCTGACCCGCTGTCAAAAAAATCAAATTTCCCACCCGACCTGCCACCGATCCCGCCCGCTCACTCCCCATGAAAATTCCGGCCCATGTTGCTCAGAGACCAGTAGTTGTAATATAATAATGCCTTTACTTTAGGGAATTCTAAAAATACTGAAGGTTGTCCAGTCAAACAATCAGCCTCGGCAATCTTAACCTAGGTACCAGTCTGTGGACAGCTGCAACTTTCCATCTCAAGTAAAGTAAAGCCAACAACATTAGTCCTGTCACAAGTTCTACATGTTTTCATAATTTATAAATCATCTCTTTTTGTATCAGGTCCTTTTCTGGATTCTAAATTTCCTAAAATCTTATTTTAAAAGGTATCAATATATGAATGTAGTTTGATAAAGCAAGCTGTGCTATATATTTTGAGTTTGTATGAAATCTTTTTGGTTTCACTTTAAATCAAAATCTGTAGTATAACTTGGGTACGAAGACATCAAACTGAATGTACTTCTCATTTTAATAAATGGCGTGAAACCCATCTCCACAATGTAATCTCACACCACTTTGGTTCGTCACAATAACTGCATAACTGTGTAACAATGATGTTCTCAAACTGTAGAGCATTTCGTCAGTCTACTTGGTAACTACTTAAAAAGAAAGTTTAAGATTTTGTTTCCAAATGTGTACCAAGCTCCAGATGTCGTGATTAAATAATGACACTGAGCTAGCAGTACTACTGTGGTTCGCAGCTTCACATTGCTGAACCCTTTAACTGTGTTTTCTAGAGGACACTGAGATTTGAACCCATGGTCTTAAACTTCAAAGCTTGAATGGCTTTGGCGCACTAAGGCCTGCACTATATTTATTATATCAGAATAATAAAGGCATCCACAGTTGACAAATAGTAAGTATTACTGACCCAGTTTTTCTCAAATAAACATATTGGCCTGGATTTTGTGGTCAGCGGTGAAGTGACGGCGCTTGCCGCTGACCTCGAAGAAAGCTGCTCACAAAGATCTAGCGATCTCTGTGGCATTGATTTCACCTCTCCCAACGTTAATTTGAATCTGACGCCAAGTCTAGGGGATCTCCGGCATCCAGCAGCAGTGATGCCATCAAGCAGGCCAAGCTGGCTAAGCAGCCAATCACCTTTAAGAATTCTCACAGATAGCAAACCAGGAAGTAAAATGCACTGATTTTCCTTCACTTTTTAATAATTTTACAGAGAGCGAAATAAAGAATGGGACATACACATGGGATTAAGGTAGAAGATGAAATATCATAAACAAACTTAAAAAAAATTATATTAAAAACCACGGAATTTTATCATAATGGAAAAATTTGACACTCCACAAATATAACATTAGTTTTTCAGGGCCAGAACACTTTTTCAGTATAATTATGACTCAGCACACCATTAAAAACCCAGTTACACCTCATTTAACAAGGCTTAGTTTTTTCAGGGGGTTTTAAGAGCGATATTCCAGCGTAAAAGGGGAAGTTTTCGTCAGTTCCGTTTCAATTGATTGCCAGCTCCAGGGAGATCCCCCTGTGGAGGAGCAAGGAATGACTAACAGCAACTTCTGGATTTCCGCATTTAACTGCGCATGTGCGTACTCCAAAAGTTGCTGTCAGATTCACAGTTGAAATGACGTTGAACACTGACAGTTTTGTTGTCATTACAACTATAAATTCCGGGCCATTGCTTTTTTCCCACATTAAGTCGTTGGCTTCTCTTTTCATTCATACTATTTAATACTTAACATTTCCTTTTCACACCGAATGACATACTAATATTTTTATCAACTGAGATTTCACTGTGCCAGAAAACAATCCAATTGTGTGAAGTTTACTAACATTAAAAATGTTCCCATAAAATAATGACACAAATTTCATGGCCCACATTTTATGTTCCAATAATGACATATTATGATTTAGGGAGGAACGTGACACTGGATGAAAATGATTTGACTCGACATGCGTGCCCGAGCTGCCTGTACTTTGAATGTACCATTTAGACAGCAGTACTGTGCACATAACAGCAATATCCTTCAGGGAGCCTCTGGGACAGCAATCCACATTCAGTCTCTGCTTTACATAGCTAGAGGGCAGCATTGGTTCACATCTATCCCATCAAATCTATTTTCAGGGATTCATTCCTTTTCCTTTTTGAGACTTTAATGGGCATATTTTCAAAGTAAAAATGCACCAGCTGCCATGTGAACTTCTGTGATTATCACTAAGACTGGCACTCCTACCCAGTGGCTACTGTACACTGCCTGTCTCACCCTCCCCAATTCAATCTTAAGTCACTTGCCAAGGAGAGATTTCAACCCTGTTTAATTATAATGCCATGTAAATGTATGCAATTGTTTGTACACCAGTCTCTATATATTTGTGAATGTCGCATGATCCTATATACGGCCCGTAGCATCTGGATATGTAAAATCCCAATGTATGTGAGTGCAGTATGATCTTTTATGGGCCAAGATGGCTGTTCCAAGTATGTATATCCTGCAGATAACATTTTATAGGTTATTTGGAATTTTAAATGCAGCAAAACATTTACTGGTGGTTTTGTGTTACACAGACTTGAATGGTTCTGAATTTATTCGAAAGAAACTGCCCAGACCAGCACATAAATGGAAAATAAGTGCTGTAGTTTTAGAAGAGTTTATGACAATTGGAGGTATTGCTTCTTGAGGGAAGATTTTCCTGGGTCTGCACACAGGTGCAGGGGATTGCCTGGGTAGAGTGACTATCGGAAAATTGGCGGATTGAAGGGTGCGTTTGTAAAGGAACTGACCTGGGTTTTCCCCATTTAAATTAATAGGAGAAAAATTAGGTGGTTCCTTTACAGGCGTGTGCTCCAGCCCACCTGATTTCCGATACTCACTGTGCCCAGGCGATCCAGTGTGCCTGAGTGCAGACCCAGGGAATCTCCCCTTTAGTGTTTTCCACAGTTTGTAACACAGGAAACTCTTTTTTAGTTACCTTATCAATCATGTTAAAGACAATTGAGAAGTGCTTCACTTCTCTGCCATGGTGCCACCTTGTCAAAGCTTTGTGTGGGTGCGGTCTGCTTTGTCCCAAACTTTCAATGTCACCCAGTCTAACTTTAAACAAGATCATAAGATGATTACAGATGAGGACGGCCATTCAGCCCCTCTTAATTTATGTAGCCTACTTTGCTCCCATTGCATTAAACCAACTGGGGGTTGAATTTTCACGGGGCTTCTCACAATCGAGCGTCATAACTTCGGTTGACCCCATTTCTCCAGGATTTCCGTGGATCTTCTGCCAAAGCTACTCAGACGATTGGGAGAACCCCTGCAGAAATTCAACCTCTTCGTTTTGAAATGATTCCAAAGTTTTTGCCTTCACTATTCTACCTGAAAGTCCATTCCAAGTGTTGATCACTCTTTGTGTAAAGAATAATTTCAATAAATCAATCTTTACTTTGCCTTTTACTAGTTTGAACCCATGTCCTCTTGTCCTATTCTCAAAATTTAATTTAAACTAATATTCCTTTTTCCATTCTGGTAGCTATCTTCTATACCTCTGTAAGATCACCTCTCAGATGTCTCCTTCCAGGTTAAAAAGACCAAGTTAATCCAGTCTTTCCTATTAATCCAGCCTTTTAACAGCAAGGGGGCGATTTTCTGACGTCAGAGGAGGTGGGTTTGGAGGCGGGAAAGGTGGGAAAATCAGAATCGAAGAGGTCGGGTTCGGAACCCGCCTCCGCGGGATTTTGCCGGTGCCGGTTTAGGAAGTTGGGAAACGTTCCCGCCTCCAGCTGGCCATTGCGCTATTAAAGATCCTTAAATGCTCGTTAAGGGTCTCTGTAAGCCTATTTTGAGAGGCCCTCGTGACTTTTTCAGCTTTTCGGTGTGATCCACGCACCTCCTAAACCACGCCAGGTAAACCTCACAGCTGCAGGTCTAACAAGACATCGTTTATTGCAGCAAGGATTACTTGCGGGTGCCAACCTTGGCTTTAAAAGGTCTCTGAGCATTTTTAGAAGGCCTTCTGAAGTCGGAGGTGCTGCAGCTTGACTCCATCAACTGTGGGACTTCCTTGGAAGACCCTCTCCCCGCTTGCAATGAGCGCTTCCCCAAAGGAGGCATCTACAAGCAGCATGGGAACCATTTGTTTTCTTTCTGCATGGACCTTAGTTGAGGATGAGGAGGAGGAGGAGGTCAGAGCGCCGGTGTATCGACCAGCAGCAGCACACGAGCACATGGCTGTCCGGGATGCAAGGGATGAACTTATCATGGCCAGATTTGCATAGGTTGCCCAAGTTGGCACATGCCCTTGGCTCCATCCTAGGACATCATTGACAATGGACTCTCTGGCCTCCTTTCACTGGCAACGCAAGTGTGGCGGTGCCTGCACTGTGGAGCTGCCTAAGGCAAAAGAACAGATGGCATAACGCCAACATTTATGGCTTCAAATCATTTTAATGCTTTCCAACAGGGATGGCATTTCATCAATACACAGAAACAGTCTCCCAATCTGCACACAGGTTATATCCTTTGCCAGCTGTACCCACACAGCCTTGGTTTCTTTGGCAGGCCTCTTCCTCCGAGATGAGTGGAAGAGCACCTCCATGCTAGCTGTCACCCCTCAAACAACATTTGTAGCACCTCATCCGAGAGCCTCGGGTAGGCCCTTGCCTTGAATTGGACATAGTGGTTTCTCAAAAGATGTTGGAGGTGGTGCAGGAGACGCAGAAATGCTGTGGAATGAGCCAAGGGAGCAAGAAGCCATAAAATTAGACTGGAAAAGTGCTGTCAACAGAGGCGAGTTTCAGTCCCAAAACACTAATTGAGCAAGGTCATCCCACACCTCTGAAATCAAGTGGCCAATCAGGGGAAAATCGCAAATTTTTGAAACCCATCAGTGGAGGCGAGTTTCAAACCCACCCAAACTGAAACCCGCCTCCATCTCGCCTCCAGTGAGAAAATCGCCCCCAAGGATCAAACAAGCTCAGAGATTTATAGGCAGTTACATTAAATGAAGCTCGGCTACTCTTCAAATGTTAGTGTGCCAGGCTAGTGAAAAACAAGAGAAGTGTGATTTTCCAATTTTAAAAATCTGAAAAAGAATCTCTGAGTCAGAAGGTTGTGGGCTCAAGTTCCATTCCAGAGATTTGAACACATAGGGCTGGATTTTGTCAATGGGGACGTGATGGAGGCGGGACTCCCACTTTTTGGGTTGTAGTCCCGCCTCCATCGACTTGTGGCCAACCCACTGTATTTTCCCTTGATTGACCTTGTTAAGCCCACCCAGCGGGTCTAGCAGGCCAATCAAGGGTCCCTTGGATACAGGTGATGTCAGCCATTGAAATTTCATCTGTCAAGAGCTTTTGACAGATGAAATTTCAGCGTTTGACAGCTCTGTGAAGCTGTCAAACACTGACAGTATGGTTTCTAACGTGAGTCCCTGTACTTAGACTCAGTTAGAAATCAATCCAGCACAGAAAGCAGAACTGCAGCTTTTAACAGCTCCGCGGCCATTCTGCTTTCTGTGCCGGTGAGATTTCTGACTCCCGAGACCTGAAGGGCTGACACCTGCAGGAGGAAGTTAAGGTAAGTAAAACTTTTTTCCACACTTTACACTTACCTTACACACTTACCTCTGCACACATGCACCTATCATTCACCTGCCCACCGGACATATCGACCCCTCCAACCCCTGCAGACCCACGGTCCGCCTCACTAAAACGGCTTGGTTTGGAGCCGTCAGGTAGCCCACACTTCAGGGCTAAAAATAGGGATTAGGCAACAAACTGCCTGTTAACTGCCTGTTAACAGGCAGTTAATTGTCACTAATCCCCTTCCCGCCTCGGGGAGGCGGCTCCCAGCACAGGTCGGGTACCCGCCTCCTGTGAAACTGGCATGGAGGCAGGTTGGGGGCGGGATGGGTTCGGGACCCCCAAATCTGCTATTTTCCCACCCCACACGCCTCCAAACCCGCCTCCACGGGCCGGTGAAAATTCTGCCCATAATCTAAGTTGAAGCTTCAGTGCAGTGCTGAGGGAGTGCTGCACTGTTGGAGGTGTCGTCTTTTGGATGAGTCGTTAAACTAAGGCCCCGTCTGCTCTCTCAGGTGAATGTAAAAGATATCATGGCAATTTTTGAAAAAGAGCAAGGGAATTTTTCCCAGTGTGTCCTGGTCAATATATATCCCTCAACCAACCTTACGAAAGCAGTCATTATCTCATCGCTGTTTGTGGGACCTTGCTGTATGCAAACTGGCTGCCACGTTCCTATCATAGAATCATAGAAAAATTACAACACAGAAGGAGGCCATTCGGCCCATCATGTCCGTGCCGGTCGGAAAAGAGCTACCCAGCCTAATCCCACCTTTCAGCACTAGGTCCGTAGCCCTGTGGAAAAGGGAGAAGCAATGGAAGGGGTGAAAATTGATAGACAGGATGTACTAAAAAGGCTGGGTATGCTTAGAGTGGATAAGTCGCCTGGTCCAGATGGCTTGCATCCCAGGTTGCTAAGGGAATTGGGGGAGGAGATAGCGGAAGCGCTTGCCATAATTTTTCAATCTTCCCTAGACGCGCGGGAGGTGCCTGAGGATTGGAAAGTGGCAAATGTGACACCATTGTTTAAGAAAGGGTGTAAGGACAATCCTAGTAACTATAGGCCGATCAGTTTAACATCAGTGGTGGATAAAGTTTTAGAAATAATAATCAAGGAAAAAATTAACGGGCACTTGGAGAGGTTTAAGCTAATTAAGGAGAGCCAACACAGATTTGTAAAAGGCAGATCGTGTTTGACTAATCTAATTGAATTTTTTGATGAAGTAACAGGGAGGAGTTGATGAAGGGAATGCAATGGATGTTGTCTACATAGATTTTAGGAAGGCGTTTGACAAAGTACCACATAGAAGGCTGGTTAACAAAATTGAGGCTCATGGAATAGGTGGGTTAGTGGCAGTTTGGATAAGGAATTGGCTTAAGGACAGAAAACAGCGAGTTGTGGTAAATGGCTGTTTTTCAGACTGGAGGATGGTAGACAGTGGTGTTCCCCAAGGGTCAGTGCTGGGACCACTGCTTTTTTTGATATATATAAATGACCTGGATATTGGAATACAGAGCAGAATTTCTAAATTTGCCGATGGCACCAAACTTGGGGATGTGGCAAACAGTGAGGATGATACCAATCGACTGCAGCAGGACATAGAAAGGCTAGCAGAATGGGCAGACAAGTGGCAGATGGAATTTAATACAGAGAAGTGTGAGGTGATGCATTTTGGCAGAAGGAACAGGGAGAGGCAAAATACACTTACACTGGGAGTTAATGTGCATAGGTCCCTGAAGGTGGCAGGGACATATTGAGAGAGTGGTTAGCAAAGCATATGGGATCTTGGGCTTCATAAATAAAGGTATTGAGTACAAAAGCAGAGAAGTTATGCTGAACCTTTATAAAGCGCTGGTTAGGCCACAACTGGAGTATTGCGTCCAGTTCTGGTCACCACACTTTAGGAAGGATGTGAAGGCCCTTGAGAGAGTGCAGAAGAGAGTTACCAGAATGGTTCCGGGGATGGGGGATCTTCGCTACAAGGACAGGTTGGAGAAGCTGGATTTGTTTTCATTAGAGCAAAGGAGGTTGCGGGGTGATTTGATAGAGGTGTACAGGATTATGACGGGTTTGGACAGGCTAGACGGGGAAAGGTTGTTCCAACTAGTTGATGGTACAAGGACTAGGGGACACAGATTTAAGGTTCTGGGCAACAGATACAGGGGGGATGTGAGGAAAAACTTTTTTACACAGCGAGTGGTGAGGACCTGGAACTCGCTGCCGACGGAAGTGGTGGAAGCGGAGACACTCAATGTTTTCAAGGGGAGACTGGATAGGCACTTGAGGGAAATAAACTTGCAGGGCTACGGGGATAGAGCGGGGGAATGGGACTGACTGGATTGCTCCACAGAGAACCGGCACAGACTCGATGGGCTGAATGGCCTCCTTCTGTGCCGTTATGACTCTGACTCTATGATTATGACTCTTCAAGTGCATATCCAAGTACTTTTTAAATATGATCAGGGTTTCTGCCTCTACCACCCTTTCAGGCAGTGAGTTCCAGACCCCCACCACCCTCTGGGTGAAATTTTTTTTCCTCATCTCCTCTCTAATCCTTCTCCCAACTACTTTAAATCTATGCCCCCTGGTTCTTGACCCCTCTGCTAAGGGAAATAGGTCCTTCCTATCCACTCTATCTAGGCCCCTCATAATTTTATACATCTCAATTAAGTCTCCCCTCAGCCTCCTCTGTTCCAAAGAAAACATCCCCAGCCTATCCAATCTTTCCTCATAGCTAAAGTTTTCCAGTCCTGGCAACATCCTCGTAAATCTCCTCTGCACCCTCTCCAGTGCAATCACATCCTTGCTGTAATGTGGTGCCCAGAACTGCACGCAGTACTCAAGCTGTGGCCTAACCAGTGTTGTATACAGTTCTAGCATAACTTCCCATCTCTTATATTCTATGCCTCAGCTAATAAAGGAAAGCATTCCATTTCAACCTGTCCTGCTAATTAGCTTAAACCTCTTCTTACTCTTCTACATTTCCTACATTGACTGTAAAGTGCTTTGGGACGTCCTGAGATCGTGAAAGGTGCTATATAAGTGCAAGTTCTTTCTTTCTTTGTCCAAGTTCTCATTCACTCTGTTTCTGATTATAGATTCTATTAGCTTCCCCGCAACTGATGTTAAACTGACAACTCCAGGATACCTCAGGGGAGTGTCCTTGGCCCAACCATCTTCAACTGCTTCAGCAATGACCTTCTCTCCACTATCAGGTCAGGAGTGGAGCTGTTTGCTTAAAATTCAACAATGTTCAGTTTCGTTCACAACTCCTCTGATAACGAAGCAGCTCTTGCCAGCCTACAGCAGGACTTGGGACAGCATCAAGGCGTGGGTTGACAAGTACTAGTAATGTTCACGCCACACAAGTGTCGGGTAATGTCCTTATCAAATAACAGAAAGCCCAGCCATCTCCCTAATCCTCAATGGCACCACCATCACTGAGCCCCCACCCTCAACACCTTGAGGGTCACCATTGACCAGTAGCATAACTGGATCAACCATATCAACACTGCAGCATCGCTGCTACTGGACTCCGTATCCAACCCTGCATTATCAGCATACTGTGGTTGCAGTATGTACTATGTACAGGATGCATTGCATCAACTCACCAAGGATTCTTCAACAACGCCTTCCTCCCGTATGACGGCTACCACTGAGAAGGATAAGAGCAGTAATGCCATCGGAGCAACATCACTTCCAGTTTCCCCTCCAAGTCGCACACCCTCTTGACTTTGAAATATATCACCGCTCCTTCACTGTTGCAGTGTCAATATCCTGGAATTCCCTCCCTAACACCACTGTGCGAGCATCATCATCACAAAGACTGCAGCGGTTTAAGGATAAGGTCTACCACCACTTTCTCAGGGCAGCTAGGGAGAGGCAAGAAATATAGCCAGGTCAGTGTAGCCCACATCCCAAAAATAAAAGGTTTGCCAAACATTATTTTTCATGAAAATACTGCCCTTTTAAATTTGGAAAAGATTTACATTTACTGACTTATTTATATGGGACGTGATATCTACATTCCGGGAGCGAGCCATGTTTTTGACTAAGTTTAATTTGCTTAGATACCAGAGCAACAAAACATCATAAAAAATGCACATCACTTGACTAAAGCGAGCATCTGCTGCTATTGTAAGTGATCCGGGATACTTCATTCACCCATTACTCACACGCACTCTGAGTACACAGTCAAATCCTGACAAACATACAACTTTGCCAAGAAATGTTATAGTTGGGTCAGGATCATACGTCTACTAGGATTTCAAATAGGTGAGTCATACTTCTCTTATCCTCTGTTCAATCTAAACGAGATTTATGGACAATGCCATGCCCTGATGGGAACTAAAGTGTTTAAGCTGCCTGAAATGTACCTTTGGCAAGCTGATGATGACACTGTGCCAATAGTTTTCTTGCCGAACAAACTCCACAGATAACAAGCGTATCTATAGCAAGCTTAGATTGCAGGAGCATCATCTGTTCTCTTTTTTAACTGTACGTAACAGGACTCTCGGTGTCTGTGGGTGGCCAATAAAGAATGTGGCTCTAATTACTAGGATTTTCCTACAGACTGCCAAAGACCAAGATTGATAGTTATCACTGGTAGTCCTGGGCCACAAGGACCAGCCATAGTGTGTCCGATTGTACTTCATACTAAAATGAAATGAATTACACTTGCAGGCACTTTAGGCACTTCAAGCTGTACCAATATAGGAACATAGAAATTGCTAAACTACAGAAGACCATCTAGTTCACCTTCAACCATCCTGATACAACAACAATAGAGTTGTTATCTAATCATGGCTATGCAATCTCGCTCAATGGCCAGAATTTTAATCTGGAGGCGGGTAGGGAGCGGGTGGGGCTAAACATAGAAACATAGAAAAATAGGAGCAGGAATAGGCCATTCAGCCCTTCGAGCCTGCTCCGCCATTCAATATGATCATGGCTGATCCTCTATCTCAATACCATATTCTCACTCTCTCCCCATACCCCTTGATGCCTTTTGCGTCTAGAAATCTAACTATCTCCTTCTTAAATATATTCAGTGACTTGGCCTCAACAGCCTTCTGTGGTGGAGAATTCCACCCTCTGAGTGAAGAAATTTCTCCTCATCTCAGTCCTAAATGTCCTACCCTGTATCCTGAGACTGTGACTCCTCGTTCTCGACCCCCCAGCCAGGGGAAACATCCTCCCTGCATCCAGTCTGTCTAGCCCTGTCAGAATTTTATACGTTTCAATGAGATCCCCTCTCATCCTTCTAAACTCTAGTGAATACAGGCCTAGTTGACCCAATCTCTCCTCATACGACAGTCCTGCCATCCCAGGAATCAGCTTGATGAACCTTCGCTGCACTCCCTCTATGGCAAGTATATCCTTTCTTAGGTAAGGAGACCAAAACTGCACACAGTACTCCAGGTGTGGTCTCACCAAGGCCCTGTAGAACTGTAGTAAGACATCCTTGCTCCTGTATCAAATCCTCTTGCAATGAAGACCAACGAACCATTTGCCTTCCTAACTGCTCGCTAGAAAGCGGTCAGGAAACCCGGGAGAATGGGTTTCCCGCAGGCCCTACCACGATTAACATTTCAAAGCTCTGTTTCCTGCCCGCAGTCATCCATATGGAGAGGTTGGCTGGCTGCGGGCAGGTAGGCCTGCAGTACAGAGGAGAGAAGGAGGGATCGGGGGTGAATCGGTGCTGGAGGATGATCAGGGAGGGTGGTCGGGGCCAGTGGAAGATCAGAGGGCTGGTCGTGGGCCGGAGGATCATCGAGGCCGGAGGGGGTGGTGGGGGGAGGCCGAGAAGGCAATCGGGGGTCAGAGGTCAGAGAGATCGGAGGCTGGAGGGCCAGAGTGGGGGAGGGGGTGGGGGGCAGGGGTGTTCGGAGGCTGCGGTGGGGGAGGTCGGGGGAGATCAGAAGGGTTGGGGGGGGTGGGGGGTCCGATCGTGGTGGGTGGGTGAGGTAGGGACGCTGGATCCAGCCTCCATAAAAACCACATGTGGGCAGGTTGGAGGTGGGTTGGGGTCGGAATTCAGTTTTTTAACTCTTTAACCTCCCACCTGACCCCAACCCACCGGTTTTGAGGGGTTAAAATTTCCCCCAATTAGTCTACAACTTTAATGTGCCTTCTCTTTGAATTAATGTCTAAGCTTAACAGAATTGTACACTAGTGATACTAAGAAAAGACAGATTAGCCACTCACCTGCCAATTTGTTACCTTATTAATTTTAACCTATGTTGTTTTCATATAACTACAGTCACATCAGTATAAGATGAACTGTGAACTGGGACTTGGAACTTTTAAATCTCAAATTCCCCAGTCTAGAGGTTTCGAGTCACAGTGAATTCTGCACTGATGTGATTATGCCTGTATAGAAATATTGGGTTTCAAATTAACATGGTAACAAATTGGTAGGCAAGTGGTTAATCTACTTTTCTTTAGTATTAGTGCTGCACAATTTGTGAACCTTGGTTATTAATTTAAATAGAATCATAAAGATAAGCCTCCATGTGGGCTTTCGGATACAATGTGACAAGTCTACAATGCCTCCAGGTGTAATTTATTTCAGATTCATACTCAGTCTCGATCTCAGTGGAGCAGATATCAGATTCAAACTAGTTTGGTGTTCTCAGATTGTGTCACACGCAGGCTAAGAATTCATAATTTATTTTTAATGACAAACTGGATTTTTTGTCAAGGTGAAGAATGTGTATTGTATAATGGAAGATTTTTTTTACTTTGCACCTCGTGGCAGTAGGTCAGGTAAGGTAGCGGTTGAATACTACAAAGGACCCGTCTTACATGTTTCCTATATTACGACAGTGACTACACTTCAGAAGTACTTCATTGGCTGTAAAACCCTTTGGGAGGTCCTGAGATTGTGAAAGGCACTATTTAACTGCAAGTCTTTCTTTCTTTCTTTCCTTACACTGACAAAGTGCTGAAACTCCAAACTCAGGATATAGCATATTGTACTAGTGTTTTTTTTTAATTTCCAAAACTTTCTGTCTTCCTGGTATATTTCTACATTGAATAGCATCTGTGAGCTAAACTTTGAGGGAGTGGGGGATTATAACTGTGGACTGATATTCAGTCAGACCTAGACCGAGTGTATTCAAGCACTTCTCAGTCAGGACATTTAATGAGGTGTGGTCTTTAAGGTGAGCATCTCAGTTCTTTGGAACAGTTTGACCCAAAAGAATTGTTTAGTTAAAATCTAACCGCAATCTGCTTTAGCGCTAAGTAGTGTTCATTATTTTCAGTAGGCGTTGAGGCTGGGCTAAAACAGGTCATATATCAGCTTAACATTAAAATGCAGCAAAAACACTTACCCCATTTGGGCAGCCAACTGATGGGCTTGTTTTAAAAAGAAAATTAAGTTATAAATATTTTTTTCACATTGCATGCAAGGTGCATTTATAAGATAATTATTCAGGCATAAATCTATTGTGTGGTCCTATTCTGTGACATGCCTAAAGCTAATGTACAATCTAATCTTCTGAGTCTCGATCTTCCATTCCATTTTAAAAGAAGCAAATATTTTCTATCATAACATCTGCAGAAATGGTCTTCAGTAAATTTCTACGGCGGAAAACACAAGAATTAGAATTAGATGATTCTTATGACATTTGCTTTCATTAGAAGTATTTTCTGAAGTAACATATCTGAATGAATAATTTGTAATCAATCTTCGAAGTCCAGTTCTTTTTTTTAACCGAAATTTAAAATGAATAATTGTTAAAACAAAGCTAGCAAATATACAACCTGTCCCTAATACGCAATAAGCAATTCCAAGGAATGGATTCTTGGCACCCGTACACGATACCGTAGACAGAATCATCTTCTTTCTCCCTTTAAATTTTGAAATTGGGTAATCTATTGCCCAAAGTACTAGATTGATTCCTAGGATGAGAGGGCTGTCCTATGATGAGAGATTGTGTAGAATGGGCCTATACACTCTCTGGAGTTTAGGAGAATGAGAGGTGATTTCATTGAAACGTACAAGATTCTGAAGGAGATTGACAGGTTGTTTCCCCTGGCTGGAGTGTCTAGAACTAGGGGACACAGTCTCAGGATAAGGGGTCGGCCATTTAAGACTGAGATGAGGAGGAATTTCTTCACTCAGAGGGTTGTGAATCTTTGGAATTCTCTGCCCCAGAGGGCTGTGGATGCTGAGTCTTTGAGTATATTCAAGGCTGAGATAGATAGATTTTTGGACTCATGGGGAATCAAGGGATATGGAGATCAGGCGGGAAAGTGGAGTTGAGGTCGATGATCAGCCATGATCTTATTGAATGGCGGAGCAGGCTCGAGGGGCCGTATGGCCTACTCCTGCTCCTACTTCTTATGTTCTAAAGTTAAGGTTTCAAAAAACAGGAGGTGTACATTCCTGAACATTGGTTACTTGGTTAACTCTCGGGCTAATATTTATAAGCTTTTTTTTTTGTTCCTTCTCCATTTTGCTGCTTTTAATTTCTTTTTGGTCTTTCCTCATGTCATGTACTTTCATTCCCAACTGAAAAATGCACAGACACACAGCTCCTTGGCCTCTGCCAATAAGTAATTGCTAAGGAGGTGTAAGAGAATACCGTTAGACTAGCTTCCCTTTTCCCCGGTGGGAGCAACTTCAGATTGTTTGAATTACTTTGTGCAATTCCCACCATTTTATTACAGTTTACTTTGGAAAAAGACAGGACATCTACTGACTGTTCCAATGCCGTCATGTTTTTTCATGTTATTACATCTAGTGAAATAAGACACTGCTTAAAATAAAGCAAGAGAATATTTGCAAGAAAACCTATTAAAACGGCTTCCTATTGATGCAGAACAACAACAAATACAAATATGCGACCCAATTCAGTTAAACGGGAATTTTAATTTCCCTGAGTACCGATGGGTTGAATCAAAACTTGAACAGAAAAAAGTTCAATTTGGCTTTGTAAATTACTGTCCGGAAGGATTTACCTCAATTTAGTTACCACAACTGGAGGAAGTACTTGTTTAGTTTTGCTCACTGTAAACTTTAGGTTAACATATAAATAAACTACATGGATATTTTGAACATGTACTAGTATGCAGTGGCAATATGTGGGGATTATGGCAGTGACAATGAATACCTACCAAACAAGTTACTTGTGGTACCGCTAAATGGCATGTACCAGCTGGAGACCAGTAGTTCTTTGAAACAATGCAGCGGCAGCTGTACTGAACAATACTGACAGCACCACATTGTTTCTGATGGGAGTGCTCATGCCCAGCATTCCGCCTTCGAACACTACCATCAGAAACATAGATTAATTGGTCATTCATTTAATTAACGAGGCCAAGGTTGGAGGCCAGGGGTTGGGAGCGGCGCCGATCAGAGGGAGGAGCATTTTCCAGCATTCTTTAAATGTGGGGTTGGGAAGAGCACTACTGCTCCTCCCGGCATCACATTCAGGTAAGTATATTTCAAAGACTTACCTTTTTGGTAGCAGACAGTCCCAAGGTCTGGTGCCAAAGTCTTGTTTCAGGCATGGGCCCTGGATGTCTATTTTTTTCCTTCACTAATATGGTGGATGGCACACTTCTGGCTGGAAATGGGCTTGCGGTGCCTGCCCGACATAGTGGGGGCTTAGTAGGCCTGTTAGTGCCTGAAAAACAGGCGCTGCACGTCCGCATTTATAGGCCCATGACTTTGTGACCAGATGTTTTTGATAATTGGCAAGAAAGGGTTCATTAATTTATTCAGTAGCTTTTGTGGATCCTGTTGGGAGGGTGGTAGCGTAAATGCTAATATAATCTGAACTGGTTGACGTAAGTCAGTTCAGCAAGTCAAATGTAGGCGTCATTCCTTCCTAGGCATAGACTGGATGGTAAACCCCAGACTGTTCCTTGACAAGGAGTTAAGATGAAGAGGTTAAGGATTTATCTGGCGTCCTTGATGAATATTCTTGTCAAGGTATCGATCCCAGTGTTCTCACAGAGCCTGCACCTGCAAGGACCCACCAAATTGACAGAGAAAGGAGATATTTATGCCATTGGTTTGAACATAAGACCATAAGAACATAAGAAATAGGAGCAGGAGTAGGCCATTCGGCCCTTTGAGCCTACTCCGCCATTCAATAAGATCATGGCTGATCTTCTACCTCAACTCCACCTTGCCGCACTATCCCCATATCCCTTGATTCCCTTAATATCCAAATATCTATCGATCTCTGTCTTGAATATACTCAACGAATGAGCATCCACAGCCCTCTGGGGTAGAGAATTCCAAAGATTCACAACCCTCAGTGAAGAAATTTCTCCTCATCTCAGTCCTAAATGGTCAACCCCTTATTCTGAAACTGTGACCCCTAGTTCTAGACTCCCCATCCAGGGGAAACATTTTCCCAACATCTACCCTGTCAAATCCTATAAGAATTTTATATGTTTCAATAAGATAACCTCTCATTCTTCTAAACTCTAAGGAATATAGGGCTAGTCTCCTCAATCTCTTGGCATATCAACGCAACTCAACCAGATCCCGACTCACCTGACATCCACAGGTGAGCATCTCACACCAGGCGGGGGGTTCGTTGAATAATCAACATCAGGAGCCTTGGCTGCTTTCTCTCCTCCTAGCCAAGGGGGCCAAAGGTCAACTGCAGCAGTCCAACTGCTGCCCTAGTTGAGATCAGCTAACTCAGGACTGGGCATGGACCCTGGGACCTATTGTATGGTTCAGTACATCATGTGGGTCACTCACCAATTGTGAGTGACCCACATGCTGTATTCAGCGACGATTCCTCGGTTATTTCTGGTACTTAGAAGAAATTTTAGAAATTTATGGCACAGAAGGAGACCATTCAGGTTTGGGTTCAATATCATCCAGATCTTCTGGGCGAAAGGTCACTTTGCTAGTTCATTCGGATATCTCATATCCTGATGTTACATGATATGTAAAGCACTGTTCGATCTGGACTGCTACTGAACTCATCCAGTGTCTTAAACCTGTTGAACCCTTGACCAGATTTGGGCTGAAATCTGCTGAAGGTGTCTAAAGTTACCATATATTTGCTGACAGACAGAAACTTCAATTACTAACCACAATTCACTACCCCTTTAGGAATGGGTTAACAGGATCACCCAAAGGACGCCGTATTTAATTGTAAGACTGTAGTTTCTAGCAGGGAGGCCATCAGCAAATCCCTTTGTGTGATTCAAATGTCTGTAAAGTTTGCAGAAAGTTGGGAATGCTACAGCTCTCATCCAGACAATAAAATCCTCGCTCACAAAGCCATTGTTGCTGGAATCTCCCCCAAGTAAGTACTCAGGCTTCTGCCAGTTAGGTGGCCTTACTGTACCTAAAGTAGCATAATCATAAAAATATTGCTTTCTGACTTTCTGAATATTTACTAACTCATTATTTATTTACACCTCTCCCATTCCTTTTGGTTCCTGCACCATGTAGCATTCTCCCATACCAGGGAGGACAAGCAAGCTTTACTATTTAACTATAAATATGATATCAAAGCATTATATAAAAATAAGAACAAAATCTATGACTGTAAAATGGGGTCATTATCTGCCCTCTAATTCTGCTTCTGAAGCCTACACTTGGTCCTGACTCCATACCTGCAACATCATGGGATATCAACTAGTATTTATTAAAGCTTTAGAAGAGACGTCAAATTTTATATCATTCATCAATCTAACAGCCTGTTTACACTACCAATACTGGTACAAAGCTTTGCACTGAAATGTGCACATATTTAAATGTTGAAATATTAGTCAAAGCTTCCAAGTTAATGAAAAGGTGACTGTCCCATCAGCTCTTCATTAACATTTAAAATATAAAGGAAGTCCTGTGAACCACGTGGAAATTATTTTGTGCATAAAGCTATGCTCTTGATCATAGGGCATGGACTCGCCTATAGAAACTAACATTTGCATTCAGCATGATTAGGAAGTATCAGGATAATGCGCCCGCGTCATAAGAGCACTTTGTTGTCTAAGTAATAGTGACCAATAATTTACCAGCGACCGCTGCAGTAGTAAGTTTCATGAAGTATTAGTTACCACTATACTAGGTTTCACTGAAGTGCTTGTGATCGCTGCAGTCCTAATGTAGTCATTTTCACAGAAATACTAGTGGCCACTGACTTACCAATGACTGCTGTAGTACTAAGTCCAATGAAAGTACTAGTTACTACTCGCTGTTATAATCAGTTCCACTGAAGTGTAAGTGACTGCTGAAATACTAGTGATCACTGACATACTAGGTTCTATTCAATTACTCATGAATGCTGAAATACTAGTAACTATTCTAGTACGTACTAGTTACTACTGTAGTACTAGGTTACACCGAAGTGCCAGTGACCACTGAAGTACTAATGACCACTGCAGTGCTAGTGACCACTTACATAAGTTCCACTAACGTACTACGTTCCACTGGCATACTACTGACTGCTGTTCCACTGAAGTGGTAGTAACCACTTTAGTACTAGTGACTGCTGAAGTACTAGCGACAACCACTATAATATTTATTAAGTTACTAAAAGTTAAAAGCAAGTTTTTCTGGTCCTTGTTAGCCTACACTATCTCTTTACACATTTTAAGTGAAAAAAAATGTAGTTTGCTCATCTCTGCCATAAGCAGGATAATAGTGACCATTTCTTCTGGTTCAAGTCATGTTACTAAATTAATAAAATGTGCATTTGAGATCATAAAATAGGATATCCTTCATCACATTGTGTTCAGGGAAAAATAAAACAATTGTGTGCCTATCTCTCAGGACAACTATACTGGCTGACCTCTTACAAAAATAATTAATCATTTTATTTACTTCAGTGAGCGCAGACACTGAGGCTGCACATGAGAGCCAGGTGCTAATGGGTAAAAGAAATCACTAACACAATTGCAATATGCTGTGCAGCTTTCAAACTATACATGGTTTATATCTCATGCCCTCAAAGGAACAAAGAAATTACTCTGTAGTTTCCAGTACTTAAAAATCAGAAAAGTATAAGGAGCTGGGGAATTTTTAAGTAAATTCATAATGTTATTTGGAAATAGAAAAAACTGTGATTTTGCTTTGGATAGGGGTGTGATTCTAGTAATCAGTGTGCTCACTTCAACATAAGAAATAGGAGCAGGAGTAGGCCATTCAGCCCTTTGAGCCTGGTCCACCATTCAATAAGATCAAGGATGATCTTCTACCTCAATTCCACCATCCCGCACTATCCCCATAGCCCTTGGAAAATATAAAATGTCTAAGAGACATTTAGGTGTCCTCGTACAGGAAACACAGAGAGTTAGCATGCAGGTACAGCAAGCAATTAGGAAGGTAAATGGCATGTTGGCCTTTATTGCAAGGGGGTTGGAGTACAAGAGTAAAGAAGTCTTGCTACAATTGTACAGGGCTTTGGTGAGACCACACGTGGAGTACTGTGCACAGTTTTGGTCTTCTTATCTGAAGAAGGATGTACTTGCCTTAGAGGCAGTACAACGAAGGTTCACTAGATTGATTCCTGGGATGAAAGGGTTGTCCTATGAGGAGACATTGAGTAGATTGAGCCTATAATCTCTGGAGTTTAGGAGAATGAAAAGTGATCTCATTGAAACATATAAGATTCTGAGGGGGATTGACAGGGTCGATGCTGAGAGGCTGTTTCCCCTGGCTGGAGAGTCTAGAACTAGGGGGCATAGTCTCAGGATAAGGGGTCGGCCATTTAAGACTGAGATGAGGAGGAATTTCTTCACTCAGAGGGATGTGAATCTTTGGAATTCTTTACCCCAAAGGGTTGTAAATGTTGAATCGTTGAGTATATTCAAGGCTGAGATAGATTTTTTGACTCTAGGGGAATCAAGGGATATGGGGATCAGGCGGGAAAGTGTAGTTGAGGTAGAAGATCAGCCATGATCTTATTAAATGGCAGAGCAGGCTCGAAGGGCTGTATGGCCTATTCCTGCTCCTAATTCTTGTGTTCTTATTATATATGTTTTATGGCCTCTAAATGGAGAAGGTATTTACCTGTGAGTGCAATAACTGAGAATGAACATTTGGATGATTTCATAATGAAACTAATTTATTTGTGTTCTCGTCCCTATTGTTAAGCATTAGCACAGGTCCAATGGACTGACATTTAAACCCTCTATTGTGCAATTTAAGTGACAGGTGCTTCCAACTGAGAACTATTTACCTCATCATAACCCTTCATTATTGAAGGCCTCTATCAGGTCACCCCTTAACCTTCTCAGTTCTAATGAAAAATGTCCTAATTCCTGGAATCTCGCTTTATAATTGTAATCCTTCATCCCTGGTAATATTCTAATGAATTTACATTGCATCTTTTCCATTCCTTTTATACCCTTCCAATAAAAGGGCTGCTTAAAACTACTAATAACTGTGGCCCAAGGCCTTGAACTATTTCAACATTACCTCCTTGCTTTTATATTCTGTGGCACTAGATGCAAAACCAGGTATTCTGTTAACCTTTTTCATGGTCTAATCTAGTTGTACCGCTATTTTTAATAACCTGTGTACCTGCACACCAAGGCCCCTCTGCTCCTCTACTTCATTTAAAATCTTACCATTTAAGGTGCAATTCCTTTCCTTATATAGAGAATTATAGAGTCTCACAGCACAGAAGGAGGCCATTCGGCCCATCATGCCTTTGCTGGCTCTTTGAAAGAGCTATCCAATTAGTCCCACTCCCCTGCTATTTTTCCATAGCCCTGCAATTTCCTCCCCTTCAAGTATTTATCCAGTTCCCTTTTGAAAGTTAGTATTGAATCTACTTCCACTACCCTTTCAGATAATGCATTCCGATCATAGTAACTCGCTGCGTAAAAGAATTTTCCTCATTTTACCTCTGGTTCTTTTGCCAGTTACCTTAAATCTGTGTCCTCTGGTTACCGACCCTACGTCCAGTGGAAACAGTTTCTCCTTATTTACTCTATCAAATCCCATCATGATTTTGAACACCTTTATTAAAGCTCCTCTTAACCTTCTCTGCTGTAAGGAGAACAATCCCAGCTTCTCTAGTCTCTCCACATAACTGAAGTCCCTCATTCCTGGTATCATTCTGGTAAATCTCCTCTGCACCCTCTCCAAGGCCCTGACATTCTTCCCAAAGTGTGGTGCCCAGAATTGGACACAATACTCCACCTGATGCTTAACCAGTGATTTATAAAGGTTTAGCATAATATCCTTGCTTTTGTACTCTATACCTCTATTTATAAATGATGTGGAGATGCCAGTGTTGGACTGGGGTGGACAACTGTGAGAAGTCGCACAACACCAGGTTATAGTCCAACAGCTTTATTTGAAATCACAAGCTTTCGGAGCGCTGCTCCTTCGTCAGGTGACGAAGGAGCAGCACTCCGAAAGCTTGTGATTTCAAATAAAGCTGTTGGACTATAACCTGGTGTTGTGCGACTTCTCACATCTATTTATAAAGCCAAGGATCCCATATGCTTTTTCAATAGTTTTATCAACTTGTCCTGCCACCTTCAATGATTTCTGTATGCAAACCCCCAGTTCTCTCTGTTCCTGCAACCCCTTTAAAATTGTACCATTTAGTTTATATTTCCTCTCCTCATTCTTCCTACCAAAATGAATCACTTCACACTTCTCTGTCTTAAATTTCATCTGCCATGTATCTGCCCATTTCACCAGTCTGCCTATGTCCTCCTGAAGTCTGTTACTACCCGCTTCACTACTTTTTTGCTTCATGCTTCAAAAATGTATAACTTCACACTTTTCTACATTTGCTATCCATCTGCCCATACTGTTCTTCAGACATTCAGAATCCTCCTCACAATTTGCCGTACTCCCAGTTTGGTATCATTAGCAAATTTCAGTATTGTTTCCTCAATTCCTAACTCCAGATTATTTATGTATATAGTAAATAAGAGCAGCCCCAATACAAACCCTGTCAAACATCACTCACCACACCTTTCCAGCCCAAGAAACTTCCTTTGCCTCTACCCTTTGTTTTCTGCATTCCGTATCCCCAGTCCAAAGTTGTACTGTTACAGAGCCTACTAAAACTATCAGCAAAAGTCCTGGGCCTAGAAATTCGGTTGCGTAGCGCCCGTTGTTTGGACGCTACGGGTGCTGAATTGGGACCAAAATGGCGTCCGAACAGTGCGTGAACACCTCTGGTGCGGGCCACGCTGGACGGCATCTTGGTGAGGGCGGTAGGACGGCTGTTGGGAGCGTGTGTAGAAGTATGGTAAGTAGACAGATCGTGATGTCAAACAGCATGCAATGCTGATTTGACACCACACTGCCATTTTCGTCGTCATCGCTGGAGCTAACGCCCTCTCTTAACCTTGCACAGCTGAACATGCGTTCAGCAGCAGGAAGGACCCCTCACCAGTGCTATGTAAAGGGATCATTACCAACTTTAAGGTAACTTGCTTTTTAATTTCTACTGGTACTGTGTAAGTTTGTGGAACTGTTTGGAGCTTTCCAGAGTTATTTAAAGTTGGTGAGGTGACAGGGAGTGGTGCTACAACTGGAGAAGGCCTTGCTGGTGACCTCAAGGGTTCTGGTCAGACCACTTGCTCCCAGTCATGGGCGCTCGTTGTCATCCCCCTTGGCCTGCAGCATGACAAGGAGATGGATCAGAGTCAGTGAAGAGATTACAAGCTGCTCGCAGAGGGAGAGGGAGGAGGGGGAGAAGGGCTCTCGGCAGGAGGCCTTACTCACCTAGGGTCTTCCGAGAGCAATTCTCTTACCTCAACCTGAGCCAGAAGCAGCGTGTGAGGTGTCTGCGCTTTTCAAAGGAGGTGCTCACAGAACTTGACCACCTCTTGCAGCTTCACTCCAGGGCAAGGACAGCGCTGCCAGTGGCTGTGAAGGTGACGGTGGACCTGAATTTCTTTGCGTCAGGATCCTTCCAGGCTGGAGTGGACGACATCTGTAACCTCTCACAGTTCGCCATCCACTGTTGCATAAGAGAGGTGACAGATGCTCTTTATGCCAGGAGAGGGGACTTCATTGTCTTCTCTTTGACCAGAGAGATGCAGACGAAGCATGCAAGTGGCTTTGCCAGGATAACGGACTTCCCCATGGTGCAGGGCGCAATCGAGTGCATGCACGTGGCTTTGCAGGCACCGTTTAGAAATGCTGAGATGTACCGCAACTGCAAAGATTACCACTCGTTGAATGTGCAGTTGGTGTGCGACCATGCTCAGCATCCTGGCAGCAGTCATGATGCTTTTATTCTGCGCCAGTCTGCTGCTCCCTCAGTCTTTGAGCTGCCAAGACAAACCAAAGAGTGGCTACTGGGCGACAAGGGTTATCCCTTGACCACTTGGCTCATGACTCCGCTCTGCAATCCAACCACACATGGCCAGCATGCGTACAATGAGAGCCATTATGCCACGGGAAGCATCATAGAGCAGACTATTGGCATCCTTAAACAACGCTTCTGCTGCCTGGACCACTCTGGAGGAGCCCTACACTACTTGCAGCAGTGGTAAGTGTGTGCAGGTGAGGTGAAGCTATGAATGTGAGGTGTGAGTCGTGTTTGGTAGAGATTGCTGGTAGGTGAGTAATGGGGTCGTGATGCATTGAGCATTGTGTGAGGCTAGTGGTGCAGATAGTGAGATATGGCATTTGAAGATGAATTCACTGACCTTGACCTCTCGTGTGAGGTCATTAAACTTCTTCCTCTACTGAGTCCTGGTCCTTGCAGCTATACTGCTGGCATTGACCACATTGGTTATCTGCTCCCACTGCAGTCTGGTCTGTTGCCTGGAGGGCCCCCTGGCCCTCTGTGGAAAGAGGACCTCTCTCCTAGAGTTGACATCCTGGACCAAGGCCTCCAGTGCTGCGTCCAAGAACCTTGGAGCCCTTTCTCTGGCCTCTTGAGCCATTACTCAGTCTTCTTATTTATAACACTTGCCTCCACAAGCAGTTCCAGCACCTGGTGCAGGCAGAAGGCACCTCCCCTTTAAGAGGTGCAGACGGCCTTTAAGTAGTGCAGGTTAGCTTATATTGGAGCTAGCCTCACACAAACTTGGGCCGCCTGCTGAGTGGTCAGCCACTTCAGCGCTCGACTGAACGCCGCAATCATGTAAAATAGTAGGCACCAACAAATTTTACGTGCTCCCTGCAGTCCTCCGAACAGGTATGGGTTCCTATCGCATCGCGATCCCCGCACCCGTTTTCGGGGTATACCGAATTTCTAGGCCCTAACCTCCAAGGTACCAAACAGTTTGACATCCAGACAAAGCAACACCAACTTTCAGTTGCACCAAACAAAATGGCCTCCTACAATCAGCATTCCACTTCAGGGATCCGACTGGTGCCCCTACTGCCACTTATAATTTAGTGTGGGTAATAATTTAGTGTGGGTTTGGGGTGAAGTTGGAGAAAATGAGTTACCCATGCCCATTTGGCCTCACTTACAATGCAGCAAGATGGGTTTCCAGCGGCTCTAATGGGGACTGGTGATTTTTTGACAGGAAAGTTCTGGTGCAATGTTAAACTGGTGGTTTTGAGGCCATAGGCATTTTCACCTCGTCCTGCTCAAAGGGAACGGAACCTAGCTCATATACTCTTTATTTATAGCTGAGTTATATTATTGTAAAGATTGTAATCTTTGAACATTGAATTCATTGGGGATAGGGAGGGTTAAGAAAACAGGCAGAAATATTTCTGTCTGATGATGTCATGATGTGACACCATGTAATTAATGACAGTAGTAAACATACAATTTTCCAAATTCTAACTCCAGAGCATGCCAAGTTCTAAATCACTGCACGCAATACAATCTCCTCCACAATTATACGCATGTGACCCATAACATCATTTATCATTGTGATTTTTATTTAGGTTTATGTGGAAGTCAGGCCATTTCAGTACTTACAATAGTTTTTTTTTCTCCCGATTCTCTCATCCTACAGCTCCCACAGGCCATATACCTTTCCCAGTTGTGAAGATGGGTTGAAAGTCTGCTCTCAGAGCACTGGTGATTATAAAGTGCATGTGAGTGGACCAGGGTGACTGGCCTGCTGATTTTCCTTCCTTCCTTCCTTTTCAAGAAGCACTTTGCCTTCACTTAATGCCTCGCCACATCAGCACAGCTGAGACCAGAAACTTATCGGCCGTGGAATTACACTGTGAGAAACTTGCAGGCGAATCCTCAATGCGTTAGAATGAAATTCCTTTTTCCATCGCTTTAGCAGGGGCATTACCTCCGCTAAAATGGCACAAAGAGGAATAATTTCATGTCCTGTCTCTCAGATTATTTCATACATCTATTAATTCAGCCATTGTATATAGATTTGTGAAGGAGAATGTGGGCAGAATGAAGTGCCATACTTTATATGACAAATTTTATTTCTGAAATTTATTTCCACTTCTGAAACAGCACTTATCAACACCCTATCTCACCCCACCACTAATCTAACCAGGCCGTTATCACCTCCAAGCTGGACTTCTCCAACGTTCTTCTAGTTGGCTTCTGAGTTCCATCATGCATACATACAACTTATCCAAAGCTGCCCTGCTTACATCCTATTCATACCAAGTTCCCCTATCACCCCTACCAATGTTCACATAAAGAACACTGAGGCCAAAAGATTAGGTAGCATGGTTTTAGAAGCATGCCTCATTAACCTCCATTGTCTCCCCATTGCCCAATTACTTTGTAACCACTCTCCCCATCTCCAAAAGCCTCCTCAAACCTAACACCAACTCTACTTGGTCCTCGACTAGTGCTTGGAGTCTTTTTCACTGAGGTGAAGCATTTTGGGACATTTCACTAGGTTCAGTAACCAGCATTAATTCAACTTGCTGTTGTTGTAAAAACATTGCGAAACAAATACTGAACTTTTCTTCGGAGAACACACGGAGCACAAAACATTTAAAATTATAAAGAATTTGTGTATAGTACACTCCAGATCATTCCCAATTTCATTGGTTGTTAATCTCATGTCTCAATCATTTCATTAAAAGCATCCGAAACAATTCAATATTCCAAAAAGTGTGAGACATAAATCCAGCAATTTTGCCCATATTAAACAAACATAAATACAGGGGAAAATGTTTGACTGTTTTAAAGGATGCTATTGATGTTTACATAAAGAACACTGAGGCCAAAAGATTAGGTAGCATGGTTTTAGAAGCATGCCTCATTAATCCATTGGAAGTCTTTGAGGAGGTAACTGAATTAATGGATGAAGACTATCCCGTGGATAGCTTAGTTCTGTCTGCCAGGTAATGACCATCTCAAACAAGATAAAGCCCAGCTATCGCCCATTTGCCTTCAGTGGCACCACAATTGCCGAGCTCTCCTCCATCAACATCTTTGGAGGAAATCTTTAAAAAGAAGCTTAACTGTACCAGCCACTGTGGCTGCAAAAGCAGGGCAGAGGTTGAGTACTCTGCAATGAATGGCTCATATCCTGACCCCTCAAAGCTTTTCCGCCGCTTACAAGGCTCAAGTCAGGAGTGTGATGGAATACTCACCACTCACCTGGATGGGTGCAGCTCCAACAAGTTACTCAACACCATACAGGACAGAGCAGTTGGCTAATCGGTGCTGCTGCCACTGGATTCAATATCCACCCCATCCATCACCAGTGTACTGGGGCCTCAGTATGTACGATCTACAGGATGCACTACAGCACCTCTCTCCCCTGCAACCACTACCACTAAGAAGGACAAGAGCAGCAATGTTGTAGGATATCATCGTCTCCAAGTTCTCTATCCAAGTCACACACCATCCTTACCTGGACATGCATCACCGTTACTTCGTCGTCCCCGGGCCAAAATCCTGGAATCCCTGACCTAACACCAATGTGGGAGCACCATTACCACAAGGACTGTTGTGGTTCAAGAACCGCCATCTTTTCAGGGCAATTGCGGATGAGCAATAAATGCAGCTTTGAATTGTGAGGGCTGGTGTGATGGATTGTCATATGATGAAAGAGCCATGGCAGCTCCACGAGCACCTGGCATTGATATGTAGGCTCAGATGATTAGCATCACACACTAGCTGCAGATTGATGGAATGGAAACCCTTTCTGTTCACAAAATGGAAGTGTTTTTTTTACAGGGGCATTTGAGTGGTATTTGAGTTCCATCATTTAGTCCCTGCAACTGTGGGAAGCCAGCCAGCTTATAGAACGGAATAGTTCTCTTTCTTTGCTACTCTGATTCCATTGGGAAGGAAATGAATTGTGCAACCCTCCTGAAGAGAGCATCAGTGACCTTGTTGATGCAGCGGTGAGCTGCTGACTGTCTAATGTGACACAGGTCACCTGATGTTGCCTGGAAGGATCCAGATGCAAACATGTTTAAGGCACTGGTAACCTAAACTGGTACAGACAATGTTGCTCTGCTGGTGGAAATGGGCTGTAGTTTGTCAGGCAGCAGTTAACATATTTCCCCAGTAGCCTCTGGGCAAAGCTCAGCATTCTGAGGCACTGACATACAGAGACGTCGAAGACCTTCTGTAGACCCTGCTGACTGTGTCCCTATGTAGGGAAGAGACACCTTCTTTGATGCCTAAATCTAAGAACCTCTAATCTGGCCTCTTGAATATCCTCATCATTCTCCTCTTCAAAATAAAAGGTATTCCGATTGGAGAATCTATGTCAAGAGTGCTAAGCACTTTGAGCTGAGCTGAGTAAAAGTCACTGAAAAAGTCCTGACTCAATCTCCAAAGTACTTTAAAGAATGCTACGTAAGCAAGGAAACACCAACCTTCAGTATGAGCACACAAGCTGTAACTACCTCAAAGATACGTGGTGCAGCCTCTACCATCACTTTTATAGCAGCGTTAATTATTTGGTGTGGGTTGAGGCAGAAATGGACCACAATGGGTGGGAAGGGCTGCTCATGCCCCCTTGATCCAATTTACATGAAGAGGTAAGACTCTGGCGGGTCTTCAAATACTATGACTGCTTTGTCAGCTATATCCCAAGTGATGCTCTATATAAGTGGCAGTTTGAGGATGTCAACTGGGTATTGAAAAGGCAGAAATATGTCTCCATGAAATTAGAAAAGTGTTGCCTCAATCAGGAGGCAAATACCATTTTCCTATTGCTTTTTGAGCAGAAAGAATGTTATTTTGTTTTTATACTATGGCTATAAGAAGGAAATTTGAGGATAGGGTCATACCAAGCCTTATCCTAGAATATTCCATTAAACAGTGCCTTTCCACAAATAGAACAAGTCGTACAGTTAAAAAAGAAAATAACTTTTATAGACACAAATAAATGTTTAAGATAAAGATCACCAATTGTGCTTTGTGATTGCAAAGTTGCAGTCCAGTGCAAAGTCAAGACTTGAAGCATCACAGATACAATATCAGCCCTTACACATTATAAATAGGTGTATTACAGCTTCCAGCCTATTTACAAAATATATCAACCCTTTCCTAACCAAGGTCACCTAAACTGGCTGTGAATTTCCACTGAAAATGATGGAAAGCCTGAGATTCCTGGATACTTTCCACTAATTTGTATGTAGATTTCCTATAATTAATAGGTTAGGTCCATTTAGGTAGAGCAGACCTGTTGAAAAAGACAGTTTTATGTGACCAGCTCTGTGACATGAAAAGCAATTTCTTGATTTGCTGAACCTAGCCAGTCTTTCCATAATGAAAGGGCAGTTGGTTGTAAAATATGCATAACTCAATCCTCAAGCATTGTTCAAACCCAATTTAGATGAAAGGAAAGACACCAGGGGGGAAAAATTCAGTTGGTTTGCACCTCCCTTTAGCGCCTTAAGAGGGCGCTAATGGGGCACAAAGCAACTAGCGCCCGTGCGTGGTGATGTTTGCGCCGCTCACAGAATTAACTAGACATTTTGCGGCAGCGCTAAACACTACCGCCACCATCTCCTGCGCTGGCCGATCGTGACGTCAGTCGAGAGTGCAACGCCCCGGTAGCGCCCCGGACCGGATATTGAGTGGCGCCCCCTGTCTTACCGCCTGCCGTTAGCAACGACAGGTTGAGGGGAGCGTTTTGCAGTCTGGAAGGGACTGGGGGAGCGCTATTTAAAGGCGACCGCTTCCTGCCTTTTTTTGTCGGCGAAATTTTTGCACCACGCATTCTGAGTGAGAGAGAGAAACTGCAGGAGATGTTCAAAGCTGTGTTGAGGAGTTTTGGGTACTGAGCAGCACTTTGCAGGTTCTTTCTGGTTTGATCTTCCTTGCATTGATTTAGAAGAGAATATGGGGGCTGCAGTCTGAGCTCTTTCCCTGGGTCTCTCCATTGTTCTTTCCAGCAGAATTGATGTACAGGTCTCTCCAGGCCGAGATTCAAGGCTGCAATGAGCAGGGTGTGGATGGAGAGCAAGATCGACCCTCCCCTTTAAGAACTGGCCGGTGCCAGTGTGTCTGTGTTCCATTGCTGACTGACATCACATGAGCTTCGCCAGCGCTCTGAGGTAACGCCTCGCTCCTCAGCCTTTGCGCCTTAAGACAGGTGTGTAGCACCTGATTTAGCGCTCCAATCACCTCCAGGGGCGATAAAAGCCAAGTTTGCAGTTGGAGGCGATAATTAGCGCCAGGCGCTAAACTTTGCGCCCGGCCGATAATCGCGCCCCAAACGGGGCGATACTGAATTTTCCCCCCCAGGTACCATAAATTGTGTTATGTGCACTGGGTCTATTCCAACTAGACTTGCACATAATACAATTAATTATCAAAACCATTGTTCCAAAAAGCTTTTTCTTAAAATAAAACACAAAACACTGGAAATATGCAGTTCAGCCAGCAACTGAAAGACTAAGAAAGATTAAAATTTCAGGTGTGACCCTATGTCAGAAGTAGATTAGCAAACTTTATTATATTTCTGGCATTTTCTGCTTTTGTTTCAGACTGCTGCTGGAATTCTAACAGAGCCTTTCGTTTATCTGCCAGCTCTACCCCACACATGGAGCTTACACCAGCTGAGTGAGAGCTCACAGGTAACTGCAGGAAAAAAATATTTTCTTAAACTCGCTAATGATAAACTATGAACTATGTCAATAACGCACACACTAGTGCACTACAGATGCATTGTCCTGTAATACCTGTGGTTATACAGTGAATGTTTGAAATGAGCTACATCTATCAGACATAGAGTAACAAATTACAGGCCTTTTTTTAAAACAGTTTACTTGCCTTGTGAAGTAGTTCTTATTACCGTTCCCCTCCATTTTTTGGCAGAGGTAATCTTAAGCTGTACAAATCAGAGGAGAAATCAACTTGCAAACAAAATAAATATTTTTAATACATAATTCCTGGCAAATCAAAAAAGTACTTGGAATGAACACATCCAAAATCAAAGGTATTGTCGTAACCAGACATTTGAAAATAATAATTGAATGAAGATTTCTTTTGAGAAACCCAGATGAAAGGCCAAGGCCCTTAGAGCAGGATACATTCCAGGTTCGAGCAAGAGAGACACGAAGTAAATAAGAAAATCAATGCCAAGTATGGGTTTTCAAAACTTGTAGATTATAGCAGGAAGCTAAGACTGAGGGAGGTAAGGAATTCAACAGTTTTGAGGTATTGGGAAAGAATTAATTGGAGTAGAAGACTAGCAGTGTTGAAAAGTGGGCCACACAACCACTGAGGTATCTTCGCTTTGTTCGATTTTAATACACTTAGAAAAAAAACAATCTTCTGGAGATCAACATACTTTCACACGAATAAATAAATTTTAAATGATTAGCTGCTCTAGATTAACAGGGAAAAAAATCTATTACTGGCCTGAGAAACAACAATTCAAAGTCCCAAAAGAAGTGCTTCAAAGAATTTACCCAAGAGACATGTCATATTTGAACAGTCTGCTCATCCTAACTTGTTACTGCCAGAAAAAGATGCAACATACATTTCAGTGACTTGGGGGGTCACCCCAATTCCTCATACAAACAGTTTTTGAATGACTAAAGTTGGATCTATAACGGTCTAGTTCCTGTTGTATCTGCTCAGTCAACCTGGACCTTTCTCAGGTGGTGACCTTAATAACAAAAATCTCAAAACCAACATTTTTTTTGTAGAAAGGTCACTTAACAGTCATAATTCTAATCATATCATTCTGCTCAACAGTTTTAATCCTGGCTGCCTCCAGAGACTCATTACTCTCCCACACTGCACTCCAGATGTTGTTTTGCTCCATTATTTGCGATTGTGGTTGGACATTTATTTAATCTAGTTGCATATTAAATCAACTTAAACCTCCTTATCAGTTAAGGAATGTGTTCAGTCTGATTACATCATGTTTTCTAAGCTCCGAGAGATGTAATCTGGCAGAACAGGAGCCTCACCGCCGGGATTTGTTGGAAACTGTTCAATACAATTTTATTTGTTAGAGCAAAGTTTTGGTTTCTATGCGGTTCAGGCACAGCCTTGGCCAGCCGGGCACCAGAGCTGTCAGCTATTTTGTTTACGGACTCTTAAACAGAGCATTAGCGGAACCTAGATTTGTTGAAAGAAAAGTTAAATAATGAATTTCCCTCTTATTATGACATTAGGAGCCATTTTGGGCCCAGACAGCTGTGAGTGCAGCTTAGAACTAATTTTTTTTTATTTGCTTTGGGTTTCATAAAGTATCAGGGAACTGGACCAAAAAGACAGGTGAATGTTCCACAATGCTACCATAGATTTATATCACATACACATCACTGACTCCTGATTTTCCTGATAAAATTCAGTGAAATTAGCTTGCATCCAGGGAAGTAGTACAATTGGCCTCAATACGCTGGGCTACGGAAGGGATAATTCAGTCAGAATGCCCAATCCTGATCACTATCCAGTGATTTCTGCCCAAAGTGTGCTTATGGACATTGCGTGAGAACAGGATTGGGCTTTGGGCTTGGCTGTCATGTTCCCCAAGGTAGAGTGGCCTGGCACACTTATTGATTTAGGTAAGGTACCAGAGGGAAGTTGCAACCTGTGGAACTGTATCCCAACACAAGGAGAGAAAATTGTAACATTAAAAAGAAAATTGTTATAAGTTCTGTGAAATATTAAAGCAGTGTGCAGGGTCAGTACCAGGTTAGTCTTGTTGAAATGTTGCTGTATATTATCAATGACAGGTCACATACTCTTTCAGGGAGATGATTTTAGTAGATTGCAGTCAGCACTATGCAGTCTGTACATGTAATTTTATGCTGATATTTGCCTTCTGTTAACCTGCGACTGTCCAACAGTATAGCCATTATAGTTTGTAGTCATAAGGCCACCAATGGTTCAACTTAACAGCCTTAAAACTACAGTAAGTGTCAGTAGCTCTCAGTATAATTGCTCAGTGGAGGTAGGAAAGTACTATAAAATGGGTATGTGTTCACCTGCCGTCCTTTTGTAAAGTGCACAAAATAAATCTATACATTATCACAGATAGTGTACAGAGAGTGATTGCCCTTGACATCAAGGCAGCATTTGACTGAGTGTGGCATCAAGGAGCCCTAGTAAAACTGAAGTCAATGGGAATTGGGGGGAAAACTCTCCACTGGTTGGAGACATACCTAGCACAAAGGAAGATGGTTGTGGTGATTGAAGGTCAATCATCACAGCCCCAGGACATCGCTGCAGGAGTTCCTCAGGGCAGTGTCCTAGGCTCAACCATCTTCAGCTGCTTCATCAATGACCTTCCCTCCATCATAAGGTCAAAAATGGGGATGTTCGCTGATGACTGCACAGTGTTCAGTGCCATTCGCAACTCCTCAGATAATGAAGCAGTCCATGCCCACATGCAACAAGACCTTGACGACATTCAGGCTTGGGCTGATAAGTGGCAGGTAACATTCACGCCACACAAGTGCCAGGCAATGATTATCTCCAACAAGCGAGAGTCTAACCACCTCCCCATGACATTCAACGGCATTACCATCACTGAATCCCCCACTATCAACATCCTGGGAGTCACCATTGACCAGAAACCTAACTGGACCAGCCACATAAATACTGTGGCAACAAGAGCAGGTAAGAGGCTGGTTATTCTGCAGCGAGTGTCTCCCCTCCTGACTCCCCAAAGCCTTTCCACCATCTACAAGGCACAAGTCAGGAGTGTGATGGAATACTCTCCACTTGCCTGGATGAGTGCAGCTCCAACAACACTCAAGAAGCTCGACAACATCCAAGACAAAGCAGCCTGCTTGATTGGCACCCCATCCACCACCTTAAACATTCACTCCCTCCATCACTAGCGTACCGTGGCTGCAGTGTGTACCATCTACAAGATGCACTGCAGCAACTCGCCAAGGCTTCTTCGGCAGCAGCTCCCAAACCCGTGACCTCTACTACCTAGAAGAACAAGGGCAGCAGGCGCATGGGAACACCACCACCTCCAAGTTCCCCTCCAATTCACACACCATCCTGACTTGGAAGTATATCGCCAATCCTTCATTGTCACTGGGTCAAAATCCTGGAACTCCCTCCCTAACAGCACTGTGGGAGTACCTTCACCGCACGGACTGCAGCGGTTCAAGAAGGCGGCTCACCACCACCTTCTCAAGGGCAATTAGGAATGGGCAATAAATGCTGGCCTTGCCAATGATGCCCACATCCCGTGAATGAATAAAAAAAAAGAAAAAAGGAAATGGGAAAAATTTGGAAATTTCACATCCGATTCAGTCTACTGTGGCTGCACAATGATCTAAGTAAGCATCACATTTATCCGCCAGCTATTAGCTGAAGCTTAGTAAGGAGGAATGTATAAATGACTTTGCTGTGGCTGGTATTATGATTTGTTCTAAAAATGCAAAAGTAATCTGTCTCTTTTTATGTTATGGCAGAACAGTGTGCTTCCATCGCATGCTTGTTCTTAAGATAAAAAAAACAAGATGTGCACCATTTCTGTCTAACCAGCAAATAATGTTAATGTAAAAAATATTTTGTGGGACGACAGTGAAAATTAATTTATCACTAAATGAACCAGCTTTAAAGTATCTCACCTCAGGAGAAGGGGAATTTGTTGTTAAAATTGTGCAAATAAAGTTGAAAGAAAGAAAGACTTGCATTTATAGAGCGCCTTTCACAACCATCGGACGTCCCAAAGTGCTTTACAGCCAATGAAGTACTTTTTGAAGTGTAGTCACTGTTGTAAATATAGGAAAAAAATGGAATCCCTACTAAAGGAGAAAATAGAAGAACCTAGAAACGAAAAATATAATAATAAATAGTCAGCATGGATTTCAAAGGGACAGTCTTGCTTGACCAACCTAATTGAATTTTTTGAAGAGGTAACAGAAAGTAGACAAGGATAATGCAGTAGATGTAATTTATCTAGATTTTCAAAAGGCCTTCGATAAGGTACCACATAATAGACTAATGAATAAGATCAGGGGTCAAGTAGCAGAATGGATAGCTAGCTGGCTCCAAGACAGAAAGCAGAGAGTAGGGGTAAAGGGTAGCTACTCAGAGTGGAGAAGGTGGGAATGGTGTTCCACAAGGATCAGTGCTGGGACCACTGTTGTTCACAATTTATATTAACGATTTAGACCTTGGAATCAAAAACACAATTTCTAAATTTGCGAACGACACCAAATTGGGGGGCATAGCCAATACTGAGGAGGACTGTAACAAATTACAAGAAGACATTAATAAACTTGCAGAATGGGCATATAATTGGCAAATGAAATTAAACACAATTAAATATGAGGTATTACATTTTGGTAAGAAAAATAGGGAGGTCACATATTACTTGGAAAATAAGAATCTAAATGTTTTAGAGGAACAAAGGGATCAAGGAGTACAAATACACAAATCACTAAAAGTATCAACACAGGTTAACAAGGCCATAAAAAAGCAAACCAAGCACTAGAGTTTATTTCTAGAGGGATAGAATTGAAAAGTAGTGAAGTTATGCTAAATTTGTATCGAACCCTGGTTAGACCACACTTGGAGTACTGTGTGCAGTTCTGGTCGCCATATTATAAAAAGGATATAGAGGCACTGGAGAGGGTGCAGAGAAGATTTACAAGGATGATACCAGAAATGCAAGGGTACACCTATCAGGAAAGGATGAACAGGCTGGGTCTCTTTTCTCTTAAAAAGAGAAGGCTGAGGGGTGACCTAATAGAGGTCTTTAAAATCATGAAAGGTTTTGATAGAGTAGATACAGAGAGAGTGGGCTGGATTTTCTCAATGGAGATGAGTTGGAGGCGGGACTGCTGCTTGTCATGTCAATGTCCCGCCTCCATAATCGTCTGACCGACCAGAGGGATTTTCCCTTGATTGACCTTGTTAAGCCCGCCCTGCGGGCTCAGCAGGCCAAATAGGGAGGAAGTCACTGACAGAGCACGTCAACTTCAGACATGCTATCTGTCAAGACTTCTTGAAAGAAGAAATGTCAGCGTTTGACAGCTCTGTAGTTTGATGAGTCCTTGTGTTCAGGACTCATCAAACCTTTCAACTTTGTCGATTTCAGATGGCTGTTGGTTCGGAGGATCCAACAGCCATTCTGTGAAATTGACAAGGAGGCTGTCGGGTCTCCCGATCCAGGGTGGATGAAGGCTGCAGGAAGAAAACAAGGTAAATGAACATTTTTCCACACTTATCACTCACCTTACATACTTACCACTCCACACTTGCACCCATCACTCACCTCTACATTTTACTTCCAGGTGCCTCCGACCGCCGCAGACCTCCTTCACATCTCCAACCCAGCGGGGTTCTCCGAGGTCGGGAAGCTTTCACCTGAAAAGGCAAAATGGCACTAATCCTTTTTCCTGCCTGTTAACTACCTGTTAACAGGCAGTTAAAAGGATTTAATGCATTAGCACATCTTCCTGCCTCCTGGCAAAAGGGCATGGAGGCAGGATGGGGGCGGGTTTGCCATCCGGCCCCACTTTCTGCTACTTTACCGGCAGTCCCGCCTCCATGCCCGCCTCCTCGGGGCTGAGAAAATCCAGCTCAGTGTTTCCACTTGTGGGGACGAGCAAAACTAGAGGCCATCATTTTAATATAGTCACCAAAAAATCAATTAGGGAATTCAGAAGAAACTTCTTTACCCAGAGAGTGGTGAGAATGTGGAACTCGCTACCACAGGGAGTGGTTGAAGCGAATAGCATAGATGCATTTAAGGGGCGATTGGATAAGCATATGAGGGAGAAGGGAATAGAGGGTTATGTTGATAGAGTTAGATGAGGAAAGACAGGAGGAGGCTCGAGTGGAGCATAAACACCGGCATAGACTGGTTGGGTTGAATGGCCTGTTTCTGTGCTTTATATCCTATGTAATCCTATGAAACGCGGCAGCCAATTTGCGCACAGCCAGCTCCCACAAACAGCAATGTGATAATAACCAGATAATCTGTTTTTGTGATGTTGATTGAGGGATAAATATTGGCTAGGGCATCAGGGATAACTCCCCTGCTTTTCTTCGAAATAGTGCCATGGAATCTTTTACATCCACTTGAGAGGGCAGATGGGGCCTCGGTTTAATGTCTCATCTGAAAGACGGCACCTCCGACAGTGCAGCACTCCCTCAATACTGCCTAGATTTTATTTGCTCAAGCCTCTGGAGTGGGACTGGAACCCACAACCTTCTGACTCAGAGGCGAGAGTGCTACCCACTGAGACACGGTTGAAATAAAATTGAAGCTACATAATGATGGTAGCCATGGAAAACTGTCTGACCTTGTCCATAATACCATCCTGGGAGCAAAAGTTGGCAGGGAAAACCATTAGGGGAAAAGCAATAATGCCACAAAACTCAGGGGTCATATTCAATATCTCCCCAATGCTAAGTTTCAGTGGGCCATCTCGTTTGACCTTGGCATTCACCCATTCCAGCTGGAGTGAATGTGGTGGCAGAAAGCAGCACTGGTAAAATCAAAGGGAAAATCAGACTGAAAGTGTAAAGTAAAACTTTACAACTAAGCATTAAACATACTGTTGGCTACAGCACCGCATGAAGCAATGGGAACTCCATTTCTATCTGTTGGTGCACAGGTAATACTTGGCTTCTAAAATAGATCAAAAGCAATCGTTTAGTAACTTATACGTTATCGTTGAAAGGATATTATTGCCCTTGAAAGGGTACAAGGGCAAGTAAGGAAGATGATGGAGAGTGTGAGGAAATTAAAATTTGAAGAAAGTTTAAGTGAAGTTTTTAAATTAATTGATAAAAGTTGATCCAGGCAAATTATTCACTCGGGCAAAGGGTTCAAAAGCCAGGAGATACACATTAAAAATGATGAAAGATGGGAGTATGAGGGAAAGTCAGGCTGATCTTTTTCACTTTAAGGGTAATGGAGTTGTGGAACATGTTACCAGCAAAGGCCATTGAAAAGAACAAAAAAATGAGATGAAGAGACAATTACATGTGTTTCTGGAGAGAGAAGAGTTTGAAAGATATGATAAAGAGGTTAGGTAGAATGGACATTTGAAAAACAGATACCTTCTAGTTTGAACATAATGGCCTCTTCCTGTTCCCAAAAACATTTGTCCTTGTATGGACATGTATTAATGCCCCATGAAGTAGTATGGGGTAGAAATTGGTATGCACTGCGCCCACATTTTAGGCATAAAACAGATACAAAGCATACCAATTTAGCAGTGGGACTGCCCGCACCCAAACTGTGCAGGTGTTGATCCTGCTGCTAAATTTGTGGGGCCCTTTTTTAGGCGTCCTGGGCTGACATCTAAAACATTCACGGGGCAGGTGTCGGGCCTGCCCTGCTCAGGATTGTTCAGCGGCCCCAGTGGCCACCAATGGAAAACAAGTTAAAATTTTGAGATATATATTTTAAAAACCATCCCTGTGGAGTCAGGAGGAGCAGGATTGCTCCACCCACTCCACATGAGTACTGATCGCCCCTCACCCCCAGAGACTTGCCCGAGGACTGCTGCTGGTGAGCCAGGCGGCCCAACATTGATCTCTTCACTCAGGCGAGCTACCCGTTGAGGTGCGACCAGGGCCGGCAGCTCGCGCAGAATACGCTGATGAGGCCCGAGGACCAATTTCCATCGATCAGACATTCGCTTGTCCGAAAACGGGCCCAGACCAAAATCTGCCCCTATAAGTTTTTAGGCACATCCATAGGGTCAGATCAGAGATAGTTGTTGAACAGAGGCCAGGCACTTCCCTGCACAGGAGGGGGGAGAATTAAAGGAGGAGAGAAGGTGAATAAAAGCAGAGGGCAGGTCACTTGTGCTCTCAGAGGCTACTGTTGTGCATATCCCAATGGTTGGCACAAGTAGCATTGGCAGACTTGTTCAAGTATCACTGGCAGAGGCTTGGGAGCAGCTTACTCGTCTGTCCCCTCCACTGAGGAATGGTGCATGGTGGGGAAGAGGAACGAAACAGGAAAAAGGAAAATAATTAAATTCAGGAGAAAAAACTGTTGTTAGAGAATGCCAATACTTCTGTAATCTCATTCTGTATTTATTTTGAGAGATGGAATCTCTCCTGTGAGATGACACATCTCAAGAAGAACATTTTCTCTGTGAGCTACTTGTAGCAAAATCATAGACACAAGTATAAAGGATGCATTTACAGTTTCTTTTGAAATACCAAAGAGAGGAAATCTTCCTCCCTCATTTGCACTGGATGGAAATAAGTGCACAGAGAATTTTCTAAATAGACTACAGTGTAGGAATAACCTTTCCTTTCAGAATTATTGTGTATTTTTTGTTGTCTACTATGCAAGGAAGTTAGGTCTTTGGTTAACATCTCTTTCAAAGGGATGTGATTCTAGCAGTGCCCTGGGTCTCAGTATTGGGTTCAATATAGTTTAAGTTCCCCAGATGGGCTTGAACACCTGCCACATAGGCATTTGAAAGAATGGTTATAAAAGTTATGGCTCATTATTATGAACTGGAATTAAAATATCCCAATGGCTCAGAGACATTCGTGCCAGGGACCAACTATGCTATAATCAATTCTGACAAGTGAAAGCATTCGCTGTAAATCTCCACGAGCAATCTCAGTGCAGCACGCCTGTTTCTGGTTGAATGAAATGTCAGTACCCTGGGCTCTACAGGACAAATCTTCAACGAAGGATTATCCAAAAAGTCTATTAAGCAAGAAGCCTGTGCGGTACATAAGAGGGTATGTACATGTCTGTCTCTGAGGCTATTTATAGATAATGCTGGATAGAGATGTTTTTTCAACATCAGTCTTACTGAATTTAACAAAAAATTTCCTGAGGTTGGGTGAATAGTTTACTAATAAACGGATGTACATTGCTATTTAATCAGTATAAGCTGTGACAGAAGTGCAATAATTAGGGCAAGCCTGAAATCGCTGCCAGTGTAATTTCTCACTATTTTCTGACCTCTTTTCAAAAAAGTGTTCCTTCATTGTTTGGTTAAAGGAATGTCTGGGGAATAATTTACAGACTCTAACAATAATTTTCCTGCCATTATGTTTTTAATCAACCTTTCAGTGTAAATCATTCTCCTGTCACAGATTTCATCAAACAAACATCACATGCCCATCAGTGAAAGTAGATTCATTGTTCTGGGGCAGACTTTGCAGCCAGAAGAATAGAATTAGAAAAATCTCTAATTCATTTAAGCACTATATGTGGCAGTATTACTCAATGGAGCGGATTGCAGTTTTGGCGTTGAGGTACCGAGGCTATTTGTCTTTGGGCAGTAAGCTGATACTGCACTATAAAGCGAGGTCAGCTCATTCAAATACATTTTCAGTGCCACTGACACATATCGCCTAATGCACTAGGAATGACCCAAGGTCAAGGAACGAGTTATTCAGCACTAGCAGGTCTTAAAAGATAGTCCTAAAAGCTGTTCTGTTCTTGAAGAAATGACTGTAATAAGCCAGGTGCTAGAATGGTTCCATTTACTGAAGAAGGTTTAAAGGAGTTGCTGGAAAAGGTCCTTTTTGGTGCTCCTGTTTACCCTTAAGTGAACATCAGCACCATAGCAACCTGCATCAAGGTGGCAGAAATAGTCAATGCTGTTTCAGCTGTGTATTGAAACTGGGAGGCGAGGAAGAATTTTGCTGGTCATGGGGAAATTGCCGCGGTAGGTTCTGCTTCCATGATGCTTTATTTTAAAATGTGGCCTTACAGGCATCTTAACAGGACTGCTGTTTAAGTGTGGGGCAGCATCGCAGAGGGAGAATACATGGCAGTTTGTCGACTGTTAAAAGTAATTTCCAAATGCGCAGACATGCTCATGTTTTACCAAGGCTCTGTGTATTGCTGCCTGTCAGTGTTTACCCTGTGGCTCCTGAAATATGGCAGGGAACAATCTCTAAGCATGCTGTCAAGCTCAAGACCCCACACTCTGGAATTCCCTCCCTAACCTCCGCCCCCCCCCCCCCTCCTGCCTAGCCTCCCCCCTCTCCTCCTTTAAGACCTTCCCCTTAAAACCCACCTCTTTGACCAAGCATTTGGTCACCTATTATCCTTCTTTGCTTCTGTGTCCTGTTTTTCCGTTATGTCTCTGTGAAGTGTCTTCGGATTTTTTTTAATGTTAAACGTGCTATATAAATGCCAGTGGCTTTTGTTGCATGCTGCATGTTCAAGATTCACATAGGTGCAGCTCGCCTGGGCACTTGATTGCATACATTTTCTCATAGATTCTTCTTTCCAACATACGTCTGTGTTCAATCTGCTTGTAGGAGAAGGCCTTACATAACACAAGCCAGATTTGCAACACGAGCAGGTGGGAGGGGATCACCTTAGCTGTGACTATTAACTCCTTACAAGGAGGGCACTCTGGAGGTCCTGAGTGTGGAGGTAATGGAAGGAATGAAGGAAGGGGAAGGAAGGTTAGAGTCCTCCACCAAGCTCATTTTCCATCTCTTTACTCACCCATTCATATATTCTCTTCACAAACAGGCATACATTAAAGCGCTGTAGCAAAACACACTGGAATGCCTCGTCACTTTAATTCTCCGTTCCACTCCCACTCTGACCTCTCCGTCCTCGGCCTCTTACACTGTTCCAACGAAGCTCAACGTAAGCTCGAGGAACAGCACCTCATCTTTCGATTAGGCACTTTACAGCCTTCTGGACTCAACATCGAGTTCAACAATTTCAGACCATAACCTCGGCCCCTATTTTTTCACATGGCAGCTGTTGATGATTCTGCCATTCCCATTTACACCTCATCTGGACTCATCTTTTGTTTCTTCACTTGTCCCATTACCATCTCCTTTTGCTTTGTACTATCATATCTTTTGCCAGTCTATCTCTCCTGCCTTCCACCCTATCACAGACCTTCCCTTTATTCTTTCCTCCCCTCCCCCCTTTCCCTGCCCCTGCACTTGCTTAAAATCTGTTACTTCTCTAACTTTTTCCAGTTCTGACAAAAGGTTATCGACCTGAAACATTAAATCTATTTCTCTCTCCCCAGATACTGCCTGACCTGCTGAGTATTTCCAGAATTTTCTGTTTTTATTTCAGATTTTCAGCATCTGCAGTATTTTGCTTTTGCCTCGTCAGCGAATCTGTATCAAGTAGTCACTTACTACCATCATTTTAAAATATGTTCTTTTGCTTCTCAAGGTGCCTAAGAGCAGGATCTAAGAAATCATCACTAAATTAGTTAAATTATTTGTCAGAAACAACTTTAGATGTTGCAATTTTAAGAAAAAAAATTATCAGTGGAAATTGCAATACCCTTAAATTTTGAGCTCTTCCTAATAACTGCACATTATTCCTGGAGTCCATGTATTCTGGTAGAAGTTTATTAATCCATAATAAATGAAGACATCACCTGAGTGAGGAATAATAAACAAGGCAAGGTATTTGACAAAAGGAAAGAATATTTAGAAATCAAAGTCTTCCTGCAGCCTGCAGCTATGTCCAGTTTCTTTTTCCATAGATGGTTTGAGGAAGAAAGGTGAGCTATTGTGGAATACCTAGTTACAGTGCAAATCAGGAACTATAGCGGTTCAGAAACTGGTCAAACTCCAGCAGAACAATATGGAGAAACTTATAGGGGGGAATTTTTCCAGTGCTCAGGGGGCGGGTTTGGAGGCGGGACTGCTGGCAAAATTGCAAAGATGGACAGCGGGTCCTGAACCCGCTGTCAAGCCGCCTCCATACAATCTTCCCAAGTGTTGGGTCCCCGATTTGCGCAGGGACCCGACACCTAGCGGCAGGAAGAGGATTATAGGCACTTAACTGCTTGTTAACAGGTAGTTAACAGGCATTTAAGAGGCTTTTTTCAATTTTGCCAGGTCGACTGTGGGCCTCCCGACATCCGGACACCACGCTAGGTAAGTGTGGCATGTTGTGAGTCTACTGTAATGTTTCTTCATTGATGACAGCTGCAGAAGTTGTGTGAAGGATCCAATCTTCTTCTTAGGCAATCCCTCGGAACCGAGGATGACTTGCTTCCACACTAAAAATGAGTTCTCAGGTGACTGATGAGTCCAATGTGGGACCTACAGTCTTTGTCACAGGTGGGGCAGACGGTGGTTGAAGGGGTGGGTGGGTGGGGTGCTTGGGTTGACGTGCGCTCCTTCCGCTGTTTGCAGTTGGCTTCCGTTTGCTCCCGGCTAAGAGACTCGAGGTGTTCGGCGCCTTCCCGGATGCTTCTCCTCCACTTTGTGCGGTCTTGGGCCAAGGATTCCCAGGTGTCGGTGGGGATGTTACACTTTTTCAAGGAGGCTTTGAGGGTGTCCTTGAAGCGTTTCCTCTGCCCACCTGAGGCTCTCTTGCCGTGTCGGAGCTCCGAGTAGAGCGCTTGCTTTGGGAGTCTCGTATCGGGCATGCGGACGATGTGACCCATCCATCGGAGCTGATCGAGCGTGGTCAAAGCTTTGATGCTGGGGATGTTGGCCTGAGCGAGAACACTGACGAATGGTACACTGGTGAGTTACAGAGGTAAGGAAGTGCTGGGAAAATCATTTTTAATGTATTTAGACTTTTCTGTAGGTAATAAGGTTTGAAGTGTTTGTATAGTCCCACCTCATTGGGAGAACCTCTCTCACCAGTGACAGATCGCTTCTGTAACCTCACCTGCAGCTGCCATCTGTTTTATCCTAAGGAGAGAGTCTCTGGAGAGCCTGGGTGCAAGGGCTCAGCTTTGTACAGTGATTGGCAGTGTTTGCAGCACCTCAATGCTGTCAAACACTGAAAAATCATGGGGGCAATTTTCCCAGCCCCGAGGAGGCGGGTTTGGAGGCGGGACAGTTGGAAAAATGGCAAAAACTGAGGGCGGGTTCGGAACCTGCCTCCAACCCGCCTCCGCGCAATTTTGCCGGAGGCGGGTTTGATGGATGCAATTCGGTCCCGCCTCCATCAGTCGGGAGAGGTAGTTAAGACCCTTAAATAGTAGTTAAGAGCCTCTATAATCCTATTTTGACAGGCCTTTGTTATTTTACCACATTTTCAGCGTGTTGCACGACCCTCCTAAACCACGCCAGCTAAACCTGGCGGATTGTCAAGTGGGTGGCCTCCTCACAGCTGCAGCTCCACCATTAAAACGGAGCTTTTATCAGGGAGCAGTTGCAGGTGGCAGAACTTTGGTTCCAAAGGTCTTTCAGCACTTGTAGCAGGCCTACCGAAGTCGGAGGTGCTGCAGCTTCTATCTCTCAACTGTGGGACTTCCTTGGAAGACCCTCTCCCCGCTTGGACTGAGCGCTTCCCCAACGGAGGTGTCTGCCAGCAGCATGGGAACCATTTATTTCCTTTCATCATGGACCTCAGATTCGGATGAGGAGCAGCCACGGCAGCAGCAGAACCAGGCAGTTCAGCAGCAACAGCAGCAGGAGCCCCAACCTCCTGCTCATCCACCTGATGCTGCACAGGGCAGAAGGCGCCAGCGCATGGAAGCACGTCGTGCAGGGAATGCACTCATCCTGGCCAGATTTGCATAGTTTGCCCATTGTGGCACATGTGCTTGGCTCCTTCTTAACACATGATAGACAATGGACATGACTCTCTGGCCTCCTTTCAAACTGACCACCAACCTGACCACGCAAGTGTCGCGGAGCCCGCAATGTGGAGCTGCCTAAGCCGAAATAACAGATGCCATCACGCCAACAGTTTGCCATCACCTAATTTTAATACATTCCCACAGGGATAGCATTTCATCAATAAACAGAAACAATCACCCAATCTGCACACAGATCTGGAGGTTATATCCCTTGCCAGCTGGACCCACACAGCCTTGGTTTCTTTGGGAGGCCTCTTCCTCCCAGATGAGGGGAAGAGCACCTCCCTGCTAGCTCTCACCCCCTCAATCAGCATACCCAGCACCTCATCCGAGAACCTCGGGGAGGCCCTTGCCTTGGAGCTGGCCATTCTTCAAGGAGATAACAGCTTGGAGGTGGTGCAGCATCGACCAAAAACCAGTGGAATGAGCCAAGGCAGCAAGCAGCCCTTAAATGAAGCTGGATAAGTGCCGTCAGCAGAGGCGAGTTTCAGTCCCAAAACACTAATTGGCCCTGGGAACCCACACCTCTGAAATCAACTGGCCAATTAGGGGAAAATCGCAAATTTTTTCCACCTCTCAGTGGAGGCGGGTTTGGAACCCACCCAAACCGAAACCCGCCTCCATTGGGAAAATCACCCCCCATCTGTCAAACAAAAATGAGCATGCCCCCTTTAAGAAAACTGGCAGATGACGCGTCATCAACTGACGTCATCTGACACCGGCTTTCTCTTAATTGGCCGGCAAGCCCGCAGGGCGGGCTTAACCAGGCCAATTGACGCAAAATAGCGTCTGTGTGTCGGGCGTCGTTGGGGGCGGGATCGGAACTCACAAGTCAGCTGACCCGCTCCCAACTCGCACCGAAAGGTAAGATCGCGCCCATAGTCTCTGTCTAATTTGCCCGGAAACCAATTTGAGTACATATGTAAGCCAATCAATCACTCTTGCAAATTGCTGTTCGAAATACCTTGTAGTCTGACAGAACTAACACAATTAACTTATCACATCATTGTGAGGAGGTGCATGAGCAGTGATTTATTTTCTAATCCATGAGTTTGAGTGCGCATAGACAGCATAACTACTTCAAATTATTGTTAAAAAATTATAAAGATTCTTCTTTAAGTAAACAATGATGAATTACATGAATAACAAATAAATTAGTAATAACAATGAGTGTAAAACAAACATAAAATCACAACAAAATGAAGACATGCATCAAAATAAGAGTGAAGCGTTTTTAACACTGTATTTAGATGCACTTTTATTGACAATTTATAAATTGAATTTACATCCAATTATAGCATTTGGCAATGGCAGAGATTAATCAATAATAATCTGTTTCCTATCCTCAGTCATCTTTCGTTTCAGTTCATTTGGACAAATGTTTTCCTTCCTTCTTGTCTTCAGTTGTTTGAATGTTCTCTATTGCGTAGATCACATCTACTGCAGTCCTTCTGGTTTCTTGATCCAGAAAGTCTGCTCTACAGTTGGTTGACACAGCAGATTTGGCAACTTCCTCATAAAACAAAATAATCTCTAAATTAGAAATGTCACATGGTCCTCACGGTTCCAAAGATTCTCCTGCTGTTCTTGACATAAGTAGGTGTGAAGTCCTTTCCAAATCCTCATCAAATCACTTGGGAAGTTGCTGCAAGTTTACGAATCTGCTTCTTGTGGAGCTACGACTATCCCAGATTCCAGTATAACCGTGGTATACAGGTCCTTAAAACTGATTTCAGCTCCTGGTGATGCTATTATTTTGCAGGCTTTGTGGTTCCATTGATTATTGATTTCAATGGCAGAGTAAATTTGCAATTTAAATCTGGACCCTAAAATCTATAAAGCAACACCCATGCTCAAAATTATTTAACAGGAACAACTTTTATTTATAAAGTACTTTAAATGTAGAAATAAAATCCCAAGCCAAAGGAGATACGAGGAAAGGATACTGAAAGAGGGGGGTTTTAAGGACAGGCTTAAAGGAGGCGAGGTCGGGGGGGGCGGGGGGGGGTGGTGGTAGAGAGGCAGAGGGGCTTGGGGATGGAATTCCAGATCGTAGGGTCTATACAGCTGAAGGCATGGCTGTCAATGGTGGGGTGAAGGGAGAGGAAATGCACAAGATGCCAGAGTCAGAGGAGCAGAGAGTTTGTTTGTGGGGAGGAAAATGCTGGAAGAGGTTACAGAGAAATGGAAACCATGGAGGGATTTAAACACAAGAAGAATATTTAATTTGAGGCAGAGGGGACCAGGAGCCAATGTAGGTCAGCAAGGATAGGGGTGATGGCTGAGCAGGACTCGGTGTGGGATAGGACATGGGTAACAGGTTGAGCTGAAATTTACAGGAGGCGAGTCAGGAGAGCAATGGAATAGTCGAGTTTGGAGCTGACAAAGCCATAGATGAGGGTTTCAGTGGCAGATGGGCTGAGGTAGGGACAGCTTTGGGAGGTGCCACCAAAGTGGAAGTAGGCAGTCTTTGTGATGGAGAAGCTGCGGGGTGAATAGGATGGCGAATTTGCAAGTCTAGTTCAACCTAAGATTGTGGCCAAGGAGGAAGATAAAGTTGATGGAGAGGGCAGAGTTTGTGGCGGGGGACAAAGACGATGGCTTTAGTCTTTAGCTGGAGCTAATTTTGGCTCAATCAAGATTAGATGTTTAAATTTGATAAGCTCAATTTGCCATTGAAATCATCTGTCTGGTAACTGCGGATGTGATGGGATGACAAGGGTCAATCAACTACCTGCTTTAGTTTCAAAATTAACTACCTTTCACTTTGGAGTCATCGTTGCTGTTTAGAAACAGAATATTTTCCTTTAGGTGCCCCGCAGGGATCAGCATTCAAAATGCAGATTGGTTTCATGTCTAGATCTGTTTTGGCTTTTGTGAAATTAAGGTGCTCTGAAACCAAATCAAAACTTCATTGGTTTTTAAGTTACTTTTACTTTCCAATGTTAAATTTATATAGCTCAGTGTCCTATACATTTTCAATGCAGTGATTTGCACCCACAGTGATTACTCATGCAAGTGCTCCATTCGCTGATCCTTTGACTAACAAGAGTTGAAGTGATAAAAAGACTTGAGTGGCTTCAGCTGAGTTGATGAATAGCTTGGCTCCAGGGGGCTTACTTTCTGAAACAGGGCCAGTTCAACTATCTGATATTTGTGTCCTATTGACAATGTTTTCAATTGAAGCCAAAAAGATGTCAACAGCATGTGGCAGCAACATTCACAAGCCTGAACTTCACGACTTTTTCAGCAAACAGACAGGCAAAGATAACACCTCCAGCATTGACAGCGGCACTTCGAGTTTTTGGTACTTGCGCAAAGTTCCTTTGATTTCTGGGAGTTTATTTTTATCTATCAAATTACTCTGGATATAATAATTTCTAGTCGAGATTTGACATTGAATTAACTTGGAAATGAGTGGTGTGGGCAGCAAGGTCATTTGCCACAAGCACATTAATGGGTATTAATACCCTGTACTACTGAGTAGTTGGACGTGAACTTATGCCAGTGATTCCTTACATGGAGAGATCCCAATCTCAGCCAAGGACATGAGAGGAAAGGCAGAGAGCAACAGAGAGAGAAGAAAAAGAAAGATCAAATCAACACAGGCTACTCATAGATAGTTAGGAGCTAGAAGTGGGTGGCAAATCCAGCCCTAATGCCCAGTTACAAAGGGACATTGACAGAGCTGCCTGTCTAGATATACTGCTGCTGCTCCATTGGGATGCATCACTAGAATGAGGGATGGCACTTTTCCCTGCACTTGAATCTGATCGATCTTCTGGCCTAGGATTCATTTAAATTTTGGAGGTGGGCTCCTTAGCCTGCACTGGGGAGTGGTGCTGGATTTAGGATGGCGTTTTGCTGTGCCAGGCTCCGTGCTGCTGGCCATAGGACCCAAATATTTTGACAAAAGTTTTTGGATTTCCTCTTTGGCCTGTATTGGTATCCACCTCCGCCCCTGCCTCAACCCATCTGCTGCTGAAACCCTCATCCCTGCTTTGGTTACCTCCAGACTCGACTATTCCAATACTCTCCTGGCCGGCCTCCAATCTTCCACCCTCCGTAATCTTGAGCTCAAACAAAACTCTGCTTCCCGCATCCTACTTCGCATCAAGCCCAGTTCACCCATCACTCCTGTGCTCGCTGACCTACATTGGCTCCCGGTCCGGCAATGCCTCGATTTGAAAATTCTCATTGTTGTGTTCAAATCCTGCCATGGCCTCGCCCCTCCCTATCTCTGTAACCTCCTTCAGCCCTACAACCCTCCAAGAACTCTGCATTCCTCCAATTATGGCCTCCTGTGATTGCCAATTTCCTTGGCCCCACCATTGGTGCCTGTGCTTTCAGCTGTCTAGGCCCTGAGGTCTGGAATTCCCTCCCTAAACCACTCCGCCTCTCTCTTTCTTTAAGATGCCCTTAAAATGTACGTCTTTGACACCTGTCCTAATATTTCCTTATGTAACTTAGTGTCAAATTTTGTCTGATAATGTGCCTGTGAGGCACCATGGGACGTTTTACTAAGTTAAAGGCACTATATAAAAAGTTGTTGTTGTTGTGCCTTGGCTGCAGAACAAAAATTCTGGGTCCCTCTACAATGCTGCTTACCTGGGACTAACATCCCTTGCATCCAGCATTGTAAAGACGCATATCGTGCGAAATACACTGCTGGGCCCTGGAGCAGGAAATGGGGGCAGGGAATGCACAGCAAGGCCAGGACAGGCAGAACACACCCCAGGGCAATATTCCATCCCATCTACCCAAACCTGCCAAAATACATATCACTTTTAAATATAACTTCTATCCAAGGAAAATACATTTGAATATACGTGGAAAATTATATAAAATATGACTAAAGAGAATTGACTGCACAGATTCAAACAGGTGTAGACAGAATAGTTAAAAAAAATAGGATGACAATTTTGTAGCATGTACCTGGAATTTTTCATCCAGTTTGAATTTAATGATACAAGTGCAAGGTTTAGATGAATTTTGGAAGTCTTCTCGTAGCCCACTGAAGTGTTGACAAGCTCCATCTGTATAATCAATCTATCACAGAACAATCAATTAATATAATTCAATGAACATACTGTAGATACAAATTTTCATTTTAATGTAAAATGTTTCCAGGAATATCAGTTTTTGCTTATGCTTAAAAATGAGATTCCTGATATCATAAATGTGCCTTCCCTACCAAATGAATAGGGAGTATGGAGAAGTGTACAGCTCAGACGCTCCTGGCTCCTAGCTGACAGAATGAAAGCTAGTGGAGAGATCGTGCTGGAGATGAGGTGAAGTGGAAGCAAAGAAAAATATGATATAAAAAAGTTTATGAATGAATTCTAGCCTTCGAGTACTTAATCATTTTTCATTTATTACAATCCTAGTGCACCTTATTTTTCTGTCTGACTCAATGCTCTTTGACTAATATAATGATGTGCTCTACAATTTATTATTACAAAAAATGAAAGTTGTGCGAATTGTCTTGAAATTTGCAGGCAAAACTACCTTTTTTTTTGTTAGTGACAATCATCAGCAAATACAAATATAATTTGTTAATGCTGCCAATTATAATTACTTCCCAGGGCTTCAATTTGATGAGAAATGATTTGCACACGTGTTCTATCTCACAATGAACAAATCTGTACTGGGGCCATTTTATGTTTATATGCCATTATTATCATGTAATGCTTAAATGAAAGTAGTAAATGTAAAGAGGATACCGTTTCTTAGAAAATTAGACCTTGGAGGATTGTTTAGTGGTGATGTCATTCTAGTTATATTACAACTAGCCAAATAAAAAAACGCATTAACCTCTTTATTTTATGTCCTCCTCTTCCTAGACCCCACAATGGTGCAATAAAAAGCAAAATACTGCCAATGCTGGAAATCTGAAATAATAAAAAAAGTGCTGGAAACCAGCAGGTCAGGCAGCATCTGTGGACAGAGGAAGGCTGGGTTAATATTTCAGGTTGATGACCTTTCGGCAGAACCGGAAGATGGTACAGATGAGCTTATAAGGAGGAACAGAGCCAGGGAAAAGGGGCGAGGAGGAAAAAAAAGGTCTGTGGTTAGGTGGAGGACAGGAGATGATTAAATGACAGAGGTGATGATGTTGTAAGACAAAAAGGAGGAAAAATAAAAAAAAAACCTCTGTCTTCCCCATCTCCAACCTCTCTTTCCTCTCCAGTCCTTGAACGTGTTTACGTCTCCCAAATTTGTGCCCATCTCTCGGACAACTCCGTTTGAATCTCTGCAAACACGTTTCAGCCTCTGCCATAGCAAAAAAAAGCCCTAACCAAAGTCACAAATGACATCATCTGTGACTATAACCATGGTGCATTATCACTCCTCATCTTCTCTACAATCTTTGACACAATCCTCCTCTAATGCCTCTCTTCTTTTGTCCAACTCGGTTGGACCACCCTTGCTTGGTTCCACACTTCTCTATCCGATTGTAACCAGAACATCTCCAAGCAAAGGCTCCTCTTCCTACCCCTGCACTGCTCCCTAAGGCTCTATCATTGCCCCCCCCCCCGCTTTTCCTCACCTACATCCTGCCCCTTGGTGACATCATCCAGAGGGACAGGGCCAACTTCCTCAAGTACGCTGATGACACCCAGCTTTTCCTCTCTTGACCCCTCAACTGTCTCTGTGTTGTCAGCATTGCAGCTGATGTTCGGCCCCATTATTTTTTTGAATTCTATCTGTTATAAATCAGGTAAATATTTGGTTACCTCAGCGTCCATTCACCGTAATAAAAGAGAAATTACGACAGATGCTTATAAAATAAATAATTTCTACAAAATCTTTTAACTTTTAAAAAGAGATGATTATAAAAATATTGAATATTGAAAATTACACTATCCCTTATAGAGATTAATGTAAACATATTTATCAGGATACATGCTCCAAATGGCAAATAGTATTGCTCCTCAATGTAGAGAGGCTACAGGGTCTAGATATAGAAAAATACACTTTTTACATTTAAAACATTAGAAAGTCTGGATTGAGAAACCTACCATTCGGCCAATCAAGTTGGCTCCATCAGATGTATCCATTCTTTCTTGGATTCCCATGCCACCCCACACCTGTTGATGTTCTACTTTATAGAACATTGGCCTGGATTTTGCAGTCAGCGGCGAACAAACGGCGCTTGTCATTCATTACACTTGCACTTGTCCACAGAAATTTTGCGGGCTTTTCCACTGTGATTTGTGGTATTAGACAGTCAAAATAGCGTGGCGCACTCTACGGGAGATCTGGGACCTGTCTGAAAAGGGCAAGCAACAGCGTGTCTACTCAATCAGATTGAAGAATCCTTACTGAGACACGCAAGCGGAGAAATTCCCCTGCTTAGCGCCGGCAGTTAAGGCCCGTTTCGGCAAAAAAATGGTGGCCACCTCGCTTCCACCCACTTCCAGCGCATGCCACGGCTAACCTCATTTTGGTAAGGGCCAAACAAGATGAGTCATTTACCCATGTCCGAAGCAGGCATTAGGCCATTGACATATTCAAATAAGGGGCTTAACGCCTGCTTCTGCTCCCACTTGTAAATTTGGGTTGCGTCTGAGGCAGCCAGCACCAGCGATGTTTACTCCCAGGAAAACCAACGCTAAACAGCACTGAATTAAAAAAACGTAACTACTTACCATTATCACCACCGCTCCTGTTCCCGAGATCTCCGATCTCACTCCTGACTCAGACCCCCAGGCCCCCCCTGATCTTATTCCGACCCAGGCCCTGACTTGCTAACCCCCTCGATAGCAAATCTGACCCCCCAACAATACCGCAGACCCCCCCCCATTTTTCTCCGATCCCGGCCCCTGACCTCCGATCCCTTCCTGACATCACTACCGACCCAACAATACTGCAGACCCCCACCCCCCCGATCTTCTTACCTGACCTCCGACAGCCCTCCGGTCACGGACTCCGAGGCCCACCCATTGCTCCTCCAGACCCACGCTATGCAACCCAATCACTTAGTTGGAAACTGGAGCTTCAACCTGCGCAGGCTCCAACCACAGCGCCATCTACATGATAATGAGGTCTGAGGCCCAAAATCCCAGCCTCCTCAGACCTTCCCATATGAGCATGGGCTGTTAGGACTCTGCCCAAAAATGGACGTTACCGAATTTCTAGGCCGCAGAGATTAAGAGAGATAAAAGAGACAGAAAGAAAAAGTAAAAACAAGTATTTACATTTTTTTTAAGTCTCCAACAATAATTAAAATCTGAAGGAATGAGACTCCATACGTGTAAAAGTAAATTTTCAGTGCCAGAGCGGTTGTTTGGCAGCAATTAAGACTTATCACGCTGTTAAAAATTCACTTACACTTGAATGAATAAGCCCTAACCTTTTCTAGCGTGTTTAGTGGGTATCTAGTGGACAAGTACCCCAACTTCACATTCTTGCATGTATTTGAATGCCGAGTCTCTCGGTGAGATACAGATAGAGTGAAGCTTCTGGAGGAGCAGAGCAACTTGGATAGCAACTTCCTGATTTCCGTGTTTAACTGCGCATGTGCAGACGCCGGAAGTTGCTCTCCGATTTACTCCTAATAATGGTGAGTGCTGATAGCCTCACCGTTATTTCTACTGCAAAATGTGGGCCATTAACTTCTTTTCTCTAACTTAGCTGAAAAAAATAAAACAACGCTCTACAATCCCAATCTCCCTTCTCAACAGATTTAGATCCTACACTCTATTTAGGGTGTCAATTGGACCTGAGTCATAGGAACATAGGAATGCACAGGATGGGAAAAGACCACTTTGGTCCAGCTGGCACTAGCCTTCAAAAACACTACTCTATCCTTCAATTTATTTTCTTGCCAAATGTTTGTCCAACTCCCTCTTAAATTACTGATGTTAGCAACCTTGGCAATCCCTTCCAAACATTCAACAAAAGCTGTGTGAAATACTTATATCTGATCTGTTCATTCACCTTCCCTCTTCTGAGCTTCATCTCGTACCCCCTTCTTGTCATTCTTTGGGCCATGGTAAACAGTTTCTCACTATTCAAATTGTCAATACCCTTAAAGATTTTGCATAACTCAAAAACAATTCACTTTCAGTCTTCTCTTTAGTGTAAACAAACTCAGATTCTTTGGTCTCTCCTTGTACCTTAGGTGTTTGATGCCAGGTATCCTATGGCTGCATTTTTCCCAGTCCTTCCTGCAATATGGTGGCCAGAACTGCACCCAGCACTGCAGACGGGGACAAACCAATATCCTGTGTCGGCTCAGTATCACAGCCTGTAATTTGTGTTCTATTCCATGCAACATATAACCCAAGATCCTATTTGCCTTAATTATTGCTGCCGCACACTGTGCTATTTCAACGATCTCTCCACCAATACCCCCAAATTGGTATCCTGTGCTTTATCCAATAGACTAACATTTAGGTTAAAGTTCAATGTTTATTGTCTTTTCCTAGTCTCATCACTGTGCATTTGTTCACACTGAATTTCATGTACCATTTCTCAGCCTAGCTTTGCGATCTATCTAGAACCGTCTGCACCTGATCAACTTGCTCTTGACTGTTTGAAAACCCCCTCACACCTTGGAGTCATTGGCAGTTTTTGATAGTTTTGTCTCCATTCTGACTTCTTTTTACCTTCTGTACCACATGATCATATTGTATTGGTTAAGCCAAGAAAAATGATTTTTTTTTAATATGAAAAATTCCAGTTGAAATAACATTTGTGTCTTTATCTTTGTCTAAACCTAGGCCAGTTAAGCCTTGCTCATTTAGATTTAACTTGTTTACATATATCCATCCTACTTGTTACACTTGAAGAACATTGGAAAAAAAAGACAGTCAGTCTCACTATTTGTACTTGTACAAGCTCACAAATACAAAACACCTTGGGGGGTGAAATTAGATAAAGCTCAAAAACGGGCGCGGGGAGCGCGAAGCACAATCTTCCCGTGCCCGTTCAAAGTAATGCAGGCGGCACACAAATTTCGTGCTGCCTGCTCATTATCATTGGAGTGCGGAGCTCAGTGCTAAATGCGCAGCTGGTTGGCTTAGCGTTCAACGGGGGGGCCAATATCAGGAGCAGTCTACTGGCCAATAGAATTTTGCTTAGGCTCTCTGCACTACTTAAAGGGGAGGTGCTTTGTTGCAGAAGCACCACATCGTCACTCTGAAGTCATGGTTCAACAGGGAAGAGAGAGGGCAAGGAAGTTCTCAGATGCAGCACTGGAGGCCTTGGTCCTGAGGGAGCACTGAAGACGTCAAGTCCTTTATCCGCAGGGGGGCAGGAGGCCTTCCAGGCAGCACCCCTGAAGGCAGTGTGAGGAGATAGCACAAGCCGTCAGTACCATGTGTGTTGCCCCCAGGACCTGGATCCAGTGCCGCAAGAAGTTTAATGACCTCACACGAGTGGTCAAGGTGAGTGAATGCATCTTCAAATGTCATATCCCACCAACTGCACCACTAGCCTTACATACTGCTCAATGCACCATACCCCCATCAGTCACCTACCAACAATCTCTAGCAATCATGACTCATGCCTCACAATCATACACTTACCACTGCTGCAAGACTCATACATACCCACATCTCCCACCTTGCACACACTGCCAGCTATTCAACCGTGGCAGGCACATCACCCAAACACATTGTACCACACTCACTGACACACTTGCCTTTCTCTTGCAGGCAAAGGTAGCACACAACCACCGTGAGCAGTAGCAGATGGGTGGAGGGGAATCCTGACTTCAGAACCTCACTGAGCTGGAAGAGACAATGCTGGAGATCATTGGCGGGGCAGTCACTGAGGCCGTGGTGAGTGGCAAGGTTGAAAGCATTGCTGACGACGGTATGCTCATACCTAATCCTTCTTCTCACATCCCACTTCCCCCTCATCCCATAATCTCTTCTCACTTACAAGCTGCTGATGGTGTAACCATGCACATCTTGCTTGCCCCCACCCCCCCACCACAATCCGACCCTTGTGTGTTTCTCTTTTCAGATACCCAAGAACTACCACCAGTCCAGCCTGTTCCCGACATTGTAGAGGAGGAGAGTGAAGGAGAAGAGGCACCATCACTCAATCTGACACTCCCAGGCACCAGCTCAGAAATTGGCGCTGTGCGTACTTTAGAGGATAGTATAGAGGCGGGATCTGCACATAGTGAGTCACTGGGCACAAGTGGGCTGCAGCCAGGCCAGGGGGAAAGGGTAGCTTGGGTGCCAGCTCCCCGGAGCGTGAGTTCGCGCATGAGTTCTACTGCACAGGACTCAGATGATGACTTTGATGGGGCGGCATTCAGAAGAAGGATGATAGGCATGCACACAGAAATGCTTGGTGCAATGGCAGGCCTGCCAGAGAGCCTCTTGTCAGTGTCAAGGAGCATTGAGGATTACGGCTCCAACATTGTACGGGGTTGCGCGGAGCTTGGAGCCCATTAATACCAGGATGGAAATGATGGGTGTAATGTATTATCACATGGTTTGGCATGAGCATGCTCAGTTCACTCTGGCCTAATAAAGCAAGCACATGGACTAGCAACTCACTGTGTCTCTGTCCTTCATTTGTTCTACCCACATATATTACATTTTGGCGACAAGGATGGGATCCCAAAGCCATTTTTAGGGACCATGGAAGGACACAGTATTCAACCTTTGAATGGACAAGTTTAAGTAGCGTGCTGAGTCACTGTTCGACGGGGTCGGGATAATCATGGCTGCGCCTACGGGATTCATCAGAAATGTATGACCGAGCTCGTGAACCATTCAAGTCTTACATTAAGCGGATGGAGATGTTTTTTAAGACCAATAACATTACTGAGACCGAAGGTGCAGATGAGAATGTTCAAGCTCAAAATAAAGTAATTCGTGAACGGAAAAAAGCAATTTTTCTAACGGAGATCGGGCCAGATGTTTATGGAACGCTGACAAACCTACTCGCGCCAGGGATAGCAAAGGATGCATTGTTTGAAGACATTGTCGAGAAACTCGAGGACCATTTCGACCTAAAGCCGTTAGAAATAGCAGAGAGCTATAAGTTTGGCACCAGAAACCAAAAACAAAGTGAAACCATCAGTGAGTACATTGTAGCTCTTAAAAACCTGTCTTTGCATTGTAACTTCGGCACATTTTTGGATCGTGCATTGTGAGCTAAGTTTGTGTGTGGACTGGTGGATAAGTGCACACAGTCCAAGTTACTGAACACTCCGAACCTAACGTTTGACATAGCATGCAAAATTGCCCTATCTATGGAGATGGTGTCTAAGAATGCTAGGGAGCTCCGTCCAACTCAAGTGACTAGTGCAGCTGAGGTCTACAGTCACAAAGTCACCGCCAAACCTAAAGATGTGAGACTGGGTCAATAGCATGTCGGTGAGAGCAGTTCAGTGAATTGTTATCGCTGCAATGGAAATCAACCACCACAGTCCTGTCAATACAGAAATGCAAAGTGTTTTCACTGCCAGAAGCAAGGCCATATTTCAACAGCTCGCAGAGCTAGACCTAGATCTAAAGCAGGAAGTGAGAGCCAGTCTAGTGGCAATGCAAAGCAGCAACAACAAAAGGGAGGAGTTCACAATATTGAAGTGAACACAGCTAATGTTGAAGAACTAGGCATCTACAGTATCTATGCCATTAGTGGCAATGCTAGCAGTCATGAGAAATTCTTCAGTACAAAAGTTTTGATCAACGAACAATATATGTGTATCGACACGGCGGCGGACTGCTCTATCATGAGTAAGGGCACATATGAGAGTAAGTTTAATCAAATACCACTTACAAAGAGTACCGTAGAGTTAAAAACCTACTCCGGAGAAATCCTAGAGACATGTGGACAAATGGAATGTACAGTACAACACAATGGCCAGTCAGTAAAGCTACCTATTATTGTAGCGAGCTACAACAACAGGCCAACCCTCATGGACAAAGACTGGTTGAGAAAGTTAAAACTAGACTGGAAAAAAATCTTCAGTGTAGATGCTTCAAAGAAGCGACTCGACACAATGCTGAACAAGTACAAAAGCATGTTCACAGACAGTTATGAGGGCATCACTGGGTATGACGCGCATATCCACATCAAGTCCAACGCGAAGCCGGTCTATTGTAAGGCAATATGTGTTGAAAAGTCAGGTGGAGGAAGAGCTAGTGAAGCTGAGAGAACAGAGTGCTAGAAAAACTGATAAAAATTGAATGGGCTACTTCGATTGTGGTAGTGCCCAAAGCAGACAAAACTGTACACTTGTGTGGTGACTACAAAGTTACTATCAACTAAGCAGTTGACGATGAGCAGTACCCGTTACCTATGTCGCAAGATTTGTGTGCAGCACTCAAAGGTTTTCTCCAAGCTTGACCTGTCGCACGCTTACGCTCAGCTGAATGTTGACAAAGAGAGTCAACAGTATCTCACTATCAACACACACAAGGGACTGTACTCATACACCAAGCTGCCGTATGGTGTAAAGGCCTCCCCCAAAATCTCCCAGGCTACGATGGATAAGATTTTGCAAGGAGTTCCAAATTGCTTATGCAATCAAGACGACGTGCTGATCGCAACACGCAGTGAGGAAGAAAATCTAGAAATATTAGATATAGTGCTTCAAAGGTTGAATGCTCACAATGTCAAATTGAAAAGGAGGAAATGTGCTTTTGTGCAGCCCGAGGTTGTCTACCTTGGTCTGAAAGTTGATGCAAATGGCTTGTAACCAGTTAAGGAAATGGTTGATGATGTCATCAATTCTCCAGAACGTGTCTGAGTTAAGATCTTTCCTTGGAATGGTCCAGTACTACGCACGTTTCTTACCTGAGTTAGCGATCATGTTAGCTCCATTGCATGAGCTCTTCAAGAAGGATGTCCAGTGGAAGTGGACGAAAGCGCAACAGGAAGCTTACGACGTTTGTGAGAAGTCTCTCTAGCGATGCTCTACTTGTGCACAACGACAGAGCGTGAGATTAAGCTAGCATGTGATGCTTCCAGTTACAGTGTGGGAGCTGTCATAAGCCACGTAATGGATGACAGCCAAGAGAAACCAATCGCGTTTGCATCGCGAATCCTCACAAAGAGCGAAAGAAACTACGCGTAAATTGAAAAGGAAGCACTCGCCATAGTGTTTGGAATCAAGAAATTCCAACAGTTCCTGATCGGCAGAAAGTTTACCCTGATAATCGATCACAAACCGCTCGCTCCTAGCAATATTGGGGCCCAAATTTGCCATCCCTGCAATGGCCGCATCAAGAATGCAACGTTGGGCAGTGTTGTTGTCACAATATGACTGCACGATTGAATATCGCACTTCAAAACAAAACACAATCGCAGATGCCTTGTCCAGGTTGCCACATGAGGACTCGTGTTGGGATTGAAGATGAGATTTTCACGCTAAGTACAGTTGACAAAGACTTTCCCGTGACTGCAACTGAGATTGCAGATGAGACTCAAAAGGAATCAGTACTGAAAAGAGTGTATGAAAACACCTTAAATGGATGGTCTGATCAGTGTATGGACACAGAATTGAAACCATTCCATAACCGTTGTAATGAATTGTCTTGTGAGCAAGGTTGTATCAAGTGGGGAAACAGAGTGGTGGTACCTACTTCTTTAAGAGATAGAATTCTGGCCGAACTTCATACTGAACATCCAAGGATCATCAGTATGAAATCAATTGCAAGAAGCTTTATTTACTGGCCTGGATTGGACAGTGATCTTGAATCACTTGTCAGCAAATGCAGCATTTGCCAAAATTGCAGAAACAAACCACCCAAAACTCCACTACAACCCTGGTCATGGCCAAGTAAACCTTTTCAGAGAGTATATGTAGACTTCTGTGAGAAAGCAAATGATTATTTCCTGGTACTTGTAGATAGTCACTCAAAGTGGATTGAAGTGAAACACATGGGTTCAAATACTACAACTGAACGTACCATAGGTGAGTTGAGGTCTATCTTCGCATGTCATGGCTTACCTGAAGAGCTTGTTTCTGACAATGGCCCTCAGTTCCGTTCTGCTCTATTCCAAGAATTCATGAAAGGGAACAGTTTCAAACACACTCTCGTTCCACCATATCATCCAGCTTCAAACAGAGCAGCCAAAAGGCCAGTCAGAATAGTAAAAGAAGCTCTCAAAAAGCAAGTGTTGCAGGGTTGTTCGGGACTCAGCATGAAGCAATGTTTGGCAAATTTCTTGCTGAAGTACAGAACTACTCCACACACTACAATTGGATATACCCCAGCAGAACTCTTGATGAAGAGGAGATTGAGAAATTGATTGAGTCTTGTTCAACCAAATTTGGCCTCAAGAGTTGAATAGAAACAGTTGAGTCAGAAGTGTTATTATGACAGCAATCAGAAAGAATGCAGTTTTTAAACAAAACGAGTGTGTTTGTGTTCTCAGTCCCCCTGGAAAGTTGAGTTCACACAAGTGGGATGTAGGAACCGTAGTAGAGGTTGGTGGAACCAAGAGATATTTGGTTGAAATTGGTGACAACATCTGAAGTGTTCATGTAGATCAAATGATCTCTGCTAGAGATGAACCAAGACATGATCTTGAACCATTTGATCATGAACTCATACATGAGTGTGACTCAGTTCAGACTTCACTAACTGAAGTACCAGGTTCAAACAAGTCTGAGATAGAAACAGGGTCATCTTTGAGTTCGGAACCAAAACACAACAGCCCAAAAATTGGTTCAACACCAAAACCTTCTTTAAGGAGATCAGGAAGGCTCTGCAAACTTGTTATTAAACTGGATTTATAGTTCATTTAAAAGAAAAAAAGCCAAGAGTTTTTGTTATGTGGTACATGTAATGTTGGGAAAGGTGGGACCATAGTTCTGTTGTATTTCAGAGGGGAATACATACATTTTTTTTTAAGGGGAAAGCAGTGTAATGTATTATTACATGGTTTGTCACATGGCTTGGTATGAGCATACTCAGTTTGCTTTGGTCTAATAAACAAGCATGTGGACTAGCAACTCATTGGGCTGTATTTTGTCTTGGGGTCGGGTTGGGGTCGTGTCATCCGCATTTCGTGTTCCCCCCCCGACTCAAGATTAATGTGGATGAATGATGCAATTTTCACTTAATTGGGCAATTGAGTTCCAGCATGTGGGAACCCATGAACTAATTAGTGGTTTCAGTCTGAAAGTCGCCTCTGATGATGTCATCATTGCTGACTGCCTGGTCTCAGAAACTGTCTGGCTGTTGGTGAGATTGATGTGAGTGGACCTGAATGCAGAGAGAGAGAGAGAGAGAGGAGAGAGAGACTTCACTGGAGTGTTTCACATCAGGCGTACTTCACGTCTGAAAAGGGTTAAACTAGCTAAAACGTTTCAAAATGGCATTACAGAGCCAATTTAGGGCTTGTTAAGGGCTTTAATGGCCTCTCCCACCTCTTGGAGGCGGGACGGAGTCGGGAACCCCGTGACTGATTTTGTCAAAATTGCGTGGAGGCGGGATGGAGTCGGGACCCCCGACCCTGCAAATTTAACCCCCCACACGCCTCCAAACCCGACTCCATGGGTCATTCAAAATCCAGCCCATTGTGTCTCTGTCCTTCATTTGTTCTACCCACATATATTACAATGGGCACCTCCATTAGGACACTTGTGGACCCAACCATGATGCTGCGTGTGATGGGCTATGTCGCAGGTTCCATTGCAGCACAAGTGGAAGCGCCCCAACTTCTCAGTGCTGCAGTGGAAGCTCAAACTGCGCTCATGCAGGCTCAGCTTGCTGCCACACATACTCAGACTGATGCCATCATGGCTGGGTTTACGAGTGTGGAAAGGGGCTTGCAGGGTCTCACAGCAGTCTAGCAATCTGTGCTCCAACAGATGGCTAGGAATGCTGAGGCACCACCCTAGGGAAGTGGCAGTGGCTCTGTGGAGCAAGAACCTGCTGTCCTCTCTCAGGATGACAGCATTCCTACTCTCACCCCTGCCACTCCGCCAGTGCCTTTGCTGCTGCCTGTCAGCCAGCCAGCCTAGACTGCTGCCGCTATGCCGAGGTGCTGCAGTCTACAGCCGGGCCTTCTAGGCCCAGAGCTGCTCGAGGTCATCATGCAAGGCTATCTGCAGTCTCCCCCATGGAAAGTCAGCAGCCTTCCACCAGCCATGCTGCTGCCACTGGGGTAGCACTGCGTAGGAGCACTAGGATAGGCAAAGGAACTCGAAAGACAGACACTAAGGGAATGCACAAGGGTGATTAGTTGACGTTGTTGTGTAGTTTTGGATTGATTAATATATAAATTATGTTTGGAATGTTTGTTTTGTAGTGGTTCTCATTTCAACTTTGTGCCCAAGAGAACGCTGTGATGTTCCATGACAGAGGGATGGTAAAGTAGGGAAGTTTTGAGCAACGGGGATCTGGAGTTTCATTCAGGGAAACCGGATTCTGATGATGCACTCATGGACAGCCCGTCCGGAACGGGGATCTGCTGCTTGCCTCCTCCCTCCCTTCTTCTGAGGGGGTCGCGGAACCTGTGGTGGCATGGGCTCCGCCCTCATAGAACATAGAACAGTACAGCACAGTACAGGCCCTTCGGCCCTCGATGTTGTGCCGAGCATTGTCCGAAACCAAGATCAAGCTATCCCACTCCCTATCATTCTGGTGTGCTCCATGTGCTTATCCAATAACCGCTTGAAAGTTCCTAAAGTGTCCGACTCCACTATCACAGCAGGCAGTCCATTCCACACCCCAACCACTCTCTGAGTAAAGAATCTACCTTGGACATCCCTTCTATATCTCCCCCCATGCACCTTATAGTTATGCCCCCTTGTAACAGCTACATCCACCCAAGGAAATAGTCTCTGAACATCCACTCTATCTATCCCCCTCATCATCTTATAAACCTCTATTAAGTCGCCTCTCATCCTCCTCCGCTCTAAAGAGAAAAGCCCTAGCTCCCTCAATCTTTCCTCATAAGACCTCCCCCCCAAACCAGGCAGCATCCTGGTAAATCTCCTTTGCACTCTTTCCAATGCTTCCACGTCCTTCCTATAGTGAGGTGACCAGAACTGCACACAATATTCCAAATGTGGTCTCACCAAGGTCCTGTACAGTTGCAGCATAACCTCACGGTTCTTAAACTCAAACCCCTTGTTAATAAACGCTAACACACTATAGGTCTTCTTTACTGCTCTATCCACTTGAGTGGCAACCTTCAGAGATCTGTGGATATGAACCCCCAGATCCCTCTGTCCCTCCACGTTCCTCAGAACCCTGCCGTTGACCCTGTAATCCTTATTCAAATTTGCCCTACCAAAATGAATCACCTCGCACTTATCAGGGTTAAACTCCATCTGCCATTTTTCGGCCCAGCTCTGCATCCTATCAATGTCTCTTTGCAGCCTACAACAGCCCTCCACCTCATCCACTACTCCACCAATCTTGGTGTCATCAGCAAATTTACTGATCCACCCTTCAGTCCCCTCCTCCAAGTCATTGATAAAAATCACAAACAGCAGAGGACCCAGCACCGACCCCTGTGGCACACCGCTGGTAACTGGTCTCCAGTCCGAAAATTTTCCATCCACCACCACCCTCTGCCTTCTATGAGATAGCCAGTTACTTATCCAATCGGCCAAATTTCCCTCTATCCCACAACTCCTTACTTTCTTCATGAGCCGACCATGGGGAACCTTATCAAACGCCTTACTAAAATCCATGTATACGACATCAACTGCTCTACCTTCATCTACACACTTAGTTACCTCCTCAAAGAATTCAATCAAATTTGTTAGGCAAGACTTACCCTTCACGAATCCGTGCTGACTATCCCGGATTAAGTTGCATCTTTCCAAATGGTCATAAATCCTATCCCTCAGGACCTTTTCCATTATCTTACCAACCACCGGTCAAGTTGTGGAGGATGCAGCAGACCACCACGAAATGGGACACCTGCTCTGGCGTATACTGGAGGGCTCCTCCAGAGCGGTCAAGGCAGCAGAACTGTTGCGTCAGAACCCCGATGGTCTGCTTGATGAGATTCCTCATGGCAGTGTGGCTCTCATAATATGAGTGCTGGCCACGAGTGGTGGGGTTGCGAAGGGGAGTCATCAGCTAGATGTAGAGCGGATAGTCCTGGTCTCCGAGCAGCCACCCTCGGGTTTGACGTTATGGCTGGAAGATTACTGGCACACCGGACTGGCGCAGGATGAAAGCATCATGACTGCTGCCAGGATAACGGGCATTCACCATCGTGATGGCGTGGTCACACACCAACTGCACATTAAGTGAGTGGTAGTCTTTACGGTTGTGATACATCTCAGGATTGATATGCGGTGCCTGCAAAGCCACGTGTGTAGTCGATGGCACCCTGCACCACAGGGAAGCCCCATATCCTGGCAAAGCCACATGTGCGCTCCTCCTGCTTCTCTCTGTTCAAAGAGAAGACAATGAAATCCCTTCTCCTGGAGTACAGAGCCTCTGTGACCTCCCGGATGCAGCGATGGATGGGAGATGTTAGCTAGGTCTCTTCCTCCTGATTGGAAGGACCTGGTGGCGAAGAAATTGAGAGCCACTGCCAGCGCCCTGCTCTGAGACTGCAGGTCTGGTTCCAGGAAGTAGCAGAGTTCTGTGACCACCTCCTTGGTGAAGCGGAGCCTCCTAATACACTGCTCCTGGCTTAAGTGCAGGTAGGAGAAGTGCTCTCGGAAGACCCTAGGTGGATAAGGCCTCCTACTGAGAGCCCTTCTGCCCCTCCTCCTCCTCCTTCTGCGAGCAGCTTGTCCTCTTCTTCGCTGCCTCTGCTCCATCTCCGTTATACTCCAGCGCGAGGGGGACTGCAAGTAGAGCCCCCATGACTGGGAGCAAGTGGTGTGAGCAGAACCCTTTAAATCAGAAGCAAGGCATTCTCCACTTGCAGCACCACTCCGTCACCTCACCAACGTTAAATAACTGTAGAAAGCTCCAAATAGTTGCATAAACTTACACAGAGCCAGTACAAATGAAAAGGTCAGCTGCAAGTTGTTGCTGATCCCTTTAAATAGCGCTAGTGGGGGGTCCTTCCTGCTGCTGAACGCATGTTCAGCTGTTCGTGATTTGGAGAGGGCGTTGAATGGATCGGGGACATCGAAAATGGCAGGTCGTGCGTTAAATCAGCGTTGCACATGGATTGACATCATGATCTGCCTCATTACCATTTCTCTAGCGAGCGCAGGCTACGGCCATGCTGTCGACCTGCCCAAAATGGCGGCCACTGCGGGATCCGTCGGAAGTGGGTGGAAACGAGGCGACGACCATTTTTTCTCCGACACCGGCCTCATCAGCCGCCGCTAAGGTGCGAATTTCACAGCCTTAGACTTGACTACTTTACCCAGCGCGAATGACAAGACCATTCAAGCAGGTGCATACATAAAACCCAAAAGCTAAGTTTATTCTAAGCATTCACTTGGACACATTTATTTAAAAAATACATTTCTAGTGGGAAAGACTTCTTAAAATGCAATTACTGCACAAATCTTAAATTCTTTTACAGTATTAGCTATTAAAAGCAGGAAGGTTCCAATACTAATGCAGATCAGTCCAATTATGAATAGAATTGGCAGAGCACTCTTGCTGCTTAGTAAAGGGGTCCATGCTGCACGTTACTGCTGTTTGTAAGTTATATTATCTGTTTTTTCCAAATGACTGTTTTCTCCTGAAACAAGACCTCTTTTTTCATAGTTTCACAGATGAATGTGATACCACCAATGATTCACAAGGCTTTCTGCTCTGCTTTGGAATATGAAAATCTTTGATACTTTCAAAAGTTATATGTTAACTTATGTGACTCTTTTGACGACTTCATCTAGACTAGGAATATTTATACTGGAGTTGGTTCTAAATACTTTGATTTCTAATTTTATGTGCCTGAACTTCTGAGCAAGTATCTAAATGTGAACTCAATTCTGAGCGGTAAAACATTACTTTAAAATGTTGATATCAGAATAAGGCTTGAAGATAAAACCAAATGCACTGTTACAAAGTGTAAAAAGTCTATAAAATCAGACAAGCTATTAAGAATGTTATACATTTTATTCAATTCAGGATTAAGTGTGCAATTTAAAATAACAAAATGTCAAATTGTCTGCTTCCAAAAGGAGTAAATCAACAAATGAGGTCCATCTTTGGCAGAGAATAATTGGTATTAGAAGAGGCCCAGTTTCACAGATCCACTTTTACAGACAGGTACGACACTCGTTTCCAGCAGCTTCAATGTTTCCTGTTTCACCTGAAGTATACAGAATATGATTTAGCTCTAAATTATACACAGAGTATTAGCTTCTAATCTTATACAGAAAATGATCAGCTTCTATAAGATACAGGTAATAATCAACTATATGTAGAAAATGACGAGCTCATTTAATATATTAAGAGAACGATTCACTGATCTTATATATAGTGAATGATTAGTTCAAATAATACATATATATATGATTAGCTCATAATGTCTACAGGGAATGATTAGCTCATATAATATATACATATATCTATAAAGAAAGCATATATTAGCTTTATATTGGGGGAGTTATTTCAGTTTTTGAAATCTAACCCAGATACTCCTGAGCAGTTCGGTTATGCTCTAAGTAGTTGACGAGCAATGCTTTGAAACAGAAAACAAATGCTATAAACTTTTGTCAATCCCAGTTCCTCCACCTGACTCAGTTTTCTTAACTTAAAAAAAAGCCTCTCTGCCAAGTACCTGCCCCCAACACAAACCAGCATCCATTTCAAATCTATTGATTCTGAGATGGTACCTAGGCTTGCGGATTAAATGTAAGCCACTGCTTTGATACCTGCCAAATGACATCAGCAACCACTCCTCCTAAATTGTCAGGAGTGGTGCTGTGATTTATAAGTTCATAATAGATTTTCAGCTTCATCTCCTGGGCAGTAATCTGGCAGAGCAGACTGCCGACCCATTGTAGAACTTGCCCAATTTTCGTTCCATTACATAAAAAATGACAGGTTAACTCAATGGAGCATTTCTCCTTTGTATAATATTCTGTGCGAAAATGACTTTAAAATTAGATTGGTAACTCACTGGCAAAGACTTTTAACTTAACACGTTAGTAAGATGCACCATATTCTTCTTGTAACAAAATAAATCTTCGCCATCTCAATTTAGTTTTACTTGCTATGGATAGATTTATCAGCTACACTGATATAGAAAATAAATCATGATTTAGGGCTTCATTAGCCAGTTGTGCTTGCTGAATAATTATTTCTATAGCTGAAAATTGTGCCAGATGTTAAATTATATGGTTATAATATGACTAACATTTTCAAACAAATTATAGACAACTTCCTGAATTGGATCTAATTCATCTGCAGTCTGTGCAGGATGACATATGAATGTGATACTTTCATTAAATTGGAATATATTAGATAACGCACATATTGGAGGCAGGTATTTTATTCACACTTGTATATAAGCATGTCTGTTCATGGGTAGTTTGGGAAGTTATAAATACCTCTGGAATATCCACTAATCTTCTAAGCTTCTGATCACGCCAATTCCAATCAAGGATTACATACTTCAAAGACTGCAGACTGAGTCCGTCTGAACAATAGGAAAGAGTTAACATTCACAATTATTAGTTATGCTGATTGTCATCACTTCAGTATTGAACTGCTAATTATAAGTAGTCTTGTGAGCTGATTAATTTTAATAAAATCATCCCTTATGTAAGTGTGCAGTTCCTGTCCAGTAACATCATAAATGGTGAAGGCTGCCCTGAACCCCACTATTTCTATTCATAATGTCACTGATGTGGAATACTGTGATGTCATGACATAGGAGAGAAGTATACAAAATGTCTGCTTCCAGACTCTCTCTAAGCAGCAATTCTGAAGTACACAAACTGTTACAAGGGACAAATGAAAGGCACAAGTACCAGTACAGTAATTGTCCTTTATAACATTGTGGGGTTTGGGGAAATTTAGTTGCATCTGTTTCCCCTTTAAAATAAATTATATCACAGGTTGTGTGTATAATGACAACAATTCAGTCTATGCTGAATTCAAATTAAAATAAAACATATAATTTAAGGTGTAATTATATAGTAATAAACCAGACTTTATGTGTACAGTCTTGACAGACTGAAACATAGACATGACTTAATTTTGCCTTGTCTATTTCACTCAGTTTATGCTTCAATTCTGGCACAACACCTAAGAATAAGCCTTAATTTCTAAACCCAAGATGTGCGAAAACAAATAGCTACAGGGATTGCAATTTTAACTGTAGGTGTGCCAATATTCTTTCATTTGTATTTTTTTTGCGTCCAATACATATAGCCTGAAGGGACAAAGACAAATGTTGAAGACACAAAATCAGTTATCTCCATCCACCCCAAAGCATAGGCCCGGCTTCTGCTTAATTCTCTTTCACCCCACCCCACAACCATTGCCATCCATTTTCCTCTCTCCTTCATGGTTGTTCATTTTCCTTTCCCCTTTCCTGCTCCTTCATTATCATCTATTTCCTCCTTCATTGCCATCCATTCCTCCACCCTTTATTGGCCATTCATTCTCTCTTCCCCCCCCCCCCCCCACTTCCCTCAGATCGTTCCTACCTCATCGGGGCTGCTAATGTACCAGACAGAGGACCCTTCATCGTCAAAGGCTCTCCTAGTGTTAATGGCCATGATTCTGGCCTCTGCATACTATAGGTAGGAATTCTTGCAAGAACAAGAATGCAGCAGCGTGAGGCCCGGGAGATTTTTGGCCTGAAACTGGCAGGAAGCGCTGACTGGCCAGCGGGCGAGTGCGCAATGTCAGTCAGCAGGTGGCCACTGGTAAGTCGCAGGGAGGGAATTTCGGGAGAGGTTTGCGATTGGTGGGAGCCGGGGGGGGGGTGGGGGTGGGGGGAGGAGTGAGTGGAAACCCTGGGGCAGGGAGGCTTAAACTTTCCTTGTGGGGCCCGAGGGAGCACTCCGACGTCTCCTGGTTCCACAAATAATATTAAAAAAAAGTGTTCAATCTTACCTCTTTGGGCCTGGACTCTTCTTCCCGCTAGGCTGGCCTGGTGGAAAAACCCAAACACTTTCCCGCTCAGGCCCGCAGTTAAAATAGCAGTTGCGACAGGTCTGCATATTTAAAAAATGAGCCCGCTGGTTACTGGTGGGAGTCATTCTCACCTGCCAGAAGAGCAGGTTAAAATCGCAGCCTGAGGGATGTTGGTGGGTGAGTCCCATTAAATAAATTTAAAACAAAGATCGACAGTTTCCTAGCTGATAAGGGAATTAAGGGTTATGGGGAGTGGGCAGGGAAGTGGACGTGAGTCTAGGTTCGGATCAGCCATGATCCTATTGAATGGCGGAGCAGGCCCGAAGGGTCGTATGGCCTACTCCTGCTCCTACTTCTTATGTTCTTATGTCCCACGGGCGATTTTAACTGTAATGCCCACAGGACGGGAAGGGTTAAAATCATCCCTTAAGTGTATGCAAAATAACCACTGATTAACTCTCTGAATAGACTGAAGGCGTAAAAACAGACTGAATTAAACAGCGTAGCATTTTCTACCTCGCTCTATCAGGTTTCTAATACGTCCTGGTGTTCCTACACCTAGATGTATGACCCCCTTGGCGAGCCATTTTATCTGTTCTTCTACCTGGATGAGAAAGTGAACAGGATTAGTTCCTGTAATAAATTGTAACACTAGAAAGTAGATACAGATTGTAAAGATCCAGACAGACATGTTATTCAAAAAATATCTTGATTCACTTGTGGGTGATCAACGGATAACTGACATGCCACTGATGTCACTAATACTGGCAAGTAAGCGAGATTAGCAGCAAAAATGCAACAAATACTTGGAATCCTTATTGTGCTGATACAAACAATGGCTGAGAAATTCGGTTAGCATCGGAAACCAGCGCAAAACGGGTGTCACTGAAGAGATCAGCCCGAGGCTCGCTGGAAATTGGGCCTTGGGCCTCATTTCCATAAAACAAGCGAGCTGCAGACGCCAATTGGGCAACACGGTGCAGCTTACCGAATTGTGAAATCCAGGTTAAATCTGGGGTGGGTGTGGAGGCAAAGGGGAGGGGTTGAACCCGGGCCGGTAGTGGCTCGCAGTATTGTTGTAGGGTCAGGAGAAGAATTCCTGCTCCTCCTGGCTCCACATAAACGCACGTAACAAAAAGTAAACTTTTGAGGACCGCTGGTCAGGTCGCTATAGACCCAGAAAAATGGAGTAGAGCACGCGTGGCGCATACTCCGTGCAGCTGATGACCAATTTCCTGAAACAGGCATCATGCCCCTGATTAGCATATACTAGGGGCCTAATGCCTGTTTCAGGCGGGTGCCCTGAACATTCGGCAGCTGGCAGGCACACTTCTGGGTGAGATCGGACACACGGGATCATGCCCGGATATTGGTCCCCCAAGCTATTTTTCGCCCAATCGCGACGGGGACCAATTTCTCTCCCACTGTGTCAAGTAAAGTTTTCATACTATTTTCTCATTAAATTAGTCATCAGTTGCTGCTTTGAAAAAGCGAAAAGAATTCATTTAGGGTGACTATGTCTTAAATTCTCTGTGACTGCTGATAGATTTACTTTTATGTGTCTCGAGGATTCTGCCACATTTATTTCTGAGGCACCTGTACTATCCAATATTAACTTTTCAAATGAAACTGGGACACAGAGCTGCACCAAATATGGACTGAAAACATTACATTTTGTACACCCTGTTTATTGTTAGCTGATTGGACCTGGCAAAACAGCTTGTGTTATCAAGTGCTCATTTAAGCGAGGGTTGGGCTCCTCTGTAGACTATAATGGAGTGGAGGAAATGTTTGTGATAATAAAGTTCTACTACATTTTGTTAAAAACAAGCAAGGGCTTCTTTTGTTAGTGGCCATTAGATGCACACGAGAAGTAGTTGCTACCAAATTATTTTACCAGATCACACTCAGTCCATCAAATAAAGTAAAATGAACCCTCATGATCACCTATTAAAAGTTCGCTGAAATAACGCAAATTCTAATGAGATTCATGCTTACCTTTATATGCTTTGCAAACAATTTTAGAGTCTTACAGTCACCTTTAAAAGCTGTAATCAGTCTGCCAAAACAAATAAGATACAATCACTGCAGTCATAGCCTGTTTACTTGAATTGGGTTAAAGCCTGCATTTAAAAAGCTCAGAGAGGTATGTTGTGCGAGCATGATAAGTGTACAGGAGCAAAAGTGGGTGGAAGATATACCGCATGTTATTATAACAGAGAACTCTGCACTGTGTGAAGTGAACATTCTTTCTACCCAAACACAATTTGCCTTTTCTTCTCCTCTAGTTTTCTCCCATTACCAGTCCCCTTCCAGAAACCAGCAGCTTATCCTAGGGTTCCTTGGTTGGCAGTGACCCATCAGTACTATGTCCAAGTGACAGAGCCTCACATCAGAACCTGGTCTGTAGAATCATAGAATGGTTACAGCACAGAATGAGGCCATTCGGCCCGTCAAGCCCGTGCCGGCTCTCTGCAAGAGCACTTCAGCTAGTCCCACTCCCTCGCCCTTTCCCCGTAGCCCTGCAAATTTTTTTCCTTCAGGTACTTATCCAATTCCCTTTTGAAAGCCACGATTGAATCTGCCTCTACCACCCTTTCAGGCAGTGCATTCCCGATCTTAACCACTCGCTGCGTAAAAAAGTTTTTCCTCATGTCGCCTTTGGTTCTTCTGCCAATCACCCTAAATCTGTGTCCTCTGGTTCTTGACCCTTCCGCCAATGGGAACAGTTTCTCTATCTACTCTGTCTAGACCCCTCATGATTTTGAACACCTCTATCAAATCTCCTCTCAATTTTCTCTGCTCTAAGGAGAACAACCCCAGCTTCTCCAGTCTATCAACGTAACTGAAGTCCCTCATCCCTGGAACTATTCTTGTAAATCTTTTCTGCACCCTCCCTAAGGCCAAGGTAAGAGTTGAATATCAACTGACTGTGAGGCTATTTAGCCCACCACACCCTATTATCTTCACTGATTATAGGAAAGATATTATTATTACGTTGACAGGATACAGAGTAAGGCAACACGATGGTACTGGGGCCGGGAAATTCTAGTTGTGCCCAAAATGTGGGTAAAATGAGTGGAGCGACAACTCCACATGCAGACCTGAGGCCCGAGCAAAATCCAACTTCAGACCTCATTTAAATGCCACCAGCTGCGGGCATCAAACAGGCAATTAGGCTGAAGCTGGTCAAGCTAACTCATTCACAGCAGTGAATAAAGATCCAGGTTTGGGTTCAGAGAAAATTCAGTCTGCTTATGGAAACCGCCATCTAGTGTGTGTAAGAAGTTGACAGCACTACAGTAACAACTGTACTGCACTTCAAAAAAAAAAGTAACTACAGTAATGTAAAAATGCTGAAATAAAAACAGTAGTTCTGACGAAAGGTCATCGACCTGAAACGTTAACTGTTTCTCTCTCCACAGTTGCTGCCTGACCTGCTGAATATTTCCAGCATTTTCTGTTTTTATTTCAGATTTCCAGCATCCGCAGTATTTTGCTTTTATATTAATGTAAAAATGTTTCTAGGTGTAGTTTTGTAAAAGCTTAGCTCAGCGGGAGCACGCCTACCTCTGAGCCAGAAAGCTGTGGGCTCAAGCTCCACTCCAGGACTTGAGTACATATTTTAGACTGACATTTCAGTGCAGTACTGAGGAGTGTTTTATTGATGAGACGTTAAACTGAGGGACCGTCTCCCTGTTCAGTGGACATATAAGATCCCATGGCACTATTTGAAGAGGAGGACGGCAGTTCTCCTGGTGTCTTTACCAAGTTTTATTCCTCACTCAACACCGTCAAAACAGATTAACTAGTCATTACTATTTGTGGAACCTTGTTATCCGCAAATTAGCTGCTACATTTGCCTACATATCAGTGTTTCTGCACTTCAGGAAAAAAAAGTAATTAGTTGGCTGTGAAGTGCTTTGGATGTCCTGAGGTCATGAAAGTTCTTTCTTTACCTGATCATTTCAAGGGCTCGGAGGGCGGAGCTGCATATTATCAACATCAGCACGGATTTTTTCTCGGTGTGGTTCTTGCACAACTTCACCCACTTGGGACAAACTGTAGATAGACAGACACCCCCTTAACAATCTTTTTAAATAGCAGACATTGAGTATATTTATCAAATCTATACTATATGGAAAGAAGTTTCAAACATGGCCAAAAGTCTGCTTAAATTCACGGTAAATACCTATCAACTCAAGTACAGGACTTAAAAAACACATTAAAATAAACAAAAAATTAGATTAAGAAAATTCTAAAAATATTTAAACCCTCAAATGCACACTTTGACGCTTATTATTTCTGTCAGATTACACTCAAATCCGTAATCATTTTAAAGACCTCGATTAGATCATCCCTCAATTTTCTAAATTCAAGGGATTACAAATCTGATAAGGCGTTTAGCATTTTAAAATGCTGAGTGGCTTTTGTAGCCTTCAAACAAGCTGCATGTTTCAGTTATGTGGTAGGTCTGCAAACATTTACTGCAGTAAATTTCCAAAATTCATTCTCTACAGAAACACAGAAATATTTGAATCTCCAGAGGATCCCAATAGATATTTTATTTGTTGCAGTATTACTAAACTTAAGAAAGGAAGGTCAAGATTGAGCTACACTAAAAGGTCACTGAATGTGAATGTTTATCCATCTTTTATATGAGCATTATTCTTCACAAGCCAACAATTTGCGTTTCCAACTTAAAATTCCACAAAGTACAATCTTAAACTGAAACTGGGCAACATAAAACAAGTAAAGGACACTGTGAAGAGACATTTTATTCTTACTTCTGAAAAACCTGTAGTAAAAGAATGATGCGTGACCCAATATAAAATTACAGCAAATCGGTCCAATTCTATCAGATTAGGCTGTGCCTATGCTGCAGCTACTGAGCTGAGAGCACTGTATGACAGCTGCAACCCTTATTAAACTGAAGAATGACCTCAGTCTGATTGACATTGAGGGAAGAAACAACAGCTCTTTTGATGCTTGTGCAGAGCTCTGCTCCCTCACAATTTCAACATTCGGAGGGCGCAGGCGGGAGCATCTGCTTTGGCCTAACATTAAATGATTCCAAAACAAAGCTTTAAAACTTTCCAGGAGGTCTCATGACAAAAATGTCCCTGCCTGGACGCTTTTAAAATGTGGTTTTGCACTAGGCTGGTGCTACACTGCAGCTGATATGAACTTGAGTGCTGTGCAATGGTCCCGCATGGCTTGGCTTTTTTGCAGCCAGGATTAGGATTTAGAACCTGAGTTTTATTGCCACTTTTCACATTACTGCTTTTCATTGTCAGTATGTGGAGTATAACTGCACCCTTAGTTATTCCTTTATCAGTACTAAATAGATTCCAGCTAATATCTATGAGACTAGTGTGAAATAAATAATGGAATTTAGTCTGATAGTTCAAACATTATAGAAAAGTTGAGCCATGTATAAAAAAACACTACATTTGATTATTAATTGTGGTAAAGCAAATGCTTCTTTTCATAAGTAGTGGAATAGCTGGATTTTTGTTATACATCTGACTCTGTCTCCAAAACCCAATGACTGAAGTAAAACGTTACTAACTTAAAATTCCCTGATAAACAGTCATAACTATTTATGTGTATATTGTTTTTAGTAAGGATTGAAATGAGGAGACACCACTACAAGCCAGCAATTGGCAGTGTGCTACCATTACAATAGTTTTGAGAACAGTTTCCTGTTTGTTCTGTAAATTAGCTCCACTCCAGCGGGGAGCTTACTGAGGGTGAGATGGAGCATTGCAGCAAGGAAGACCGAGAAGAGCGTTGGTGCGATGACACAGCCTTGCTTGACCCCGGTTCGTACGTGAATTGGGTCTGTGGTGGAACTGTTGGTCAGGATCACGGCTTGCATGTCGTCGTGAAGCAGGCGGAGGATGGTGACAAACTTTTGAGGGCAACCGAATTTGAGGAGGACACTTCATAATCCCTCACGGTTGACAGTGTCGAAGGCCTTTGTGAGGTCAAAGAAGGCCATGTACAGCGGTTGGTGCTGTTCCCTGCATTTCTCTTGTAATTGACGCGCGGTGAAGATCATGTCCATTGTGCCCCTTAGTGGGCGGAATCCGCATTGCGACTCTGGGAGCAGCTCTTCAGCCACTGGGAGAAGGCGATTGAGGAGGATTCTTGCGATGACTGCAGGCACCTCAAAGCACTGGAGAGGTACCACCAATGCTGCCTCCGCAAGATCCTGCAAATCCATTGGCAGGATAGGCGCACCAACGTCAGTGTTCTCGCTCAAGCCAACATCCCCAGCATCGAAGCTTTGACCACGCTCGATCAGCTCCGATGGACGGGTCACATCGTCCACATGCCCGATACGAGACACCCAAAACAAGCGCTCTACTCGGAGCTCCGACACGGCAAGAGAGCCCCAGGTGGGCAGAGGAAACGCTTCAAGGCCACCCTCAAAGCCTCCTTGAAAAAGCGCAACATCCCCACCGACACCTGGGAATCCTTGGCCCAAGACCGCACAAAGTGGAGGAGAAGCATCCGGGAAAGCGCCGAACACCTCGAGTCTCTTCGCCGGGTACAAGCAGAAGCCAAGCACAAACAGCGCACATCAACCCAAGCACCCCAACCACCCGCCCCTTCAACCACCATCTGCCCCATCTGTGACAGAGACTGTAGGTCCCGCATTGGACTCATCAGTCACCTGAGAACTTTTTTTTAATGTGGAAGCAAGTCATCCTCGGTTCCGAGGGACTGCCTAAGAAGAAGTTTTGAGACAATTTAGTAGTAGAATATTGTCTGTAGTAATAATATTAAATGTATGCCAGGGTCAATTATGAGCTGTGATAAACATTTCACACGCACGGCTGACTGGGTATTTTCTGACGAAAGGTCATCGACCTGAAACGTTAACTCTGTTTCGCTCTCCACAGATGCTGCCTGATCTGCTGAGAAATATAGAGTATTTTCTGCTTTTATTTCAGATTTCCAGCATTTGCAGTATTTTACCTTTGTTTGAGTTTTTTAAAATGTGTTTTTGGGATATGGGAGGCAGTGTTTATTGCCCATTCTTGGCTGCCTTGAAGACATTAATAGTTAACTATATAATGTGGGGCTACAATCACATGCAAGTCAGACCAGAGGGGGCGGCAGGCTCCCTTCCCTGAAGGACATGATTTAACCAGTTGGGTTTTTGCAACAGTCCATTTTCTGGTGCTCCCTAAGTACCAGATTTACTGAATTCAATTTCATAACTTGCCATTGTGGGATTTGGATTTACTACCTCTGGGTTGCTAGTCCACTACCATAACCATTAGGTGACTGTACCCTTTGATAATTCACAAGTGACAAAGTCATGAATGATGTATAGTTAGTGTGGTGAAGATTTTCCATTATATTTCACTGGCGACATTCTATTCATACTGGCAGTTCTGTACAATAGTCTACATTTTCTCTAACCAACTTCATGTTCTCAAACAATTACAAGTATGAAGATGTGACAAAAAACATGTTTTTCCTAAGACCAAACTCGTGGTATAACTAACGTGCATTGAATTATAGTACTGTATGTAACCCACTTACCTTGCTTCAGGAAGGAGGACAGAGTATGAGTGAGGTCATTGCTCTGAAGAAAACAGGAATCTGAAAAAACACACAAATAAAACCCCCATGACTATCAAAATAAATAAGGATTTTTTAAATCACATAATGCATAAACTGGCTTAAAACACGTAACTGAATACTTATTTTAAACTGAAGAAGTTTTACTTTAAATTATATTCATATTTCAGCAATCTAACAAATGATATTCCAAAAGCAAAATACTGCAGATGCTGGAAATCTGAAATAAAAACAGAAAATGCAGCATCTGTGCAGAGAGAAACAGAGTTAACGTTTCAGGTTGACGACCTTTCGTCAGAACTGGAAAAAGTTAGAGATATCATAGGATTTAAGCAAATGCAGAGGCAGGGAAAGGGGGGAGGGGAGGAAAGAACAAAAGGGAAGGTTTGTAATAGGGTGGAAGGGAGGAGAGATTAAATGACAAACAATATGATTGTACAAGGCAAAAGGAGATAGTAATGGGACAAGTAAAGAAACAAAAGATGGGTCTAGAAGATGGGAATAGCAGAATCATCAACAGCTGCCATCCGAAAAAATTGGGGCAGAGGTTATGGTCCGAAATTGTTGAACTCGATGTTGAGTCCAGAAGGCCGTAAAGTGCCTAATAGAATGATATTCCATATTTTCTGTGGCTGAAATTATGAAGTAGAATCAGAAGAATGTATTGCATGCACAGAGCATTTCAAATATGTCCTGACTGGACTAACAAAAGTAAAATCTCATTTTTATGCATAAGTAATCCTGTAGTCATCAATGGGTCTCGTGAGTCTGAGGGGGCGATTTTGTCAGCCCTGGGGACGTGGGACTGCTGGGAAAATGGCAGAATTTGGGGCCGGGTGCCCAACCCACCCCCAACCCGCCTCCATGCCATTTTCCCAGGAGGCGGGTAGCCATCCCGCGCCGGGTCCCGTCTCCTTAGGGGCGGGAAGGGATTAAAGCCTATTAACTGCCTGTTAACAGGTAGTTAACAGGTAGAAAATAGGATTATCCCCTTTTTGACCTCACAAGTGTGGGCTTCCCGAAGGCTCCAAAACACGCCAGCTCAGCGAGGCGAGTACTGGGTCTGCGGGGGTCGGTGCAAAAGTGTGGTGTGAAGGTAAGTGATGGGTGCAAGGGTGTAGAGGTGAGTTTCTGAGGTAAGTGCAAACTGTTTTTAAAAGTGTACTTACCTTTGTTTCTTCCTGCAGGCTTCAGTCGTTGTGTCTGCGGAGAGTCTCGGACCTCCGTGTTGCAGATGAGAGATGGCCGTTGCATTCTCAGATGCAACAACCATCTCATTTCTGTGAAAGAAAGAAGGTTGATGAGGTCTTGTATGCAAGACCTCATCAAACTGCAGAGAACGTCACTGTTTGACAGCTTCACAGAGCTGTCAAACGATGACAATTCATCTGTCAAAATTGACAGATGAAACGTCATACGTTGATGTGCTCTGCAGCCGGCTTTCCCTTTGGGCGGGCTTAACAAGGTCAATCAAGGGAAAATAGCATGCATTGGCCACAAATCGATGGAGGCGGGACATCGACCCGACAAGCAGCAGTCCCGCCTCCAACGCGCCTCCCATTCACAAAATCGCCTCTTAGTTTATATTTGAGAAAGTGCATTCCATACCTGGCAGTTTCAGTTCCTCAAGTTCTATTACAGACCGTTCATTTTTGAAGTATTGGATGATCATATTCTGCAAATCAGCAGGGGCAGCAGGTTTTGGAGCAGAGCTTACTAGGACATCAGAGATCTTCTATATTTACAAACAAAACGAAAGATTACCAAGTTTAGAACAGACACTTTATAGCAAAATAAAAAGACACACACACACATCAAATATAATGATCATCTTGAGATCACTAGTTTGGCAACAAAGATGCTGTAGTGTTTGCCTCTGTGTCTGTGTCACTTTGAACCCTCCTGCCAGCATTAGAAAGGAGTTTTGAAAGTTCTTGGCTGGGCAGCTACATGAAGGTATTTGCCTTGGAAAAGTCTAATTCCTTCATGAATAAGGAAAACTACGGTCACCTCGCCCTGCTGTAGCAACACTGCCAGCTATAAAGAGTGAGAAACCCGCAAAATTGTAAGGAAGTACATTTTGGAGAGAGAGGATGGAGTCAATGGCAAGGCAGCAGGTTTTTAGCAGGAGCCAAAAATTATGGATTTGGTCTTTCTGTTGTTCCGTTCAAGAAAATTGTGACTTATTCATGACAGGCAGTCTGACAGCAGAGAGGTGGCCTTGAGGTCAATGGAATTATTGCAGAGGTAGAGTTAGGCGTTGTCAGCATAGATATGGAATCTAACTCCATGCCTGTGGATGATGTCACTGAAAGGCAGCATATAGACAAGGAAGAGGAGGGGACCAAGGTCATATCCTTGGAGGACTCCAAAGGTGATGTGCCAGGGTAGGAAGAAAAGCCATTGCTGGAATGCATTGGCTGCATCCAGGCAGGTCAAAGTTGAAGCATGCAAGAGCAGTCCCATGAAGCTGGAAAACAGAGGAGAGGTGATGGAAGAGAATGGTGCAGTCGACTGTATTTAACAGCACAAAGAGGTCAAACAAGAATAGCACAACGTGGTCACAGTCCTGGAAGATGTAATTTGTGACTTGGCCAGGGTGGTTTTGGTTTTGATGCTCTGAGCAGGGAAGGGATTAATACAGGGAGTTTTGTGAGAGATGGGCAGCAAGGACATATTTGAGGACACGAGAGAGAAAAAGGAGATTACAGTTGGGGCAGTAGATGGAGGGTGGCATGGGCGAACTTTTTGAAGATGATCATGATGATGGTAGCTTTGAAAGGAAAAGGAATGATACCCGAGGAAAAGGAGTCATCAACAATGTCGGCAAGCACGGGTGCTAGAAAGGGTAGTTGAGATGTCAGGAGTTAAGCGAGGAAGCAGGAGGTGGGTCTCATGGAACCTTATTCCATCTACAAATGTTTGCAGTGACTCATTTTCCTTCATCTTTTTGTTCTTCTGCTTAGAGATGGTTACCTTTCTTCGCCTCTTCTTTTTGGGTGGACTTGCTTCAGGTTGTTCCTCCACTTTTGTGTCTATAAAACATTCTGTTTTCTGGAGAGTAAAAATAAGTATTATGACTATTATTCCTCTGCCTGTACAAGGCAAAGATTCATCTGAGTGCTATCAGTGGGAAATGCCTCTGGACGTCAAAAAGACATACAAAAGCAAACAGATGCTGCCTGACCTGCTGAGTATTCCCAGCATTTTCTGTTCTTATGTCAAAAAGACATAGCTTGTTGAAACAGTCATCAAAATGGATGCAAACACTGCCCCACTTTTGAAAACGATCTCAAGCTTAATGAAATTGAGGAGGTACGTCTATAACTGGCTTTTCAGATTACAGAAGTGACCTTTATATGATAGTTTGAACAATTAACAGAATATTGGGCAATTAACAGAATATTGTTTATTTATGGATCCTGAATTCAATCAATCATGCAACTGCAGTTACTATGTATGTGAGACAATTTTTGTCTGATTATGCTCCTGTAAAGCACCTTGGAATGTTTTACTACGTTAAAGGCACTATATAAATGCTGTGTTGTTGGGACTATCAGATGCTCTGTGCATAAAAAAAAGTAGATTGCAACATACTGTATGTAGACTCAGTTTAATTTGCAAGTTGTCTGTGCTGAGTTTGCCAATGTTTGAGGTCAGCCAAGAAAGAAAGAACGAACTTTCATTTATATTGCACCTTTCATTACTTCAGAATGTCCCAGTTACAAAGCTGACTAATCTAATTACCACATTATTCTTAAAATTCTCATCCCACGTACAGTGTTGGCTCAAGAGTAGCAAGAATGATTAGAAATGTCACAATACCATTGGAAGTTGTAGCCTGAAATCCCTGTAGTCATTGGGAATGTTTGCTCAGGCAATAATTCATCACCATATTGAATATTAGTCTGCTGCTGTACAAAAACAATCTAGATTGGTTTGCTATGTTATACTGTAATCCATTTTTAATTTGTAATCCTGATTTTTATCCAATAATGCAACTATTCCAATAGTAAATTAAGATTGGTAAGAAAAAGCAATACATCATTATTTCATATGTCAAAAGACTTTAAATGTGAATTTTATCTTAAAAAAATAATCCATATACACGCATTTAACCAAGTACTGTGATCATTCATAATGAGAGCATATTCAGTGTTGTATTAACTAACTACATAGAGTTTCCATGTTTGAAAAGATTTGGGATAACTTGTTATTGTCATGTAATGCATCTCATTCTAAGGCGCTCAATGGCCCTTTTGTGGGTTTTTGTTGCTTATGAGGTCAAAACTCTCTGGCCTAGAAATTGGATCGTGCCTGAATTGGGGTATATCTTAGTGCAGTGCACACTGCTCGCTCCTAATGAACTGTCGGGCAAGACCATGGCAATTTGGTCCACCGGCCAAGATTGTTAGGAGAGTTCGGGGCACTCCTGCTCCTCCTGGCTCAACAACAAGGTAAATAAAAAAGTTCAAACTTACTTTTCTAGTAAGTTCCCATTAAGGACCGCTGGTTTGGCTGCCCAAAGAAGCTGACCCGAAACATGCACAGCACATGCCGCAGGCATGCGCAATCGAATTTTGGAAAGGGGACTCAAACAGGCGCTTGGTCCCCTATTTGCATATGCAAAAGGACTAATGCCTGTTTCAGGCGTACGCCATGGACGCCTACAGAGGACCATTTACCAATATGACGAGCGGTGCATTTCTGGCTGTCCATCATCTTAGAATCTCAGGCACTTGTTTTACACCTGTAACTGGGCACAGTGCGATCCAATTTATAGGCCCCCTTTCTAAGCCATTTTCATTCTTCCCCTTTCTTCTGTTGCCCTTGCCATCCACCACTGCTGGTTTAGAGGGTGAATGACTTTGCAGCTAGGACTCTGATGATCGTGTTGGAGTACATGCCTTCATGCTATTCATGGATCATTTGAATTTACTGGTGAAATTTATTCAATATTGAATTTTATTTCCCATCCCCTAATCCAAACCTGGTATTGTAGATTAGCAAGTGATTTGGGCATTCTCAGGAAATGCAGTCAGGCTGGTGCACATACAGAAACTAGGAAAGCTTTTGCTCAATAGGAAGGACTGGATAAAATAAATATTCTGATTGTGAGGATGGTCCTTATAAAATGGCTTCTACTATACTCAGCACCTTTTCTCCCTTCCCTACAACTAGAGGATAAACACTGATTAAATAAGACTTGACACTATCAAATAATGCAACACACAAAAGACCCATATATCAATCTTCTTGCATCACCTTTTTACTTTTCTTGATCTTGGCAGGCTGTGCAGTCTCATCTCCTTCCTTTCTTTTCCTCTTGATGTTATGCTCAGGTGGATCTTTACTCATCTCTTCTTTAGGTGTGTCTAAAAGAAATAAAGGCAGATACTTTGAAACTCACAATTTCCAATAAATAGTGCTGGAGTTAGAGTATCTTCCTGAATAATGTAGATACGTTGTTGGGTGTTACAATAAAAGGTTTTTCCCCATTACTTCATGTATTTCATCAAAAAGAGTCTCATGCCTCCAGATGGAATAAATGAGTAGCACAGGGCACAGGCTTGACTCCTCTACCACTCCCTGGTCAGCCAGAAGAAAAGCCATTTGTAATGCACAGAGCCTGAAATTAAGGTAACACAAATGGATGCTGACACAAGTCACTTGTCAACAGTTAAAAAAACTCTCCGTCGCTAACAACGCTTTCAAACTCCCAAGTGCCTGGCCCATAGCCCTTCATTCACCACAATATTTCTGCTGCCATCGATCTGCTCAATCACTCCCTCAGCTCCGGCTTTGATACCCTTGTCCCTATTAAAACCTTTAGGGGGAGAAATTCAGTATCGCCCCATTTGGGGCGCAATTACCGGCCGGGCGCAAAGATTAGTGCCTGGCGCTAATTATCGCCTCCGACTGTAAACTTGACTTGTTTCGCCCCTGGAGGTGATTGGAGCGCTAAATCAGGCGCTACACATCTGTCTTAAGGCGCAAAGGCCGAGGAGCGAGGCGCTAACTCAGAGCGCTGGCGAAGCTCATGTGATGTCAGTTAGTAATGGAACACAGACACACTGGCGCCAGCCAGTTCTTAAAGGGGAGGGTCGATCTTGCTCTCCATCCACACCCTGCTCATTGCAGCCTTAAATCTCGGCCTGGACAGACCTGTACATCAATTCTGCTGGAAAGAACAATGGAGAGGCCCAGGGAAAGAGCTCAGAGTGCAGCTCCCATAGTCTCTTCTAAATCGATGCAAGGAAGGTCAAATCAAAATGAACCTGCAAAGTGCTGCTCAGTACCCAAAACTCCTTCACACAGCATTGAATCTCTCCAGAAGTCTCTCTCTCTCTCTCTCAGAATGCGTGGTTCAAAAATGTCACCAACAAAAAAAGGCAGGAAGCGGTCGCCTTTAAATAGCGCTCCCCCAGTCCCTTCCTGACTGCAAAACGCTCCCCTCAACCTGTCGTTGCTAGCGGCAGGCTGTAAGGCAGGGGGCGCCACTCAATATCCGCTCCGGGGCGCTACCGGGGCATTGCGCACTCGACTGACGTCACGATCTGCCGGCGCAGGAGATCGTGGCGGTAGTGTTTAGCACCGCTGCAAAATGTCTAGTTAATTTCACGAGCGGCGCAAACATCGCCGCACCCAGGCGCTAGTTGCTTTACACCCCATTAGCGCCCTCTTAAGGCGCTAACGGGAGGCGCAACCAACTGAATTTTTCTCCCTTACTCTCTCCCATCCTGGTCGTTCCGCTCTGTATGGTCCCTATCTTCATTCTCTCAAGTCCAAGGGGCACAGACTTGAACATATCTGCTGCACAATTCATTTAGCTATCCATCACCACATCAGCTGCCCCCCTCCCTTTCTAAATCACTGTCATAAGCCCCCTCCTCTGTCATGGCAAACTACTGCACATCCCCAACCTCCCTTTCCTGTCCAAAGTCCTTGAACATGTTGTCGCCTTCCAAATCTGTGTCCTTCTTTTCTGCAACACCATGTTTGAACCTCTCCAGCCAGGTTTCCGTCCCTGCCACAGCACTGAAATGGTCCGAATCAAAGTCACAAATGACATCCTCTGTGACTGTGACCATAGTGCACTACCGCTTTTCGGTCTTTCTTGACTTGTCTACAGCGTTTGACATGGTCGACCTGCACCTTCTTCCTCCGATGTCCAGCTGTGTGATACTGCCTTCGCTTGGTTCCACTCTTACCTATCCAATCATTGCCAGAGCATGTCCTGCAATGGCTTCTCTTCCCACTCCCTTAGCGTTACCCCTGAAGTCCCACAAAAATCTATTCTTGGGCCCCTCATCTACATGATGCCCCTCGGCGACATCATCCTAAGACATGGCGTCAAGCTCCACATGTACGCTGACGACATGTCCACCACCTCTCTTAACCCCTCCACTACCTTTGTGCTGTCAGCCTGCTTGTCCGACATGCATTCCTGAATGAGTCGTAATTTCCTCCAGAAAAACATTGGAAAGACCGAAGCCACAGGCTTAGCTTCTCCCCCACACACTCCATTCACTCATCACTGATTCCATCCCCCTCCCCAGCCACTGTTTCAGGTTGATGCTGACAGTTCTCAACCTCGACATCCTATTTGACCCCAAGTTGAACTTCTGATCTCATATCCTCTCCATCTCAAAGATCAATTTTTGTCCAATTATGCTTCTTTGAAGTGCCTTGGAATGTTTTTCTATGCTGAAGGCACTATATAAATGTAATTATTGCAAAATAATAATGACCCACTAATATAAGAGGAACTCAAAATTTACCTCGCATAAACAAATGTGTTTTCTACTGACAATTTATTAAAAAATAAATCTTCCCATTTAAAATCCACTCCACTAACACTGGTCTATTCTTAAATATGCAATTCTTTGTCTAACTGGTGTTAATTTTGAACCAAAAGCAAGGACAAGGCAGTTGTGTCTATTATTCCTCCCTCTTAGTAAGAACATTCTGCTGCATTGAGGTGCTTCTCCTGTGGTCTTGGCGAAGAATGAACTAAACTCATCACAGCCATGAAGAGGAATTAAATACCTCGGTGGCTATTATATCTAGTTGTAGCGCGATTGCTCTTACTGTCTGAAACACTTTTATATCCTAATTAAAATCATTGGAGATTCCACATATAATGGAATGCCTGTATTAAGCAAAGTAAGACTCTTCCCCTGAGGAAAATATCAGAGGACAAGTCAACCAGTCTGCTCAAATGTGTCTCCTGGCATGGCATCTAGAAAAGGGTAATACCTCCAATTCCTATTCCCTGGAACTCCATTTCTGTTATTCGTTGATAGTTTAAGTCAGACTCTCTCATAATACTGACCGGGAAAAATTCTCGGGGCATAGCGTATATACATGAAGTCACAATGATTGCACTATTTACAGTATTTTCAAACATGATAGGCTTTAAATAAAGAATATATTGATGTTGTATTTATTCCAAAAATATATCACAAATAAAACTTTAGCTCATTAATAGTCAGAGCCTAGTCAGAGCCAAGTATAATACACTCAATTAATAAAACTCAAACTGACTTTTGTTTGATTTTATTTCACAATTACCCTCACTTTCCTACATTTTCCCATGGGAGCTATTTGTTACCATTCCGTTTCCTTCAGCTTAGAGAGTGGAATGATCTGACCTACTGCTCTCTTGACAGTCTAACAGGATGTGTACTTGTAGTGGGACAAGGTAACTAAGCCAGTTTATTTCCCCTTTCCCTACAAATAGACTATCCTGTTCATAAGCCACTCCATCTGTGACTCCTTTAACTTAGATTGGCAGTAGTCTGGAGATGTATTGAAAGATCGCAAAGCATATACAGTACGTGTTTGGAAGGCTGAAGTTTAACATCTGTTCCTTGCTGTAAGAAAAAATTCTTACGAATGTGACTGGAGGAGCCTTGATATTGGGATTTATTTCACTGTATGTCACAGAGGAATATCACAACCTACTTCACAATATTTTTATAAATATCTTTGCAACAAAAACATTTTTAAACGTAGAACCCACATGAAAACTAACAAATTATACTTAAACCAGTGTGTAAATGTCTACACTTTCCAATGCAGTTTCATTTAACAATTAAATGCAGAAATTATCTTTTGGGAAGCCAATTCTGAGGAGCTTAAATACTCCTCAGAAGTGACTTCACAAAAAATTAATTCATGTATGTCACAATTTAACCTAAAATTACAATGTGAAATGGAATTTTTACAAAATTTATGAACAGGATATAGGAACATAGGAACAGGTCATTTAGCCCCTCGAGCCTGTTCCGCCATTCAATGAGATCATGGCTGATCTGTGACTGAACTCCAATGACCCGCCTTTGCCCCATAATCCCTTAATACCCAAGGGACATCCAAAATATTTATAAAGAAATTTTAAATGATATAAAATCACTATCAATATCAGATATAATATGCTAGTCTGATGGGCAACACGGTGGCATAGTGGTTAGCACTGGTGCCTCACAGCGCCAGAGACCCGGGTTCGAATCTGACCTCGGGTGACTGTCTGTGTGGAGTTTGCACATTCTCCCCGTGTCTGCGTGGGTTTCCTCCGGGTGCTCCGGTTTCCTCCCACAGTCCAAAAATGTGTGGGTTAGGTTGATTTGGCTATGATAAATTGACCCTTAGTGTTGGGGGGGATTAAATATGTGGGGTTATGGGGATAGGATGGGATATGTTAGTGGGAATTAAATACGTGGGGTTACGGGGGTAGGGTGGGATATGTGTACTGTGGGGATTAGAGCAGGGACGGGGTGCTGGATTTGGATGATCAGCCATGATCGTATTGAATGGCGGAGCAGGCTCGACGGGCCGAATGGCCTACTCCTGCTCCTAGATTCTATGTTTCTATAACTACCCACCTGTATCAATTAAAATTACAAATAGTTGAAGTTAATGTAAAAATACAAAAATGTTAATGGTTACCAAACTGAAATTAATAGGCACTGTCATTAAGTCATAAACTTTCTACAGCTAGCTAAATCTGTTAAATAGAAGCTTCGGAGTTGACCATATCAAAATAAGTTTATATTTATCTATGTAGTTTTGATACTTTGTGCTGTAAAATATGTTGTGAAAATGAATAATTGAGAAGTAATTAGTACCAGTAATTATAACTCTCAAAGTGATTGTAAAGTGCTTATTCGACTTGGCACAAAACTACCAGGACTAAAACTCACTCACAACTGTCACTATCTAGCTTCTTGCAGTCTAATATGTGTAGTCATTAACGTTTGCTTTCCTTCAACTTTGAAGGTCTTGCAAATGTTTTCTGTCACCTGCTGATGTTATTTCTTGGTTTACTTCACTATCCTTTACACCTGTTTTCTATTCAAAGGCCCTCAACAGAACATCTGGTACAGCTGATCCCACTGATGCCTATGCAGTTTCTTGTCAAGGAATTGGGAGTTCCAACATGTGAGGCAAGATGCATTTTGTTAGTCTTTCCTCACCCGGAGATGCAATGCTATTGTAAGGTGACCCTTTGGTTGAGTTGAAACGGACATATTTCACCTGTGATTGGAGTATTCAAGTATCAGAATGCGTGGGATGAAACCTGCAATCACAGGGATGCTAGGGAAAAGTGCTTTGATCACCAGGTGGCATTTTGGTAGAAATGCTCCCAATCAATATTTCCTTATTATCTTTGGTCATATGCTGGTGACATCTGGCATTTGGACTAATGAGAACAATTAGGAGTTTATAGTTATTACAGCATTTTCCCCACAATGGTTGAGATGAAAACAGGTCATTATCTAAGTAACAATTTCAATTTCTCACATTATTCAACTCTATTCATTTTCCATAATACATAATGTGTCAGAAGATACTATAGACTACATACTGTATTATACTGCATTACTCGATCAAATGTTCAATAGTTTATGTGCAAAGAGCATCAATGTGACATAGTGCTAACTATAAGTTTGAATGATATAATTTGTATTTTTATGAGGGGAAATAGTACTTTGCAGAGGGTACCTATGCTATATAAATTCACAAACATCCAGAAATTATGTAGAAATTCAAAACTGTGCAACACGGGATAATTCCACCCGAATGCACAACAAACCAATTTCAGGCTTGTACTCGGTGAATTGAAGACTGAACAAAGGGTCAAAGTACTGCCAATTTATGAACCCTATGAGGCCACATAAAAAAGGAAACAGCAAACAGAATTTATGATCCTTTCCGGGAATCCAAGTAGATGCTCTCAGGATCTAGATGATATTATTAAAAGCAACAACAGAGCATTTTGCAGGCCATAAACACGATTCACAAGCCTGCTGGGCAAAATATTATTCCAAGTTAGCTCTCCTTTTCCCTTCACAAATACTTTCTGTATTGAGCTCAGACCATTACCCAGTACGTCTAAGGGTAAAAGTTGAATTGATTAATAATGAATTATTGGGAGAGGGGGGAGGAGGAAAAAGACATATGATACTAACTGGAAGGTGGAGGTCACGTGAGCTAATCTTTCTCCAAACTCCAAAAGTTCATTTTCTTGGTGTTTATTGTAATCTAGTGGTACAGCCAACCTTGCTGAGCTACACAGATATCAAGAAAAAGGTAAATGTAAAATTACAAGTCAAGGTGGCAAATTTAACATCTGAAAGGTACAAATCAGCTGCGATTAAAATTGTTTCAGAGGAATTACTCTGCAATCCTCCGAGATCTCTGCGCTCCTCAATTCTGGCCTTTTGCACATCCCCGGTTTTCATCGCTCCACCACTGGCAGCCGTGCCTTCAGCTGTCTTGGCCCTAAGCTCTGGAATTCCCTCCTTATACCTCTCTCTCCTCCTTTAAGATGCTCCTTAAAACCTACCTCTCACCTGTCCTAATATCGCCTTATGTGGCTTGAGGTCAAATATTGTTTGATAACGCTCCTGTGAAACACCTTGGTGCATTTTACTATTTTAATGGTGCTATATGAATGCAAGTTGTTGTTGTTGTAGAGGTCGCAGCCAAAGTTAACATTTGGAAAAGTGTTTGACAAGCTTAATGACAAAATTTCTATGGTTCTACAAAGATCTGATGGACTGGAATAAAGGCTACAAATTCCTCAAAATAAGAGTGAAAGCTATAAAGGAGAGGAAAAGGAATAGTTAACAATTAAATAAAACTGACGCCCAAAAACTATTCCCATAAGAATTACGTGCAGAGTCTGGCAGTCTGCCAGTGTTAAATGAGGGTCTTCTTCCCTTGAGAAGGACGGCCATCCTTTATCACTTGTAAGAGCAAGGGGATGAACAATCTTTTGTAGCCAAAACCTAAACCCATCCAAATGTTTGTGGGGGTGAAGGGTGTGAGTACAGTATGCAGACGTAAAGCACAGAATGTCATTATGCACAGATGGTATTCTGTTGTTTATGCATGATCTGACCACATCTGTTCCTCATGGTTCAGGTATTGCCAAGTCTTAGAAAACTACCCAGTTATAAAATCATTCAGGCCAAGTTAGAAGTGATATATATTTTCTTGTCGCTGCTATCTCTCCCCCTTAACCCCACCATAAAAATTAGGCTTTTCGAAGAGCCTAAATGGAATGTGAGTCTCTGGTTAGAATTATCCTCTTCAGGGGAGAATTCTGTTGGAGCGGACTTCCAGCTGCCCCTCCGAATCTGCCACACCCTCCACTCATTTTGCTAGGTTGGGAATTATTTGTGATGTATGACAGGAACCTGGGGATGCCACTGTTGCACCAGAAGAGCCAATGATGATGGACATGAAAGCAGCAGAAGCACTCCATAAATTGGACATGATGTTCCACTGAATGCTTAGGCTAAAATCAGGGACTTCAACAGGTAAGTGTTGGGGACGGAATGGAGGGAGATGATGCCACTACAAGGCCCTCTCCATCCATAGGGGCACTCATTATTGCTGTTCTCCAGGGCCCACTGCCATCTTCCCCATGGTGTCCATAGGAAGCAGAGGTAACACAAGCTGAGGCCATCAGTGGTCCCAGCGGAGATAGGGGAGGGAGATACAGGTTGGGTGATGAGGCGGCAGTAGGCCTCACTGCCCACATATTCCTTCATGCTCCACGACTATCCCACCTGGCTTCTTTCTAGACCAATTTGTGGAACTCAACATTTTATGCCTTTCTATGTCTTTAGTAGGACAGTCTGATTTTGGAAGGAGGGGAATACCAGGTGATTTGATACAAATTAGCCTTTATTATTAGTACTTTGCAGGCCAGGGCTATCGTTCAGTAACTTTATCCCCAACCTACTACTTGTAGTACAGTTCTAACTATAGCTTGAACAATCTCAACTTGTTTCATACAGCTTGATTCTATTCTCTATCTTAACAGAGAATAGAAGTCTTCCCCTATTTTGTTGGTGTGTCAGATTGTGGGATGCGAGTAGGGATCTTGCTGCCCTATCCAGAATCTGGAATTGTGCACCATTACAGGAGATTTGCTTATATTTTTTATCCTTTGTGGGAAATGACAAGTATAAATTTAATGTCTTATCTTATTAAAGATGATTGGCATTTTTCTTCCTTTGGAGGACCTGGTTGAGACATGCTTTGGCTCCAGGCTTGCTCTTAGGCACAGGAAACTGAAATTGGCCTTCATAACTGTGGCCTGCCTCCAACCTTTGTACATTCAGGCTTCAAAGCTTGGCCTAACAAGTGTCACAACAAATCACACATTGTATCTAGGATGTATGTTTTTGGTCCTCGATGCCTGTGGTGATTTCCAGCAGTCTTCCGTTCAAGTATAGGGTAATGACCTGTGTCTAGCTTTCTCAATGCTTCTGGCAATACTGGCAAAATGATGCATGCTACCTCTTACAATGTTCAATTTGGACTTACTCAATTTGAAATTATTAACAGACTGTTTTATATGCAAAGAGGATTCTGGGATAGCTATTCACCCAGATGTTTGTATTGGAACTGTGATGGTAGTGATCCTTTTCATTAAAATTATGCTATTAGCTTTCCTAGAGGCATATTAAAATTATTTATAACAGTGTCTAATTTATCACAGCTCAATGGGAGGAAATGCCTCATGGAACAAAAAATGCTGACATAATTTAAAGGATTAAAACTCTGTTATATTCAATAGCTAAAACTGATCTGTCTAATTACTGTAAACTATTGGTAAATTTGGTTTAGGACAATACTTCAGTACACATGTCTAGTTTGAACTGTATCCACTGCTATAATTAGAACATCAAGGCCAGAGTTACTGTTGCATTTTGGGATTTTTGCCCTTTTTTTCACAAAAAGAATTTGAAAATGAGTCACATTTAAGTGGTGTGTTTTAAATTAAACTGGGCTCGTGCTTCTTACAGCATATACTGTAGCCGCTAAGATAAAGAGGAACTTAGATGTTAACAGCCAGGAATTGACAGTGTTCCACAAGGACCTGGGACAATAATTTGCTATTTTGTTTCAGATTTCGAGCAAACATCCAATACTATTATTGTTGGAATGATCCGATTCATTTGAGCACAAGGATGGGGTGTCTGCCAAGAATCCATTCTTCAGTAAGAGGTAGCCAGTTTAACTGGCAGCCTTAATGTAGTGTTGTGCAATATGTTTGCCACATGTGGCGAAATGGGAATCCAGGTGTGACTAATTACATGTCTGATTAGCAAATAATAGGATAGCAATACTCGTTTTCGCTTGCGTATGCACGTGTACTTTAATCTTTGTGTGTGTTAGTTGGTAAAATGGTAAGACGAAAAGTAGAATGTGCAACTTGATTGTTGGGAGTGCTTTATGTCCTTGGCTACTGAATGCTGGTGGTAAATGTCTGTTATGTAAATATACACGCAAATTGCTTTACCTGTGTTGTGTAAGGCACTTTCTACTAAAATTAGTGCATGTAGCTGGAATAGTGCTGCTGTAACCAGGAAGAAGATAACAAAAACTCACATTTTGAGAAGTCACTTTGGTGCGAGATCTGGTAAGGGAGACAAGGGGCTCGATTTTTATAGAGGCGGCGGGTTGGAGTCGGGTTGCGTGGTGGGCGGGTTCCGGAGCCGCTTCCGGCGGGATCAGCTGCTGATGTCCGATTTTGATTTAATGAGCTTGTTGATTTCAATGGGGCGCGCTGGCTGGTCCAATGAGAGCGATCGGGTCGGCTGGCCGCCTCTGATGACGTCATCATCGCAGCTGCTTTTAAAGCTGCCATTCAGCCGAAGCCTTTCTCTTCTGGTTTCTGATACTCATTGAGATTGTTCTATACACAATTACTTCTTCCAGAGGCAAGGCAGCTCCTTGATTTAATGATGACTCCCTCCATGCTCTTGTGGATGCTGTCAGAGGGCGCAGGGAGATTCTCTTCCCGCCTGATGGCCGGAGGAAGCCTCCTCAGCAGACCAAGGCAGCCTGGCTGCGCATTGCTCAGGAGGTCAGCGCAAGGTCCATATATGCACGCTCATGGATCCAGTGCCGAAAAAGGTTTAATGATCTTGTGCGAACATCAAAAGTGAGTATCCCATCTCACTTACCTTCAATCTGCTTCCCTTCTCTTCTCATCACCTGCACTCTGCGTTGTAAGCCTGCTCCTCCACATACCACCTTACCCTTACTTCCCTTGCACCCTTACCTATCCATCTCTGTCTCTGCATTGAATCACTTCAGCATCCTGCCTGTGGACCCCTTAGACTCGCTCTCACTGTCATGCAGTGACAACAACTAACAACGCACAGGGAGCTAGCTTCCTCTTGGCACCTTACCCTATCTTCGTCTCCTTCAAAGCTTCTATGGTAGGGATTTTTCACACTCACTCCATCACTGTGGCTGAAACACCGCTTGTGTCCCTCCTTGCAGGAAAAGATAGCCCACAATAAGAGGGAGAGAGCAATGACTGGAGGAGGAACACCTACCCTAGCAACATTGACCAGTGCTGAGGAGACTGTATACGAGATTGTTGGAGGTGGCGAGGACCTGGAAGTGGGCGATGGAGAGACGGGCACACTAGAGGAAGCTGGTGACATAATAGAGTTTCATCACTCTCTGACTGCAGTGGCATATGATGTTCATAGAGAATCGCATTGTATCATCTACTCAAAAGGATGTGTCTGCTACATCAATATCAGATGTCTAAATCATGCCTTTATTCTCCCACAGGACCATCAAGCGCCCCTCTCCCCACGATCCAGGACGAAGAGCCTCAGAGGAACCTGAAGCCTCTGAGCGACCAGCGTCACCAGGACTCAGGTGCACCCAGCATCAGCGCAGCAATGCACACCTCGGTGGGGCTCTCGCGAGTTAGAGTAGTGTTGCCACCTGGTCTATCACAGCGCACAAGTGAGCATCAGCAGATGGTGGAGACAGTGACAGCAGTGGAGATTCCTCGGCGGAGGTCGCAGCAATCTCCAAGCTCTGCTGAGCTGCGTGCAGACGCTGTGCCTCTGGGGCCATCCAGAAAAAGAGCGTCTCGGGAAATACAGGAACAAGTGCAGGAGTCTGGGAGGGTTTGCCTCCAGGGTTAGTGCGAATGTGGACAGAATGGAGGAGTCCATCTCTAACATCGGCACTGCCATGGTGGAGGCAATGGCGCATGAACACACCACCACGGATAGGATGGCAACCTCCGTTGTAAGGATGGCTACCGCCATGGAGGAAATAAGTCGCCAGAGTTAGGAAAACATGGTGACAGTTCAAAATAGAATGTCATCTCTGGAGAAGCAATGGGCAGCTATTGAGCAGAGAGACCAGAGCTTCATGGACGTCCTTGTGATGAGGACTGCCAGTGCAGATACGGGTCCTCATGGTCCCCCTGATGTGCAGCAAGGTGCTCTCCAGCCACTTGCCAACACTGAGGTGCGGCTGACCCATGAGAGGGATGTTGTTGGCAGGACACAAGGAAGTGTGGGCTCCTCTCAAAGCACTCACATGACCATGCCACTGCAGAGCCCTCAGTCAGAGACCCACTTTGTAGAGACAACTGAGATGGCCGTTTCAGCCCCTGCACAGCCGCAGGAAGAGCAGATTGTTAAAGAGCCCTCCCAGGCTCCCAAACCCAGAGGATGCCCGCCAAAGGCATCTAAGCAGGCGCAGCATCCTAATCAGCAAGGTGCCTCTACATCTGCTGAAGCCACAGGGGAAGCACCACGTAGAAGCACGCGTAAGAGAAAGATTAAGCACCTATAGTCACAAGGGGACTCACTTGGGTGTTTTGTCATTTTTTCTGACTGTTCTTGGTTTATTATCCTTTTGTCATGAGTAAAAGAAAAATTATGGCAAACAGTTGATTGTGTGGCCTATGTGTTCTGGGAAATGGCAAAAGCGCATTGAGGGCTCAGGGCGACTTGCTTTTGTAATGTTGATGGTGAAAGTGATAGGAAATAACAGAGATGATGTATGACGTTGGACAAATGTTGCCTGCAATTACAGAGCCATATTGTTGAAGAGTAAGCTTATGCTAATGTGGCATGGCAGTGTGCATACCCTGCTTGACAGGCAGCAGTGAACTGGAGGGATGCTGCATTGGTCACAACAGGACATGCAAGGCGCCCCTCATCCTCCTCCTCCTCCTCCTCCTCTTCCCAGGTAGATCTGCGCTGAGCCACGCGGCTGCTGCTCCTCCGATTATGAGGACCAGGATGAGAGGAAATAAATTTTACCAATCCCCTTGCTATAGATTTCATTTGAGGCAACAAGCTTGCAAGCGCACATTAGAAGTGGCCTGAAATTATTCCATTCAGGTCACACTGCAGATGGGTGTCAGCTTGAACAGTCAGAAGGTCAGTAGATGTGCAAAATCTTATCCAATACCTACAACAGCAAAGTTGTTGCATTTGAATGTCAGCCATGTTTCAGGGGTGCTTTTAAAGTGCTCCACCAATGAATACAAATCATGTCCTCCAGCAACTCGTCTCCTTGAACCTGGTCTGTTTCTGACAAGTCGGGAAACAGGAGCCAGAAGCAGGAAAATGGGAAACCACTATCAAAATAGGATTAGCAAGGCAATTAACAGGCTGTTAACTGCCTTAACTACCTGTCCCACCGGTTCCAGTAGGGTCAATTTGGGAGCAGCTAAACAGACACTCACGAAAATCGGGTGGGGGTGGGATGGAGGTGGGTTGGGTGTCTGAAGCCATTTTTTCTGATTTTGCGCTACCGACCCGCCTCCTCAGGGCTATTAAAATCGAGCCCAAGGAGTGGACATCACCCCCTGTTTAATGTTTAACAGACAGCAGACTAGCCTTAAGAGATCTGGTTAGATCTAGCGATAAGGCTCATCAGAAAAAGTTCAGTGAGTCCACTAAAAGAGTTCAGTGTGGCATATTTTTTATTATTTTTCTTGCTCATTAGAAGGGAACAGAAGTTGGTTGGGTTAAAGTGAGATTTAACTATAGCTGTTACTCTGTACATTCACTTACTGTCCTCAAATTAATGCAGCTTTACAATTTGCATTTGGCCTCGTCTTACTAAAGTGTTATCAGTCCGTCTACTGAAAGATCGGAGAAGCGCACGTGAGGTCAGATGCCAAAGACACGATGTCCAATTTGGATCAAAAAAGGGGATTGTTGCATGGATTAGCCTGGATTATGCTATTGTAATATTAATTATTGGGTATTATGGGCACAATACTTCTTTTAAAAAATGAAGATAAGATCAGTATGAGAGTTAAAATACCTTTTTTGAATTGATCTAAAGGAGTTATACAATCATAGAATAGTTACAGCACAGAAGGAGGCCATTCGGCCCATCGAGCCCGTGCTGGCTCTCTGCAAGAGCACTTCAGCTAGTCCCACTCCTCCGTCCTTTCCCCGTAGCCCTGCAAATTTTTTTCCTTCAGGTACTTATCCAATTCCCTTTTGAAAGCCACGATTGAATCTGCCTCCACCACCCTCTCAGGCAGTGCATTCCAGATCCTAACCACTCGCTGTGTACATTTTTTTTCCTTATGTCGCCTTTGGTTCTTTTGCCAATCACCTTAAATCTGTGTCCTCTGGTTCTCGACCCTTCCGCCAATACAAACAGTTTCTCTCTATCTACTCTGTCTAGACCCATTTTGATTTTGAACACCTCTATCAAATCTCCTCTCAACCTTCTCTGCTCTAAGGAGAACAACCCCAGCTTCTCCAGTCTATCCACATAACTGAAGTCCCTTATCCCTGGAACCATTCTTGTAAATCTTTTCTGCACCCTCTCCAAGGCCTTCACATCCTTCTGAAAGTGTGGTGCCCAGAATTGGACACAATACTCCAGTTGAGGCCGAAACAGTGTTTTATAAAAGTTCATCAGAACTTCTTTGCTTTTGTACTCTATGCCTCTATTTATGGGCCGACGGGCCACAGCGAAAAATCGCATAGACCTCCTCAGAAGGCAAACACGGGACACAACCAACAGGGTACCCTACGTCGTCCAGTACTTCCCCGGAGCGGAGAAACTACGCCATGTTCTTCGCAGCCTTCAACATGTCATCGATGACGACAAACACCTCGCTAAGGCCATCCCCACGCCTCCACTACTTGCCTTCAAACAGCCGCCTAACCTCAGAAGTACCATCGTTCGCAGCAAATTACCCAGCTTTCAGGATAACAGCGACCACGACACCACACAACCCTGCCAAGGCAAACTCTGCAAGACATGCCAGATCATCAACACAGATACCACCATCACATGTGAGGACACTACCCACCAGGTACATGGTACATACTCATGTGACTCGGCCAACGTTGTCTACCTCATACGTTGCAGGAAAGAATGCACCGCGGCATGGTACATCGGCGAGACCATGCAGACACTGAGACAACGTATGAACGAGCACCGCGCAACAATCGCCAGGCAGGATTGTTACCTCCCAGTCGGGGAACACTTCAGCAGTCAAGGACATTCAGCCTTGGATCTGCGGGTAAGCGTTCTCCAAGGCAACCTTAGAAACACATGACAACGCAAAATCATCGAGCAGAAACTGATAGCCAAGTTCCGCACTCATGAAGACGGTCTCAACCGGGATCTTGGGTTTATGTCACGATACATGACGTGATCCGGACTCGAGTCGTCGTTGGCTTGTTCACAGATGTGATTCCCAGTAAAAAAGTAAAAATTTTCCCAGTAAAAAAGTAAAAATTTTAAAGCTTTTCGTTTTACATACAGACGGCAGCTTTTGACACGTTAGAACCCCTGCGACTACACCTCATTGTCTCAGTTGTATCTTGCTATGTCTTTGATGTGGTACCTTCCTGGCTGACTTGATTAACTTTATCACACCTCGGCAGATAGTCAGGATGATTTAATTTAGTGGTCTGCAATTGTAAGGTACACATGCTTTGTTCTCTATCTATATATGCTTTGGCGATTCTGTATCTAATTTACTTCACCTGAGGAAGGAGCAATCGATAGCTCCGAAAGCTTGTGATTTCAAATAAAACTGTTGGACTATAACCTGGTGTTGTGCGACCTCTCAATTTTGTCCACCCCAGTCCAACACCGGCATCTCCGCATCATGACCTCTATTTATGAAGCCCAGGATCCCGTATGCTTTTTTAACCGCTTTCTCAACCTGCCCTGCCACCTTCAACAATTTGTGCACATATACCCCCAGGTCTCTCTGTTCACGCACCCCCTTTGGGATTGTACCCTTTAGTTTATATTGCCTCTCCTCGTTCTTCCTACCAAAATGTATCACTTCGCAATTTTCTGCGTTAAATTTCATCTGCCACGTGTCCGCCCATTTCACCAGCCTGTCTATGTCTTCTTGAAGTCTATCGCTATCCTCCTCATTGTTCACTATACTTTCAAGTTTTGTGTCATCTGCAAATTTTGAATTTGTGCCCTGTACACCCAAGTCCAAGTCATTGATATATATCAAGAAAAGCAGTGGTCCTAGTACCGACCCCTGGGGAACACCACTGTATATCTTCCTCCAGTCCAATAAACAAATATTCACCACTACTCTCTGTTTCCTGTCACTTAGCCAATTTCGTATCCATGCTGCCACTGTCCCTTTTATTCCATGGGCTTCAACTTTGCTGGCAAGTCTATTATGTGGCACTTTATCAAACGCCTTTTGGAAGTCCATGCACACCACGTCAACCGTATTGCCCTCATCAAACCTCTCTGTTGCCTCATCAAAAAACTCGATCAAGTTAGTTAAACACGATTTCCCTTTAACAAATCCAATATTGCAAATGTAAACTCAGATAGTGATTTAATTTCTTAGTAATCCAGACATTTATTAACAAACTCAGGTAACTCATCTTGTTCCTAAGAACATAAGAAATAAGTGCAGGAGTAGGCCATACGACCCCTCGAGCCTGCTCCGCCATTCAATAAGATCATGGCTGATCATTGACCTCAACTCCACTTTCCTGCCCGATCTCCATATCCCTTGATTCCCCTAGAGTCCAAAAATCTATCTATCTCAGCCTTGAATATACTCAAAGACTCAGCATTCACAGCCCTCTGGGGCAGAGAGTTCCAAAGATTCACAACCCTCTGAGTGAAGAAATTCCTCGTCATCTCAGTATTAAATGGCCTACCCCTTATCCTGAGACTATGCCCCCTAGTTCTAGACACTCCAGCCAGGGGAAACAACCTCTCCGCATCTACCCTGTCAATCCCCTTCAGAATCTTGTATGTTTCAATGAGATCATCTCTCATTCTTCTAAACTCCAGAGAGTATAGGCCCATTCTACACAATCTCTCATCATAGGACAGCCCTCTCATCCCAGGAATCAATCTAGTGAACCTTCGTTGCACCGCCTCCAAGGCAAGTATATCCTTCCTTAGATAAGGAGACCAAAACTGTGCACAGTTCTCCAGGTGTGGTCTCACCAAGGCCCTGTACAACTTTAGCAAGACTTCCTTACTCTTATACTCCAACCCCTTGCAAAAATAAACCCTAGCTGGAACTCTCTTTGTAATTATAGCCACTGTTCAGTACAATATTTTTGAAAGTTGGATTAATAATGTCTTAAAATGTCAAAAAATGTATTTACTAAACATCAGCATTATTTCAAATGCTCGAGTGACAGGTTTGGTCATATGGGGTTTTCACTCTTGTGATACAACTTTGGTAATGCACCTGACACCATGCTATTTCTTATTTGCCTTGTGCATGTACCCATTGAGTAGAATAATATCTAAACATTTCTTTATACCATAAAGCAAACCCAGTAATACACTAATAATGTCACCTCTCATACCTGAGCTGATGGTACATTTTCTCTACATCATACAATGCTCATCTAGCAACAGCCATAGAACCAACCTATCTAGAGCTTAACTGCGTAATATGAGGTTGCTGCAGTCTTGTGCTCTCCATACAGTTACGTACCCATTTTGAAAAATTCTATCACATGGAAAATATGATTACGGTGAAAAAGTAGCTGAGATTATTAAAACCAATACAGCAGAAATAGAATGCTGTACTTTTCAGTCGCTCACGAGTTATGAGACTGTTCACTCTCAAAAGATTTTTCAGTACATCACTCTAAAACATACAGTACATGCTCTCTAAAAACACATTTTATTAGAGGAATGGAAAACTCTGTCACATAACTAATAAATATAGTGACTACTTTGCTTCTCCCAAAAAGGAAAGTAATGGAAAATCTGAAAAAAGGTTTACGTGTGAAATCTTGCCAACTTGGCTCTGCCACCACCAGGAGCCATTTGCCCTGAATATTTCAGCTCCCCTCTGGGCATATGCTGCATCAGCTGTTCTGTGCGACATCAACTGCATAGCTTGCATGCCCTGCAAGATATAGGCCATCTAGCAATGCTCACAGCTATCTTTAACCATACTGAGCACTGAATAAAGGTAGTTAGGAGGGAATAATGCTGAATCATAAATTTCTGGGAAGTAGCACATCTGTCATAAATGTCTAAATTTAAAGGAAAATGCTGTGTTTTAAAAAACAATAGATTTACTTTTGTAATAGATACATACCTCTCCTCTGACCACTATATATTCCACATTTTCCTTAAAACTGGAAAGAGATTTGATTTGCCATTAACAGAGTATTTTCTCATGTCGTCTTTCCCCTTGCCCTCCAACCACCATTTCCACATCATCTACCTTCAAAGGCAGAACAATTGAGGTCACGGACTTTGCCACCATTTAACAGTCACTCAATGCAACGTTGTAGACCAACTTGCAGATGCAAGCTGTCATATAGTAGATATACAGGCTCAGGCTCACTGTCACTTATTGAAAAGTGAGACCATAGCTAATATCAGTAACACAGTTGTTGAAATGTAAACCATATTTACACTGGAATCACCATTCCAGGGCAAACTATGTGCATGCTTGAAAGTCCCTAGTTTAAATGTCGCAGGAAAAGAGATTACACAGTCAATAATGGTAGTGATGCTTCAAAGTTTTCACAGAATTGAATTAGTTGCACGCTGAAAGTTTGGAGAAACAATTTTTTTTAAAAAAATCTTCATTTTGTAAGTTTTGGATTTCATTCGGCTCCCTCATTACCATATACTTTCCCACATTACAACAGTGACTACACTCCAAAAGTACTTCATTGGCTGTAAAGCACTTTGGGAAAGGTGCTATATAAATGCAAGTCTTTCTTTCTTTTTCTTTATACTGGGGGAAACTTAGAAATACATAGAAGTTATAACATGGAAACAGGCCATTTGGTCCAACCAGTTCATGCCCACTTGTACCCTAACTTGCTGTGACAATGGGCTGCCTCAATTAAACTCCTTTTAAAAAATGGGTACTGCAGTAGAAGGAAAAGATTTTCATATGATTCAGCAAAGAAAAGTCTGAGAAATTGCATGAGTGATTTTTGTCCATGCTTTTGTTGTGCAATTTATAGGCTGAACCACAATACGGTAACATGCTGCCAGGACTCAAATAGTCCTCTTGCCTCTAACCTTGACGATTTTTGTAAGGATCTAATGTTATAGTTTGAAAAAAATGTGCATTGATTGGACAAATTTTCTTAAAGTTGCACTTTTTTTAAATTAATGCTTAAACAACATTAAAATAGCCTGTTTGCAAAAAAATTTTGAAATTCAATGGCTTCAAGACTTACCAGCCTCATGGGTTATTTATAATGGCTGCTTACCTCTGCTCTTCACTCTAGGAGCTGATCTCTCACAAGAGATAGGGGGTGAAGATTGGAGGTCAACACCATTAGTAAACAAACTACAGTTGCAGAATTTAATCTTAGCTCCAAAAATATTGCCTTTGAAACATTGTTTTGGATAAGGAAGGCATTTTAATGTTAAATATCTAACATTAAAATCTTGATGTGAGATAAGGGTGATTTAAGAAGTATAACGTGCAATGGTAAATTAACCATGAAATGATACATCATTCTCAGTTTGTGACGATATGAAACACAGATTGGGGCAATATATTCAGTGAAATGACAGGCATTTTATTATTGTACTCATTATCTAAAAGGTATCACATTCTACTTTCTGACATGTTCTACAAATATATTGGGGGAGGGAAAAAGGGATTGTGCAAAGGAAGTAATGAAGACTACTTATAATCTCAGGTTATATATTTCCTAAAAAACAGCATAACTAACTATCGTTGCAATTCTATTTTAAACAAGGCAGTTTTGTGTGACAGAATCATGATTTAAAATTGTTTCGAACATAATCATTTAATCAGACTATAGATTTAACTCTGAATAAAACCCATCTAGACTGAAATACATTTCTGTTTGCACCTTTATTCTTCTGTGTAAGAACTAATTTTTGATATGTTGACTATTTTTACTTTATAACACTAAGCATTCAAAATTGTAAGAAAAATATTGCTAAATAGCATGGAAATCATGCACGTACTTTAAATGGCACTGAAGATATTCAAATAATGAAATATCAGTGAAGAAATTAATTTTTTTTTAAAAAAAGAGTTGGGTACTGAAAGGATTAAGATTAACATAAAAAGTGTACTATTCTACTTCATTAGCAACACAAACATATGGTTAGCTCTTTCCAAGCCCTGAAGTCCTGTCTTGTTACATCTCTCTATGGAGAGACTAGGTCAGCTTTCTGACAGAGCCATCTGCCTTTATTGTGCATAGCTCCACTGAACGTGGGAGATAAATATAGAGGATCATTCCACTCCATGCCAGGTCCTCCCCACTGCCCAACTCTACAGACACAGATAGATCCCTGCACAGTCCTCCAGCCCTTAAGCAGACAAAATAAAACCTATGTTCTATGTTCAGGCAAACATACTTCCTGTGCAATGTCTTCAACGAAAACTGGAGTAAGAAAAGGAAGCCAGCATAAACGTGTCCAACGCATTGTCTTCTTTTCTGAAGACTGGATATCTATGATACACGGGACTTATTGTAACAGATCGCTGGATTTTGGGTCAGATCTGCAATCATAGGTCCAAAGGAGGAGGAGAAAATTCCACTTGCAGTCCAACAGTAAGCCCACTATATTGATTGTGGTTTGTGTTATTTTGTCAGTAATTATTTTGCTAATAAAATGTTGTGATAACATATTAACAGGAGATGCATAAGAATAAAAATGAGTTAAAATTAATCGAAGGGCAGTATTGTATATTAATGTTTAAAATTTCAAAATAATAGCATTACGTCTTCAACCTGACTAAAATATTGTTTTTTGGACAGAATAGTTGTAATAATGGTTATTTTGCTGACTGCGTTGTTGTGTATTTCACCTGACCTTTTAGACTGGGAGACATGACTAGCATTACTGCCTCCTACTTAGATACCAGCACCTGCACAAAATAATCTGTGGGGTCAATTTTAAAGAAACCTGTTCTACATTCCATTAGAGGTGTATTTATAAAGTTGGGGGGCAGGGGGGGGGGCATTCTACAATGAACTTTGTTTTCCAAAAGGCTAGGCCATTCAAATATTTCTTCGATTAGTAATTACATCCTTTGTGCGAGAGGAGTAGGCAGAACTGACATATATTTAAAGACAATAGCAAAATACTGCGGATGCTGGAAATCTGAAATAACAACAGAAAATGCTGGAAACACTCAGCAGGTCAGGCAGCATCGAGGAGAGAGAAACAGAGTCAACGTTTCGGGTCGAGGACCCTTCGTCAGAACTGGAAAAGGTTAGAGAAGAGAGATTTTTAAGCAGGGGCCCCTGCTTAAAAATCTCTCTTCTCTAACCTTTTCCAGTTCTGACGAAGGGTCCTCGACCCGAAACGTTGACTCTGTTTCTCTCTCCTCGATGCTGCCTGACCTGCTGAGTGTTTCCAGCATTTTCTGTTGTTATATATTGAAAGACGTTAGACTAAAAGTAATTTTTTTTTTAAAATAGGACTATATGAGGAAGTGAGAGCTATATTAGAATGACTAGTATTTATCAAATTAAAACATATCTGAATTAATCTTTATTTCCCACTGTAGCCAATAATTCATGCACATTTTCAGTGATCTATTTCCTTAGAGAATAGCATTATTTTAAGATTAATGGAATAGAAAACCTTTAGTATTCTATCACGAATATTGTTTACACAGAGAACATTAAGGGGAAACTTGATAGAAATTTAAGATTTTGACGAGTTTGATAAATTTGAAAGGGAAAGTGTTTCTGCCGTAAATATAAATTTCCATAGGTGCAACATAAAGGAAACTAAATAGGCAATTCAGACAACATTTCATTAGCAAAAGGGTTGTCAGCATATGGAGCAAATTGGTAAAGGCATTATATAAATGCAAGTTGTTGTTGTTGTATGTGGTTGAACAGGAAACTTTAAGGATTTTAACGAGAAATAGACAAATACCTGGTATTCAAAGGATTCAAGTTTATTACATTTTATAAATAATACAAATACATGTTAGAGGAAAGAAAGGTTAATTGAATGGGCAGGTAAAATGTGTTACTATGGAAGTTTATCGCTGAGTTAATGTAACACGGCAAAGCATAGGTTCTGCTTAGTACTGAGTATATAAACACTTGTCTGAAATTGTCACAGCAAAGGAACAAATTAGAAAAAGTGGCTGAGTGATTACATTTGTGTTGAGCTGAAATTATGTTACGAATATACTGTACTATAATTATCTTAAAAAGCCACCTGATTTACAGTGCAATGTGAACTGTTCATTCCTAGGTTCTCAGATGTCCATCTGCTCTCGGTGATGTTAACCCTTCACTGCTAGATTGGGTTTTGTGAAAAGCTCAGTAAGGCACTGGGTTATGGCTGCTGCATTCATGCTTAAAATACCTAATAGCAAAGGTTATTAATTTGCCAGTTCACTAAACTGACACTGATCTGTCTTTAACAAAAATGAAAGCAATCAAGCTGAACTCTTGAGAAAACAGAGGGTGATTTTCCTGCTTTTCTAAACATATTTCACATTTTTAGCTGCAGAATGAACACAAGATACATAGTAGCTGGTTTTGTAAGTTTTATCAAGCAAAAGCAGTAAATTGTCAAGCTACTGACAGTTTTCTGTATTTCCCTTTTTTAATGCTTGACATTTACTGCTAGACAGAGCAATGTCAGTATTATATACATAGATGGAATAGAGTAGTTGGGGTATATTTTCCAGGTGAGGTTTTGTGGAGCGTTATAATTTGTGTGCAGTATATGTAAATTAAATTTCCAACCACAAGTAATGAAATCAAGGCAAGGTCTTTGTCAAATGAAGACATCATTAGGACAAAGAAATAACAGCCTCCAATTTTTCAGTTTATCATTATTCATGTTAGTGCCGTCAATCCATAGGCCTAATTCAAAGTTTCTTTTTCCAACAACACTAGACTAAATTTACACACTAAGGGAGATTTCCCTGGATGGCCTGGGTGCAGTGAATGTCAGAAAAATCAAGTGGGTTAATTTAAAAGGAAGAAGAATTGGGCAAGTTCTTTGTACAGGTGTGCGCTCTGACCTGCCTGATGCAATTATATTTGTTGAGCCCAGGCAGAGAATGCAGGAAGATTTCCCCATATATGTTCTAACCAACGTTCAGGTAAATTTCAACACCACTATCTCATAACTTTTGGGCAAAACAACAACACTGGTCGCCAATAGGAAAGAAGCAATCATTCTCTTTTTGTAATTGCTATCAAAAATGAATAAAGTCTACAAGGAATTGAGTTGACACCACTGCGTACAGCAAGCTCAAGAGCTCTTCTGTTGAATGCACTGATCCATTCCATCCCAGTGACCCCCAGAACTGGGCTATTTCTCCTTCAGAAATACTCCTTAATATTCAAACATCTGCATTCCCACCATTAGGGTAGCCAGACGATTAATGTTATTACTTGCTATCTCCCCCCAAAAAATAAAACAATTTCTTTTCCAAAGTGATATTTAATAAAGAATTCTACTCTAATACAAGAAACCTAAAAATAAGAGGGAAACACCAAGACCTACAATTAATATACTTTATTTCCCCCAAAATATACCCAATTTCTTTCACATCAGAACAAGTTGTTACTGTGGAAGGTGAATCTTCTGTTTTGTGCACTACCAGGTTCCGCCTGTTGGCGAATGTGACAAAATTAACTGTCTTCCCCTTCAGTATATATAGTTGTCAAGGGTGCACTTTACTGTCAGCAAAATAATATTTCTGCAAGAAGTCAACTTCCATAATACCTGTAGACTGAAGTAGTTTCCAGCATGACCTGAATCTGTACAATTATGCTTCCTTCGGGGCCAATTGCTTTCATGAATTTAAGTGATGTGATGGGTATATGTCCTAAATAAGTCAGTCTTGTACTGTATGTAAAACACATCACGCATTAAAGGAGCATGATGATGAGTGCACAGGACAATTGCTAAAGGGATGATATTACATTTTTGAACAGATGCAACCTCTGAGTGACCCTGCAAGCTGAACCATAGTATTTAAATTTACATTTTGTTCTATACATTTTCTCCCTTAAAGATTTCCACTGCTGTCATACTGCCTCCTTCACCTGGAAGGGTGGGCAGTTGGACCACATATGTCTCCGCAGCTATAATCAATTCAGCTTTATTATTAGGTTGGGAGGGAAACTAATGCAGGACGGTACTTGTGCTCCCATGAAGTTTTAGTTATTAGAGATATAATAGCCAAGGAATTGGGGTGCGTAGCGTCTGTTTTTCAAGTACTATAGGCTTCCTAAGTTCCCAAAATACCGGGCAGGAAGCGTGCCACCCACTAAATTGGCCAAGAGCAAACAAGAGGCATCCTTTACCCATGCCAGAAGCAGGCGTTAGACCCATTGCAAATGCTGGCTGCCTCAGGGAAACCAACTCTGAAGAAAAAATATAAAATTACTTACCTGTAAGCCACCCTCCAAATTGCTGCTGCTCCCGGCCCCCTCAGCCCTGATCTCCAGGCCCTGGCACTAATCGCCGATCTCCCATCTGTATGGGAATGAAGCCCAAGGCTCCATATCCAGGGCTCCTTGGGCCTCACCAGTGTGCAGGGTAAGGGCCCAAACATCGTCACTCCCAAATTTGTAGGTAACTGAATTTCTGTCACCCCACTATTTCAGCTGAGATCTGTCTCATATTCTAAGTCATGACCCTTGGGTTCCAATACAACAACTACCTGCCAAGTCATTACAGAAAATCTTGAGTTTTTAGAATGTCGGACATAAAATTGAGTGTATATTATTTATTACTTTTGATTAAAAATGTTAAAAATACAAAGGGAGCAAAACTAGCAATTTGCTTTGTAACACTCAAGTTCATGCCTGATAAATTAATATTCATGATAAATTAACTGAAATTAAAAATCCAAGCCTATTTTCTCTTATCTCCAAATTTTCTTTGATTTTTCTCCTCTTATCCTTCTTTTGAAGGTACAGCTTTCAGCTCAGTATCACATCACACAGTGGAATGACCCCCTCCTCTCCAATCCAGTTTCTATTTACTTTTTTTTCTCCAAGGGTAACTTACCCTCTAATTATTTCCTCGACTTACTCCCATTCTAGTTTCATCATGCTATGCACTGTCTGCTTCCAAGGCTCCGCTAATGTGCTTTAGAGGTAATCTCCCTCCTTTCCTCCATATGCATAATATCTGGCACTCCTGGCTGTCTTTACCCATTGTATAATGTAAAACTTAGTGTATTAGTCACATTTTCACAGTTTTATATGATCTATGAATCTTCTGATAAGCCGCCTGTCCTGAAAATATACGCAAATATGGATACAACATATATACCATATATACCAGCGCAACCTGCACTGTTTTCTTCGCGACAATACTTAGGGGGGAGGAAGGGCCTGTTGGATCAAGAGTTAGAACCAGAACAGCTCTATTAAATGCATTGCACCCAGTTGCAGCTATGCTCAAACAATATTGTTTGGCGTTGTGTCTACCTGTCTCACAGTTATTTTCAAAGCCTTAGGCAACATGATGAGATCAGGAATAGAATTCCCCTACAAGAGATTTGTTTTCTGCTTATGGTGGCTGAAGCAGAAATCATTCCAATTTGGCTTGTTCTTTCCCATGTTTGATATTCCCATGTGGGGATGGTGGAGGGGAAGAAGAAATGGGATAACTAACAGCTTGGCAGCCTGAGGGATGTCAGGCATCACTGTGTCAGCCAAATGGGATTTTATGATGCCTTTCAAACTTTGAAGCTGCAATGCTTTATTTAACCTTCCTTGGAACCTTTGATGGAATTCACTTGTGGAGGTCATGTCAGAGACAAGAAAAATATTCATGTAATTCACAGAAACCTCACAGCCAGCACTTAGCGTTTTTACAGCCAGGTCTTCCCATGAATCTAAAATATCTGTAAGAAAATATTAGGACACACAAATCCACAGGCCAAAAATAGTCATGGTATGACAAGAGTTTCTCTCACATAATCATAGATGCAGTGTAAGCCTAAATGTGAGAAATAACAGGAGGGGGAAAAAAATGAGGGGATACAGAAAGGAGGCTCTATTTTGAAACGGGATAATAATATATAATGCACTCTTTAGGATGCAGATGTCCTGAAAGCCTCCTTGGACTATAACAGCTTATTATTCAGTACATGTAGCAGAAAACAAATTAATAAGTTATTATGTTGTTCAAGAAGTGAAATCAGTTTTGAAAACCAAAGCCTTAAGGTACCAGCAACTAGCTAAAATTGAACAGGTTTACCAATTATAGTATTGGTTTAAAAGAAAACACATGCAATATGGAGTTACTGACTTAAACCTCAGCTCTTACCTAAATGCTCACATACTGAATAGCGTAATTTAGACTGAACAAATATCTTGACATGCATAACGTCCACCCTGAATTAACCCCCATGCTCTCAGATGTCCCCTGTACAGTATTAGCAGCTGAGTGCTTGGCTCAGATTTCAGACCGAGTGCTGTGATGTACTTAACACCTGCTGTTCAGTGATAAAGGGCTAGCACTCTGTCCAAAAGCAAAATACAAGAACATAGATTTTATTGATCTGATGTTTACGAGCCAGGTGTTATTTGTTCTACTAGTGCACAAAAATAGCCCGCAGCACCATGTGACAGGTGCTGCAAAGTCAGGAATAGTGAGCGGGGCAAGATGACCTTTTCCTAATGTCACATTAAAGGATTGATTCTGTGATGAGTATATATCATGACATATGTTCTCTTCCCCTCCCTCACCGAAAGTATTTTCCATGTGGAAGTTTAGGATGGCTTTGAACACAAGACCCAGAGATAAAAATGAAAATATTCTAACCCACTACTCAATCCTGGAAATTAGGGATTTTTTCCTTGTGTTTCTAAAAACAACTATAAGTATGCCACACAAAAATGAACTGTCCTGATTTGCCTTTAAAAGATCAAATCTTAAAGGAGTCAGAATGTCATGTGCTCAACTCCCACTCCAAGGAGTAGGCTTGGCTCCTGTTCCACTCATCGCTATTCAATTTTTGCAAGGGTGCCTAAAACAGGCACTAGGCCCCTCATTTATGCCTATAAGATGCCTATCGCCTGTTTCAGGCGGCTACCAGAGACGCCTGTAAAACGGGTGCAACAAGGCCCAATTTCTACCCCCTTGAATTCTTCATACTTTATACATTACTCAGGCTTGATCCTGTGTATTTAATTTTGTAAGTAAAATCTGGTGAATTCAGTCCCCACACAAAGAGTTTTCAATCTAAGCTATATTGTCAAAGTTGGTACTGAGTAGGCACTTTCCCACCTGGAAGCAAAAATTTGACAGTCAACTCAAGAGTAGCTGTCAGAAAGGCCTGGAAGAAGATCACCTTTCTTTGGTCACAATGATGCGTATTAAGGATAGGACCTGACGGGGGTTAAAAAAAGGAGGGGCAATTACAAACTCAGGACTTGGAATACAGAGGAATCCTATTTATTATCAACTTTCATTGACAAGCAAAACATTAACATTAAGCAGGATTTAATCTTCACAGTTTCGGCTATCATCATCAAAGAAAAAGATGAAGAACCTGCTTTCAGTTATCTCTTCATTATTTAACCAGCAGGTCTCCCCCATGGCTTTGCTCACTGAGGGCACCTTGATTTATAATAATCGGCCAGGAAAAGTGCTACAGGAAGAAAGTGTAACATTTACAAGAATTGTACACCATGCATAAAATTTTTAACATTTTATTTTGAGATCTCCTGCTGTTTTGTTCACTGTGTGTTAGATATTTTATAAGAACAGGGTTGTTATGCCAAAGTAATGTTATTAAGGAATTATTAGTATGGGGCCACAGGGTAGGAAGACTGGAGTCTTGCACTGCTGGAATGGGATCTTAGGATCTAGTAATAATTTGAGGGAGGAATCAGGATTTGTGGACAAGGGGGCAGGGTCTACCACTGTCTCCTAATTCATGTGTCGTTTAATTCATATGTGGTATATTTGTAATGGAGAAAAAGGCACTGGTTGAAACCTGCTGGACTATTCTAGGAAAGTGTAAGATGTATTTCAGCTTGCTGAGAAAGCTGATTCAGTCTCTAAAGGTGAGATTAATGTAAATGCCTTATCCATTCATGTAGATGCTCTTGCATAGTTTCTATGTATCTAGTTTCTGAAGCTAACAGCATCAGAACACACTGAACCTCTTCTCCTAGAATCAATCTATTTATATATGTAAAGGAACCCGCTACTTTGAAAAACTTCGATGATGGCTTTTGATATGATAACTATATATCTCTTTCATTTTAATCTTCTTTCCACAGCGTGGACAGCTACTAGGCAACAGTTCGTTAGGCAAACATAACCAAACAGCATTTCTTGGCACATGAAGTACTTTGTCTAATATAGCATACAGCAACAAAATGTTCTTTTTCTCTTAAGGATCTGACAGCCCTAAGTATAGCAATGGAAAACTGCAAAGGTTGCATGTAAAACGTCATTGAACTCACAGCGATTGGTTAGTGTATCCACATGTGGTTGTAGTACAGATCAACTCTTTTAAAAGAGGTCAGAAGGTGCCACTTTCAACTAGTCCCAATATCTGTGTCATAAAAATACACGAGGACTATGGCAACACTTGCAACTATATTACAAGACAGGTGTTTAATACTGGTAATGAAGAAATGAGAAGTAAGCATGCATTTTTAGTGCTATTTTGTAATATTCAGCATTATAAAGAAATAGAAAAAAATATTTGTATTAGTGCAAAGAAATTTTGATAAAAGAACATGTAGTTTTACAAACAAAAAAACATATTTCTATTACACTGTAGGATCCTGCAGCTAAAAGCATGACTAGATTAGTAATAAATTGAAAGTTTTATTTAAAGTTTAGGGATGAGCACTGAATCAAATTTGTAACTCAAATTGATCTAAATTTTCCTTATATTTAATGTAGCCACAATTTTCCATGCGCCATCCTTATGACCATCAACAAGTGTGGCTCGAAACTTAAAGCTAGAGATGCTTCCATTTTCCTTAATGCTTAACCTCTGATTACCTAGTTTACCATACACCAAGATGTTTGTGGTTGATCCCAAGCAGCCTGATATACAGTAGGTGCCCAATGATTTTGTAGTCCCTCGTGGTATAGCTAACAGTATGGAAAGGGTAAATCCAGAAAACTACTTTAAGCTAAATTATGAGTAAGGAAGTGGAACTAATTGGATAGCCCTTTCAAAGAACCGGCACAGGCACAATGGGCCAAATGGCCTCCTTCTGTGCTGTATGATTCTATTCTATGATATAATGACAATGGAACAGTTGACTAATCATAGCAATCTATCTCTGTCAATTAGTCTACAACAGACCCAGAAATGACATGAGAACAAACCCGTGTTGGCGAGCTTTGGGAACCATAGGTCCGAAGTCACTGTTTTCCTCCCAAGCGTGATACACTTACCATGTCATGTCTCCAATTACTCATATACAGTATCCCAAAAATGTTATTTTCTGAAAGAAATTCCTCTCAACCTTTTTTATTCTAATGAAAAGATCATCAGTTTCTGTAGTCTCTCCTCATAATTAAAGTCTCTCATTCCTGTATCATTTTAGTGAATCTCTTCCACAACTTCTCCATGGCCTTGATATCCTTCCTAAAGTAAGGTGCCCAAAATTGTATGTAGTATTCTAACTGCAGGCTAACCTGTGATTTATATAGATTTACCTCTTGCATTTGTATTTTATACCCCTATTTATAAACCTAGAATCCCTAAGTTATTTTTAAATACAGCTGTATCAACTTGTCCTCCCACTAATGTCCTAGATGAAGGGACCGAGTGTAATGTATCTAAGTTTGCTGGCGATACAAAGCTAGGTGGGACAGTAAGCTGTGAGGAGAACACAAAGAGTCTGCAAAGGGATATAGATAGACTACGTGAACGGGCAGTAAGGTGGCAGATGGAGTATAATGTAGGGAAATGTGAGGGTATTCACTTTGGTAGGAAGAATAGAAAAACAGAATATTTTTTAAATGGTGAGAAACTTTCAAATGTTGGTGTTCAGAGAGGTTTGGGTGTCCTCGTGCAAGTAACACAGAAAGCTGGCATGCAGGTACAGCAAGCAATAAGGAAGGCATATGGCATGTTGGTCTTTATTGCAAGGGGGTTGGAGTATAAGAGTAAGGAAGTCTTGCTACAATTGTACAGGGGGCCTTGGTGAGACCACACCTGGAGTACTGTGCACAGTTCTGGTCTCCTTATCTAAGGAAGGATAGACTTGCCTTGAAGGCGATGCAACAAAAGTTCACTAGATTGATTCCTGGGATGAGAAGGTTGTCCTATGATGAGAGATTGTGTAGAATGGGCCTATACTCTCTGGAGTTTAGAAGAATGAGAGGTGATCTCATTGAAACATACAAGATTCTGAAGGTGATTGACAGGGTAGATGCTGAGAGGTTGTTTCCCCTGGCTGGAGTGTCTAGAACTAGGGGGCATAGTCTCAGGATAAGGGGTAGGTCATTTAAGACCGAGATGAGGAGGAATTTCTTCACTCAGAGGGTTGTGAATCTTTGGAATTCTCTGCCCCATAGGGCTGTGAATGCTGAGTCCTTGAGTATATTCAAGGCTGAGATAGATAGATTTTTGGACTCTAGGGGAATCAAGGGACATGGCGATTGGGCGGGAAAGTGGAGTTGAGGTCGATGATCAGCCATGATCTTACTGAATGGCGAAGCAGGCTCGAGGGGCAGTATGGCCTACTCCTGCTCCTATTTCTTATGCTCTTATGTTCTTTTAAAGATTTGGGGGGAGAAATTCGGTATCGCCCCGTTTGGGACGCAATTATCGGCTGGGCGCAAAGTTTAGCGCCTGCCGCTAATTATTGCCTCCGACTGCAAACTTGGCTTCTAATCGCCCCTGGAGGTGATTGGAGCGCTAAACCCCTCTCTTAAGGCACTAACGCCGAGGAGCGAGGCGCTACCTCAGAGCGCTGGTGAAACTCATGTGATGTCAGTCAGCAATGGAACACAGACACACTGGCACCAGCCAGTTCTTAAAGGGGAGGGTCGATCTTGCTCTCCAGCCACACCCTTGCAGCCTTGAATCTCGGCCTGGAGAGACCTGTACATCAATCCTGCTGGAAAGAACAATGGAGAAGCCCAGGGAAAGAGCTGAGAGTGCAGCCCCCATAGTCTCTTCTAAATCGATGCAATGAAGGTCAAATCAAAATGAACCTGCAAAGTGCTGCTCAGTACCCAAAACTCCTTCCACAGCGTTGAATCTTTCCAGAAGTCTCTCTCTCTCTCTCAGAATGCGTGGTGCAAAAATGTCGCCAACAAAAAAAGGCAGGAAGCGGCCGCCTTTAAATAGCGCTCCCCAGTCTCTTCCCGACTGCAAAACATTCCCCTCTACCTATCGTTGCTAGCAGCAGGCGGAAAGGCAGGGGGCACCACTCAATATCCAGTCCGGGGCGCTACCGGGGCATTGCACGCTCGACTGACGTCACGATCTGCGGGCGCAGGAGATCATGGCGGTAGTGTTTAGTGCCGCCGCAATATGTCTGGTCAATTTCGCGAGCGGCGCAAACATCGCCGCGCCCGGGCGCTAGTTGCTTTGCGCCCCGTTAGCGCCCTCTTAGGGCACTAACGGGAGGCGCTAATCAACCGAATTTTTCCCCCTTGATGTGGGATAGGATATGAGCAGCACAGTTTTGTGCGATTATGGAGGGTGAAGGATGGGAGGCCGACTGGTACAGCATTGGAATATTTTTCTCTGATTGGAATAATCGAGTTTGGACGCGATGTAAACATTTACGAGGATTTCAGCAGAGGATGGGCTGAGGTAAGAGCAGAGATAAGCGATGCTGTGGAGGTGGAAGTAGGTGTTTTTTGTGATACACGGACAGAAACTCAGCTCAGGGTTGGACAGAATGCCGAGATTGCGAACAGACCGGTTCAGCTTCAGAGAGTGGGGGAGATTTTTCACCGCCGGCCACCTGTTAGTAAATGTTAGTTGAAAGTCTGGTAGGGATCTTGTGCCTGCCTGAATCAACTTTCACGCAGGCCTTCAAATGGGCAGCCAGCATTCCTGACCAAAACAGTGGAAAGCTATTTAGATATGCAAATTATGATCCTCCACCTATTGTAGGACCCCAATTCCATCTTTTAAGGAAAAATGTGTGAAGCATACATGGCACGTCACTCCCATTTCTCCAGCCGTTGTCAGGCCTAGCTGGCAGTCCTTAAAGGGACCGCTGGAGTATTCTCCCAAAAAGTAACTTATTTTCAACAAAAAAAAGATTTTGTGGGGCCAGGAGGAGCAGGACTGCAGACAGGTTGAGGCGGACCAAAGGGATAATGCATCATCATCACAAGGAATGCCAATCATGACTTTGGTTAGGGCGGTTTGGTGCTGTTGGAGGGACAGAAGTCGAGGGATTCAAAGAGGGAATTGAGGAAGACATGGGCACAGAGGCAACAACATGTTCAAGGACCTTGGAGAGGAAAGGGAGATTGAAGATGGAACAGTAGTTAGGACAGAGGGGTCGAGGGTGGGTTTTTAAAGGAGTAGGTGATGACGAAGATTTTGAAAAAGGAGGGGCAGAATGCCGGAGGAGAGGGAGCTATTTACAATGTCAGCTACAATGGGGGCCAGGTAGAGAAGTTGTGTGGTCAGGTGCCTAGTGAACAGGGCGGTGGGGTTCACTTAAGGTGCAGAGGCAGCTGATTGAATGGTCTCTATTTAGGTGACGAAGAAATCCATCAGCTCCTCAAACTTACTGTTAAAGGTGAGGGTGGATGGGGCAAATGAATGAAGCTTCCATTGGTTGCGTACTTAAGCTTTGCTACACTTCAAATTAAAATAACTGGAATTTTTCCTTGGCACGCTTTAAACACGCTATAGTTGTCCCATCTTCATGGCAGCAGATCAGGGCATTTAAAGAGTAGCATCTTGAAAACTGGACTGAAACAAAGTGGATACTGGATTTCAATGACGTTGCTAGACAGCATTAAAAGTAAAAACAATCCACCTTTGTCAAATAAATCATCAGTTACATCAAAGATTAATAAATCTGTAGTGCATTTTCCTGAGGCATGACTCATATTAATTGGCATTGGGCAAAACATGAGCTCAAAATACATATTTTCTTCCTAAAATCTATTGATGCTTTAAAAAAAAACATCTATACAAACACCTGGTATTATAATGAACACATATCCGTTGGGGGGAGCTGAATGCAAGTTACTGTACAGCACTGCTCTAGTCTCTCCAGAGATAATTGCTGGGATTGTACGTAATGCCCAAGTCCCCAGAGTCAGATGTTTCAACAGACCTCCAGCTTTAGATTACCTGTAAAGCTAAATTAGCGTTAGGACAAATGAGTGATAACTGACTTGACTGTTGGCAGCAGCTCCAACTATGAATAATTTGAAGCGAAGTATATTTTATTATAAACTTTAATGAAAACTACATGCATATGAGTTTGGTAAATAACTAAAGTTTGTTACAAAATGAGCTAGGAGGTGGAAATTTACTGCTGTACTGCTTTAGTGCTTGGAAGAGAGAGTATTAGGAAAATACAGAAAAAACTATTTGAAATACTGGTAATCTTTTATCTAAAACCCACTTTTGTAAATGTCACTCGGAACAGAGTACAGTGCTGTATGTTTTGGACCTTTTGCGTAAAGGAATAACAAACTATGTGCAGATGATCAAAAAAGCTTCCACATTATATTTTGAATAGCAATTTGCTATACTTAACTTATACTTTTAAATAGAGCGATGCTCGCTAAATACAACTTAAGTGCATCGACAGCATTTCTTGTTCGAGTGGGCATCTGTGTTGCCGACTGACACTATCAAATGGGTGATGAATGGTTCTTTGTTTTGTCTAAGTAATTTTGTAATAGTGCATCGACAAGTAACTCAATCTAATATTGTACTCAACTTACCGAAATAAATGTTCCAATTATATTGCATGGTGCAGTATTTGCAACATTTTAAAGAGCAATATGAATAAGCAGTCGTATTTGACAGACTGCGTGCATTAATCCAGTCAGAAAAAGCAGAGTTAATTCATATGTGCACTTATACAAACAGCACTGGTAACCAACCTTTAACTGCCTCTATCATTAGAAATTTAGTTGCCGGAGTTTCTTTTTAACTTGGAAGAGTCAATATGTATCGATAGTTATATTGAAACCAATGTGCAGCACTTATGGTACATGACCACCTCTTCTAATCTCATACCAACTCAAAAGCGCCAATTTCAGTGTTAGGACTGCACGTCTGGCAATGCTATAATCAAAAAGATCACTGTACGAATGCCAAATGTACAGTATAACTGAAGCATGGGACATGGTAATGTTTTACTGGCTGCTAAAAGCTTGAACTCTACCAGGCGAAAACTGAAACCAATATAGCAAGTGTGTGTCATATTATAACTCTAAATGACATTACCAGGCCTGTGCTAAAAAGGTTTATGGGTTGGATGATACCAGACATGGTGAAGATAGGACTTTGGCGAGATAGAGATCCAGCTTTCGTTTAAACGGCTGCTGCTTGGTTGTGAACGTGGCACTTTTCCTGTGCCAATTCATAGTACCTACTGACTTAGTGTCAGCTGTGGCTCAGTGGGTGCACTCTCGCCTCTGAGTTAGAAGGTTGTGGGTTCAAGTCCCACTCCAGAGACTTGAGCACAAAAATCTAGGCTGACACTCCAGTGCAGTGCTGAGGGAGTGCTGCACTGTTGGAGGTGCCATCTTTCGGATGAGACGTTAAACCGAGGCCCCGTCTGCTCTCTCAGGTCAACGTAAAAGATCCCATGGCACTATTTCGAAGAAGAGCAGGGGAGTTATCCCTGGTGTCCTGGCCAATACTTATCCCTCAAGCAACATCACTAAAACAGATTATCTGGTCATTATCACATTGCTGTTTGTGGGAGCTTGCTGTGCGCAAATTGGCTGCCGCGTTTTCTACATTACAACAGTGACTACACTTCAAAAAGTACTTCATTGACTGTAAAGCACTTTGAGATGTCCGGTGATCGTGAAAGGCGCTATATAAATGCAAGTCTTTTTCTTTTAGTACAGTATTCATCAGGGCAAATTGATTACTACCTATCAGCAGGATTAATAGGTCATCACATCCTATTCTTTTTGTTTGACATTTCTAGGAAGGCTTCACATTCTGTTGCTCATTTATGTATAAAAATGAGAACTCTTAACCAAATTAAAATATAAGGAGAACAGTTAATTGTACTATTTATAATTTGGTTTGCATGCATCGGCATTTTACCATTGATCAGAACAAATAATCAGAATGCTGCCAAATGACCTGAACTGAATATTGATGTGATTGGAAAGTTTGCTCCAATATGTGCTTTAGTCAGTCATATCAAATCATCTTTAATTGCTGCCAAATCAGATCTATTATATTTAACAGATATTAATATTAATTGCATGTACAAAAATATATCAATAGGTCACACTCTACTTTGCTCCAGGAACTAATAGCTGAGAAGTTTGAGACTGATTTTTATTTAATGAGAAACACTTCATTACATAACAGTTTCATCAGTCGTTCTTCAAAGTGAAATAACTATATCCAACTGTATAATGGCTTGTACCTACACACTTGTTGATGTCAATCCAAATTAACATCCACAACGCTATCATAGATTAAGCTTGACAATATTAACACAAGGGCACCATCAGAAATAGAACTGATTTTTTTTAATGAAACATATTTGCTCATTAATGATTTCCCTGTGGTCTACTGTCAATTTAATTACAAGAGTACCATGTGAGCTGGAAGCATATTCCTATACAGCTCAAATTTCAGCCTTTGATCTGTGCAGGTTACAAGCCTGCATTTAGTATACCATGAATTTGTCAGTTTCTACAATACGGGTAGGGACTAAACAACCTATTTAAACTAGTAATGTTTCATCACAGGTACTATACCTTTTTTTTATAGTGCTTTTTCTTTGCGTTGCCTGAAACTGCCTAAACCAAAGTTACAAACGGCATTCTCTGTGACTGTGACCATGGCACATTATCCTTCCTCGTCCTCTCTGCAGTCTTGGACATGGTCGACCACATCATCCTCCTCCGCTGTTCAGTCTGGGACTGCACTGCTTAGTTTCACTCTCACCTATCCAATTGTAGCCAGAGCATGTTCAGCAATGGCTCTTCTTCCAGCCCTCGCACCATTAACTCCAAAGTCCCCCATGGAACTATTAGCCTCCTTCTCATCCTCATCTGCACGCTATCCTTTCTCTCTTGGCCTCTCCACTGCCTCTGTGCTGTCACATCGCTTTTCCGGCATTCAGTCTTGGGTGAGCCAAGATTTGCTCCAGCCAAATATTTGGAAGACCAAAGCCATAAACTCTGTACCTTTGCCAGTGGCCACTATCTCACTCTAAACAAGACCATTCATAAACTCAGTGCCCTATTCGACCCCAAACTGAGCTTCTGACCCCATATACTTTCCATCACAAAGATTGCCACCTCCACCGCTGTAACCACCCCTACCTCAGACCATCTGCCATAGGAACCATCATCTAATCCTTTGTCACTCCTATTCCAATGTTCTCCTAGCCGACCTCCAATTCTCCACTCTACATAAACCAGCTCTGCTGCCAATATCCTATCCCGCAATAGATCCCACTCACTAATTACCCCTGTCCTCACAAACTTACATTGGCTTCTGGTCCTCCAATACCTCAAATTTAAAATCATCATCCTTATGTTTAAATCAGTTCACGGCGCCTGCACTTCCTATTTTTGTAATGTCTTCTGAAATCTCCACTAAACTCTCCTTTCCTCAGAGTTGGCCTATTGTCCACCTTCGCCATTATTTTTTTTTTTAACTAAAAAGGAAAGACTTGCATTTTATTTAGCACCTTTCATGACCTCAGGACGTCCTGAAGCGCTTTACAACCAATGAAGTACTTTTGAAGTGAAGTCACTGTTGTACTGTAGGAAACGCAGCAGCCAATTTGCAAACAGCAAGGTCCCATAAAGAGTAATGGGATAATGACCAGATAATGTTTTTATATGATGTTGGTTGAGGGAAAACTGTTGGCCAGGGAATAGTGCCATGGAATCTTTTACGTCCACCTGAGAGGGCAGACGGGGCCTCAGTTTAACGTCTCATCCAAAAGGTGGCACCTCCAACAGTGCAGCACTCTCTCAGTACTGCACTGAAGTGTCAGTCGAGTGTATGTCCTCAAGTCTCTGCAGTGGGGCTTGAACCCACAACCTTCCGATTCAGAGGTGAGAGTTCTACCTACTGAGTCACAGCTGACACCAAAGAAAATAATGCAATCTGCTGCAAAGAAAATCTTTTGAAGATCCAATGTTGTTTATTTGTAAACAGAGTTGTACATTCTCTGCTTTCGTTCTGTTCAGTTATGTTTACACCGTTATGTTCACACAGACAAATCAGAGTTAATTTGGGCCAGTTCTTTAAAACTTACTGTTTGTCATGCCTTTTTTTTTGAGTAAAAGAAAACTTCTGTCGTTTTAGAATGAGAGTCAAATTGACTTTTGCATCTGTGGTCAATCTACTGAATGAATGCCCAATTGCCCATCCTACTGGTGTACTGAGGTGCTGAACCAAAAAACAGTAGCTTACGAGTCTTCCCACACGGTGAGCTCCTGATCCCATTTGGACTGTCAGATGGAGGTGGTGAATAGATATATGAAGGAATGTTACAAAAATATCAGAAGACAAGTCAATCTGTACTGTACTCCTGTTCATCTGCTGGCAGCCAGACTAGAAGCAGCATAAACAGAGACCAGTGAGCAAGCTGCCATTTTACCAACAAATTGTGTTTAGAGTATGGAGACATGAAACTGTCAGACAAAATATAAGCAATGTAAAACAAAAGCACTGAAAATTATGGGAAATATCTGATAAAGCATCATTTAAGATAATACCAAGATAACAGTCCTCGTAATTAATTTTACTTTCAGGACATTACTTAAAGGTACCACACCCTCTTGTCCTAACTGTATCCGAGTCTCATAACTGTTATTCTGCTAGTTAGATTAGATGATCTAAGGTTGTTAAGTCTATAGAGGTTAACAGCAGATGGCATTGCCACAGTAAGGCACAATCATTTTAACCCATCGTTATGTCACAAGTAAGTAGGAAGGTTTTCCAAATATAAAACAAACCAAAAGCATCAAATTGAATTAACCACAGACAGATTCATGCCCTTATTTGTCTTCATGCTAAATATTGAAATAAATACAGACACAATTTATTCAGCTAAAAGTCCATGATATCAACAAATTCAGCAAGGCAGGATCTGTTTACGCTAAGCACCTTTGGGGAATATAAAAAGTAAAACACTGTACGGAGGTTGCTACATTTCTGTTAATGTATCCAGATTCGAAAACTAAGTGAAATGTTGCATCCTTGCGAAAAATAAAAACAGGCTTGAGGGTTACTTCAACTTATTTTAAATGGCCGTTTAAATGCTGCTCATTCTTGCTTGCATTTGCTTTAAAGAAAGACTTGCATTTATATAGCACCTTTCACGACCACCGGACGTATCAAAGCGATTTACAGCCAATGTAGTACTTTTGGAGTGTAGTCACTGTTGTAATGTGGGAAACGCAGCAGCCAATTTGCGCTCAGCAAGCTCCCACAAACAACAATGTGATAATGACCAGATAAACTGTTTTTGCTATGTTGATTGAGGGATAAATATTGGCCAGGACACCGGGGATAACTCCCCTGCTCTTCTTCGAAATAGTGCCATGGGATCTTTTACGTCCACCCGAGAGAGCAGACGGGGCCTCGGTTTAACGTCTCATCCGAAAGACGGCACCTCCGACAGTACAGCACTCCCTCAGCACTATACTGGAGTGTCAGCCTAGCTTTAGTATTGACTATGTGGGTATAATGTGGGGAAAAAGTTAAATAAATTGGCCCTGAATTTCTGACCCCCACGGATGCGTACGAGGTGCTGAAACCTGGAACTTACGATCTGTCAAGAAATCTCTTGACAGATCATCCGCATGCCCAAGAAAAGTGCCTCTGCGGGTGGAGAGTTGCGCTATTTGCTCAACTTCCGCCCGCTGAAAGGCCATAGAATTCTTACGCCTGGTAAAAGCAGGCGTAAGGCCTGCTTTTGCCAGCATAAGAGTTTAAAAAATAGAAAAATAAGATTTTATCACTCACTTATAAATTAAAAACTCTGTCCAATAGGTAAGGTTATATTAAGCCCCGTTAAAACATACAAAAAAAATTTCAAGAAATTAAATTTTTGTTTAACATGTTTAATTAAATGCCATTTTAATTAATTTTACATATGTAATGGTTTTTATTTATTTATTTCGGTGTGTTGGTGCATTTTTGCAGTCATCCCCATTCATACTTGTGACAGTTCTGTACGTACGGAACTGCCAAAAGTATGAAGGGGAATTCCCTTCTTCCATTGGTTGGGCTGGCCCACGTGATCCCAGGGGCGCTTGCGAACCGCATGCGACCCTGGGATACGTGGGCCTGTGCGCATATCGAAGAGGAGACGCCCAGGAGCGGAAGTCTCGGTATCTACGGAACCAGCAGGTAGATTTGTAGAATTTTTTCTGATCGGAGGCATCCGTCCGCAGGAAGTCTCCGATCGGAAATTCAGGGCCATTATATTTAGGTATGAGATACAAACCAAACATTGGTTGGCATTTAGTTTTATAAATGTGTTAAAATGAAAGCTGAACAAGGAGTACTAAGATCTGCTTGAGCTGGCAAAGCCGACATAATAATGAGCAATGCAATGGTAGGAATATAATGCAAGAGGAGCAATTTTTGCCTTTACAGCATAAGCTTTTTAAAAGAATCTGAATGCATATTGGATGTCGTCAGCGTACATGTGGATGCTGACCCATGTACGAGATGACATTGCCAAGTAGATGAGAAAGTGGAAGGGACCAAGGACAGGTCTTTGGTGGGCTCCAGAGATAATGTTGTGGGGGCGGAAAGAGTAGTTGCTGTTGGAGATGCGCTGGCTACGATCAGATAGATAAGAGTGGAACAAAGAGAGGGCAATCCCACTGAATTGGTACGGTAGCATAGTGGTTATGTTACTAGACTAGTAATCCAGGAGGCCTGGACTAATCAGAGACATAAATTCAAATCCCACCACGGCAGTTGGGGAATTTAAATTCAGTTAATTAAATAAATCTGGAATAAAAAGCTAGCATCAGTAATGGTAACCATGAAACTACCAGATTGTTGTAAAAACCCAACTGGTTCACTAATGTCCTTTAGGGAAGGAAATCTGCCGTCTTTACCCGGTCTGGCAATTATGTGACTCCAGACCCACAGCAATAGCCACTCTGTCATATCAAAAACAACTACTTAGTCTCATTCCGCCTCTTTCCACGTGCCCTTTTGAAATTTTACTTTTTCAACTATTTATCTACGACTGCAGCGGTTCAAAAGGCAATTCACCACCACCTTCTCGAGGGCAATTAGGGATGGACAATAAATGCAGGCCTTGCCAGCGACGCCCACATCCTGTGAATGAATAAATAAAATAAAAAATTGGACAATAGAGGAAAGGCAACGGAGGAGAATTGATCGTGCAGAAGAGAGTGAAGCCCGATAGCGCTTCATGTGTTCCAGCCAGATCTGGTGATGGGCGGCTAAACTAGATACACTCAAGTCTGCACCCTATGGATTTGATGGGGGCCTACCAGGGGATCGTCTGGGATGGGGGAGAGAGAGTAAAGGTGTTGCTGGGGACAAGGGCATCAAAGGTGGACGTAAGAGAGTGGTTAAGCAGATAGATGGCAGCAGAAGTATTGTGGTGACTCAAGGGCCATAGGCTAGGCAGATGGGATTTTAAAAGTGGAATTGCAAGTGACTTGGGAGGGAAGAGTTTTTTCCATGGACAAACGCAGAAGTAGGTGGAGTTGGAAAGGGGTATGGGGATGTGTGTGGTGAGGGATACAAGGAAGTGGTCAGAGATGTGAAGTAGATAAATAGTTGAAAAAGTAAAATTTCAAAAGGGCACGTGGAAAGAGGCGGAATGAGACTAAGTGGTTGCTCATTTAGAGAGCTGGCACAGGTGTGATAGACAAATCGGCTCTTTATGTGCTGTGAAATTCTGACCCTATAATTCTAAATGCTGGACCTCAGATCCGAGGACACTTCCCGGATTTGTTCAAATGTTAAAGACTCCAACATTCGGATTCCTGTCAGTTATTATAATGACTTATGAGTAGAACTCAGCTGGATGAGAAACCCCAAACATAAATAGTTATCACATAAAAGGACAACAGCAACATGGACACTCACTACACAATTTGTAAATGTACACCTGAGCAGCCATCTAATCAATAGGTTCCTGCAAGGTTTTCTTTTTAAGGTGAGTGGGCTTTCAGTACATAGCTTATTTTTGTATGCAAGTAAAGCAACCCCAGGGCTTAAACCCATGATCACAAGACTGTGATATTAACTACATTACTGGTCTAACCTGAATATGTTTTTTTGCTTCTGTGAGGCAGGATTTATCTGGTTTATGTAGATGTTAATTACCTTTTGCCCCAGGCCATCGCAGCAGAAGTTCCTCAGGCCTGTGTCCTAGGCCCAACTATCTTCAGCTGCTTCATCAATGACCTTCTCTCTATCATAAGGTCAAAATTGTTCACTGATGATTGCACAGTGTTGAGGTCCATTCGAAATTCCTCAGATAATGAAGCAGTTACATAAATGCTGTGGCTACTAGAGCAGGTCAGAGGCTGGGTATTCTGCAGCAAGTGACTCACCTCCTGACTCCCCAAAGTCTCTCCGCCACCTACAAGGCACAAGTCAGGAATGTGATGGAATTCTCTCCACATGCCTGGATGGGTGCAGCTGCAACAGCGCTCAAGATGCTTGACACCATTAAGGACAAAGCAGTCCACATGATCGGCACCCCATCCAGCAGTTTAAACATCCACACCCTCCACCACCTATGTACCGTGTCTGCAGGATGCACAGCAGCAACTCGCCAAGGCTTCTTCGGCAGCACCTCCCAAACCTCCACCATCTTGAAGGACAAGGGCAGCAGTTGCATTGAAACACCATCACTTCCAAGTTCCCTTCCAAGTCATACACATCCGGACTGAGACATATATTGTTGTTCCTTCATCGTCGTTGGGTCAAAATTTTAGATCTCCCTACCTCGTTGTGGAAATTCCTTCACCACATGAACCGCAACGGTTCAAGAAGAATGCCCACCACCATCATTGCAAGGGCAACTATGGATGAGCAATAAATGCCAGCCTTGCCGGCGACACTCATATCCCGAGAATTTATATTTTTAAAATGTGCACTTTGTAGTTAGCAAATCAGTAGATTTTCTAAAATCTGAACTCAGACATGCACATTAGAATCAACATTTGGATGTTGTTCACAGATGAATTGTTGTCCCCACCAAGGTTATTAGTTGATGGATGTATGGTTCCTGACTGATAGATGATGCATTTAAAAGCCACTTAGGATATAGGAAACAAAACACAGAAGATAAATTAATTCAACAAGAACATTTTAGCTGTTAAAATCAGTATGGCCAGGTGGAAGCTGGTAATGCTGAAGACTGTACTGCACATGATAGGATGTAGCTTGACCTTTTCAATGCTAGTAGAGCAGATGGCTAGCGATCTCTGAGATATATTGCAGACATTAGGCTAAAAGATTCTTCACATTAATACTTTCTCTTAGTGGCTTTGTCTTTTTTGATTAATTCCTGTTTCCCTCTCTTCATCAAAAAAAACAGAATTACTTTTTAAAAGACATATGAAACAAGTGCTATTGAGAAAGAACAATAATAAACCCAATGAGTTAACATTCTTGTGTCATTTTTCTTTCCAAAATGGCAGTCTTAGGTCATTTGTGATTTTCTTACAGCATTTCCTTTTTCTGGGTTATTTGTACTTCTGTAATTATTTCCTCCTGAATATTTGTCTTTGTAGTTATTATGCTATTAATTTTGACATTAATTCAACTTCAAGAATGAGAGAACTGGAAAACATTCTCCACTGAAAACATTACTCACTGCACTGCAGATGGAGCTTGGGAATTCAGACAGCTACTCTGAATTATGACTTAACTGCGATCTAATACTACTCAAGCTTGAGCTTTTATTGGGGAGGAAAGGAGAATATTGATGAGTACATAGTTTCTCTTTTGCATACTTTAAAAACTCGCCATTATATACAGTATTCCACACCCAAGAGAGTAGATGGACAATCTGATTCTAATACCACTAACTGGATATTAGGAGGCACTTGTGGAAGGCCGGGAGCAGTTCTCTTTCCTATTTTTCTTCCTATCATGAGGTATTTTTGCTTTATTAGATAGGTTTCTTGGTGGGAAAACACTTTGAACAAAAGTACTCTAGGCTTTTCAACCTATTTAAATAGCCATTTTCTGAGCCTAAAATTATACTCGGCTGCAATTCCCTAACTAAACCAGTTTATTACATCACACACGTGCTACTACATAATGACCTACATTAAAATCCAGGCAATTTAACTTTTACTCCCTACCCACCCAGTACAAAAGTGTATATATGATCTTTATATTGATGCAACATTTGCACTAATGTTTATGGCACTGCATAGATTTTCATTCAGGGCCTGAATATCTTAGAATTTTGGACATTAATATACCCAAACAATTTTACTGAACTGTTGCTACTGTCACAATATTCAATTCCTGCCACTAGATGTAGCTAGAATACTGTGTAAAATACAAACAGTAGATCATAAAATTGCTGGAAATTGGACATAAAAATTTTAAAACGCTGGAAATACACTGCAGGTCTGACAGAATCTGAAAAGTGAAAGCATAGGTTAATATTCCAGGTGTAGCCCCTTTGACAGAACAGTTCTGAGTTGTGACAAAGGTTCTAAATCTGAAATATTAACCTATTACAACAACAAAAGCTTGTATTTATATAGCGCCTTTAACGTAGTAAAACGTCCCAAGGCGCTTCACAGGAGTATTATAAGACAAAAAATTTGACACCGAGCCACATAAGGAGAAATTAGGGCAGGTGACCAAAAGCTTGGTCAAAGAGGTAGGTTTTAAGGAGCGTCTTAAAGGAGGAAAGAGAGGTAGAGATGTGGAGAGGTTTAGGGAGGGAATTCCAGAGCTTAGGGCCTTGGCAACAGAAGGCATGGCCACCAATGGTAGAGCGATTATAATCAGGGATGCTTAAGAGAGCAGAATTAGAGGAGCGCATATATCTCTGAGGGTTGTGGGGCTGGAGGAGATTACAGAGATAGGGAGGGGCGAGGCCATGGAGGGATTTGAAAACAAGGATGAGAATTTTGAGATCGAGGCGTTGCTTAACCGGGAGCCAATGTAGGTCAGCGAGCACAGGGGTGATGGGTGAACGGGACTTGGTGCGAGTTAGGACACGGGCAGCCGAGTTTTGGATCACCTGAAGTTTATGTAGGGTAGAATGTAGGAGGCCAGCCAGGAGTGTGTTGGAATAGTCAAGTCTAGAGGTAACAAAGGCATTAGTTCAGATACCAATGAATACCAATTTAGGGTTTTATTAGAAACTATAAATCATGTTACTTTGCAAAATTAGAAATATTTTGCCATCAAGATTTTCATATCCCCAGCAAATGAAATGGGACTGTCTATTACCAGATGACACTTTTACAGGGTTTACAGTATTTCAAGTTATGCCAATAGATGTTTTGGTAGAACTTTGAGTATGGTAAAGATGACAAGCCAGGTTTGCCAACCGGAGAATGATGTTGACAAAATAAAATGATCAATACTTTTACTGCAAAGCTTAAAGGATTAACACACCAAATTTAGTGGAAGCTCTATCTCATGTGTTACAAATTGCCAATTGACCCTGATCCAAAACTACTGCTCTTCTTGCTCAATGATAACAGCTGAAAAAAGACTAAGCTTCAATCAACTTAACTTGATAGGATCACAAGCAATCATAGTAAAGGCCACGTATTCCCGCCAGGCATCAATGGCTAAATGCAGCAAAAAGAAATTATACAGATAAACATCAAATATTTTTTTAAATCCTACTTGAATTGTGACTACTAGACTCAACTCAAACCAAAACCAGCTGAGCAGATTTTTGTGAAAAAGTACACCGAAATAAACTGTTGCTATTGGGCCATCAAATCAATGGAATATTTTCTGCTGGTCTGGAGACCAATGGAATAGATTCCAGACCTCATAACCATAAAAGTTCCTTCCTAGTTTGCCACAGTTTAACATCCAAGAGAACCTTGACTGCTAGAAATTTCCATTCCTATAATTACAATACTCAACACCAAACTAAGAAGTTTGTGAAATATAAGGAAAATGTGAAATATAACGGTTGACCTATTTTGTCATTAAAAAGCAGGCACACCAACCACAACTTGCCGATTTCCACAAAGAAGGAGATGCACAACAATAGCCCAATGTCTCGCTCTCTCCCTTGCTCTTTGTACAAAAAAAACACGGACTTAACCTGAATTCATGCTTAAAAGATCACTGCTACAATGTTGTTGATCTGGCAAGTGAGAAGGTTCATGGAGTTCACCCTAGTGATTACTTATATGACAGGTTCCTGATCTCGATATGTTAAGAAGTAGTTTGCACTTCCGAACAAGAAGGGACATAGTGATCCTGGACATCTCTCCTCACTCTCGGTGACAATTTTAAATTCAAGAGTGCCACAGGCAAAGGCATGGAAGCAGTTCACTACCTCACCCGCTCCACCTGTGTCCAATTAAAGAAAGACAGAACTTGCACTTGTATAGAACTTTTCACGACCTTAGGATGTCCCAAAACGCGTTGCAGCCAATGAAGAACCTTTGAAGTGTATTCACTGATGTAATGTAGGGAAATCAGAATGATGATGATCCAAAAAGGAAAGAAGAAAAACAAATTCTGAACCTAGGATCTCCTGGTTATTGGGCAGGTGCTTTAATGAACTCAGCCACAAATTCAAGAGATCACAGAAGAGGAGCTCAGGTACCTGTCAGAGGTAGTGAGGAGCAGAGCAAAGCGACTAATCCCCAGCATAGGGAGAACTATGATAAACAATTTAATACGCCAAGGCTCTCCAGCCTTGAAAAGAGACATCTCAGAGGGAGCCTTTTAGAAGTCCATTAAAATTAACCAAACAGAGAAAATGAACCTGAAACAATGCTATCAGATGTGCTAAGGCAGCAGGATAAGGCAACACAGCTCCAGGGTTATGAAGGGCCAATTTAGAACATACATGAGGATGTATTTTTTTTATACACAGATCGTGCTCAACATCTGGACTGAGTTATCAGGAAGGGTGGTTGAGACCGATTAAGTACCTGTGGTGATGAATGATCCTTCAAAGCAAGCGCTTTGCCTCTTCCATTAGTCTAAAAATTGCTTGTATGCATCTGTCTATTCTACCAATTTTTCCAATACCTTCTAACCTTATGTCTCAATCATCCATTTTTATTTTGTTGCATGCTTCAACAGTCTTGTCAGAAGGAATCTGAGAGCAGGTATAGAAATTCTCCCAATATGAATTTCCCCAGAAAGGTTCCTTTTAATTTACACAGATTAAATTTGCATTCAAAACTGATAGGCATCATGTCAAATTGTCAATTATCAACTTTAGTTGTTTTCCTGAAATGGGAAAAAAAAGCTGTAACAAACTACCATATATTCATAGTTGGCCAAGCAGTCAGAGTGGCATGAAGTTCAAACTTAAATGGGGAGCTTCTACTATAAAATGGAAACAGGTGTATAGAGTCCTGAAACAGACAACATGCACTGCCCTTAGTATACATTATTCATAGAATTCTCTTTTATCTGAAGCAGACTTTCTCATGTGGGTGCAACTGAACCTATGAATTCCTAGAGGCAGGCTGAAGCCAAAGTTTCATGCATCGCCGAGCATTTCAATTCAACGACCACCGACAGCCCTCCAGCTACCTTGGCCAAGTGACCATTCTTCACTTTTTCCAGCATGTGTAGTTTTGGGTGCCCCATTATAGAAAGCATACAGCAGGGATACACAGGATGATGCCAGGGATGGGAAACTATAGTTATGAGGAGACACCCAAGATACTGGGACTATTTCTACTTGAACGGAGAAGACTAAAAGGAGACTTAATAGGAGGTTTTTAAATTTATTAAAGGGTTTTGATAAAGTGAACAGGGAAAGATTATTTTTCCGGTTGGGGAGTCAGAGACGAGATGGCATCAATTTAAAATTATCACGAAGAGTGTAGTGAGAGTTATGGGGAAATTTCTTTGTGCAGATGGTTGCTACAGTATGGAATGCTTTGCCACAGGGAGTGGTTGAGGCAGAGACCATTGCCTGTTTTAAGGGAAAAGGGGATAAATATTTGAAGCAGAAGATACAGGCCTATGGAGAGAGTGGGGCAGTGGGAGTGGGATTAGTTTTGGACTACTCTAGCAAACAGCCTGCACAGACACAGTGCGCTGACTGGCTTCCCTCTGCTCTAAATGGCTGTAGTTCTGTGATTCTTGATATCTAGCAGGGGTCATTGAACAACAATGATGAAAATGATTCTTCCACAAGCGGTTTGATATATTCCACTACAGCAGTTGTACAATTTTGCATACCTCATTTTTATTGGCAAATACCAATGATTTTTAATGTAGACGATGGATTATCCAGATTGGTCGAGAGTGAGGTCATTAGTTATATACTTTGTTGTTGCCAAGAGGAATGAAATATACTAGTTTGAACAGATACTGAATGCACGTTTCTACTTTGCCTTCCATAAACACAGAAATTTCTCTGTTGTAACCCTAACCCTAAGCCACATTTCCCATAATTTCTGGCATTTGTGCTGCCAAAATGTAATACCAAGCATATTAAAAATGTGGCAGTTAAGAGTGGCAGAAGAAAATCAACCATTTGGTAAATAGGCAGATTTATCTCAGACAGTAACCCAGAAAATAAATCACCCAGAAAAAAAAAATCCAGATTTACTATCTATGTTCACTTCATTCCCTTCGGCCAGAGAGCTCAGTAAGTGGTTCAAGTCAATTCAACAACAATAACTTGCATTTATATAGCGCCTTTAACGTAGCAAAATATCCCAAGGCCCTTCATAGAACTGTAATCAGCCAAACAACGACACTGAGCCTAAGGAGATATTAGGAGAGGTGACTAAAAGCTTGGTCAAATAGGTGGGTTTTAATGAGGGTCTTAAAAGGAAGAGAGAGAGGTGGCGAGGCAGAGAGGTTATGGGGGAATTCCAGAGCTTAGAGCCCAGACAACTGAAGGCGTGGCCGCCAATGGAGGGGCAAGGAGAATGGGAGATGTACAAGAGGCCTGAATTGGAGGAATGCAGAGTTTTCGTGGGGTTGTAGGGCTGGAGACGGTTACAGCTCAGGAGGAGCGAGGCCATGAAGTGATTTGAATACAAGGATGATCATTTTAAATTTGAGGCGTTGGGGGGCTGGGAGCCAATGTAGGTTCGAGAAGAAATGGGTGACCAGTGAGCAGCATTTGGTACGAGATAGAATACGCGCAGCAGAAATTTGGAGGAGTTGGTTTATGGAGGGTGGAGAATGGGAGGCCAACCAGGAGAACACTGGAATAGTCAAGATGGAAGGTGAGATGGGCTGAGGCAGAGGCAGAGGCAGAGAATGGTGATATTAGAGGTGGAAATGGGCGATCTTTGTGATGGAGAAGCTACAGGGTCAGAAGCTCAGCTCGGGGTCAAACAGGACACCGAGGTTGTGAACAGGTAGATTCAACCTGGGACAGTGGCCAGCGAGGGGCATTGAATTGATGGCAAGTGTATGGATTTTGTGGCAGGGGCCAAAGACGATGGCCGGAATTTTCACAGGAAAAAAACAGGTGGGTTGGAGACGGGTTGTGCGGGGGAGTGAAAGTTGTAAAAATGTAAAACTCGACCTCAACCCGCTCACTTTCACCTTTTACTCAGGCGGGACGGTGGGGCAGGCAGCCAACCCGCTGCCAAGAGGCGGGTTGGCAATTTAAATATGATAATAAGGCAGAAGCCTCTACTTTAACCTGCTTTGCAGGTTTTACTGCAGGCGGCCGGGAATCCCGGGGCTCGGGATTCCCGGTGGCTGCAACGAGGCGGCCACAGCCTCGGGGAGCAATCCTCGTGGGCCGGGAGGAGCAGGAGTGCTCCCTCCTGGTCCCCCCCCAAGCTCACCCAGCAGCAGCCCGCCCCACCCCGGGGCCTGTTTCGGACCACCCTCCGGGGTCAGGGATCGGACCCCCTAGGGAGCGGGATTCAGCCCCAGGGTCAAGGGCCGGACCCCCCTGGGGATCGTGACTCAGCCCCGGGGATCAGACCCCCCCCCCCCACTCCCGGGACCGTGACTCAGCCCCGGGGTCGGGATCGGACCCCCCAGGGAGCGGGACTCAGCCCCGGAGTCAGGGATCGGACCCCCCGGGGGAAGGGAGCGCCCCCCCACCCTGGATCGCGACTCAGCCCCGGGGTCAGGGATCGGACCTCCCGGGGATCGTGACTCAGCCCCGGGGTCAGAGATTGGACCCCCGGGGGAAGGGAGTGCCCCCCACCCCTCCCCCGACCATCCTGGACCCAGCATCTACCTGATCCTGCGGCCTCCTGGTCCGCATTCCCCGCCCGATTGGCAGCCAGCCTGTCAATCAGGCTGACTTCCGCGCGGGGATCCCACTCTTTACGTCGCACGCATGCTGTGGAGTTTTTAAATGGATGAAATTGCAGCTCATCCAGATGTTGGGCAAGCAGTTTGACACCAGAGGCAGTGGTGAGATGGAGAGAGGTGATGGAGAGTTAGAGCTAGGAGTCTTCACTGTACATGAAGAACCTGACTCCCATGTCTTCGGATGATGTCAAGGGGCAGCCAGTAGATCCGGAAGAAGAGGAGGCCAAGGATAGATCTAAGATCCTTGGGGGCCTCCAGAGGTAATGGTGCCAGGCCATTTCTGAAGATCCTCTGGCTGTGATTAGATAAGAGTGGAGATAATCGAGCACAGTCCCATTGAGCTGGACAACAGAGGAGAGGCGTTCGAGGAGGATGGTGTGGTCAACCGTGTCAAAGGCTGCATAAAGGTCGAGGAGGAGGAGGAAGGCAGATTTATTGTAGTGGACCATGGTCAGAGTCACAGAGGATGTCATTTGTGACTTTGATTAGGGCCATTTAAATGCTATGGCCGGGATCAAAACCTGATCGTAGAGATGTAAACATGGAGTTGCGGAAAGATGAACATGGATTTGGGAGGCAACAACACATTCGCAAACTTTAGAAAGGAAAGGGAGGTTGGAGATGGGGTGATAGTTTGCAAGGACAGAGAGTCGGGTGGGGTTTTTGAGGATGGGTGGTAACGGCCACACCCAATGTTACCAGGGCTTACTACTTATAAATAAATATTCAAAAATACCAATAGAAATTAAATTGATATTGTATGTAATTTTTTTTTTTTAAAAAGGTGCTGTCTATAACACGCACTCTTTATGTTGACACGCACTCTTTATGTTCACATTTTATGAATTTCTGCTTTACTTAACCAAATTATATTAATAAAAATAGAGACAATGATGTATGGTGTGTAAAACAATCTTGTCAGTACATGTTTCATTTTGCCAGCAGCCTGTTCTATTGATAACTATCCTTCTGGGTATGTGAGGCCATTGACTGAGTAAGATGAAGTCCTACATATGGAATGCATCAATTTAATTGGTGGGGGATGACATCAGGATTTATAAACGTATAAGGAGGATGACAGCACACTTGAAACAACCTCTTTAACTCATTACCTTACCAAATCCAAACGAAATCCTTTCAATATGGGGTAGACCAGAGAAAATACTACACCAGTACTGAAATGGAGTTTTTCTTTTGTTTCGATAGTTGATTGAATTTTAGAAGATCAGCAAACACTTTGTAAATAGGGGCTATTTCCTAAATTTGCAGCAGCTTTAAATCATAGCCAAACAGTCCTGTACCAGTGGCTGCTCCAAAATTATTTTAAACAGGAGATCACCATAAAAGAAAGAACTTGCATTTATGTAGTAGTGCCTTTCACAACCTCAGGACGTCCCAAAGTGCTTTACAGCCAATTAAGTACTTTTGAAGTGTAGTCACTGTTGTAATGTAATTGATATTGGTTTAGTCCTTTTGCTAATCAAAGAGCCATACTTTAGCAGGATTTGTCCTTTTTCCTAGATATTCACTAGAATTATAAGATAATGTGGAGCATAAGATTATTATAAGATAAACATACAGCACAGAAAGAGGCCATTCAGCCCATCGTGTCTGTGCCAGCTCTTTGAAAGACCTATCCAATTAGTCCCACTCCCCTGCTCTTTGCCTATAGCCCTGCAAATTTCTCCTTTTCAAGCATATATCCAATTCTATTTTGAAAGTTACTACTGAACCTGCTTCCACCACATTTCCAGATCGTAACAACTCACTGCGTAAAAAAAAAATTGTCCTCATGCCCCCCCCCCTGGATATTTTGCCAGAAATCTTTGTGCACAAATGTTTTATTTGTTAACAGTAAAAAGCAATTGTATTTACTCCTTTTCTTTTAGGTATTATTGTACCAGTCACCATATCAGTCAAAAGAAAAAGCGACGTTACTCTAGCAGTACCACACTGTAAACAGCTCCTACCATGCTCAGGAGTAGTGTCTCACCCAACGATTTTCCCCTTCTCTGAGGGGTTTCACCTTTTCTTGCTATCTGCCACAGTAACTCACCTCATGGAGAATTGTGGCCATGAACCTAAGGCCTCCCACTCTACGGAGCAATGTGTTGTAAACCAAGCCCCTCAGCTTGTTCAGTGAAGTTGTTTCAGCCCGTTGAATAGTTACTTACAAGTCAGTCAGGATCATGTACACAAATAATTTTGACCCCATTTTGTACAGCTCAAAACTAATTAATGGTTGTAGAGAAACATTATTTTTATATTGTTCACTTCAGTTTCTACAGAGAAAACAGAATGTAGCAATGTGGGAGTACCTGAGAAAGATGTGGAAAAGCCACTTGCTGGAGATAAATATTCAAAAGGAAACTATTAAAAAAGTTAATTGGACTGAATTTTGCCTTTAGGCGCTATATAAATACAAGTTGTTTTTTTTAAATTCGTTTTATGGGATGTGGGCGTCGCTGGCAAGGCCAGCATTTATTGCCCATCCCTAATTGCCCTTGAGAAGGTAGTGGTGAGCCGCCTTATTGAACCGCTGCAGTCCGTGTGGTGAAGGTACTCCCGTGTGTTGAAAGTACTCCCACAGTGCTGTTAGGGAGGGAGTTCCAGGATTTTGACCCAGCGACGATGAAGGAACATCGATATACTTCTAAGTCAGGATGATGTGTGACTTGGAGGGGAACTTGGAGGTGGTGGTGTTCCCATGCGCCTGCTGTCCTTGTCCTCCTAGGTGGAAGAGGTCGCGGGTTTGGGAGGTGCTGCCGAAGAAGCCTTGGCGAGTTGCTGCAGTGCATCTTGTAGATGGTACACACTGCAGCCACGGTATGCCAGTGGTGGAGGGAGTGAATGTTTAAGGTGGTGGATGGGGTGCCAATCAAGCGGGCTGCTTTGTCCTGGATGGTGTCGAGCTTCTTGAGTGTTGTTGGAGCTTCACTCATCCAGGCAAGTGGAGAGTATTCCATCACACTCCTTACTTGTGCCTTGTAGATGGTGGAAAGGCTTTGGGGAGTCAGGAGGTGAGACACTCGCCGCAGAATACCTATCCTCTGACCTGCTCTTGTTGCCACAGTATTCATGTGGCTGGTCCAGTTAAGTTTCTGGTCAATGGTGACCCCCAGGATGTTGATGGTGGGGGATTCGGCGATAATAATGTTGTTGAATGTCAAGGGGAGGTGGTTAGACTCTCGCTTGTTGGAGATGGTCATTGCCTGGCACTTGTGTGGCGCGAATGTTACCTGCCACTTATCAACCCAAGCCTGAACGTCATCTAGGTCTTGTTGCATGTGGGAATGGACTGCTTCATTATCTGAGGAGTTGTGAATGGCGCTGAACACTGTGCAGTCATCAGCGAACATCCCCATTTCTGACCTTATGTTGGAGGGAAGGTCATCGATGAAGCAGCTGAAGATGGTTGGGCCTAGGACACTGCCCTGAGGAACTCCTGCAGCGATGTCCTGGGGCTGTGATGATTGACCTTTAACCACCACAACCATCTTCCTTTGTGCTAGGTATGACTCCAGCTAGTGGAACGTTTCCCCCCCCCGATTCCCATTGACTTCAGTTTTACTAGGGTTCCTTGATGCCATACTCGGTCAAATGCTACCTTGATGTCAAGGGCAGTCACTCTCACCTCACCTCTAGAATTCAGCTCCTTTGTCCATGTTTGGACCAAGGCTGTAATGAGGTTGGGAGCCGAGTGGTTTTGGCGGAACCCAAACTGGGCATCCGCGAGCAGGTTATTGGTGAGTAAGTGCTGCTAGATAGCACTGTCGATGACACCTTCCATCACTTTGCTGATGATTGAGAGTAGACTGATGGGGCGGTAATTGGCCAGGTTGAATTTGTCCTGCTTTTTGTGGACAGGACATACCTGGGCAGTTTTCCACGTTGTCGGATAGATGCCAGTGTTGTAGCTGTACTGGATCAGCTTGGCTAGAGGCGCAGCTAGTTCTGGAGCACAAGTCTTCAGCACGATAGCCGCACAATAGTTGTTGTTGTAAGTACAAAAATCAGCAGGCTCAGGTGGAAGGCATTCCACAATAACGAAGGCGGTTGGGAAAGAGATAGCAGAGGCACTAACCATAATTTTTTGGAAAGCTTGGAAATGGGAATTGTGGTAAAGGACTGGAAGGTGGCAGTCATACCTTGGCTGTGAATGAACTTTTGAGTCTCAGTCAGCATGGGTTTGTGAAGGGCAGGCCATCTATGACTAGCTTAATTGATTTGTTTTGAGGAAATCACAATGCATAAATAAAGAGAATGCGGTAGGTGTTGTATATATGAAATTTGAGAAGGTGTTTGATACGGTACATTTTGGGAAAAAGAACAGTGAAAGGAAGCATACCCTAAATGATAGGATTCTGAAGAATGGCATTCTTAAAAATGGCAGAACAGAGCGATTCAGGGCTGCCGATATATACAGATAGGAGGCCAATTTTAACTGTTCCAGCCGAGCAGGAAAGGGGCGGCAACGATTCGGTCGGCCTGATTTTCCTTTCCATCGAAGTCAATCCTCTGCTGCCCGTTTTCCACGCAGTGGGAACAGGTACAATCGGCCCTTAGGTCTTTAAAGATAAAAGGCTACATAAAGGCAAATTGGTTTCTGGCTTTTATACATAGGGGTATTGAATGTAAAAGGAAGGAAGAGATGTTGAATTTGTACGAGTGGTTAGGTCACAGTATTGTTTGCAATTCAAGGCAATCCATTATGGGAAGACTATTCGAAGCATGAAAAGGTTTAAAGAAAAGGTACTAGATAATTACTGGGAACAAGAAGCAATAGTTACAAAGAAAAGTGGTTTTGTTTGAACAGGGAAAGGGGATATTATAGAGGTTTTCAAGCTGAATGGTTTTAATAGGGTAAATAGTAAAAGACTTCTCCACTTGTTGCAGAATTGATATTAAAGGGACATAGACTCAGGATCATCACCTGAAAAATGATGGGTAAAATTAGGAGAAATTTTGCACAAAGAGGTTTATTAGAGTGGGGTATGCTTCACCACTAGTGACTAGGAGAAAGAGACTAGGAAGTCATTTAAAAGGCAATTGGATAAGTACTTGAAAATCTAGAATATAAAATGATATGGGGAAAGGGTAGGGCAATGGAATCGGAGAATGGATCTCCAGTTGAAGACCTAGCATAGACGATGGGCCAAATGGCCTTCTTCTGTGTTGTAATTTCTATGATTCAATACAGTAATTGCAGGTTTTCTAGAAATGCAGACAATGAAAAGTTAATGATTAACAAGAAATTGACATAAAAATCATAATCATCCCCATGGCTATCAATACAACAGTATTTGCGACGTGAAAGTCTATGGGGGAAAAATTCAGTTGGTTGCGCCTCCCGTTAGCGCCTTAAGAGGGCGCTAATGGGGCGCAAAGCAACTAGCGCCCAGGCGCGGCGATGTTTGCGCCGCTCGCAAAATTAACTAGACATTTTGCGGCGGCGCTAAACACTACCGCCACGATCTCCTGCGCCGGCAGATCGTGACGTCAGTCGAGTGTGCAACGCCCCGGTAGCGCCCTGGAGCGGATATTGAGTGGCACCCCCTGCTTTACCGCTTGCCGCTAGCAACGACAGGTTGAGGGGAGCGTTTTGCAGTCAGGAAGGTACTGGGGGAGCGCTATTTAAAGGCGACCGCTTCCTGCCTTTTTTTGTTGGTGACATTTTTGAACCACACATTCTGAGAGAGAGAGAGAGAGAGAGAGAGAGAGAGAGAGAGACTTCTGGAGAGATTCAACGCTGTGTGAAGGAGTTTTGGGTACTGAGCAGCACTTTGCAGGTTCATTTTGATTTGCCCTTCCTTGTATCAATTTAGAAGAGACTGTGGGGGCTGCACTCTGAGCTCTTTCCCTGGTTCTCTCCATTGTTTTTTCCTGCAGATTTGATGTAGAGGTCTCTCCAAGCCGAGATTCAAGGCTGCAATGAGCAGGATGTGGATGGAGAGCAAGATCAACCCTCCCCTTTAAGAACTGGCCGGCGCCATTGTGTCTGTGTTCCATTGCTGACTGACATCACATGAGCTTCACCAGCGCTCTGAGTTAGCGCCTCGCTCCTCGGCCTTTGCACCTTAAGACAGATGTGTAGCACCTGATTTAGCGCTCCAATCACCTCCAGGGGCGATAAAAGTCAAGTTTGCAGTCGGAGGCGATAATTAGCGCCAGGCGCTAATCTTTGTGCCCGGCCGATAATTGAGCCCCAAATGGGGCGATACTGAATTTCTCCCCCTATATATTTGAAATTTTAAAAATCTTATTCACTGAAGAAAAGCCACAATGGTATGATAATGAAATAACATTGAGCACTGCATGAGGAAATAAATGCATGACTGATGCCTGACTTTTGCTTTCCCATTCATTTTGGTGGGAAAAAAAATTAGTATTGAGAAGAAAAATAGGATAATGACCGGTGTTCATTTTGGGAACAGTGCTGTTTACATCTTAAGTTAAAATAATTGAGTAAATATTTCTTGTAGTTACAGCTCCCCATGGCGGCTTCCAATTTTTGGAGGACTTTTAGTATCATCTGGTTGCATCTGGCAGTTCAAAACCAGAAAATATACATGCAGGAACTAATTTGACCATGACATTTTTAAAAGTGGCAGAGTTTTGAACTAGACAAGCCGCATCTTCATGCGATACGATACAGCATTACATCATTGACTATTTTCAGCTTATTATGTCAATCAAACCTTAACCAATTAAAGATGCTTGTAAAAAGCAGCATCATTATGAAGGGCTATAAAACAAAACACAGCCTGATCTAAGCCAGACAGCTTCAGAACATGCAATCTTCACATTCTTGAAGCTCCACTAATACTCTCAGACCTTTCCAGTTGGGTAAATTATAGGCCCTGCTTTCATTTCAGCTTTACTTCACCCCACAAGAATTCATTTATTTTTATGTGGAGTAAAATGGAGATCTAACAATTACAACAATTTGTGGGTTTTTTTAATATAATCTCAGCGCCAATGACTGCTTTTCTTCCTATATAACTGGACATGGACATTACAATATAAATGGGACTTGATAAAAACAGGCCATACTTCAGAAATTACTATTGGACTATGGGACCCTGTTAAAGGTTGTCTAATAAACTGTGGCGTGTAACAAATAATCAGATTTTATCTCATACATGCATTATGCAACCTTGGCATTATAAAGGATTTCCGAAAAAAAAATATTTCCATAAACATTGAAAATTTGGCAGAACATGCATATTCAAATATTATTGCAGTTACATGTCACAACAGAGATAAATTTTCCCCTTTGTTGCAGCAGATGTTTCACAACTACGTACAGGAAAGTCTCAGCACTGCACTGTTTCAACAGTGAGCAAGAACATGAGTTATCTTTAGTTTTAGCTCTTGAACCTTGCAACAACTTAACTTGCCAGTAATTAGTCTACAATTAGAATTCTAAAATAAAAACAGAAAATGCTGGAAATACTCAGCAGGTCAGGCAGCATCTGTGGAGAGAGAAACAGAGTTTCCCCCAATAAACCTAGAAGAAGATTTTCCTTTTTAGCACTGTGATGTAAAGCTTTGTCTGGGCAGAATGCATAGAAGAAAATGTTGGATGGTGAGGATCACATGACTGTAATGGAGGCCTCCCAATTTTACATGCGTTTAAATTAATAGATGGAAAATCACATGAGCTCAACGTTCTGCCCCGGAAATGCTTCGTCAGAAGAATAGAATTCGCAATATCTAATCGAACACTTGCGGATTGCGATTCTGACTATATCATCGGATATTCATTTATCCAGCATCCAATCAGATAGATTCCAAGAAGATATTCTGATGAGAGTTCCAGTAGCAGCTCCACTGGTAGTTCTTCCACCAAAGTTAAGGCAGACAAGCGGGAGAACCCTGAGGAAATTCACCCCACAGTTCTCACAGAGTGAAACAATTCTAGTAAAGAAATTTAAAATACAAGCAACACTTGCAACAACAAAAAAAATCAAGTCCATTAAGGTGTTGCATACAGACCATTTGGCCCAACCAGACAATGCCAGCATTTATGCTCCACTCGAGCCTCCTCCCATCCTTACTCATCTAATTTTATCAGTATCACCCTCTATTCCCTTCTCCTTCAAATGCTTATCTAGCTTTCCCTTAAATGCATCCATACTATTCACTTCAACCACTCCCTGTGGTAGCGAGTTCCACCTTCGCACCACTCTCTGGGTAAAGAAGTTTCTTCTGAATTCCCTATTTGATTTCTTGGTGACTATCTTACATTGTTACAAGCAAACCCCATGTGTAGGAAGAAAATCTAAAACATAGAAAAATAGGAGCAGGAGTAGGCCATTCGGCCCTTCGAGCCTGCTCCGCCATTCAATATGATCATGGCTGATCCTCTATCTCAATACCATATTCCCGCTCTCTCCCCATACCTCTTGATGCCTTTTGTGTCTAGAGGCTCGAGTGGAGCTAAAAGCTGTCAAGAAAAACGAGGAAGATTTTCTTCACCACCGAGGAGCTGTCTTAAGCAATTACCTTACTTTTTAATTGTCTGTTTCATTATTTTCTTGTCACATTTTGGGATTTCCATTACTACAACACCAACAAATAATCTACAATTAACTAATATTATTGAAGCACATGACTAGATTTTCACACAGTTAATTTGAAAGAAAGACTTGCATTTCTACAGGAACATGAGAACATAAGAAATAAGAGCAGGAGTCGGCCATTTGGCCCCTCGAGCCTGCTCCGCCATTCAATAAGATCATGGCTGATCATCGACCTCAACTCCACTTTCCCACCCGATCTCCATATCCCTTGATTCCCCTACAGTCCAAAAATCTATCCATCAGCCTTGAATATACTCAAAGACTCAGCATCCACAGCCCTCTGGGGCAGAGAATTCCAAAGATTCACAATCCTCTGAGTGAAGAAATTCCTCCTCATCTCAGTCTTAAATGGCCTACCCCTTATCCGGAGACTATGCCCCCTAGTTCTAGACACTCCAGCCAGGGGAAACAACCTCTCAGCATCTACCCTGTCACCCCCCCCCTCAGAATTTTGTATGTTTCAAGGAGATCACCTCTCATTCTTCTAAACTCCAGAGAGTATAGGCCCATTCTACACAATCTCTCATCATAGGACAGCCCTCTCATCCCAGGATAGCATTCCAGGAAGAGGGTATACTGCACAATTTTTCCAGAGGTGGAGGTTAATGGCAATGTTCAGTAACTAATCCTTGTTGGCCTGTACTGGAACAGCTAAAATATTAGTATAAAAATCTGAAATAACAACAGAAAACACTGGAAAAACTCAGCAGGCCAGGCAGCATCCGTGGAGAGAGAAACAGAGTTAACGTTTCAGGTCTGGGACCCTTCATCAGAACTGGAAAAAGCTGAATATGTAACAGATATTAAGCAGGTGCAGAGACAGGAGGGGGAGGAAGGTATTGAAGGAACATACTGTGCTTTTGTAAGAGGCAGGAATGATAAAATGTTGCAAATGAGAATGGCAAAATCATACAGCATGAAAAATGGGGGCAGGGGTTATAGTTTGAAATTGTTGAACTCAATGTTGAGGCCAGAAGGCTTTAAAGTGCCTAATCGAAAGATGAGGTGCTGTTCCTCATATAAAAATATGGTTGACATATCTGTTTTGCTTATGTGGGATATTTTTAATTTTTAAATAACTTTGTGATTGGGCATGTAGGAGGCTCAGAGAGATGTTTACTGCAAGTTTACTTCCAAATAGTTGTTCACTGTTAAGTACTCCTAATTTTGAAAGTTTATTTGAAATGTAATTTTAAAAACTAAACATCATTTGTACGAGTTAGATACACACGCAAGTATGTGAATTGTGTTCTGAAACTTATGAATTCAATGGAAAAATATTAAGTAGTTAGCTAGCTTGTTAGCAGTCAGAGCCACTTCTATGAAAATCTGATACCATTTAAACTAATTCCTTGCATTGTTTGAGTACTTTACCATTTATAAGTAGCATTTAACTTGTTACAAAGTCATGATTTGTTTCTCATTAGGAAGTATCTACATAACCAGCCTTGTTACAGCAAGTCTGTTCACAAGCGCGTTTCTGATTTGCCCTAGTTTATTGTATGCAGGATTCTTTCCATTAATTCTCAAATAAACTTAATATTTTAAAAAGGTACCGAATACTATTTAATAACAACTATTTTATATCCAAATCTGTCTCTTAATTTTAAAAAAGCATTAAGAAAGAATGGCAAAAGAAAAGGCTACATGGCCTTTTGAGCCTGCTCCTTCCCAACAGATCATAGACTCTCGCAACTTATTTACTTTCCCAAGGGAGACGAATAACCATATATAATACTCCCAAGTTAAGAATCTGTGAAATTTCTCCCTACATTAGAAAGTAATTTAGCAAGATATTGATCTAAAATTGCAATCTGCATTATTTGACTGTGACTGGTTGCAATCCGCAGGTGCCACTTCTATGGTCCAAAACTGAAATGCAATAATTATATTCCAACTTTTATTATTCATATTCAAGCTTTTAAGTCTACACCAACACTTATAGCCCACAGTCCTGTTCTTTACTACATATTCATCCAGATCCTTATTTAAAGGGATTAACTGACACAACAATGACTGCTTTTTGATGTAAAAACTATCAGCTTTAGGTGTGTGAATTTTGCATCGGTATGTTCAAGTTCTGTGCAAACAACCCAAGTTACATTTACATTATCTATGCCTTTCAACATTTTGAGCTGGATCATATTCTCATTCAATCTTCATTTTGAATGAAAACAACTTGAATTGTGTGTGCTACTGCTTATAAATTATAAGAGCAAGAATTTTCATGTATAGTGCCTTTAACATAGAAAACTGTCCCAAGAGGTGTAAGGAAAAATGCACACTTAGCCAAAAAAGTAAACATTAGGAGGGTGACCAAAAGCTTGGTCAGAGGTGGGTTTTAAAGAGGGCTTAAAGGAGGAGAGGGAGGTAAAGGGGTTCAGGGAGGTAATGGGTTTAGGGAGGTAATACCAGAGTGTGCACCCTGGGCAGCAGAAGGCATGACTGTCAATTGCTGGGCAAAGGGTGAGGGGGTTGCAGAGAGTCAGGAAAAGAAAAAATATTTGGGGGAGCGGGGACAGGGGAATGACAGGTTGGAGGAGTCGAGGAGGTTGCAGAGATAGGGAGGGGCAATTTAAACACAAGGTCGAGAACTTCAAATTTGAGATGTTGGGGATATGGGAGCCCATGTGGATCAACAAGGACAGGGGTGATGGGTGAGCAGAACTTGGTGTTGCATAGGATACAGGCAGCAGAATTTTGTATGGGTTGAGGATGGAATATTAGAGGCTGTCCAGGAAAGCATCTGGAACTGGAACTGACAAAGGCATGATTGAGAGTTTCTGCAACAGATAGGCTGAGGTGGGGCGGAGGTGGCCGATGTTACAGAGGTGGGAGTAAGCAGTCTTTGTGATAGTGAGGATATGGGTTCTGAAGCTCAGTTTGGGTTGTATACACAACGAGGTTCTGAATGCAAAAGCAAAATGCTGCGGATGCTGGAAATCTGAAATAAAAACAGAAAATGCTGGAAATACTCAGCAGGTCAGGCAGCATCTGTGGAGAGAGAAACAGGTTGTGAATAGTCTGGTTCAGCCTCCAACAGTGGCTGGGCAGGAGGATGAAGACATTGGCCAGGGTACAGAGTTTGTAGGAGGGGCTGAGGACAATGGCATTGGTCTTCCCAATACTAAGATGGAGGAAATTGTGGCTCATCCAAGATGGATGTCTGACAGCACTGAGGCAGTGGAGGGTTCAAAAGAAGAGGTGGAAACATAGAAACATAGAAGATAGGAGCAGGAGTAGGCCATTTGGCCCCTCGAGCCTGCTCCGCCATTCAATGAGATCATGGCTGATCATCCAAATTCAGTACCCTGTCCCTGCTTTCTCCCCATATCCCTTGATCCCTTTAGCCTTAAGAAATATATCTAACTCCTTCTTGAATATATTTAATGAATTGGCCTCAACTGCCTTCTGCGGTAGAGAATTCCACAGGTTCATCACTCTCTGGGTGAAGAAATTCCTCCTCATCTCAGTCCTAAATGGCTTACCCCTTATCCTTAGACTGTGACCCCTGGTTCTGGACTCCCCCGCCATCAGGAACATCCTTCCTGCATCTAGTCTGTCTAGTCCTGTTAGAATTTTATAAGTTTCAATGAGATCCCCTCTCATTCTTCTAAACTCTAGCGAATACAAGCCCAATTGACCCAATCTCTCTTCATACGTCATTCCTGCCATCCCAGGTATCAGTCTGGTGAATCTTCACTGCAGTCCCTCCATGGCAAGAACATCCTTCCTCAGATAAGGCGACCAAAACTGCACACAGTACTCAAGGTGTTGTCTCACCAAGGCCCTGTACAACTGCAGCAAGACATCCTTGCTCCTGTGCTTGAATCCTCTCGCTATGAAGGCCAACATACCATTTGCCTTCTTAACCGCCTGCTGCACCTGCATGCTTACCTTCAGCGACTGGTGCACAAGGACACCCAGGTCTCGTTGCACTTCCCCTTTTCCCAATCTATTGCCATTCAGATAATAATCTGCCTTCCTGTTTTTGCCACCAAAGTGGATAACCTCGCATTTATCCACATTATACTGCATCTGCCATGCATCTGCCCAATCACCCAACCTGTCCAAATCATACTGGAGCTTCTTTGCATCCTCCTCACAGCACACACGCCCACCCAGCTTTGTGTCATCTGCAAACTTGGAGATATTACATCTAGTTCCCTCGTCTAGATCATTAATATATATTGTGAATAACTGGGGTCCTAGCACCGATCTCTGCGGTGGAGAGGTAGAGTTGAGTGTGATCCGTGTACATGTTAAAGCTGACCCTATGTCTGCAGATCACGTCTTCAAGGGGAAGCATGGAGATGAGGATGAGCAAGGATGCCAATGATAGATACTTGTGACTCCTGAGGTGATGGTGCAGTGGCGGGAAGAGAAGATATTGTTAGAGATGCTTTAACCACAATCAGATAGGTAAGAACGGAACCAAGTGAGGGCAGTCCCATTAAGCTGGACAACAGAGAAGAGGCATTGGAGGAGGATCTTGTGATCAACCTTTTCGAAAGCTACAGAGAACTTGAGGAAGACAAGAAAGGATAATGAACCATGGTCACAGTCACAGAGATGTCATTCGTTACTTTGGTTAGCACTATGGGAGGTGGAGAAACCTAATTGGAGGGATTCAAACAGGGAGTTGCGGGAGAGATGGGCACGGATCTCGGAGGCAATAATACATGGAAGGACCTTGGAGAGGAAAGGGAGGTTAGAGATGGGTGAGCTCAGAGGAATCGAGGTAAAGGCAGAGTTTTAAGTTCCATAATTGTCTTCATCAACCTTCTCTGATTACATCAATACAAAAGCAAAATATTGCGGATGCTGGAAATCTGAAATAAAAACAAAAAATGCTGTAAATACTCAGCAAGTCAGGCAGCATCTGTGGAGAGAGAAACAGAGTTAACATTTCAGGTCGATGACCCTTTGTCAGAACTAGAAAAAGCTGGAGATGGAACAGGTTTTTAAGCAAGTGCAGGGGCAGGGAAAGGGGGGAGGGGAGGAAAGAACAAAAGGGAAGGTCTGTGATATGATGGAAGGCAGGAGAGATTAAGAGACATTAAGAGAGATTAAGAGATGGTGCAAGGCAAAACGAGATGGTAATGGGACAAGAAACAAAAGATGGCTCTAGATGAAGTGTAAGTGGCACTGGCAGAATGAAAGACAGCGGCCATGTGGGAGAGAGAAAAAAATAAATAAATGGGAAAAAAAAGGATAGGGGCAGAGGTTATGGTCTGAAATTGTTGAACTCTATGTTGAGTCCAGAAGACTGTAAAGTGCCTAATCAAAAGATGAGGTGCTGTTCCTCGAGCTTACGTTGAGCTTCATTGGAACAGTGTAATAGGCCGAGGACGGTGAGGTCAGAGTGGGAGTGGTGCGGTGAATTAAAGTGACAGGCGACTGGAAGCTCGGGGTCACCCTTATGGACTGAACAGAGGTGTTCCGCAAAGTGGTCACCCAATCTGCGTTTGGTCTCTACGATTTGTAGAGGAGACCACATCGTGAGCAGCAAATACAGTATACTAAATTGCAAGAAGTACAAGTAAATCGCTGTTTCACCTGGAAGGAGTGTTTGGGGCCCTGGACAGTGGGAAGGGTGGAGCTATAAGGGCATGTGTTGCATCTCCTGCGCTTGCACGGGAAGGTGCCGGGCGAAGGGGAAGGGGTGTTGGGGGTGATAGAGGAGTGGGACCAGGGTGTCACGGAGGGAGCGGTCCCTTCGTTATGCTGAAAGGGGAGGTGAGGGGAAGATGTGTTTGGTGGTGGGATCACGCTGGAGGTGGTGGAAATGGCAGAGGATGATCTGTTGAATGTGGAGGCTGGTGGGGTGAAAGGTGAGGACAAGGGGATCCGTATCGTGGTTCCGGGAGGGAGGGGAAGGGGTGAGAGCAGAAGTGCAGGAAATAGAACGGACACAGTCAAGGGCCGTGTCAACCACAGTAGAGGGGAATCTTCAGTTGAGGAAAAAGGAAGACATGTCGGAAGCACTAATATGGAAGGTGGCATCGTCAGAGCAGATGCTGCGGAGACGGAGAAACTGGGAGAATGGAATAGAGTCCTTACAGGAAGCGGGGTGGGAGGAAGTGTAGTCTAGGTAGCTGTGGGAGTCAGTGGGCTTGTAGTGAATGTTTGTCAATAGCCTATCCCCAGAGATGGAGACAGAGAAGTCGAGGAAGGGAAAGGAAGAGTCGGAGATGGACCATGTGAAGGTGAGGGAAGGATGGAAATTGGAAGCAAAGTGAATGAAATTTTCTAGTTCAGGGCGAGAGCAGGAAACAGCACCGATACAGTCATCAATGTATCACAGAATCCCCACAGTGCAGATAGAGGCCATTTCGGCCCATCGAGCCTGCACCGACACATATCCCACCCTATCCCCGTAACCCCATGTATTTAATCCCCCTAACACTAAGGGTCAATTTATCATAGCCAAATCAACCTAACCCGCACATCTTTGGACTGTGGGAGGAATCCGGAGCACCCGGAGGAAACCCACGCAGACACGGGGAGAATGTGCAAACTCCACACGGACAGTCAACCGAGGCCGGATTTGAACCTGGGTCCCTGGCGCTGTGAGGCAACAGTGCTAACCACTATGCCACTTCCGATCGCCTGTCACTTTAATTCTCCGCTCCACTCCCACTCAGACCTCACCGTCCTCGGCCTCTTACACTGTTCCAGTGAAGCTCAACGTAAGCTCGAGGAACAGCACCTCATCTTTCGATTAGGCACTATACAGCCTTCTGGACTCAACATAGAGTTCAACAATTTCAGACCATAACCTCTGCCTCTATCCTTTTTTTTTCATTTTTTTTTTCTCTCTCCCACATGGCTGCTGTCTTTCATTCTGCCAGTGCCACTTACACTTCATCTAGAGCCATCTTTTGTTTCTTAACTTGTCCCATTACCATCTCGTTTTGCCTTGCACCATCTCTTAATCTCTCAATGTCTCTTAATCTCTCCTGCCTTCCACCCTATCACAGACCTTCCCTTTTGTTCTTTCCTCCCCTCCTCCCTTTCCCTGCCCCTGCACTTGCTTAAAAACCTGTTCCATCTCCAGCTTTTTCCAGTTCTGACGAAGGGTCATCGACCTGAAACGTTAACTCTGTTTCTCTCTCCACAGATGCTGCCTGACCTGGTGAGTATTTACAGCATTTTCTGTTTTTATTTCTCTGATTACATGATGGGAGATAGCAACACATAATGTAAGATCGTGAGTTAGTGGCCCTCCTCCCCTTAACCAGCAGTGTGAAGTGTACAGCTCTTAATTTTAGAGGGGGGAATGAGTGTGTTGGTGCCCAAGGAAGAAAGGGAACAGTGGCTGGTGTATTACTTTGCCTGCCGTCGTCTTGCGGCACAGATCTGTAGTTCTGGGGTGAGGGAGTTGGCACTTAGTGCCAGTATCTCTCTCTTTGTCTCCTCAAAGAGGGTTTGGAAATTGGTCTCACTGAAATTGTGAGCTTTTCATGTGCTCCCTTCACAATGCCACTGCCCCTTCTTTGGCTGTCATTGCCAGAGCCTCCAGTGGAAGATATTCTTTTAAAGCACTGGAATTTTAATCATAAAAAAAAAACTATAACAGATTCTACAAGTTTTAAGTGTGAAGTCTTTGTAATAACAGTCTGGGTTTTCATTTGCTACTGTTGTTCGTTCGTCAAAAGTGTGACAAGTACACTTTGATTTACTAATTGTACCAGTTGCACAGTAGAAAAATAGAATGAAGTGGAACACTTGTTAAATAAGGGTTACAGCAAACAAGAATAATTAGCAAACTTTCTTAAGTATGAAGTCAATTTTCTGCATTTGCTGTTTCACATTTTATTTCATAGAAATACATTCTTCATAGAATGGTACAAGAAATATTCAGAAGGTATTCTAGGTAGGAATCATGGGTCATTTTGTGATTAAAGCTTATGATCTAATGCAAAACAAAATCCAACTCTCAGACCGTCTCAAAATATATTATTTAGTTATATTGACTATTTAGCATGAAAAAAGTGGGAATATTATTGACATACTGTTAGATATTTCTAATAGATTAAGGTTCCAAATTAACATCACAAACCCAGAAAAAAATGCATAATTGGGTACCAGCCTCACTAGTGCACCAGGCTTAGGATAGGAAACACCTCGATAAAGGGTTCAAAGCTAAAATATTTGAGGTTCCAAGTTACTAGCTATGTTTCAATAGCAGCATTACATACACTGTAGAAGTATATTAAAACCCATATCGCTCCATAGGTTATATACCTCATCCAGGTGCTTTCAGGCTGCTAGTGTCACAGACAATATAACAAACTCCTCCAATGTCAACACTCAAGTACGTAACACTAGAAAATCGCAATGAGTATTGATCTGGCCACACTGATTGTTCAGAACTTAGGAGTGATACTTCCTGGTTGGTTCTGACCCAAATTGTTAGATTTTGCAGCTTGGTACCAGGCCACCCTACTTTCTTAATGTGCTCTTGGTACAGAATGATCCAAGAATCTTGCTCCATTGAGAATGACTTTTATATCTCATGTAGATACTGCCTATATTGGATGCGTTTTGGAAATTGTTGCCAATGTATTTTTTTTCCTGTTATTTTTCTGGTTTATGTGGGCCTGGTATCAGTATCGCAGTGTTCAATGTTTTCACCAAGGATTTGCTGAAAGATAATGGTAGACATCACTGCATGCTTGGGTGATGCCTGGCAGTACATAAAAGTCCTTTTCAAAATTGGAAGTACTTTGTATTGTGCAAGCAGCAAACAGAGGAGCCGAATGTGTAGCAGTTTAAATGGAGTTCCAGAAAAGAAGAAAGCCAAGCAAACTTAGGACCCTCAACTTAAATAAAGCAAACTAGGGAGACATCCAAAACTGGCCAAGAAGTCACATATTTACACACACAGCAGCGCGATTGCTACTGGCAAGTTTTATAGCATGCTGCAAATTAAATGTGGAAGTTTCACAGCATTGGTACATTCAATTATTCAGCCCTTAAAATTCACACAGACACGTATTATAAATGTTATATTGTACAAAGTGATGAAGCTGAAAATTCCAAAGAAAACTGCTCGGGGGAAAGCAGGAAGTTTTGGCTTTTAAAAATCCATTTGTTAAAAAAAAGTATAATCTAACAGTAACATACATGCACACTTAAATGGAATGAATCATATTAAGGTGCAGTATGCACCTAAGGGCAATGAGTTTTCATTTTTCAGACAAGGCAGTACATGTAATACAATACAAACAGTGGTACTGTAGTCTTTGTGGTACTTGGCTCCAACGCGAAGCCTGGGTGAAAGGAGAAATATCTGAAATCGAGGGGTGACACTGGCTTTAATCAGAAGTAGTATGTGCGATACATCATACTGAAGTCTAAGGAAACACATTGCTTCCTTACACTCAGATGTTAAGCAGAGAAGCATGGCGGAACAAATAATTGTCAGGTAAACTTAGCTTTAGTCACGACGTCACCCCACAAACCTTGTAACATCAATCATGTTACATGAACACTGATGCAACTGAAGAGGAATGTGTGATTCACCAGGATCAGCCCCACTACAATCTCTTTAAAAGGCCAAGAACTACTTTGAAAAGCTTCACTGAAAAAGGAATTAGTTGATCGAGCCTATGCCCCACTGAATGAAAAATGAGGTCAACCTAAATTTAATGTGCAGCATTAAGAAACAGTTTATTCTAACTTATAAGAGGGATTTAACTAAACATTTGATTATTTTTCTAAATCTCTTTAAACTTGTGTAAACCACTACAATGCTCTGAAGTATACTTATATAGTACTGAATTGGACTTTCACATAATGCCATAAATAGAAATAAAACAATACTAGCCACAAAAAATTATGGAGATTTATAATTGCTATAGCAGAAATAAATACATATGCAATGAGCAAACTTCTTAAGCAGTTTAGCAGACTGGCAGACTAACATATATTCATGGAACAAAGGCTCAACAAGAAGTGTTTGGGGCCTAATATCAGTGGGCCGGAACCCCGACAGTTGTGCCAGGATTGTGGTCACTGATTCCTTTCAGTGCTGACCCTGCTGAAGTTTGTGGGATCAGTGGGAGGGCACTTAATTAGCATAGGGAAGGTGAGCGCAAGCATCACTAGAGTTGCACCTCTGGTGCCTGCCTACCCCATGCCCATGGAAACTCAGCTGTTTGTCCACCCTGGAGGGTTCCTCAGGCCCCCCTGACCATATTCCCTTCAGTCCCATGAGCAAAGGGCTCAGCCTTCAAAATAAAAATAAAATCTGACTTTCTTCAGGGGTCTTGCCGGGCCTGGACCCCAACAGTGGGGCCCTGATGTGCCCCTGTTAAGTCTAGTACGCCTCCACTCACCTGGCGTACTGGACTCCACAGAAATGCCAGGTCCCATTCCAGGCTCAGGAGTGGAATGCCCAGCTTAGGGACTCCCCACCACAGGCTCTGCCCCCCACCCCCTGGCCATTATTGCCTTGTAATGGGTAGGCAGAGATTCTGCCGGGTTCCAGACTTGCGGCAGGAGACCAATGGATTCCATGAGGAATTTTGAAGCCTAAGGTGTCAACTTACCCTGTGGTCTCCATATTACCATGGAAAGGCACAGATTTGAATTCTGCCTTGATCCACACTGCTGAGGACTTGATTTCAGCTTTGCTAATGTGCAGGGGCAGCGAACAGAAGCCGGATACCTCCCACAGGAAGGAGGGAGAATCAGAGAAAAAATGGTTCATAGGCCACTGTTGTGTGCCTTCTAGCGACATTGGTGGAAACATGAGATTGGGTCACAAGGCAGCACATCTCTTGCAGCCATCTTGACTGCAAGAGATGTGCTGCCCAGTGAGACCAAGAAGGAATGCAGGGAAATGAGAAAGATTCCCATTGTCTTTAAAAAAAAAAAAATTGCATATGGCTTAAAACTAACAAAACTGTTCAACTTGATTGCATAAATGGACTCATACTGGATTAATGCAGCTTACTTAAACCTCCATACAGAAAAGCCGTTTATAAAATTTCTATGTTTGTTCATACTTTGAAATAATAAAGTATAGTGATCAATAAGGAAAATAGGGTTTTAGGTTATATTGGTAGGACAGTACAATATAAAGCTAAGGATATTATACTTGGGTGCCAAGGCCTTTTCCAAAACGTGCTGCACCCTGTGCTCCCAGATGTCACCAAGCCCCTTCCAGAGCTTCTACTCTCTGGCACCCGTTAAAGAAAATTCTGTTTAAAACATCTCTAACAACAAGAACTTTAATGATGTCTAAACCACATTAACTACAAGCTGAGAAACAGGAATATAGAGAAACATGAGCAGACATTATCGGTCAGACAAAGGCAGCTGGTAACCAAGGACAAATCATGGGTTGCTATGAGATCAGAAGGACTGACTGGTACAGTCTTGAGAGAAGAAACCACGGAGCAGCAGCAAGTAACATACATTATGAGGTAACCCCACTAAACTTTGAACCAACCATGAACAAGAAGGGGTATAGGTATGCCTGAAGGAACCAATCATTGAGATGTGCATGTGAAAATCAGGAAGGAAGTGTGGACACAAAGAATATAAGAATGGAACAATATCTAGCTCCTGCACTACAGCCGGCTGGGACTGGCGGGTCTGAGTCTAATGGAAAGAAGATGTCTAAAGATTCGACTTTGGGTGATCATCGGTCTGGCCAACCGGGGCGCTTAAAGACTCCAGGACAGGTCTAGTTGTGTTTCTTATTTAATCCGTATATTAGTGGTTAAATAAAGATCATCACTGGGTGAGATAGTGTATCCGTGCGTTTCTGTCAAGGCGGATTCAGGTCCGCGAACCCCACTCTAACACCCACTGGGGGAAGGTGTGAAAGGATAATTCATACACCCTCCATACTTCCGGATCCCCTCTCCTGAGTGTTACTCGACTTGGAGCCCCCACCGCACTCCCATACATACACACCCCTGGAGCCTACCCCATCCCAATTCCAATACACCCTACCCCCGGCTGGTGCTCCAAACCACATTACTACCTCACTGCCCATGCTGCCACACACTAGAAGCCTCCAACATAGAACTAACAGGCCATAGTATCTCACCCCATTGCTCCTTGACCCTTCCACTGTGCCGCCAAAACCTGAAAGCCCCTACAACTGCTGGAAACCCAATGTTCTCAATGTTCTCAGACCCATAGTAACGGTTCCAGGCAGGAGACGACCTTTGTCCCACTATTCCTTTGGTGCATTTCTAAAAACCTAGAATTCCATTTGTTGACCAATGGACTCCTCTCTTCAGTATTCCAAAATTCCAAGACACACACCCCTCCAAGAGTTGCCAGATCTCAACACCGCCCCGCCCCCCCCCATCCCACCAAGTGCTACCAGACCTGAAGACCTACCCCAATTAGCTATACTGTCACACCAGCATTGCACCCCCCACACAATTGCTACTCGAACCTCAGAGCCCCCACAGTAACTCCCCTCAGTGCTGCCACAGCCTGGCTCTCTCCAATAACACACCTCCCTGCCACCGTTTCTAATAGACTCCAACATATCTCTGAAACCTGCAAGACCCCATGACCTCCCCCTGCCAACAGCAGGGATCCCCTACTGCTGCCAAACCCTGTAAACCATCCCCCCATCCCCCCTAAATTACTGCCAAACCCTGAGAATCATCAAATCCATCATTCAACACTCCCCCAGTTCTGCCAGCTTCCCCCTGCACAGTACTCCTAGTACTCCTAATGCTACCAAAGCCCAACTCTTCCTCATAACTACTGCAAATCCCAAAAGGTAAGCGATAACAATGAAATACACAGGTAAAGGAGAATATGATAATAATCATCAAGGCCACTAACTTAGTTTTCAAACAAAAATGGAGTCATGGAATTACAGAATTTAACTTATTTAATGACCATAAATCAGTGGCTGCATTCTCAGCAGTTTCTAAGTAGGTACAATTATCTGGATTTGTCTATTTGTAGCAGTAGCCCGAAAAGCACAGGTCAGGTTAACAACCATGCTTCAGACTTGAGACTTTGTGAGGAATTTCATGGGTGATTTGCTAATGTTAGAAATAATTAAGGGCATTAAAATTAATACCAGATATTTTCCATTATCTACTGGATTCTTTAAGACGGAAAGTATTTCAGTGTTGGAGACCAACGGCAAGGATAAAATCTTAGCTTCTTCTCTCAAAAACAAAGATTAAAATTGGAATGAAGTTAAGTCTGTAGTACATGTAGCTGTTCTATAATTGGGTTAGTATGCAATTCACGCACGCTATTAAAAATAAGTTTTGCTGATTAAACAATTGGGGTAAACCAAAGCAGTCAAGAACATGCCTATACAAAAAGTGTTGTCAACAGCAAATTCTTCTCCTATGTTGAATTAATACATTACATTTGAAGATACCACCAATTTGGTGCTCTTTACTTTTTCAACTATAAAAACCATTTTTCACTTTTCAGAAAATAAAGGGGCCTCAATTGTAAGTGCTTGTGGCATTAGGAATTTCTACCACCATCTACACATGATTTATGGTGAAATTAGGAAAGATCACTCAATGGCCTGCTCTGCTATCTATTTAAATAAGTGCTCGCTTCCAGCTTGTTAAATCTGCCAATTCTTCAATGTTTTTCTAGACCTTCCAATATTCAAGAGAAAATCTCCAGATTTTGTAAATGTTAACTGAGACTGCAGAAAGGAAGGGTCGACTTAATACTGACTGACCTTACCACTAATGAGCTTTGCGATGACGCTGTAGTATTAAAAAAGGACCTCCAAGTCAAACAATTATATGGGTTTTGTTATTTTATTCCAGGAGTGCTCAATCCGTGGTATGCAAGCCAGATCTGCCCTGCTTCCCAACTTCAAAGCCAAGAAGCAGCTCTTCTGATTCCTAAACGTTGCTCTGAAAAACCCGTCAGCAGAAACAGCTGATCTGCTGGTGGACAATAAAACAGATAGTGCTGCAGGCTTATATTTACCTTTCTTTCCCAGCAGCACTGCTCTATATCTCCTATTGGGATACTCAGTGCCATGGCTTACTGAGACAAGTCCGGACTGGAGAGGGGAGCAGACTGCTGGCAGGGGAAGGTGAATGCAAGTTTGTGGTGCTCCCGCTGGGAGAACCAACAGCTCTTTTAGTTTCTTTCATTCCCCGGTCGCTGATAATTAATTCTGTCAGCGTATTTTTTAAGAAGTGATTGTCTCTCATCTATATTCACCTCACTCGGGTTGGCTCTCTACTGGAAGCAGGAGAGAGGGATAGTCAGGTTTTTCACGAGCCCACCTTAAAGCAACCCAAGAGTCCTTGAAAAGTCTCACACAAGGCTGCTGTGCCTGAGTATGTCAGCGCCCTTGTCCCCAACTTACTACAGAAAGCCAGCAACCAGAAGACTGTCAGACCTCTCTCCATCTCTACCTTCCCTTTCCATCCAATCTTAAATACAGTGGCTACCAACAGTGCCGTCTCTAACTTGCCTACCAACAGGAGTATTGCTGCTATTGCTTCTAACCAGCCTGAATGCCAATGTTGAGTGCTCCCTGCAATTGCAGAAACAAACAGGAGAGAGATAAAAATAGATTAAGAAAAAGGAACAGAAAAATAAGAAGTGAAAAAAAAGTTGAGAAGCAGAAAAGAGAAAAAACAGAAATGGCAGATAGAGGTGAAAGTTGAGTGACAGAGATAGAAGAGAAGGACAGACACAGAGACAGAAGTGAAGGAGGAGAGACAGAGACCGGAATTTTCCGGGGGGGGTCAGCGGGTGGGATTGGTGGCGGGTCAGGTGGGAAATTTGATTTTTTTGAGACCCCGCTGTCAACCCGCCGCAACGCGCCTTTTCCAATGTCAGGTCAGTCAGCGCTGAGCAGACCCGACAGGTAGCAGCGGGCGACCTAATTAAACTCATTGGCATCTAGTTGATAGTTCATTAACAGGCTTTTTTAACTTATCTTTTCACTTTAACTTCTTGGCCACGGGAACCACACTGTTTGGGGACCACGTCTGTCAACCTGAGGCGGGAGTTCAGTGGCCATTGCTCCAGCTGATTACTTGACAGCTTCAAATGTACAGTAAAAGTTCTCACCTGATAGATCATCACTTTCCTCAACCACAAACTGTTTCTCAGTCCATTTCCAGCACAGATTCTGCAGGCTTTCCACTCTCCATCCACTCTTACCTCATTGGAAGAACTCTCTCACCATTGACAGAATGCTTCTGTCATCTCTACTTCACCTGCCATCTATTCCATCAACATGGGTGCCCTTTATACTGTCTCACCTTGGTCCTCAGAATCCGACCACGATCAGCCCCAACACCAGCAGCACCAGGCACACCAGAAGCACCAACAACAACACCAACCTTCTCCGCAATCACCTGATGCTGCACAGGACACAGGGCATCAGCACCTGACCACATTGCTGCCCAGGAGGCCAGGGATGACCTCACCATGGCCGGATTTACTTCACTTGACGCTGTACACCCTGGCTGCCACTTGATGTGCTAGGTTGGCACCACCCCACACCAACACCATAAAGCATCCCTGCAATGTCCAAGTCATTCCTTTCACACTCACCACCATTGCAGGGGGTATCGTTATGTCTCACCATTCACTGCAACTCACTAAGCCACTTCCAAAGGTGCACTCAAATCTGTCCAAGAATGCAAAATGTTGAAAATAAAGGTTTCAATGTTTGACAGCACATTAACAGAAACTTTACATGAACATTGGATAAAAGAATGATGTCATCAGACCCACTTCCTCTAATTGGACCGGGAAACATGCTGGGCAGGCTTAACAAGCCTGATCAACGGAAAATCATTTTGCAGAGCGGGATGGAGTCAGCAGCGGGGTCTGGACCCGCCACCGACGTCGCCCGCCCTCAGACCCATCAAGGCTCGTAAAATCTCGGCCAGAGAGACAGAAGTGAAGGAGGAGAGACTGAGATAGAAATAAAGGAGGAGACAGAAGTGAAGAAAGTGAAAGTGGCATGGTGCAACAACTCCAAGAGAAGTTGGATGCGTTCAATCATTATTCTGCCTGAATTTCTCAGTTAAATATTAAAAACAATTAAAGTAACAGTTATTTAATTTGATGTATTCATTTGCATTCTGCCAACTGTTCCCTTTGTTTCCGAAATCAGATAAATCATCAAGATAGAAGTAGACAAAAAGTTGATTGAATAAATTTTTCAAAACCCATTTTTCTCATTTAAAAATAACAGTGAAAGTTAATGTACATTTTAAGGCAGTGATAGTCTTTAATATTACTCTACATTTTACATTAACAAACATTTCACAAAAAAAGTATACAGTCGGCTATTACATTTTTTGTTAGAAAATGGATATTACATTTGACTTAGCCTTTTCAGGACACAATATCGAATCACTTACATAAAAATTATGGAATCTAAATTAGATCATTGATTCATTTATTGTTTGCCAGATTGTTTATTATTATTTTGAAGTTTACACGGTGACATCAACTTTTTCCTCCTTTTCGAATCAAGCTCACATTTCCAACAACTGATCTTGTCCAGATTCTTCCTGGATTCTCATCAGTCTTTTTACCAGTATGTTACTAAGTAAAAAAATAAAAGTATATAATCTTAATATCCTCTTTGTGTTGGTTTTATCAGCTCTGTGTCCACAATCTCCACTTAATAACTACCCACACAAGGAAGATATTTGAATAAGTGCAGAAGCACGACCACAACAAAGACTCCCAATATTGGGGTAGATTTTCATTGGGTAGTAATCACTCGCTCTTTATAGAACCCCCGAATGAAAATGAAGCGAGTTAAATAGGGGTGAATGATCTGCCCCACCAGATTACTACACAGGCGAAAAGCCTTTATCCTTCGCCACAAAAGCCTGGTATTGTGGTGATTAAAATGCTCTTTTAAAATATAAGGAGGCCGAGGAAGTGACTGACAGTCAAATATGACAACCATTTATCTCAGCATCTTGATCATACTCTGCAACAAGTGTATGTTCTGTCAGATAACTAAAGCTGCTTTCACATGGTTTTGGAGGGCAACTTGCACTGCCAGTTACAAAAGTGCAAGTCTCACTCAGCTGAGGGCAACACGAATACAAACTTGCGAAGACCGACCACTGGAAAGACCTGGGGGAAAAACTTATAGTCCAACTGGACCGCACCAGTTTTCAGCTAAACTTTGGTCACACAATACAATAAAAATACTCGGCTTTTCCTGTTTTGAAAGTACAGGTTGAGCGTCCCGAATCCGGCAACCTTGGGACCGAGGCCGAGCCGATTTTCGGGTTTTTCTGGACTTCGGAACGTGTTTCTGATGTCTGAAGTCCGGAAACGCCCGAGCCCAGGTTGCGATATTTCCAGACTTCGGACATCAGAAACACGTTCTGAGTCCGGAAATGCCTGGGCCCAGGTTGCGCTATTTCCGGTTTTTGGTAAGCCTCCCTCAGGGTATCCGGATTCCAGAACATTTTACGGATTCCGGACCCCTGCCACCAATCGTCCTGGAGTCCGGATTCCAAAACTCCGGATTTGGGACGCTCAACCTGTAGTCTGAATTCAACTTTCACACTCCATATTTTGTTTATTATTATTGTCAAACAATTTCAATAAAGATAACAAAACATAAAATAAAAACAAACAATATGAAATTAATGACTAATATGTTTGAAGTTGTAGACGTACAGTTTGTTAACAAGAAGATGCGGAGGAATGAGAGCAGCCTGTCATTAGATAGGGAACTAGCCAATTCTTCACATTAATAATGTGGTGAGAAGTCGACAAGTCATGGTAGAATTTCACAAGTTTCAGAGTTCATTGAAATGTTATCCAAAATACATGAGCTAACGCAGACTAACTGGTGCCATTTTTTTTGCAAATGAGAGATGCTGGTCTGTCATTAAGTGAAAGTAATAGATGGTTAGGTCGGAAAATATATGGTGTGGTTTCTAATGTCATATGCTCTACAAACAGGGTGGTGGGTCGTGTAGGCGGGAAATACATTTTATAGTTCTTGAGGGTACTAAATTTTACAAAATTACATTAAATTACACAGACGGAGGAAAGGCCTAGCACGTCAAACATCTTTTATTTGTACTTTGGAAAAGCAGCAGTAACACGTTACTATCCATTTAAGTTTCCTATGGAAAAAGCAGCATTCATGCACTAATCGTAGTCAAGAAAGGAAACTGTAACAGCTGGCTATCTGCACCATTGCTTTCTTTCTAAGTTATTGTTACTCCCTATCCCCCTCCCACCAGCAGATATCAAAGCACAGTAGTATTTTACAAGTTTATGAATAGACAACGCCAATAACTCAGTATTTGGTAACTTGAAAACAAGACCTTGTAAGTAAGAAAAGGAGAAAGGAAGGGCAACTCCATGAGGGCATCTTTTGTCCAAACCCTAAACAAATAAAGGCTGCCATACATAAAAGTCCACGATCAATCACCTGGCTGAGTTTCCACAAGCAGTGGCAGCCTGCCTTCATATCTCAGTCAAGTGACAGCGAGTGCTGCTAGGTTATTTACTCTGGGCATTAACACAGCTGAGCCTAATCCTGACCTCATCCAACATCGACACACATGTACTTGCAGCAGAAGTCATTGAACAGTTGTCAAGGGCAGGAACCAGGTCCATTTTTTTCTCTTCTATAACACAGAAAGACTAAAAGGGCTGGATTTTGATACTGGGGCGGGTTGGGGTCGTGTCATCCACATTTCGTGTTATCCACCCGCCTGCAATTGGATGTGGGAGATTGATGCAATTTTCACCTAATTGGGCAATTGAGTTCCAGCATGTGGGAACCCATGAACCAATTAGTGGTTTCAGTCTGAAAGTCGCCTCTGATGATGTCATCATTGTTGCTGCATTGCAGGTCAGAGACTGCCTGGCCTTTGCTGTGAGAGGACCTGGATGCAAAATGAGCAGCATCTGAGAGAGAGAGCGAGAGCGAGAATTTTTTTTGCATTCAGGTCCTCTCACAGCAAAGGCCAGGCAGTCTCTGAAGACATTCAATGCAGCAGCATCAGAGGCGACTTTCAGACATAATACTACTACTACCTTCATCACATCTCCGTTGTAATAGTGGACCTGCAGCTGATAGTCAGTTATCCACTTGTGCTCCCGCCAGGTTTCACTGGCGTGTTTCAGATCAGGCGTGCTTCACGTGGGAAAAGGGTTAAACTAGCTAAAAAGTTTCAAAATGGCATTACAGAGCCAATTTAGGGCTTGTTAAGGGCTTTAATGGCCTCTCCCGCCTCTTGGAGGCGGGACGGAGACGGGACCACCGCACACAATTTCATCAAAATTGCGTGGAGGCGGAATGGAGGCGGGATCGGGTCCGCCCGCCACTTTTTGCAATTTTAACCCCCCCACACGCCTCCAAACCCACCTCCACGGGTCTATGAAAATCCAGCCCAAAGTAACTGTAGCTCCCCAACTGCTGGCCAGACTGCAATACATTCGCATCACACGTCAGAGACTTTTCTAATTTTGTGGCTCAGATGTGGTATCTGTGATGATACTTAAGGGGTTACATATCAGTTTACTCTCAGAAAATGGCTCAGCTTGTTTTGATACATAATAGGCTAAGAACAAACATTGTGTGTGCAACAGGTATACAAAGAAGGAGCCAAGCCATTTAATTCAAATGCAGCCAAATGTGGGTTTTGTTTGAATATATGTCTGATTGGCAGCTATTTTTGAGGTTAAGAAATAGATGTTTAAATTTCCTTTGTCCCAGTCAAAGTTTGGAAGTAAATCTCAGTCAATTGTCCCAATTGCGTAGTCCTTAAGTACCATCACAGACACCACCTCTGAAACCATCAGAGACAGATGCCGTAGATGCTCAGCAGGGAACATAAGGTTAATATTCAGGGCCAAAAACAGAAAATGCTGGTAACACTCAACAGCTCAGTCAGTGTCTGTGGAGAGAACAGATAAGTTAACATTTCAGGTGTAGTCCCTTCGTCAGAACAGAGGAAAGGTCTACACCTGAAACATTAATGTAACTGTTCTCTGTACAGATGCTGACAGACGTGCTAAGTGTTTTCAGCATTTTCTGTTTCAGATTTCCGGCATCTGCAGTTTTTGCTTTTTGTTAATGGTCAGGGACCTGTACCAGGTCCAGTTTACCTTGAGGTTTAGCACAACAGACATGACAATTTGTTATTTTCTATATTCTGAAGAGGGATAGTTAAGTCTGTTGCTACTCTAAATTTGCAGTGGCATTGCATTATTCACTACTGTTTAACAAATTTGTTTGGCAGTTTATAGCCAAAGCCACCATCTAGTGGAGTATCTATTCAGTCACGGAATATCATGTGAGGGCATGTGATAAAACCACTACACCAAAATACAGTGAGAAGGCTTTTCTGTTCATCTCCTGGAATTGGTATAAATTGCCCAGATATCGGGAAGGTAAAAGCACACTCCAGATCAGAGAGAGCAAAGGCTCATCTGAGTGGCCTGAGGTGCTGCATCAAGGAAACTGTCTGGAATAAAACCCCCAAAATGTAACACATACCTCCTCCAGCCATACTCCACTATAGACACAGCACATCAGTAAAGGTCACAATTATCGTTCACAGTGGTTTACCGTGGAAAATTATTTGGCCCACTGAGAATTCGTCAAAGGGAAAGGGTTTAGTCAGTCAGCTGCTCTCAAACAAAATGAAATCAAAGCAGACACAAGAATGTCAAGCAAAACTATCTTGGTTATGATGGTCCCTTGAAATTCAACCTTCATCAGCTGACAATGTGGAAATGTTAGAGGAAGCAAATTTTACATTTGTAGGAAGCGTGCGCTATACGCAAGATTTTAATGTGTTAATTTTGGGATACATTGAAGGCAGGTTTGTCCTAAAGTTTTAAAAACAACCCATTTCTAAAAATATTTTTAACACATAGCTAACACACATTAGTCCCTTTATCCTGCTTTTCCAGTGGTTAAAGCAGTACATTAAGAACACTTGACCGATAAGAATGAACTTCTAACAGGACTTCACTGCGCGTCTCTTACATCCTCCACTCTTGAAAAGAAAAACAAAAAAAAATTCTTGTAATTACTTACTTTAAGACACCAGCAGGAGAAAAGTAATATTTGACCTTCTTTAAGGAGTGAATGGTGATTGGCATTTCTGAACCAGGGTTTAATGTAGCTAAAAAGGGAAGCTGTGGCTCACAATCAAGGCCATTTCTAAGGTTACCAAAACAAACATTGCAACTTCCATTGTCTTAAGTAATGATCCACTTTTAAATGTAAAACAGTAACAAGAGTGCTGAGAACCCAGCTTGTTAATTTTAGACTCATTAATAAATGTATTTTTTCATGCGTTACTAGGAATGAAGGAGTCAATCTCTACTAATTGAAACTATCCACCCTTTTGTTCTACCCTCCTTGACGTCACTATTAAGTCAGTAATACTTAGTTCTCAGTACTGTGACATGTTTAGACAGCCTAGAGTAAACACGCTCACAAATGATTTCCAGTACAAAAATTTGGTTGAACTGTTTGGAGACAGGTTTAAAATTGCACCGATTGGGTTTTCCAACATGACATCATTGGCACACCCTGGCAGGTCTAACTCAGAATTTTTTTTTCTAAATAGACTGTTTTAACCCCACAATGTTCTTTGTGTTTTAAGAATTAGTAGACCTTATTTAAAAAGAATTACCATTTTTTCTGTCCCTCGCCAAGTTTTCTTCTCCCCTCCAGTCCAGAGGCACTGAGTCCTCTCTGGAGTGAAGTTCCACAGGCAGCCAAGTTACATCACTCAAGTGGCCATGACTTCATCATGAGCTTTTACTGTGAGTGTCAGCAGGCTGGTCAACTGTAGGAAAATCACTGTCCTCACCCAGCATCTTCCCAGCTATCAGTCTATGCCACTCTAAAATTGGTTCGAGGAGTGGCTCTCCCTCTATTCTTCCCTCCCTCTGTTCCTGTGGAGACATACCCATATCCCACAAGTACATGTACAGTGTGTTAGCACTCCAACATAGTGTGCCACAACACCACCCCTTTTTTGTCAATTTTTTCCCCCCCTCAACCTTCCCCCCTTTGTTGTGGCTCCTGTTGGGATAAGGCTCTATGGAAAGGAGCAGCCCTTAGTCTTAAGTAGCAAGTGAATGCTTACATCCAAGCCCATTCTTATGCTCATCTTGTATCCACATATGCAAACTTTCAGGGGAAGTCACCAGATAACTATTAGGATTGAGAACCATGGCAGATTTTTTTTCCCCCATTCTTTGTCCGGAATGCTAAGTGTCCCACTGTCATTACAATATAAATGCCTCCTTTTCAGCAGAGGACATGCTCCCTCCACTGAGATGGTTCAAACCACTTGGTGCTGTCATGTCCAGAGAATGCTGCTGGTCCCTTCTTGCCCCCAAGTTTCAAAATTTGCAAACTGAAAATAGATATTTCAATTTATACCAAATTACTTGGCAATTATATTTGTGCATCTTGTTACTAGTTGCTTTTTTCTATATGAGAATAAATGTTGGTCCAATATATGGATGATGGGGAAATGTTGGAAAAATATTCCACCTTTACTGGATTACAATACCTGTAATATGTGCAGATATTATGGCAATTGACAAGTTTTTGTAAACAACATAGTAGAAGCCATAACTGGTTAACCTCAGTGCAAACCAAATAATCGACCACTCTGTCTAACAGATATCATAGCAGACTGGGTGACCGCTTTGCGGAACACCTCCGTTCAGTCCGTACGGGGGACCCCGAGCTCCCAGTGGCCTGTCACTTTAATTCACCGCTCCACTCCCACTCAGACCTCACCGTCCTCGGCCTCTTGCATTGTTCCACGGAAGCTCAGCGTAAGCTCGAGGAACAGCACCTCATCTTTCGATTAGGCACTTTACAGCCTTCTGGACTCAACATAGAGTTCAACAATTTCAGATCATAACCCCGGCCCCTATCACATATCCTTCATTCTGCCAGCGTAATTCACAATTCATCTAGAGCCATCCTTTGTTCCTCAACCTGTCCCATTTCCACCTCCTCTTGCCTTGAATATCTCTCAATGTCTCTTAATCTCTCCTGCTTTCTATCCTACCACTGACCTTCCCTTTTGTTCTTTCATCCCCTCCCCCTTTTCCCAGCCCTAAACTTGCTTTAAAATCTATTTAATTTCCTGCTTTTTTCCAGTTCTGACGAAAGGTCTTCGACCTGAAACGTTAACTCTGTTTCTCTCTCCATGGATGCTGCCTAGCCTGCTGAGTTTTTACAGCGTTTTCTGTTGTTATTTCGGATTTCCAGCATCCGCAGTATTTTGCGATCGTATCATAGCTGACTGTTCCATTTGCAAACATGGCATTTCAGTCAACTGTGAGACAAAGCTCTGATTGCATGTTGCAGAAGAGCTCAGTCTCCCAGGAGAAAAGTAATATTTGACCTTCTTTAAGGAGTGAATGGTGATTGGCATGAAATTAGTGCTTGCATTTCTGAACCAGGGTTTAATGTAGCTAAAAAGGGAAGCTGTGGCTCACAATCAAGGCCATTTCTAAGGTTACCAAAACAAACATTGCAACTTGCATTGTCTTAAGTAATGATCCACTTTTAAATGTAAAACAGTAACAAGAGTGCTGAGAACCCAGCATTGAAGTGTCAGCAGGCTGGAGATATTGCCGATTCAGGTAGGCATCTATTCCATTTCCTGCTTTTTTGCCAGTTCTGGCGAAAGGTCTTCGACCTGAAATGTTAACTCTGTTTCTCTCTCCACGGATACTGCCTGGCCTGCTGAGTTTTTCCAGCGTTTTCTGTTGTTATTTCGGATTTCCAGCATCCGCAGTATTTTGCTATCGTAAACAGAACAGTCAGGTGTGAAAGTCAGTTTGTGCTCTCTCTAGCCTATAGGTACTTCAGAGGACTTTGAGACTCAGCGCAAATAAAGCCAAGTCTCACAACTGACTAAAATGCCAGCTGACGAAATAGTAGCGGTCCTATCTAAGCAATGGATGGAATTTAGCCTTCCTGCTATACCATCAGGTTGTTCCATATTAAATCAAATAAAACTCTATGAACCAGATGTCTCACTTACATGAATAAAATTAACACGTTTAAAAATTGGTTAGAAAGGAGAAAACAGAAAGTAGGAGTTAGGGGCAGTTTTTCAGAACGGTTGGAAGTGGGTTGTGGTGTCCCTCAGGGTTCAGCTCTGGGCCACTTGCGTTCACTATGTGTATCAATGATTTGGGTATAGGCCTAGAGGGAGGGTGTCGAAGTATGAGGTACAGTTAATTCTTTAGGAGACCAAAAGAAAATACAAAGGGATATTGAAAAGATGGGGGAATGGGCTAAAAAAGTGGCAGAATGGCATTCAATGTCAGTAAGCGTGAGGTACTGCATGTTGTTGCAAAAAAACGATACAGTAATTATATTGTGAATGGAAGCAAGCTCGGTGTTGTGGAAGCGCAGAGGGATTTGCAGAGACACAGGTTTACGTAACATTAAAGGCAGCACCTCAGGTTGATAAGGCTGTAGAAGAAGCTAATAGGATTCTAGGCTTTATCTCAATAGATATAGAATATAAAAGCCAAGAGGCATTGATGAATCTAAATGATGAAGGCAGGAGAAATTGCTTGTGAGGCTGTGGAACTCACTTCCTGGGTTAGTGCTTGAGACAGAAATTATGTCAACATTCGAGATTAGTTTGGATAGGTGGATGATGGAAAAGGGGCTGAAGGGATATGTGAGCAGTAAATGTGATTGGAACTATTAGCTCACATGGAGGGTAATCTCTTACATTTAATCTTGCATCTGATTGGGCCAAGTGGCCTATTTTTGTGTTGTAACTTTTATGTATTTCTATGACCCCATGGTGCTATTAAATCCGATTCCACTTCAACTTGTAGCTCAGGTATTAGGTTTTAATAAGTATTGAAAATACCACTTACTTCCAATTGTTTTTTTTCAATCCATTAGTAGTAAGCATTTACCTTTGAGTTGAATCTAGATAAGAAAATGTACCATTATCCAAATGAGCTTTAATGCAGTGTTATTTTCTGTCTCTATGAAGCCAAAGTTCCTCAGCGATTCAGGCAGCCTGTCACTGTCACTTCGGTGAGAGTCTGCTGGAATGACTGAAAACTTCGCCGACACCCAGATACACAGGATCTCGGCCACAAGGCAAAGTTTCTGGGACGGAGCCTCTGCTTGCTCTTACATCAAGGGAACTCTGTAAGCTCCAGCCACCTGGCTCACAGGACCTGGTGTAATTTTGGAGGCTGGTATGCCAAGGAAGAAGCAGCATGCTGGCCTCTTGAAGGACAGAAGTAGGCCTCACTGGGGGGCAGGGAGGGAGATTCAGACTGGAATTGTGGCCTGAAAAATCCAGCCCAATTACAAAGGGGGCTATGACAGCCCACTTACGTAGGGGGCTACGGGAGGGCACCCAAGTGTTTTCTGGGGGCAGATTCAGTACCCAACCCTCCTGGAATAGACAAGTTGCATCGGACTTTCCAGACTGTGTGGCAATGTAGGCACCCGAGATGATACCTCAATGGTGCGAGTGCCTGTTGACCCCATGCTAATAAGGTACCTTTTCCAAGAAGGGTCGGTGCTGGAGGTCACCAGCGAGCATAATCTCATCATAAGTGCTAGGATTGTGGCCCATATAATTTCAGTAGCTAAATTTAGCACTTTGAAGGTAGAACAGTAATCTGCAGTACTTTAGCAGTCGTTTAATTTGAGTGTATTAATTTATCTCATTTAAACTGCTTGAACTGTCAGGCTTAGTGTTACTCGCAGCTACCTTGACGAACATATTGTTTAAATAAAGTATGTGCATGTTTTAAAAATAACAAAAATGTGATGGCAAAATGATTTTATATAATTAGTGAATTCTTATACTGGGGAATGGAACATTTTTTTTTTACAATTTATCAGCATAAATGTCAGGCACAACATAAGACAGATGTAGAGTAAAATGGGTAGAAATTCATCTGCTGCGTAAGGATTGCGTGCCCCAACTGAGAGGCCCAGGGCCAACCCCAAATTGGGCCTCGAGCCTCATTAACATTTATGCGTGTGCTGCTGGCACTAGTGTGAATTTATTATTGCCCACCCCAGCCTTCCTTCTGGCCTCTCTGAATAAGATTGCCAATTTAGTGCCAATTAGTGTTGAATTATGGACAGTGTGTGCTGTGAACTCATGCTTACTGGAGACTCAGTTCAATTAGCACCTTTATAGCCAGAAAAGGAGACTTTCATCCCATCAATCTGGGCCAAATTCAAGTCCAAGTAATATGTCTTAGTCCGCTGCACCACCCAATCTCAAACAGCATGATGTTTATGGGTGCATTCACACTAAGTTTACTATTGGCGTGAAGCAGTTTCGACTTCACACCAACACTAAACTTGTGTAGGGTAAATAGGATGTTAGGGTTCAAACGGACTCCATACTGAAGCGGACTTATACTCCCTCCTCCACGAAGTCTCATTCCTGTTTGCTCCCATGTCAAGTCAAGCATGAATTCCAGATTTAGACAGCATTTATACTATAAATGAACTGCTGATGTGTAGTGAAACCATTTCACACACACCTGTAGTGTAAATGTACTCTATAATGTATATATATCTGGATAGTGACATCCTTATCACAATAAAGGTCCTGTATCTGAATTCATGGTTTCCAAAGATGGGTGAGTGAAGCCATGATCAGATCAATTCCATGCTACCAAAGTTGCTGCTCACAGGAACAGAACTTTCACAAAGCTGTGATATTGTTCTATTTTACTGTGATAAGGCAGATATAAAAATTCATGCAAGTAACTGTTACCTATTAAAAAAAACATGGTGGAAAGCAACAGTTATTTAAAAGAAAACATGTCACTCTTCACCCCAATTTATGACACTGTGAGTGGCAAAAACTAGGGTCAAAAAACGTAGGTCAGTTGTGCAATATACCCACCAGAATTCATGCTTCTAGTCCTTAATGTCAGCAACCAAGAAGCTTACATCTTCTAAACTAATCAGGTTAGAATTGTGGCCTTTAATGTAGAAATAAGGTACATCAGCTCCATTATACCTGTGGACTTTTTCTTCCATTGTCAGACACTTCAGTTTTAACAAGGATCGGATTTGGTTGCCCATCTTAAGTGGTCTCTACTGTACTAGTTAATTTAAATTTTGTTATAATGAATTGCACTTTCTATACATAATCCACAAATAGAGTATCACACAGATGTTACCGAGCAATGCTACAGTGCAAACTAGCACGATCATTTATGTTGTCCTGGAAGCATTTAGTTCAAACTTACAATTGTATAGCTCTGTGCCAGGGATGTAGTTTTTTTTTAAAAAAGGAAATGGATTAGCAGGCACAGAAGCAATAAATCCAGAGAAACTGAAAACAGTTAATTCTCTCCTCATTCACATATATTTAATGGCTGCCTTATAAAACTGTTTTTCCCATTAATGGATTGCATGCCATGAACAAAACTTCCTTTCAGAAAATCTATATGCTTAAAAATGATGTCACTTTTAAATACCATAATCTGAAAAGCAATTGCACATGTGAATAACCACAAGGCAAATCAAGGGCAACAGCTACCGTAAAATCCAATGTATAAGTTGCTCCTCAATTTTACAATCATCACTTCAGTAAAATATTATAACCTCGAAATTACTGTCGCCAACATTAGTCAAAAAATGTTAAATGTCACAGAACATTCCTTTGTCCGTTACTTTAATGCAAGCATCAATTCATTTTAAATGGGTTAGTGCCCCTGCTAAAATAGCGAACAGAGGAATTTCAGAGAGTCATAGGGCAGAATTTTCATTGACCCGTGGAGGCGGGTTTGGAGGCGTGTGGGGGGTTAAAATAGCAGATTCGGGGGTCCCGAACCCATCCCGCCCCCAACCCGCCTCCATGCCAGTTTCACAGGAGGCGGGTACCCAACCTGTGCTGGGACCCGCCTCCCCGAGGCGGGAAGGGGATTAGTGCCAATAAACTGCCTGTTAACAGGCAGTTTTTTGCCTAATCCCTATTTTTAGCCCTGAAGTGTGGGCTTCCCGACAGGTCCAAACCACGCCGATTTATCGAGGCGGACCGTCGGTCTGGAGGGCTTGGAGGGGTCGAGATGTCCGGTGTGCAGGTGAGTGATGGGTGCATGAGTGTAGAGGTAAGTGTGTTTGGTGTGTGTAAAGTGTTTTAAGAACTTGTACTTTGTCCTGCAGGCTTCCTTCCTTCAGTTCTCGGGAGTCCCTCAGTTCACCGGCACAGAAAGCAGAATGGCCACGGAGCTGTCAAAAGCTGCAGTCTCTGCTTTCTGTGCTGGATTGATTTCTAACTGAGTCTAAGTACAGGGACTCACGTTAGGAATCATATTGTCAGTGTTTGGCAGCTTCACAGAGCTGTCAAACGCTGAAATTTCATCTGTCAAAAGCTCTTGACAGATGAAATTACAATGGCTGATGTCACCTGTATCCAAGGGACCCTTGATTGGCCTGCTAAGCCTGCTGGGCGGGCTTAACAAAGTCAATCAAGGGAAAATACAGTGGGTTGGCCACAAGTCGATGGAGGCGGGACTACAACCCAAAAAGTGGGAGTCCCGCCTCCATCACGTACCAATTGACAAAATCCAGCCCACAGAGTTATACAGCACAGAAAGAGGCTTTAATTGGAGCTAGCCTTGCACGAACTTGGACTCCCTGCTGAGCGTCATAGAGTTATACAGCACAGAAAGAGGCCCTTCGGCCTATCGTGTCCGTGCGCAGCCATCAAGCCCTGTCTATTCTAATCCCATTTTCCAGCTCTTGGTCCATAGCCTTGTATGCTATGGCGTTTCAAGTGCTCATCTAAATGCTTCTTGAATGTTGTGAGGATTCCTGCCTCTACCACCCTTTCAGGCAGTGAGTTCCAGATTCCAACCACCCTCTGGGTGAAAAAGTTTTTCCTCAAATCCCCTCTAAACCTCTTGCCCCTTACCTTGAAACTATGCCCCTGGTTATTGACCCCTCTACTAAGGGGAAAAGTTCCTTTCTATCTACCCTATCTATGCCCCTCATAATTTTGTACACCTCAATCAGGTTCCCCCTCAGCCTTCTCTGCTCTAAGGAAAACAACCCTAGCCTGTCCAGTCTCTCTTCATAGCTGAAATGCTCCAGCCCAGGTAACATCCTGGTGAATCTCCTCTGCACCCTCTCCAATGCAATCACATCCTTCCTATAGTGTGGCGACCAGAACTGCACACAGTATTCCAGCTGTGGCCCAACTAGCGTTTTGTACAGCTCCATCATAACCTCCCTGCTCTTATATTCTATGCCTCGGCTAATGAAGGCAAGTATCCCATATGCCTTCTTAACCACCTTATCTACCTGTCCTGCTGCCTTCAGGGATCTATGTACATGCACACCAAGGTCCCTCTGATCCTCTGTCCTTCCTAGGGTCCTACCATTCATGTGAAAACGTTCAGCATCTATCAACTGCTATCACCAACAGCAATTTGTAGGCTCATAACTCTTACCACTATAGAAATTATGCCTATATATTGAGAGAACTATCACCATGCGTGAAAGTGCTACTTATACACCAGCAACAACAACATCCAGTAAAATGTTAGCGATCAAAAGAAAAGTTATGAACGCTGGAAATGCATAGCAAGATGGTCAGCATCTGAAAAAAAATTTCTTTAAGATGCTGACTAGCCAGCTTTTTTGTTTTGCTCTACCAAAATGTAAAATATCTATTAACAGCACCAAACAACACACTAGTTCGACTTTGCAGAAAGCAAAATGAACTGATAAACACAGTCATCAATGAGTTGGTAAAGGTTGACAAAGCAAGTGCTATACTGTGAAACACTTTGGGACATCACTCTTGCCTGTATATAACGTTACTAAATGTACAAAATGAGAAGTAACTATGGACAAGTACCTACTCCCGAGGTCCCCACCATCACAGAAGCCGTTCTTCAGCCAATTCGATTCACTTCACATGATATCAAGAAACGGCTGAGCGCACTGGATACAGCAAAGGCTATGGGCCCCGACAACATCCCGGCTATCGTGCTGAAGACTTGTGCTCCAGAACTAGCCGCGCCTCCAGCCAAGCTGTTCCAGTACAGCTACAACACTGGCATCTATCCGACAATGTGGAAAACTGCCCAGGTATGTCCTGTCCACAAAAAGCAGGACAAATCCAACCCGGCCAATTACCGCCCCATCAGTCTACTCTCAATCATCAGTAAAGGGATGGAAGGTGTCATCGACAGTGCTATCAAGCGGCACTTACTCACCAAAAACCTGCTCACTGATGCCCAGTTTGGGTTCCGCCAAGACCACTCGGCTCCCGACCTCATTACAGCCTTGGTCCAAACATGGACAAAGGAGCTGAATTCCAGAGGCAAGGTGAGAGTGACTGCCCTTGACATCAAGGCAGCATTTGACCGAGTGTGGCATCAAGCAGCCCTAGTAAAACTGAAGTCAATGGGAATCAGGGGGAAAACGCTCCACTGGCTGGAGTCATACCTAGCACAAAGGAAGATGGTTGTGGTGGTTGAAGGTCAATCATCACAACCGCAGGACATCGCTGCAGGAGTTCCTCAGGGCAGTGTCCTAGGCCCAACCATCTTCAGCTGCTTCATCAATGACCTTCCCTCCAACATAAGGTCAGAAATGGGGATGTTCGCTGATGACTGCATAGTGTTCAGCGTCATTCGCAACTCCACAGATAATGAAGCATTCCATGCCCGCATGCAACAAGACCTGGACGACGAGCAGGCTTGGGCTGATAAGTGGCAGATAACATTCGCGCCACAGAAGTGCCAGGCAATGTCTATCTCCAACAAGCGAGAGTCTAACCACCTCCCCTTGACATTCAACGGCATTACCACTGCCGAATCCCCCATTATCAACATCCTGGGGGGTCACCATTAACCAGAAACTTAACTGAACCAGCCACATAAATACTGTGGCAACAAGAGCAGGTCAGAGGCTGGGTATTCTGCGGCGAGTGTCTCACCTCTTGACTCCCCAAAGCCTTTCCACCATCTACAAGGCACAAGTAAGGAGTGTGATGGAATACTCTCCACTTGCCTGGATGAGTGCAGCTCCAACAACACTCAAGAAGCTCAACACCATCCAGGACAAAGCAGCCCGCTTGATTGGCACCCCATCCACCACCTTAAACATTCACTCCCTCCACTACTAGCGTACCGTGGCTGCAGTGTGTACCATCTACAAGATGCACTGCAGCAACTCGCCAAGGCTTCTTCGGCAGCACCTCCCAAACCCGCGACCTCTTCCACCTAGAAGGGCAAGGGCAGCAGACGCATGGGAACACCACCACCTCCAAGTTCCCCTCCAAGTCACACACCATCCTGACTTAGAAGTATATCGCCGATCCTTCATCGTTGCTGGGTCAAAATCCTGGAACTCCCTCCCTAACAGCACTGTGGGAGTACCTTCACCACACGGACTGCAGCGGTTCAAGAAGGCGGCTCACCACCACCTTCTCAAGGGCAGCTAGGGATGGGCAATAAATGCTGGCATTGCCAGTGACGCCCACATCCCATAAACGAATTAAAAAAAAATGAATTCGGATTACGTAGGATATATAGCCCAGAAACAGGCCATTCGGCCCAACCAGTCCATGCCGGCGTTTATGCTCCACTCAAGCCTCCCCAGTCTTTCCTCATCTAACTCTGTCAGCATAACCCTCCATTCCCTTCTCCCTCATATGCTTGTCTAGCCTCCCCTTAAATGCATCTATACTATTCGCTTCAAGCACTCCCTGTGGTAGCGAGTTCCACATTCTCACCACTCTCTGGGTAAAGAAGTTCCTTCTGAATTCCCGATTGGATTTCTTGGTGACTATCTTATATTGATGGCCTTTAGTTTTGCTCTTTCCCCACAAGTGAAAACACTCTCTCTGTATCTACTCTATCAAAACCTTTCATAATTTTAAAGACCTCTATTAGGTCACCCCTCAGCCTTCTCTTTTCAAGAGAAAAGAGACCCAGCCTGTTCATCCTTTCCCGATAGGTATACCCTCGCATTTCTGGTATCATCCTTGAAAATCTTTTGTGCACCATCTCCAGTGCCTCTATATCCTTTTTCTAACATGGTGACCAGAACTGTACGCAGTACTCAGTGTGGTCTAACCAAGGTTCGATACAAGTTCTCCTCACTGGTCTCTGAATTTGTTTCCTCTGTATTAGATCATCGTAATTTATAGGTCTCTTCTGTACATTGACTTCCTGTCCGGCAACGCTTCAATTTTAAAATTCTCATAGTTGTTTTCAAATCCTTCCATGGCCTTGCCTCTCCCTATCTTTGTAACCTCCTCCAACCTCACAAGTCTCCGAGATCTCTGCACTCCTCCAATTCTGGCCTCTTGCACATCCTGATTTTAATTGTTCCACCATTGGCAGCCTTGCTTTCAGCTGCTGAGGTCCTAAGTGCTGGAATTCCCTCTCTAAACCTCGCTTCTCCTTTCAGACGCTCCTTAAAACCTACCTCATCTGTCCTAATTTCTCCTTCTGTGGCTGAGTGTCAAATTTTGTTTGATAATGCTCCTGTGAAGCACCTGGGGACGTTTTACTACGTTAAAGATGCTATATAAACGCAAGTTGTTGTTGCTGTAGGAAGAGCCGTCCTTTCTGTGGGTTTGCTTCACAAACAAAGGAACAATTTGGTTCGTTTCCCCCTTCTCCCACCCAGAGTACTATTTGATGGAATGTAAAAAAAAAACGAAAAAGGTCTCAGATGGTACTTAACTGGACAAATAGCTTTCCTGTTAAATAATGACAATAATATATATCAACACAAATAAAATAAGTAATGTTAGATGTCAGAGAATACTAATTTTAGGAATGGTTAAAACTCAACATTATCAGGCATATCTTGACCCAAACTTGCCTGCTTTGGCACTTCCTTCTTCAGGTCCTTTTGGTGCAGAAGACCTTGTTTATTTCAGAATAAATTTGTGTTAGATGCCATCTCATGTTGGTATTGCCAATACTGGATGTTTTGTAATTTTGATATGTCACATTTTTTCCCCTTTATTGTTTGTTTCAACGGTTTGAAACTTATTTTGACTTAAGAAAATCTTTAAATAAATGTTTTTAATAAAAGGGTTACGATTCATCACATCCTTAATGGATTATGACATGATCTTGATTAGAAACTATTTCAGGCTTAAATATAAATTGGCACTGTGCCACCTGCTCAAAACCAAACAGCCTTTAGTTTATATGAGATATTCTCTGGCACAATACATAACATCTGCAATTCTGAATATTGTAAAATCAAATTACAGAACACAATGAATAATTAGGTATTTCTTTAATTCACAACATTAACAACATTGTATTAAAAGATCTTTAATGCAGAAATGTAACTAGTCTTCATTATTTTATTTTCTCCTTTTTACCCTTTGAAGAGATTCCGCATTTTACGCTCGCTCACTCACTCACCCACTCGATCGCTCCCTGGACACCAGGTTGGACTTGACACCTTTTTCAGACTATTTAGGCAGCTGTGCAGCGGAAGTGCACAAGCAACACAGGGTACCCTCACTCCATACCTCCCACCATTATTGGACGGAGATTGGGAATCCATGGTATGTGAAATTTTGAATGCAAATCCAAATCCTACCACCTCTTGACATTGAGCCCTGATGCTCCAATTTACTGATCACAACAGTAGCATGGTGATGCAAATACTTCGATCACAAAAATTTTAGTCAACCCCATCCTTTATTCCTCATTCATAGACTGTCGAAGAGCTTCAAAATTGATCTAATGAGTATGCATACACTTGAAAACAGACTTATGGGACAGTGCCTTGTTTTGTGCAACATTATACCTGCTACATATTAATTACTAATGCTTAATAATTTTTTTAATTATCATGATGACTATATAGCAATTGATTGTATTCTGAATTCTTTACCCCTGAATTGTACAAAAATCATCCCAGTAGTAATTAGTTACCACAAATATTATGAAGAGGACACACAATGAGCACTGGAATATCAAGTTTATTCCATTGGAAACGACGGGGGGAATTTTGCAGGGGATCAGCAGACGCGATCGGTGGCGGGTCGGGTGGGAAAATTGATTTTTTGGACAGCGGGTCGGGACGGGCCTTTCCCAAATGTTGGGTCTGTCAGCTGAGCAGACCCGGCACACAGCGACAGGGGAGGCAATTAAGGTCATTATAACCTTCTTAAGAGAGCATTAAGAACTATTTTCAGCTCACCTTCAGGCCGCGATTTTGATGTCGGATGCAGGTTCGCATTAGGTTGGCTGTTCGGCGGGTTCCGGTCCCGCTGCCGGTTTCAGCCGCACTGCGATAAGGATTTTGAGTTAACTGGACTTATTAAGCCTGCCGTGCGCGTTACCTGGCCCAATCAGTGGGTTCGGGTCTGCTGCGCGCCTCTGCTGACGTCTTCGATTCAGCTGCATTTAAAGGGCCCATGCAGCCTTTGGGTTTTATTCATTTTCTGATGTTCCTCAGTGGTATTGTTTGCGAGATGACTGCTGCAAGAACCAAGGCTTCTCCCCGATTTGATGATGACTCCCTCCATGCTCTTGTGGAGGGAGTGAGAGGGCGCAGGGAGGTTCTGTTTCCCTCAAATGGACGGAGGAAGCCTCCTCAGCAAACTAAGGCAGCCTGGCTGCAAATTGCTGAGGAGGTGAGCGCCAGGTCTTTGTGTGGTCGCACCTGGGTTCAGTGCAGGAAAAGGTTCAATGATCTGCTACGCTCAGCAAAAGTGAGTATAACATCACACTTACCTTCAATCTGCTCCCCATCTCTTCTCATCACCAGCACTCTGCATCGTCAACCTACTCCTGCACATCCCAACTTACCCTTACATCCTTAACCATCCCTCTCTCTCTCTATGTACAGACTCACTCCACCATTCTACTATGCACCCCTCACACTCGCTAACACTGTTATTTTTTTTTTTGCAATGACAACAACTCTAACAATGCACAGGGATGGCCCTTGGTATTGGCACCTTACTCCATCTTTGTCTCCCTCTAAGCATCTATGCTATGGATTCTCTACACTCTATCCAACATTCTCGCTCAAGCTCCACTTGTCTCCCTCATTGCAGGAAAAGAGAGCCCACAATAAGAGGGAGAGGGGGAGGACAGGAGGAGGGCACTTTTAACCAACGCTGAGGAGGCTGCTGTCAAGATCGTCGGAGGTGCAGAGGAGCTGGAAGTGGGGGATGGAGAGACGGGCGCAGTAGAGCAAGCTGGTGACAGAATAGATTTGCAACCCTCTCATTTAGATTTCATGAGTGACTGATGTTCATACAGATTGAGTTTTGATCTTCTGCACCATAGGATGTGTCTGCTACCTAAATATCACATGTCTAACTCATGCCTTTACTCCCCCACAGGACCATCGAGAGCCCCCCTCCCCACTGTCCAGGAGGAAGAGCCGGACGACTCCTCAGAGGAAGCTGCAACCTCTGAGGGCGCAGTGTCAGCAGAAATGAGCATACCCAGCACCAGCGCAGAGACGCACACCTCGGTGGGTCCTTTGCGAGATAGAGTAGTGTTGTCACCTGGTGTATTACAGCATCAGCAGATGGTGGAGACAGTGACAGCAGTGGAGAGTCCTCGTCGGAGGGCGCGGGATGCTCCTAGCTCTGCTCAGCTGACTGTGGACCCTGTGCCTCTGGGGCCATCCAGAAAGAGAGCGGTGCTGGAGCTTCAGGAAAAAGTGCAGGAGTCTCTGACAGAGTTTGCAACCATGGTAACTGCGAATGTGCAGAGAATGGAGGAGTCCATGTCAAACATGAGCAATGCGATGGTGCACGCAATGGCGAATGTAGGTGCCGCCATGGAAAGGATGGCAACCTCCATGGAGGACATAAATCGCCAGACACAGCAGAACATGGTAACACTTCTAAATAAATGGTCATCTATGGAGGATAGATGGGCATCTATTGAGGAGAGAAACCAGAGGTGCATGGGCATCCTTGTTATGAGGAATGTCAGCACAGAAATGGGTCCTCATGGCCCCACTGATGTGCAGCAAGGTGCTCTCCAGCTACTTGCTAGCAATGAAGTGCAGGTGACCCATGAGAGGGATGTTGGTGGTCGACAACAAGGAAGTGTGGGCTCCTCTTCAAGCGCTCACACTAACATGCCACTACGGAGCCCTCGGTCAGAGCCCCAGATTCCTCACCCAACTGAGATGGCTGTCTCAGCGCCTGCACAGCCGCATGAGGAGCAGACAGTTGCGGAGCCTTCCCAGTCTCCCAAACCCAGAGGACGCCCGCCAAAGGCGTCTAAGCAGGCGCAGCAGAGAAGTGAGTAAGCTGCCTCTACATCTGCTGAAGCCACTGGGGAAGCACAGATAAGACAAAGTTAACACACAAATAGTCACAAGGGTAGTCACTTGGGTGTTTTGATATAATACAAAGTCACGTTTCTCATCGTTATTTCAATTGTATTGAAGAAATGTGATGTCAAAGATTCAAAGAGTTGGCCTATGTGTGCTCAGCAATGGAAATTGCAGTGTGAGGGGTCATGGCGCCTTTTATCTGTAGTGATGGTGGGGAGAGTGATAGGAAAGCACAGTTTATTTTACAGATACTGTATGGCGTGTTAAGAAGGTTGTGCAGACACTCATTTCCATGTGCCAGCCATATGTGTTTGCTTTGTAAAGTTACGTGAATCTGGCATGGATTAGTGTATCCCTTGCCTCAAGACCAGCAATGTGCTCGCGTGCTGGTGGAACTGGCACAGCCGCCTCCGCAAGGTCTTCCTCATCTGCCGCCTCATCCTCCTCCTCTGAGGAGGCTGTGCGCTGAGCCACTTGTTCCTCAGGCAGTGGTAAGCCACGCTGCTGTGCGATGTTGTGCAGGGCACAGCAGATCACGATGATTCTGGACACCCTGGCTGGTGCGTACTGTAGGGCTGTCCAGGCATCTGAAGCGTATTTTGAGCAAGCCGATTGTTTGCTCTATGATGCTTCTGGTGGAAATGTGGCTCACATTGTAGCGCTCCCCAGCTTTGTTTGATGGCCTCCTCATCGGTGTCATTAGCCACTTCTTCAGGGGGTAGCCCTTATCTCCAAGGAGCCATCTGGAAAGTTGGGTTGGTGGATTGAACAGCTGAGGCACAGTGGACTGCCGCAGGATGAACGAGTCATGGCAACTGCCAGGGAACTTGGCGCAAACATGCATGATGAGCTTCCTGTGGTTACACACCAGCTGGACGTTAAGGGAGTGGAAGCCCTTGCAGTTCACAAATACAGCTGGATTGTGATGGGGTGCCCTAATGACCACATGTGTGCACTCGACAACGCCCTGCACCCTTGGGAAGCCTGCCATATTTGCAAAGCCAACCGCACGCATGGCAACACTTGCTTCATCCGTGGAGAAGTGGATGTAATTGTGCGACTTGGCAAAGAGGGCATGGGTAACCTGCGTGATGCAACTGTGTGCGGCCGATTGGGAGATGCCGCTTATGTCTGCTGCTGATCCCTGGAAGGACCCTGAAGCAAAGAAGTTGAGTGCGGTGGTGACTTTGACAACCACTGGTAAGAAGTGTCCACCCGCTCCTCTGGGCTACAGCATTGTGCAAATGTCAGCGACTACCTCTCGCAAAAGTCTCAGCCTCCTTTGGCACTGCTGCTCACTCATGTTGAGGAAGCTCATCCTCGGCCTGTAAACCCTTTGTTGGGGGTATCTCCTGCTGCGCGGTGCAGCCCTGCGCTGACGCCCTCAGCCCTGTGCAGCATCAAGTGGCTGAAGAGAAGGTTGGCGCTCCTGTTGTTGGTGCTGCTGCTGTGCCTGGTTCTGCTGCTGCCGCAGTTGCTCTTCCTCCGATTCTGAGGACCAGGAGGCGAGGGTATAAATGGTTCCCATTCTGCTGCTATATATCTCAGTTGAGGAAGAGATGTTATAAGCACTCAGTCAATGTGGAAGGGGGTATTCCAAGGAGGTCACAGTGCATATGGATCTCAGATTAAACACTTACAACGTCAATACACCTGCAAAATGTATTCCAAAACCTCAAAACAGAAATTCTGGCATCTGGAAGTGAACTCATGTTACAGGTCAGCTTTTATGCTGCAGGTGCAGCTGTCAACTATTCAGCTGGTTGCTGAACCTGGCACAATCAGCTGGCGTGTTTGGCGCACAATGTGCAACACGCCGAAAATGTTGCAAAATGGGAAGAGCCTCTCAAAATAGGATTGTCCAGGCTGTTAACAAGCCTTAAGTGTCTCTCACGCCACTTGGTGTCGGGTCTGATCGGGACTCAAAGACCCGAAACGTTGTAAAGTTGCGTGGAGGCGGGATGGCGGCAGATTCGCAACCCGCCGTCAATCATTTTGGTTTTAACTCAGGACCCGCCTCCAAACCCACCCTCTGAACGCCGGTAAAATCGAGGCCTGAGTTTACCAGGTCGTCCAGAGGGTCCACGCTGCTCGGGGATCACGTCAGGTAAGCAGGGCAGGAGTTGAATGGCCATGGAATCATCTCATTACTTGACAGCTGCAAATGTGCTATAAAAGCTCCCATCTCACAGCTGTTCACTTTCCAAGCTCAGAAGCTGTTGCTTACTGCATTTGGAAGACAGATTGAGCTTTATGCAGGTTGCAGGTGTTTGGAGCAAACTCTGCATCGTGTCACCGCATTGGAACAACCTCTCCCACCATTGACAGATCGCTTCTGTCATCTCTACTTCACCTGCCATCTAATCCATCAGCATCGGTGCCCTTGAAACTATTTCACCTTGGTCCTCAGAATCCCACCACCAGCAGCACCAGGCACACCAGCAGCACCAACAACAACACCAACCTTCTCCGCAATCAACTGATGCTACACAGGACACAGGGCATCAGCACCCGAGCACACTGCTGTCCGGGAGGCCAGGGATGGCCTCACCATAGCCAGATTTACTTCACTTGACGCTGTACACCCTGGCTGCCACATGATGCGCCAGGTTGGCACCACCCCACACCAACACCATAAAGCATCCCGACAATGCCCAAGCCACTCCTTTCACACTCATCAGCATTGCGAGAGGTACCGTTATGTCTCACCATTCACTGCAACTCACTAAGACACTTCCAAAGGTGTACACAAATCTGTCCAACAACGCAAAGTGTTGAAAATAAAGGTTTCAATGTTTGACACCACATTAACAGAAACTTTACATGAACATTGGATAAAACACCCAAGTGCCTACCCTTGTGTTTTGTTAGTTGGTATAATTGCACTAGGGTGAGGGTGAGTGTGAGGGGTGGCCAGTGAGATGAGGAAGTGATAACGTAGATAGAGAGGGATGGGTGGAGGTGCAAGGTAAGTTGGTGTGAGTAAGGATGTGCAGGAGTAGGGTAGGGAAGGCAGAGTGATGGGGATGTGATGAGTGGCACAACAGGATGAGGTTGAGTGTGGCTTTGTAGTAATGTTTCGTGATCAACTGAGATCATTGAAAGGTTTGCGCCACTGCAGCCTGGTCCTTCTGACCACATCCCTGCTTGTGCCCTCCTGTGCAATGTGCAACCAGGCTGCGTTGATCTCCTGGGGAGGTCTCTTCCGCCTATTGGAAGGGAAGAGAACCTCCCTGCGTGCTGCGACTCCCTCCATAAGCATATGAAGGGAGTCATGGGAGAGCCTGGGTGCAGCCGTGCACCTCTGTGCAGTGCTTGTCAGTGTTTGCAGCACCTCACTGCTGTAGAACACTGACAGCACAAATGTAAAAATCAATTTGGACATGGCCCCTTTAAGGAAACCGGCTGATGATGCGTCATCAAATGACGTCATCAGACCCTCTTCCTTCAATTGGCCGGCAAATGCACTGGGCGGGCTTAACAAGCCCAATCAGGGGGAAATCATTTAGGACAGCGGGCTGGAGCCGGCAGCGAGGCCGCCCGCCATGGACCCGCCGAGGTTGGTAAAATCCAGCCCGACCTAACTCATGAGTGCCTTCTTCATACACAGAAAAACATGCATGTTCTGTTTGGATAACAAGTAAAATGGCAGACAGACCTGTTCTAAATGCAATGTGATGTTCAATTTTTGGTGTGCTTAAAATTAAATACAGACTGCTTTGTGATATCTCAAGGAAGATGGTGTGATATCAGTTATTGCAGCACCATAAAGGAAGTGTTATTTTATACGAATTGTCTTTTGTTTAAAAACCAGTCTGTTACTTATACTGGCTTGGGAGAGGAATAAAGAATATTCAATGTGTAACTGTTGAATACTATTTCAATCCCACAAGTGCAGATGGCCATATGGACAAATAAAGTCACACCTAAAGTACAAATACCTTGTACAAATACCTTCCTCACTCAGAATTAAATTAAGACAGTATTCCAGTAACTCATTGAGTATCCTCTAGTTGTATGACATAACAATAGTATTTTTCTTTCATTTTAATGGAGTCATTATAAACTTGAAAGGCACAATCATGCTTAGGCTTGTGAGCCAGTTTTCACATCTCTTCAAAATGTTTGGCGGCCACCTTAACCACCCCCCACCACCCTAGCCACATGGGGATTTAGCTCAAAAAAGCTAAAGCAATAGTGGAATAAACTGGCTATAAAAGTAAAAATACTGCTGGCAAATCTACATTTTATATAGCACGTGCCCTTTCATCTCTGGGAGCTGATGTCAAATCCTGTCTGGATTGATGGGCTGAAAAAGCTTTCTCTCTGTATGGATGAAGTGAAATGAGGCTTGGGCAGTATCAGCCCAGCTCCTACAGTGTGTGAAACCATAATGATGACTGATGTGGGAGATACAAATACCAAACTGTTGCAGCTGAAGGTGCTGAGCTTGAAGCAGAGCAAATGTAGCTTTGTACTTCATCAAACTAGTCTTTTATCTCATATCATCATACCTGACGTGGTCATGGAGCGCCCAAAGTATAGAAATGATCCATTCCGCGGGATGAAGATAAATAAAGCATAGTCACAAGTGTGACATGATATATTACAGTTACTTAACAAGAGGCACAGACAATAGAGTTCTCATGAGATTGCTGTTGTTCATCGGATAGCCCACTTACAACGATGAACGGGCCTTGAATTTGTTATTGAGGCAAGAGTTCTAGATATCTTGGAATGAAGTCACTCCCTGTTTCAAATATAAAATTGTTGTGATGCCTTAATGTCCCAGTTCTACTGTAAACTGATCACATCAAATCAAGATCATTCTGCCAAACTGCTATTGCTCTTGTGCTCTAGGTAATGATAGATTGTTTCTACTGGTCAGTGAGATGGTAATGAGATGGTGCAAATTTAAGATAATCACAAGAAGAATTAAAATGAAAGTTAGAAAAAAAATTATTTGCACAAAGAATGGTTAGAAGGTGGAATCCTCTGCCACAAAACATTATTAAAGCAGAGTCCATAAATTATTTTACAAGTTAAGATAGTTGGTTGAAAAAGAAAAACATTAAAAGGACATGGGGAGCAAGGAGAGTGAAATTAGACTAGGTGGCTCCGGTAAATATGAACACCAGCATACATTTGATGGGTCTAATGGTCTTTTTTTGTGCCGTAACATTCTATGGTCTAAGATTTAACCCTGCCTAGTTGCTGGCAGGAAATGTTTCTTTGATCACAGTAGCACAGAAACCATAGTGTTCCATGGAGGATTTAATTATCTCTGTCGATACTTATCCCTGCAGCTTTCAACCCCATTCCTAACCAGATATCTGTCCAACTCTTTTCTTGAAGGAGTTAATGAACACTTCATTAAATACTTTTGCTGGGAGTCTTTGAGCAAAGGCTTGAGCACGGAGAGTAGCTTAAGTAAAGTGCTGGGTCTGTCAGACATCAAACATCACAAGCGAGCAAATTGTAGAAGTTACAACATGCCAATAACTATAAAAAGTTTTAAACGTGTTGATCTAAATAAAACTGTTAAGCATATCTGTTGGACAGACTATAAGGCTACAGAAATTTCAGGTCTGAGGAAAACACAAAGAACTTGGGAAAACACACAGAACTTGGAAAAACATTCAGTCCCTCGCTCACACTCCTGCATCTTAATCAGACCCACACATATTTCTTACTGCATTTGTCTCTGATCCACAATTTATATAGCATCTGTCGATCTAACAATTATGCTTGCTATGCAATTTATTTAATAATAACAGCCTGTTTAAAATCCTATTTTCTGGTGTTAAACAGCTCATTTAACTTTTAGTTCATCTGAATTGAACATGCAAGCATACTTTAAGTTTAGATGAATTTTTTGTTCATTCAGACAAAGGAAATGTAACATCATTCCATTTCATGCAATTAATATCTGTATTGAGAACACCTAAATCAAGCTTAGTGTGTTGAAGCTCCTTCTACACCCCCTCCCCATGGCTCAGTGGGTAAACGGGCCATACTATGTAGGTCCTGAGCCACTCAGAACAGGTTATAGCTCTGATACTTGTTTACTACAAATTTCAGATCTGCACCAGATATTCTCTTGGGTTCACTATGACCGGTCTCTCCCCCCGTAAGCAGATTCTATGGGGGCGATTTTCCCACTGGAGGCGAGTTTCGGTTTGGGTGGGTTTGAAACCTGCCTCTGCTGATAGTTTTCAAAAAATTGAGATTTTCCCATGATTGGCCACTTGATTTCAGAGGTGTGGGATGCCCTTGGTCAATTAGTGTTTTGGGACTGAAACCCACCTCTGTTGACAGCACCTTTTCCAGTCTGATTTTATGGCTTCTTGCTCCCTTGGCTCATTCCACAGCATTTCTGCCTATGCTGCACCACCTGCAACATATTCTGAGAAACCACTATGTCCAATTCCAAGGCAAAGGCCTCCCCGAGGTTCTCGGATGAGGCGCTGCAAATGTTGTTTGAGGGGGTGACAGCTAGCATGGAGGTGCTCTTCCACTCATCTGGGAGGAAGAGGCCAAATAAACCTCTGTGGGTACAGCTGGCAAGGGATATAACCTCCAGATCTGTGTGCAGATTGGGAGAATGTTTGTGTGTATTGATGAAATGCCATCCCTGTTGGAAAATGAATTGAATGCAAAATGTTGGCGTTATGGCATCTGTTCTTTCGCCTTAGGCAGCTCCAGATTGTGGGCTCCGCCACACTTGCGTTGTCAGGTTGGTGGCCTGAGTGAAAGGAGGCCAGAGAGTCAAGGACATGTGCCAACTTCGGCAACCTATGCAAATCTGGCCAGGATAAGTTCATCCCTTGCATCCCGAGCGGCCATGTGCTCGCGTGCTGCCGCTGGTCGACACACCGGCGCTCTGACCTCCTCCTGCTCCTCCTCCTCCTCCTCCTCCTCCTCCTCATCTGAGGAGGGCTGGAACTGAGCCGCTTGCTCATCAGGAAGCTGCAAGCCACGACGCTGTGCAATGTTGTGCAGTGTACAGTAGACCACGACCATTCTGGAGACCCTGTATGGTGTATACTGCAGGGCTCCACCTGATCGGTCAAGGCAACGGAAGCGCAACTTCAACAACCCAATGGTTTGCTCTATGATGGACCTGGTCGAAGTGTGGCTGGCGTTGTAGCGTTCTTCAGCCTCGTTAGCTGGCCTCTTGATCGGCGTCATTAGCCACTTCTTCAGGGGGTAGCCTTTGTCACCAAGGAGCCATCCGTTAAGTTGGTTTGGTGGATTGAAAAGCAGAGGAACACTAGAGTGCCGCAGGATGAAAGAGTCATGGTAACTTCCACAGAACTTGGCGCAAACATGCAAGAACTCCTTCTTGTGGTTACACAGCAGCTGAACGTTGAGGGAGTGGAAGCCCTTTTGGTTGACAAAGATAGCTGGGTTGTGATGGGGTGCCCTAAGGGCCACATGTGTGCAGTCTATGATGCCCTGCACCATTGGCATGCCTGCCATATTTGCAAAGCCAACCAAATGGGCGGTTATACTTGCTTGATCCCTTGTGAACTGGATGTAATTGTGGGCCTTAGCAAAAAGGGCATCGGTAACCTGCGTGATGCAACTGTGGGCGGCCGACTGGGAGATGCCGCTGATGTCTGCTGATGATCCCTGGAAGGAGCCTGAGGCAAAGAAGTTGAGTATGGTGGTGACTTTGACGGCCACTGGTAAGCGGTGTCCACCCGTTCCTCTGGGCACCAGGTCTTGCTGCAGCAGGCCGCAGATCCCTCGGACAACCTCTCGCGAAAGTCTCAGCCTCCTTTGGCACTGCTGCTCACTCATGTTGAGGTAGCTCATCCTTTGTCTGTAAACCCTCTGTCGGGGGTATCTCCTGCGGCGAGGTGCCTCGATGCGTTGGCGCCTTCTGCCCTGTGCAGCATCAGGTGGCTGAGCAGGAGGTTGGGGCTCCTGCTGGTGTTGCTCCTGAGCTGCCTGGTTCTGCTGCTGCCCTGGATGGTCCTCATCCTCATCTGAGGTCCATGCAGAAAGAAAACACGTGGTTCCATGCTGCTTGCAGATGCCTCCTTTGGGGAAGCGCTCATTGCAAGCGGGGAGAGGGTCTTCCAAGGAGATCCCACAGTTGACTGATTCAAGCTGCAGCACCTCTGACTTCGGAAGGCCTTCTAAAAGTGCTCAGAGACCTTTTAAAGCCAAGGTCTGGCACCTGCAAGTAATCCTTGCTGCAATAAACAATGTCTTGTTAGACCTGCAGCTGTGAGGAGGCCACCCACGAGTCAACCCGCCAGGTTTACCTGGCATGGTTCAGGAGGTGCGTGGAGCACGCCAAAATCCTCGAAAAATCACGAGGGCCTCTCAAAATAGGCTTACAGAGGCCCTTAACGAGCATTTAATGATCACAAGTATCGCTATGGCCAACTGGAGGTGGGACCGTTTCCCGACCTCCAAAACCGGCACCGGCAAAATCCCGCGGAGGCGGGTTCCGAACCCGCCCTCATTGAATCTGATTTTCCCGCCTTTCCCGCCTCCAAACCCGCCTCCTCCAATGGCAGAAAAATCGACCCCAAAGTCCCTTGCAATCGGGAGTTTACCTTTGCTGCCCAATGTCTCGCGATACGATAGCACGACCATAATACTGAAAACCCTTTGTTACATGAACTAGATATTGTAATCTTGCACATGCCACCATGTGCGTTTATCCTACTTTCCAAAAGGCAGACTGATGAACACTCTAGTGATAGAAGGCCAGTTGTACATAAACAAGCTGAGTTATTTTACAAATAATGTATCAACGAATAGAGTAACATTTACAGTGAAATTTAACCTCTTTCATAACACACCATATAACATAGAAAATAACAATGAATGCCACACTGTCCCTGCTAGCAAAGCCAAACATTCTAGTCTGCCTAGCAGTTTCTCTGAAACAGGTCAACACTCAGCTTGAGGAGAAAGTTTGCTCTTGCTGGTCTGACCAGCTCCTGCAGACTCTCACTGCACACCGTGTAAATTCTTTCGCAGCTGGACGTGCTGCCAAAAGCTTGACCTCTGGCCCTCTCTCTGAGCCAAGGGATTGGTCTGTCAAGCTGCCAATCAATTAAATTTAACCTAATCGTAATATCTTAATATGAATTACCTGAAATTCCTTCTAGGTTAAATAGTCAAAAATTCCAAAACGTGGCAGTGCTGAATCAGCCAATTGCAACCAGAGTTGATCTCAGTGCATCCCTCCCCATAAAGAAAAATGTTTTTAAAAAAGTCAAAATTTGTGCTGCTAATTCCTTCTGGGAGTGCAGGTTTGTGTGGATGCCGAGTGAGGACATTGTGAGGCTCAGCTGTAAGGGATCTTGTGGGTGAATAGTCTGCTGACTATTCAGGCTCACGTATAAAGAAAACGAGACTTGTATTTATCAAAACACCTTGGGGGCAAAATTGGGCCACGTTCCCTTTGGGGCGCTAACTCTGCTACTTTTAGCACCCCGAAAAAGTTAGCGCCCTCACGCCCGAAATTCACAGGTAGCACCCCAAGAGGGAAGCGGGGCGCTACTGGAAGCGCTTCCCCTCCCTCTTGGGGCGCTGCGAGTGAATATCGCGGCGCTACGTCGCGCTGCAGTTCTACAGGCCTTCCTCATCTTATTAAAGGGGAGGGGCTTTGTGCAGCGCAACCCAGGGCCCAGCTGGGCCACCAGGGGTTGGAGTGCCGGCAAAAGAGCCCGGCACCCAAGAGGAGTGCCGGTCTCACGGAGCGCAGCCGGCACCACGTGGGGGGGCTTCACAGGAGGCTGGGGACGGCAACGGGGGCAGCTGCTGGCAGGCGGCCAACAACAAAAATGGCTGCCCGGCACCTCCCCTTTAATTTGCGGTGCCCCGGCCGCACGTACGCCCCCCCCCCGTCCCTGTTGGACATAGCGTCCGGCGGTAAGTCAGGGGGCGCTACTGAAGATCACGGCCAGGGCGCTGCGCATGGCGATGACGTCATCGCTGGAGGTGCAGCGCCGCGGGGCGCTAACGGTTACCACCGCCGCTAGCCTCCTGCTGAATTTCGCGGGAGGCGTTAGCTGCGCTGCGCCCGGGTGCAAAACAACCAAATTTTTCCCCCCTTAGCCCTTAGAAAACGTCTCAAAATGCTTGCATATAACGAATGGCATTGAAGTCACTCTATTTGCGCTACATACCAGAGGTACCTTCACCATACTACCGGCTACGGCCACGACAACGGCACACCCAGCCCAGTCGACCCTGCAAAGTCCTCCTCACCAACATCTGGGGACTTGTGCCAAAATTGGGAGAGCTGTCATTGTGGAGACAAAGTCCCCTCTTCACACTGAGGACACCCTCCATCGTATTGTGTGACACTACCACCGTGCTAAATGGGATAGATTCAGAACAGATCTAGCAGCTCAAAACTGGGCATCCATGAGGCGCTGTGGGCCATCAGCAGCAGCAGAATTGTATTCCACCACAACCTCATGGCCCGGCATATCCCTCACTCTACCATTACCATCAAGCCAGGGGACCAACCCTGGTTCAATAAGGAGTGTAGAAGAGCATGCCAGGAGCAGCACCAGGAGTACCTAAATATGAGGTGCCAATCTGGGGAAGCTGCAACACAGGACTACATGCATGCTAAAAAGCGGAAGCAGCAGGCTATAGAAACATAGAAACATAGAATCTAGGAGCAGGAGTAGGCCATTCGGCCCGTCGAGCCTGCTCCACCATTCAATACGATCATGGCTGATCATCCAAGTCCAGTACCCTGTCCCTGCTTTAATCCCCACAGTACACATATCCCACCCTACCCCCGTAACCCCACGTATTTAATTCCCCCTAACATATCCTATCCTATCCCCATAACCCCACATATTTAATCCCCCCCTAACACTAAGGGTCAATTTATCATAGCCAAATCAACCTAACCCGCACATTTTAGACAGGGCTAAGCGATCCCACAATCAACGGATTAGATCAAGGCTCTGCAGTCCTGCCACATCCAGTCGGGAATGGTGGTGGAGCATTAAACTACTAACGGGAGGAGACTCCATGAATATCCCCATCCTCAATGATGGTGGAGCCCAGCACGTGAGTGCAAAAGACAAGGCTGAAGCGTTTGCAACCATCTTCAGCCAGAAGTGCCGAGTGGATGATCCATATCGGCCTACTCCCGAGGTCCCCACCATCACAGAAGCCAGTCTTCAGCCAATTCGATTCACTGCACGTGATATCAAGAAACAGCTGAGTGCACTGGATACATCAAAGGCTGTGGGCCCCGACAACATCCCGGCTGTCGTGCTCCGGAAATAGCCGTGTCTCTAGCCAAGCTGTTCCAGTACAGCTTCAACACTGGCATCTATCCGACAAAGTGGAGAACTGCCCAGGGATGTCCTGCCCACAAAAAGCAGGACAAATCCAACCCGGCCAATTACTGCCCCATCAGTCTACTCTCAATCATCAGCAAAGTGATGGAAGGTGTCATCAACAGTGCTATCAAGCGGCACTTACTCACCAATAACCTGCTCACTGATGCCCAGTTTGGGTTCCGCCAAGACCACTCGGCTCCCGACCTCATTACAGCCTTGGTCCAAACATGGACAAAGGAGCTGAATTCCAGAGGTGAGGTGAGAGTGACTGCCCTTGACATCAAGGCAGCATTTGATCGAGTGTGGCATCAAGGAGCCCTGGTAAAACCTCAAGTCAATGGGAATCGTGGGGGAAAACTCTCGACTGGCTGGAGTCATACCAAGCACAAAGGAAGATGGTTGTGGTGGTTGAAGGTCTATCATCACAGCCCCAGGACATCGCTGCAGGAGTTTCTCAGGGTAGTGTCCTAGGCCCAATCATCTTCAACTGCTTCATCAATGACCTTCCCTCCAACATAAGGTTAGAAATGGGGATGTTCGTTCATGACTGCACAGTGTTCAGTGCCATTCACAACTCCTCAGATAATGAAGCAGTCCATGCCCGCACGCAACAAGACCTGGACGACGTTCGGGCTTGGGCTAAGTGGCAGGTAACATTTGCGCCACACAAGTGCCAGGCAATGACTATCTCCAACAAGCGAGAGTTTAACCGCCTCCCCTTGACATTCAACGGCATTACCATTGCCGAATCCCCCACCATCAACATCCTGGGGGATCATCATTGACGAGAAACATAATTGGACCAGCCACATAAATACTGTGGCAACAAGAGCAGGTCAGAGGCTGGGTATTCTGTGGCGAGTGTCTCACCTCTTGACTCCCCAAAGCCTTTCCACCATCTACAAGGCATAAGTAAGGAGTGTGATGGAATACTCTCCACTTGCCTGGATGAGTGCAGCTCCAACAACACTCAAGAAGCTCGACACCATCCAGAACAAAGCAGCCCGCTTGATTGGCACCCCATCCACTACCTTAAACATTCACTCCCTCCACCACCGGCGTACCGTGGCTGCAGTGTGTACCATCTACAAGATGCACTGCAGCAACATGCCAAGGCTTCTTCGGCAGCACCTCCCAAACCCGCGACCTCTTCCACCTAGAAGGACAAGGGCAGCGGGGGCATGGGAACACCACCACCTCCAAGTTCCCCTCCAAGTCACACACCATCCTGACTTGGAAATATATCGCCGATCCTTCATCGTCGCTGGGTCAAAATCCTGGAACTCCCTCCCCAACAGTACTGTGGGAGTACCTTCACCACACGGACTGCAGCGGTTCAAGAAGGCGGCTCACCACCACCTTCTCGAGGGTAATTAGGGATGGGCAATAAATGCTGGCCTTGCCAGCGATGCCCACATCCCATGAACAAATTTTAAAAACTCCAGCATAAGCCGCCGCCTTTAGTAGAGGAGAGATAAGGAAAGTAACTGGAGGGAAAATTGGAGAAATTTTTTTTTTTTTAATCCTTCCACATAGCGCTAACAATAACAGCTTTTATATTATTTATACAAGGTCCATACTGGTAAACATACCAGAATTATTAAGCAGCAGACCGAGAAGAAAATTTACCTCCCCCTTATCTCTCCGCTCCTGAAGACAGAAATCTATGCTGGAATATGGTGAAGGACCTCTGGTACATTGCCTAAATACAGTCAGTCACTGCCCTTTAAAGGAGTTCAATCAATGTATGGAAACGTTTCGGAGATGTTTTCCAGGTCGTCCCAGCCGCCCTCCTTAGCAAATCGAAGTAAGTTTACTTTTGGTTTGGAACAGACTTCGTAGGTCTCTGCATCAGGAACTGGCTTCATTTGCATAGGTCTTGTGCTCTATAAAAACAATTCATATAGGGTATGGTAGTGTAATGGTTATGTTACTGGACTAGTGAGGCAGAAGCCAGGACTAAGAATCCAGGGAACATGAGTTCAAATCTCACTATGGCAGTTGGAGAATTTGAATTCAGCTTAAAAAAATCCGTTAATTAAAAAGCTAGCAAAAAAGTGACCATGAAGCTATTGGAGAGTCGTAAAAACTCAACTGGTTCACGAACGTTCATTAGGGAAAGAAATCTACCGTACCTGTCCAACATGGTCTATATGGGACTCTAGTCCCACACCAATGGGTTTGACTTTTAATTGCCTTCTGCAAGTCACTCAGTTGCATCAAACTGCTACAAAGAACAAGAATAAAAACTGGATGGACCACTTGGCTGCGAGCACACAGACTGCAGAGGTTCAAGAAGGCGGCCCACCACCTAGGCGTGGGCAATAAATGTCGGCCTCGACAGCGATGCCCACATTCTGAGAATGATCTTTCTTTAAATATAGCTTCACCCCAACTTCCAAGCAACAGCATCTCCTGTAGCAATAATATTTCCATTTCCCAAGACTTTCATTGTATCAGTCCATGCTAAATTTTAAACCATCCCAATAGTGAGATCTGCTGTTTTAGCAAATCACCATAAGTTTATATCGAGTTTATAAGATTAAGGGGTGATCGAATTGAGGTGTTTAAGATGGTTAAAGGCTTTTATAGGCTAGATAGAGAGAAACTATTTCCTTTGTTAGGGGGGGTCCAGAACAAGGGTGCATACATAACCTTAAAATTAAAGCTAGGCCATTCAAGGATGATGTCAGGAAGCACTTTTTCACACAAAGGGTAGTGGAGATCTGGAAAACTCTGCCCTAAAAAGCTGTTGAGGTTAGGTCAATTGAAAATTTCATAACTGAGATTGATAGTTTTTGTTAGGCAAGGATATTAAGGGATATGGAACCAAGACAGGTAAATGGAGTTAAGATACAGATCAGCCATGATCTAATTGAATGGCGGAACAGACTCGAGGGGCTGAACGGCCTACTCCTGTTCCTAATGTTCCCAAGTCTAATGTTTTCTTCTTCCATGCAAGCAAGTGTAAACTTTTACATGACTAGCTAAATGTTAAATGCCATGTGAGTGACATTATGCTTAGCCTAGATTATGAAAATATTAGCATATCAATAACCTGAGCTTTTGCGTTAATCCTTTAATCCTTCCATATCTATTTTGTATTTTGTTTTATTTATTTTCTTACAAAACATCTGTCTTTTTTCTCATTTTCCTGAATTAGTGACTGGTCTTTTTTCTTTAATTATAAGTTTGCGTAATATCATACCTTTGACTTACTGCCTGTGATATTATTAGAGGATGTCCAACGTAGCAAAGTTAGCCATTGACAGCTAATTTTGCAGCAATGAAGGGGAAAATCTGCATGCACAAAACTATATACAACATTAAAACAAATTCACCAGTAACTAGTAATGTTGCAATTCACCAAACAGTAAAACAATCAACTAAGCAGCTTGAAATGGAAAACCTCCTAGTGTGATTTGGATGCTGTGCATTCTATTGAATATGAAGTAATTCCACAAACAGAACAAGTTCAAACTGTAGCTAATTAATGTGTCACATTGTTTATGTCAAGGAGGAGAAATGATCCAGAATGCAAACCACTGTAACTGCAGAATAATCAAAATGAGGTCAGCAGGTCCTAAAAACTAAAGTATCAGGTTTAGGCTCTCTACTATACTACAAAAGCATTACTTCAGGGGTTCTACAGTCTACTTCAGTGAAAGCATTGGCAAAAATCCCCATCTGAACATTTGTCCAAGTCTTAATAAAGCGCCTGCAAAATTACAAGAATTATTGGACTGTCTGGTCTTCGACATTCTTTAAAAGACATTCACCCTCTTCAAAACAAATAGGACATTGATGTAATCTCACAGTGGGCTGGCAGAGAATTCACCTGAGACACCTCCCTTGAAGAAATCTGCACCCTATAAATGACTGGTTATCTCCCATTCTGCTGGAATTAAGACCTCTTTCTGGGGTACACCCTTAATTATTTGCCCAAAGGTGTCAGCAGAGAGATCCCAAATACACATATTGTAAAATACACAATCCTCAATCATCGCTTTTCACAGGTAGTGTCACCCAATTATCAAAAAAAGTTGGCATGAATACAAAATGCAAAATCCTGTTTTGTTTCCAAACCAATATTTTTGGTATCATGTTTGGTGATTTTTGGTAAATTTATCAACAGGAGTAAATTTATCAACAGGAGGAAATTTCACCCCGAGCAAAGGCAAGGAAACAACAGTAAACATTAAAATAGCTCTGGCCACACTAGGTCAGAAAGAGGTAAAAGAGATGAGCTGGTTGTGAACTTTATATGAGGTGCTTAAACTTCTTTCAAAGAATGAGGAAGACCATGCTTACAGCAATTGATTTAACAATCTTCCTCATTTGTTCAATCCATCCTAAACAAGATCACCAATGACATCCTCTGTGATTGTAGTCATGGCACATTTGTTCTCCATCTCTCTGTGATGTTCAATATGGCTTATCTCTATCCAGATTCACCATTTCTACTCTGTGGTCCATCCTCACATGATTTCAGTCTTACCTATTCTTACACAGCCAGTACATCTCCAGCAAAAGCTATGCCTCTCGCTCAAACATGGTCACCTCCAAAGTGCCCCAAGGTTCCACCCTTGTTCTCCTCCTTTTATCATAGAATCAAGATTTTTTGCAGGGCAGGGGACCATTCGGACCATCTCCGATTCTCTGAAAGAACTATCCACTTATTTCTTGTCCAGTTGCTGCCTCTCGAAGACAATATCCACACGCATCAGACTGTTTCCATAGGCATGCGGTCGACACCCCATTCTACCTTTCCACCACCACCTTTGATTCCATGATCACCTCCATGCTGTCAGATTGCCTATCTGACATAAAGCCATGGATGAGCCAGAACTTTTTCTAACTGAGCACGGGAAAAAACACCATCATCTTATTTGGCTCCTGCTAAAACCTTTCTCCCAACTCCATCTCCATTCCTAACTGCGAGCTCAAGCTGAACTAGACAACATGCAAACTCAATGTCTTGTTCAACCCTGAGCTAAGCTTCAAATCCCATTTCCAATCTATTAGCAAGACTGCCTACGTTAACCTCTTCAACATTGTCCTTCCTTTGCTCACTTCCTGTCCCACATTAAGATCAGCTTTGCCCATCATCACTGTCCTTCCCAACCTTAACTGGCTTCCTAATCCCCAATGCACTGAAGTTAAAACTTTGCCTTTGTTTACGAATCCCTCCATGGTCTTGCGCTCCCCAACTCTGCAGTCACCTCCAGCCCTGCTAGCCTCTCGCTATGCATTCTGTGCAACTCTAACTCCGACACTCCTCTTTTGGAAGCACAGCCTTCATCCATCTCAGTAGTACTCTCTAGAACTCCCTCGCTGAACCTCTTTGCTTTGTTACTTCTCTCTTAAAATCATGACAATCCTCATCAAAATCTAACTTTCCAACTGTGCCTTTGGTCATCACCCCTACTCGCCATTTGTGCTCTCCTGTGTAAATACAGCAGGGTATTTCAGTACATTAACGATGCTATAATATAAATTGTCATTGTTCAACCTCCACATATAAATAGGAGCATACTATGGTAGCACAAAATTGGCAGCGTAATTCTGAGGAACTTACATCATCAGATTGGCTGGGAGTGCAGAAGTACTAAAGTGCTCATCACATGAGCTGTCAAGCCAACTGTAAAAATTCCAGGTTGAGCTCAGGAACCCTATCCAGCAGGTTTGGTATTTTTCCCATTCTTGAATTTTCTCCCTTGTGGGCAACAGCTCAAGATGCGGTATAATTTAATTGGCACTGACCATTCCTCATTTATGACTCTGAACAGTGAATGTTAGAAAGCTATTTAACTGTGGGAGCATCACAGCCAGGCTAATTCTGTTCTCCTTGTGTGTCCACATGGATCCATGCTAGCAGGGTCAATGCATAATGGTCAGGTACATAAAATACAGGCTGATTTTCTTCATCCCGGAACACTGAAACCAATTAAAGCACTAGTACTGTCACCCAAGTTGAGACTAACAAATTCAGCACAGATCGGTGATGTACAAATTCATAAAAGATACAACACACAAACAGGCCATTTGGACCAATCAGTCCATGTCAGCGTTTACCCTCCATGCAAGGAAATAGTTCTCATCACAATTGTCCACTCTTGTTTCCATATCCCCTCAACACATTTTCCTGGACTTTCCTGGGATGTACAAATGTCATATACTTCGTGAAATATTTACACAGAGTAGTGATACATAACAGTAGAGATATCTTCCCATGAACCAAGTTAAAACATTTTAAAAGGTGCAGATGTTCAGTCTTATACAAATTTAAACAAATCAGGTGAAATACTCATAAATTTAATGGAATGGGCTTCTTAGGTATCTATAATTTGAAATTGCCAGTGTATCTATAGCCAGAATATACATGCTATTTTTAATACTGTAAATAGTTAAATGTCCAATTTCTCCTCATTAATCTTATACCAACTTTATCTCAAAAGCTCTGGCTCTATGAGAAGTGAAGTGCATCGAACAAACTACTAGTTTATATGTAGGCGAGGGGCATAGCTGGACAGATTCAGAGTGACCGAGTTGGGGGGAAAAGTAGCACTGTTTCTTCTTTTTGTTTGGATTAACATTTCCATGTACCACTGTCAAAATGTACATGCCGTTAATACTGACAAATGCTGAAATGGGCCGAATGGTTTTTTTCTCCCCAAAATAAAAACCGTCTATATCAGCTAAGGATGAAGATTAAAGCTATAAAAATAAATATAAACTAGAGTTAGAAATGTGCCAAATCCAAATAAAATTGCTAATATTACACGTTTATTCTGGATGAGTCATCCAATTAGGAAATTAAGGTTTTCAACCATACCTTCGATCATTTTAGTAGCTGCAGTGGAACAAATTGAACTGGATATTATAAAACTGAACTGACACCAATGCATTCTCTGCCAATATATCTGGAGCTCTTCAATGGGCACCGGCAACTTTGTACGGCTATACAATTTTAACCTTTACCCCGCTGAACAAACTATGAAGTTATCAGGGATTGTTAAGTGCTTAGTATTCTTAATTTTCAACTAGTTTTTTTGTTAATATAAACCCCAAAATTAAGGAGAAATTAAGCAATGGGAGCGGAGGTGGGGGCGGCGGCGAGGAGGCGAGATCAGTGCTACATTTTTCAGAAACAAGTCCATTAATATTGTGGTGAAAATATATATTTTTAAATCATTAGAAAATTGATCCAGAAATTTAGCAATAAAAAATAGCCAGGGCTGAGACATATTTTTGGAGGGAATTGAGGGAGTTTTACCCTGCATCTAACTATCTTATACCTAAATGATGCTAACATTTGTGTCCAAAATGGAAGCTGCTCCATTCCCTATCACTAACATCCCTCATCTTGATAGATATGAAACTTTAAAAATTTCAGAAAGTTATTCATTAAAAACAGAAAACAAGGAAGCTTATGAATGCCTAATGTTTAAAACAATGGAGAAATGTACCATTTCATGTCCAGAATAATACAGACTATTTATTAATAAATCTGAAGTAAAACACAACAATCACTGATGAATGTGATCATGTTATATGTTATCAAAACCTGAAGCGCAGGTACAGTTGGTGCCCTCTGGCACAAAAATGGACTGAGTCCAGAATAAAATCTCCACATAAACTTGAGACTATTGAAAATGGCCAAAGATACCAGGATCGATTTCAACATCATTATTTGGTTTGAAACAGAGTCTGAAAAACTAGAATACTTTTCTTTTATCCAATGTTATATTTAATAAAGTAAGCCCTCTAAATAACTGATTTTATTCTGGTGCTTTGCTGTGGGAAGCAATTGGCAAATCTTTTGACAGTCCAACAAACTTTATTTTGATTTAAGAATGGTTGGAGGGGGTGGGGTGGAAGCAAAAGGACACTCTAAGTTACTTGACCCTTATGGATAGTATATGTTGTGAAAACTAAGGGAATTTATTAGATTGTGAATACCATTTAGTGGCTCTGACCTCATGAAATATGCCATCCAACCTATATGTAGCAGAGGAGATCTTGTAAATGTCTCACATTCATACTTGGAGAAATATAATAAAAAGAGAACAGAATGGGGTGCGGGATGGAATAAATCTAACTCTGGAAGCTCTTGGTGATCACTTCTGGGCACAATAAGAAATAGGAGCAGGAATAGGCCACTTGGCCCCTCGAGCCTGCTCCGCCATTCAATAAGATCATGGCTGATCTTGGGCTCAAAGCCACTTCCCAGCCCGCTCCCCATAACCCTTCACTCCCTCATCTTGCAAAAATGTGTCTATCTCCACTTTAAATGTATTTAATGACCCAGCCTCCACAGCTCTCTGGGGCAGAGAATTCCACAAATTTACGACCCTCTGAGAGAAGAAGTTCCTCCTCATCTCAGTTCTAAAAGGGCAACCCTTTATTCTGAGACTGTGCCCCCGAGTTCTAGATTTCCCCATGAGGGGAAACATCCTCTCTGCATCTACCCTGTCGAGCCCCCTCAGTATCTTATATGTTTCGATAAGATCACCTCTCATTCTTCTAAATTCCAATGCGTATAGGCCCAGCCTGCTCAACCTTTCCTCATAAGTCAACCCCCTCATCTCTGGAATGAACCTAGTGAATCGTCTCTGAGCTGCCTCCAATGCAAGTATATCCTTCCTTAAATAAGGAGACCAAAACTGTACGCAGTACTCAAGGTGTGGTCTCACCAATACCTTGTACAGTTGTAGCAGGACGTCCCTGCTTTTATACTCCAACCCCCTTGAAATAAAGGCCAACATTCCATTTGCCTTTTTGATTACTTGCTGTACCTGCATGCTAACCTTTTGTGTTTCATGTACAAGGACCCCCAGGTCCCTCTGAACTGTAGCATTTTGTAATCTCTCTCCATTTAAATAATAGTTTGCTTTTTTATTTTTCCTGCCAAAGTGGATAACCTCGCACTTTCCCACATTATACTCCATCTGCCAAATGTTTGCCCACTCACCTAGCCTGTCTATATCCCTTTGCAGATTCTTTGTGTCCTCTGCACAACTTGCTTTCCCATCCATCTTTGTATCATCCACAAACTTGGCTACATTACTCGATACCTTCATCCAAGTCATTAATGTCCAAGTCTAAACTGTTAGCCAGATCCCAACTGAAAAAATCTTGGACTGCCAATTTGATTTGTAGTGGTGGTCACAGCCTTTCCTATTCTGTTTCTGCTTTGTGTCAATAGTTTTAAAATAGTAAAACTATTTAATTACCTTAAATTGAGACTGCTCTATTTACTGGCAGTGATACATTTAGGGGGAAAAATTCAGTTGGTTGCGCCTCCCGTTAGCACCTTAAGAGGGCGCTAATGGGGCGCAAAGCAACTAGCGCCCGGGCGCGGCGATGTTTGCGCCGCTCGCGAAATTAACTAGACATTTTGCGGCGGCGCTAAACACTACCGCCACCATCTCCTGCGCCGGCAGATCGTGACGTCAGTCGAGTGCGCAACGCCCCGGTAGCGCCCCGGAGCGGATATTGAGTGGCGCCCCTGCCTTACCGCCTGCCGCTAGCAACGACAGGTTGAGGGGAACGTTTTGCAGTCAGGAAGGTACTGGGGGAGCGCTATTTAAAGGCGACCGCTTCCTGCCTTTTATTGTTGGTGACATTTTTGAACCACGCATTTTGAGAGAGAGAGAGAGAGAGAGAGAGAGAGAGAGAGACTTCTGAAAAGATTCAACGGTGTGTGAAGTAGTTTTGGGTACTGAGCAGCACTTTGCAGGTTCATTTTGATTTGCCCTTCCTTGCATCTATTTAGAAGAGACTGTGGGGGCTGCACTCTGAGCTCTTTCCCTGGTTCTCTCCATTGTTCTTTCCAGCAGATTTGATGTACAGGTTTCTCCAGGCCGAGATTCAAGGCTGCAATGAGCAGGATGTGGATGGAAAGCAAGATCAACCATCCCCTTTAAGAAATGGCCGACGCCATTGTGTGTGTTCCATTGCTGACTGACATCACATGAGCTTCGCCAGCGCTCTGAGGTAGCGCCTCGCCCCTCGGCCTTTGCGCCTTAAGACAGGTGTGAAGCGCCTGATTTAGCGCTCCAATCACCTTCAGGAGCGATAAAAGTCAAGTTTGCAGTCGGAGGCGATAATTACGCCAGGCGCTAACCTTTGCGTCCGGCCGATAATTGCGCCCCAAATGGGGCGATACCGAATTTCTCCCCCTTAGAGTTTAGATCCTGCTAATTGTTGCAATTAGAATATTGATGATTTATGTAACTTAATTTAAAAAAACAACTGTGTTTTAAACTGTTTCAGTTGGAAATGCGCTCAAGAAGCAACAGCCTGGAAAGCTCATCCAAAAATAAAAGGTTGCATCAAAGAGCAAGGTCACGTCATCGAAATTCTGAAAGGGACGAGTTATACTCAGGAGCAATTAAAATGAACAATCAAAGAGAAAGAGACTATATGGAAAAGACGGGGACTGTGTTGCGAAACCATAAAACAAAGACGTCATCCAAAAAACATGAAGATCTTTCTCGAGATGACCTGTTGTTCCTGCTCAGTGTACTTGAAGGTGAATTAGAGGTGGGTAATCTGCATTACCCTGTAACATTTCAAAAGGTTTGATCTGAGAATAAATGCTTTGTTTGTCACGGATTTGATTGAGTAGTGTAAAAAAAAAGCAAGAGACAAGATTAAGGCTAGGTTGAGTCAGTGATTATATGAGAATAATTCCATAGTGGGTTTAGATGAAGAGATAAACCACAAGAGCAAAGCTCAAGTAGCTTATCATCATCAGAACCCCAAAATTTGACATTATTTTCAGTGTGATCACTTCTATTTATACATTTAAACATCTAAGCAGCTATGTCAGTTGGAATGTTGAAAATTAAGTCTCACCTGCTGTTGCCTTAGGCTTCTGAGCGGCTGTCTGTAGAAGGCTTCCCTCCACACTGGTGGGTGTGATGGTCACCGCTGCAAGGCAGAACACACAATGGGTGAAAATGCTCACAGTAAAAGATTACTGCTACAATATTGTATTGACAGACTGAAGTGTGAACAGCATGAAAGGGCAGTTAAATTAAAATTCATCAAGCTTTCTATGTAATAGCTCAAGATCATTAATTACAAGCTTTTTGACAAAAGCTATTTATTATTATTGATTTCAACAAATTAGGGGTAATTATTTTTTAGTGGAAAGACATTTCTATAGGTAGTTTTTTTTAAAAGGTATATACTTTCACATACACAGGATACTGTATATTAAAATTTTACTTATGAGTTCCTTCTTAGGACTGTGCCACAAATCTTCAGGGCAGAACTTGCACTGTGTATAAGTCACAACCACAGCTAGTTCAAAAAAATGCAGATTTCCCATTAAATTTGAGATTTCAAAAATACTTGTACCAAAATTAGGCTTACTTTTTTTTTACCATTTTATCTGATAACATCACCATTAGATTACATATTTCTCCCAGCAAGGTTAAAATGGCAATTTGCTTTGTAATCAGCCTGCAATGTCTACATCAGCATAATTTAGAACATATCCATCCAATACAGAAAATAAGAAATATTTGAATGAGAAAGAGCCAATTGGTCCATGAAACCTATTGCTTCCACAGTACACACAAGATTTTCTCCATCACAAACTCTCCCCACCCAAGATCTTTATTTTTCTTCCTAACCCCTGCGAATTAAATATATTTATTAGTATCTCTGTAAATATAAAGCTTCTTTCTCAACAACAACAACTTGTATTTATATAGCGCCTTTGACGTAGTAAACCGTCCCAAGGCACTGCACAGGAGTATTTTAAGACAAAAAATTTGACACCGAGCCACATAAGGAGAAATTAGGGCAGGTGACCAAAAGCTTGCTCAAAGAGGTAGGTTTTAAGGAGCGTCTTAAAGAAGGAAAGAGAGGTAGCGAGGCGGACAGGTTTAGGCAGGGAATTCCAGAACTTAGGACCTAGGCAACAAAAGGCACGGCCACCAAAGGTTGTGCGATTATAATCAGGGATGCTCAAGAGGGCAGAATTAGAGGAGCGCAGATATCTCGGGGGGTTGTGGGGCTGAATGAGATTACAGAGATAGGAAGGGGCGAGGTCATGGAGAGATTTGAAAACAAGGATGAGAATTTTGAAATCAAGGCGTTGCTTAACCAGGAGCCAATATAAGTCAGCGAGTACAGGGGAGATGGGCGAACGGGACTTGGTGCGAGTTAGGTGCTAATCCTTTTGAAAGTATTGATTGACACAGAATTAACTACCTTTCTGGTAGTTTTTGGAGCTTCGGTTGATTGTTTTAGTCTTCATTTAACAGTGCCTATGCCTCATTTTACCGATTTCTGTTTTCCTCCGTTTCTGAGTTTTTTTAAACTACATTTTGTGTATTATTTTCTTCTCAATTTCTGTTAACTTGTATCCATGTACACAGCCTAAGTTAGTTGTACAACACTCTGCTCTACAGAAAAACTGTTTTCAATTCTGTTCAGTTTCCTACAGAGAACAGAACTAAATTTAAACCCGAAATTCCAAACCACAGGGTTAAGAAAAAAAAACGACAAAAGAAAAAAAGGCTAACAGGACTGAAAAACAAAAGAATTGTGTACGCACTGAGATCAATAGAGCAAATGTACCAGTTGCACTGGGATGCACACTGACCTTTATGTTTTAGACAGCTCAAAAATGATTTTGCAAATATGGGACAGTTAGAGTGTCCAACATTTAGTCCAAATTTGCATTGGCCTATCCCACGCCATAAAATGAGAAATAAGCACAATTTCTTAAGGTATTTCAAATGATGAAAAGCCACAGCTTTCATCTCATCTGACACAGTAATGCTTAATTTTACATTATAATGGGAGAGAACTTATTTTCATACTAGCTTGCTAGCTTATCCCTAATACATGTGAGCATGTAAGAAAATCTTTTTCAATGTACAGTATTCTCCATAAATCAACAGGTGGCATAGTATGCGAGTGCGTCATGTTGTGTGGATTTGTTTTAGGCCCGAGATGAAGTTATAACTGTGCTAAAAGCGGAGAAAATTGACTTGGCACTTCTGGAAGCACAGTATGGCTTTGTTATGCCAAAGAAGGTGCTACAAGCTCTCCAACGGGACACAATCCAAACAAAAACAGACTCACTGCAGGAGGACATCTATGAAAAACCAATGGTCGAGGTACGTGGTTTATGCAATGCAATCTATAAAGTTTTGCTAGTGATCTCAAATTAGACGCCAAATTATAAGCAAAAGGCCAGTACTTTCACTGTTAGAAAATTTAATGTGAAACTTTGTAATCTCTTCCTCTCCCCTAACCAAATAAGCAAAGCACTTGAATCCCAATCAGGCACCGTGGGTTTTGTGTCCTCTACATGCCAGGTTGCTATTTTCATTGGCAAATCCCATCAACTCTTGGCCTAGCAATTGGACGCAGTACAAAGTGGAAGTGAAGTACTCCATCTACAGGGACATAGAAAATAACAGACACCACCCCATTAAATGGTGTTTCCTGCCAATCATAGAGCATAATTAAAACTAGAAGTTTAAAGCCAGACCACCCTATGCTTGTGGTATAGGTAGCGAATGACATCACTGGAGAGAAAATTAGTTTTTTTTTCCAATACCCACTATGGCCCTCTATATTGCCAGTGTTTCTTTTCCTATTATGGATCATATAGTTGTCACAAGAACAAGCATAAAGACCAAAATGAACCAGGGTGGCTGAAAGTGTAGTGCAATAATGTGGTATGTCTCTACAAGAAAAATACACTGCACAGTTTCTAAAACTTCTAGAAGCTGGAAGATTCATGTCCCAAATAGGCATGCATACCATGTTTTGCTACAGCCTACTTCAATGTGGGCATGAATCATTCCTAATTTGTACAATATATATTTTGTATAATAAATAACCTTTTCTAGATCTAAGAAGGTATAAGATTTTGGAATAGGAGCTTTGAAAAAGACGTATTACTTTCAATTTGATCCTTGCTCATAAGATTAGAATGTTTAAGTACCTATTCTAATATTTGGCTCTATTTCTATTACGATTTTTTAAAGATAGCTGCAAAACCAACAGCAAAAGTAGAGTTTAAAGTACTGTATATATTTCATTATATTCTGCACTAGCTTCAAGGACAGATTTCTATTTTGGAAGATTAAATTGTGGTGGGCTTCTCAGGCTTACTGATTCAGCTAAAGATCTTCCTTTTATTGTTAAATTATTAATAACAACATACTAACATAAGAACATAAGATGTAGGAGCGGGAGTAGGTCATTTGGCCCCTCAAGCCTGCTCTGCCATTCAATAAGATCATGGCTGATCTGATCTTGGCCTCAACTCCACTTCCCTGCCCCGCTCCTCATAACCCTTGACTCCCTTATCGTTCAAAAATCTGTCTATCTCCACCTTAAATATATTCAATGACCCAGCCTCCACAGCTCTCTGGGGAAGAGAATTTCAAAGATTCATGACCCTCTGAGAGAAGAAATTTCTCCTCATTTCCGATTTAAAAGGGTGCCCCCTTATTCTGAAATTATGCCCCCAAGTTCTAGATGTCACCACGAGGGGAAACATCCTCTCTGCATCTACCCTGTCAAGCCCCTTCAGAATCTTATATGTTTCAGTAAGATCCCCTCTCATTCTTCTAAACTCCAATGAGTATAGGCCCAACCTGCTCAACCTTTCTTCATAAGATAATTCCTTCATCTCCGGAATCAACCTCGTGAACCTTCTCTGAACTGCCTCTAATGCAAGTATATCCTTCCTTAAATAAGGAGACCAAAAATGTATGCAGTACTCCAGGTGTGGTCTCACCAACGCCCTGTACAGTTGTAACAGGACTTCCCTACATTTATACTCCATTCCCTTTGCAATAAAGGCCAACACTCCATTTACCTTCCTAATTACTTGCTGTACCTGCATGCTAACTTTTTGTGATTCATGTACAAGGGCCCCCAGATCCCTCTGTACCTCAGCATTTTGTAATCTCTCCACATTTAAATAATAATTAGCTTTTTTCTTTTTACTACCAAAGTGGATATCTTCGCATTTTCCCACATTAAACTCCATCTGCCAGATTTTTGCCCACTCATGTAGCCTATCTACACTATATCTCTTTGGAGATTCTTTGCATCCTCCACACAATTTGCTTTCCCACCTATCTTTGTATCATCAGCAAATTTGGCTACATTACACTCAGTCCCTTCATCCAAGTCATTAATATAGATTGTAAATAGTTGAGGTTCTGGGAAACATCTTGAGGGTATTTGATTAAGTCAAGATAAATTATTCCAAGAACAACTGGTCCTTTTTGGGCCAGACTGTAACAGATTCCAACACTGAGCGCCCAGATATCACAGACACACCTATTTTCAAGGGAACCTTCCATTTAATTTGAGATGTAAATAAAAATCAATTAAAAATTGGGTTTTAAAATGGGACATCAAAAAGAAATTCAGTCTGCATTAAGGTTAGGAGATATTCCTCAGCTTTCCATTATAATGACTGGTCATTAGAAATACACAGATTGCTTCTCTTATTAGTGCACAACCTGTTCATGCGTTTGATTACAATTTTCTTCCTTCTTTTCTTAAAGACTACAGTTTTAATGGATGCTGGCAGCTCTTTGGTCTCTCACCCAAGCGGTTATTCCTCATGTACGAGCCGAGGCAATTACTGTGGGCTATTTGACCAAAGGGGGACATAACAGCCAGGCCTGGTAATGTCCTCATGTGACAAACATGTACAATTTCTAGCGAAGGTCATTGTATAACAATCAGGAGCACAAAACTTGGCTGATTTGCTCCTCCCTAGGTCAACCCCATAATTTTTAAATCCAATCACTGAAGTTTATCGAAGCGAGAAGAGAAACTCTGTTGTGGCAGAGTCCTTTCTCAGCAGATACAAGTACTTCATCTTGGAATCACCTGGCTGCTTGGGGTCAGTTATTTTCTTCACCTATCCCTATGTTCCAGGACTACTGGTTGATTCTCTTTACAAATGATATTGAGGCCATCTGGGTTTAAATCCCCATTTACGATTAGGGAATTTATTTATTTTAAACAACAGATAAATTTTTTAAAAGTGACTAACTTGCATTTGAAAATAAATCTGAATATAAATAGCCTTAATACTAATTTTGAAATAACTGAATCTTATCTATATTCTTTTTTTAAATCTCCTCATGGCAGATGGGAATTCAAATCTTCAAAAGCTTTAGCGGTTTCTGAGGCAGGTTGCAAAATGAATTCCTAAACCTGCCATAGAATGCAATGACAAATAATGAGTAGGCAGTCAAAGGCTTTGGAATTGGAGTGTTCATCTATCGAGAAGGAATTACAGCTCAGCAAAAATCCCTTCTCCACTGCAATAAATTTCTTGTAATGTTTAAAAATATAGCCTCCAAAAATCCATGGGCTGTGATCCCGGCAGTTACACTGGGATCACACTCACTGATGCTCCTCAGCTCTGACCCTGAGTGAGTCAGTAGAAGAGCACAATCTCCACGGGGACAAAGGGCACCCACACCACTAAAGATGCACCCTGAGCTCCCACTTGCCCCATGTAGCCAGAAAATCTGGCACCTGTCCACCTTTACCAAGAGTCCATTGATTGCTCACTTGAGCCTCTATGTAGTCCCAGTCTTCAGAGGACCATTGGCTAGATCCTCTGGTTCCACTGGACTCCCACCTCATCGTTCTCAGTGTGCTAGCCTCCAGTCCTACACAGGGTCTTGACTAAGCTGGGGAAACGGGAAGCGGGAGTTTCTGCCCCGACATTATTGGCCTTGTAAGCGGCACCCCAAGCAAAGCCACCCAAGAAATGCCGGAATTGTTGGCGACCTAGTGGAACTGGGTCCCTGCCATTTTCTGGTGAGTTACACCAGAGTTATGGCAGGACTCCAGTGGAACCTGCAAGGAAAATTTGGCCGTAATTATTTATTTTTCACTAATTATGTTTGTGAACAAATAATTCCCAGTTTTTAAAGGTACATAATAGAACATAATTTTGCTCTATATGCAGCTTGACAAATTAGTTGAAAAACAGAAAGAGACTCACAGACGGATGTTAGAGCAACTTCTCCTGGTAGAAAGATCTCACAAAAAGACAGTAGATGAATTGGAGGATGAGAAAAAGAAGCATGTGGACTACATGGAAAAGAGTGATGAATTCACCAACCTCCTTGAACAAGAACGTGAACGGTACGTTAGGAAATGTATACTCCATGTCAAATACTGATATCTAGTGTCTCCAAGTGCTGGGAAATATCCTAATACAGGGCAACTGTAGGAAGTTTTCAAAATATTGAATAGGATGTTATAGCCACTGCTGCCAATCCTTCTGGACTAGATTTGAGCTACTTTCATCCCATTTGTGGGTGCTATAAGTAAATTCAACAACAGAACCAAGAAAAGGCTTTTTGCAGAAGAGATGTCATACTTTATCAAAACGCATTTTCAAAAATCCCAGCAAACCTAGGTCATGCTTCACTAAATTTCCAAAGAATTCAATTTCTGGGACAAAAATAAATGGTACAGTAGAAATTCTGATTGGCATGTAGAGATCCTTTACTGTGCATGCACTTTTCACACAAGTATTATCCTATTTGTTTTAAATTAGTTAACGGCTGTTTAAATAAGGATACAGTGTAGGTGTGTTAAGCGTTCGTACTTGAATTGCCGATCGGAATGTCTGAACAGGAGTATAACTATACTTAAATTTGGTCTGCACAAATATTTTTAAAATGGTACTTTACATGAGATTCCCATATTGAAATTCAATATTTTTAAAATTCGGAGCAAGGCACATGTAATGCGGTCTCCAAAATTAAGGTTCCCCAACTGAACCTGATATTGACATTTCTGTATCAGGAGCTAACTGTGGAGAAATTATGATTATGTGTTGAAAGGTCACTTCAACGCAAGAAACCTTACTCCATTTAATAAGCTCTCTGATCCATATACCCATATGCAAAATTAGGCAATCTTGCAGTTAGCTATGAAGGGTGAAGATCAATTAACTCAAATAATCTTATTTTAAAATCATATATCTTCAAAATTAAAACACAGTAATTTTTAAGATGTTTGTTACTTTAATGAGTTGCTCAAACTAAAAGTTAAAATTTGATATTATACAACTTTTACACTTAGGTGGCCCTCTGACTGGGATTGACAGGAAAGCTTACATAAATGATGCTTGTCTATTATTAGTACCACGAGAGTGCTTGGAAAAACAGTAATGTGCCGAATGAAAAGAAGGTTAAGCCCTTCTTTAACAGATCAGCAACATCACCAGTAATGTTTGGTGAGCTAATAGTTTGGATGTGAATGTCTATAAAGGGATGAGTCATTGGATGTTGGGTTTTCAAAATAATACAATTTTATTGATAATAGCATTTTACATCTTGAGCTTTTCATTCAGAATGGAGAAATTCAATCCTATGGTCCAGTATGGGTCAAAACCTCACACCATCTTGGGGACATCAAAGTAGCAGGAGAACATGGCAGTTTACTACAACAGTTCCTATAATCAGAGCCAGCAGAAACTTCTACACATCAAAAGGCCAGCATTTATCCCTCAACCAACATCACAAACAGATAAATGATTATTTATCTGTTTAAGCTTTGTTGGGCCTTGCTGTGCACAGATTGGCTGTCGCGTTTGACTACATTGACAGCACTTCAAAATTACTTCACTGGCTGTGAAGCACTTTGGAATAGCCTGAAGTCAACAGTTCCTTCATAGGAACACTCTCTAACTGTCCCAAGAAAGCTATTGTCCTGAACTGTGCATTGATCATCTGGTAAATTAACATAACCTTCCCCAACAAACCTGCTCATTCAAATATCTGATGCTCATCTGTAAAATGTCAGATTTGGTCAACCACTGACAAGTTGGCCGGTATGACGGCTGGCACTGACACCAGGTAAGACCTGGTGTATGAAGGTGGCGATGTTATTGCTCAGTTCTTGCTGGTCTCCTTAGACCATATTGCTCAGCTACTCACAGGATCAATTTGCTGAGACATCAAGGGTGCACCATGAAACAGGTCAAAAGAGAATGTGAAATTCACAACCAGGCATTGCTACAGAACAATAATTGTTAGGCTGCTCATTGCAGCCCACTGCCAAGAGCATCAACTGGATTGTTGCAACAGTATTGCAGTGTGCTTGGTATTATTCCTATAGGCAGGTGTGCTATCACTGACAGAGGCAGGCATTTGGTTGACAGCTTCATTAATTTGCTTCAGTTGCCAATTGAAGCAATTTAACCAAGTTTGCTGACGATACAAAGCTAGGTGGGAAAGTAAGCTGTGAGGAGGACACAAAGAGCCTGCAAAGGGATATAGGCAGGTTCAGTGAGTGAGCAAAAAGGTGGCAGATGGAGTATAATGTGGGGAAATGTGAGGTTATTCACTTTGGGAGGAAGAATAGGAAAAACAGAATATTTTTTAAATGGTGAGAAACTATTAAGTGTTGGTGTTCAGAGAGATTTAGGTGTCCTCGTACAGGAAACACAGAGTTAGCATGCTGGTACAGCAAACAATTAAGAAGGCAAATGGCATTTATTGGAAGGGGGTTGGAGTTCAATAGTAAGGAAGTCTTGCTACAATTGTACAGGGCTTTGGTGAGACCACACCTGGAGTACTGTGCACTGTTTGGTCTTCTTATCTGAGGAAGGATATACTTGCCTTAGAGGCGTTGCAACGAAGGTTCACTAGATTGATTCCTGGGATGAGAGGGTTGTCTTCTGAGGAGAAATTGAGTAGCTTAGGCCTATACTCACTGGAGTTTAGAAGAATGAGAGGTGATCTCATTGAAACATAAGATTCTGAGGGGGATTGACAGGGTAGATGTTGAGAGGCTGATTTCCCCTAGCTGGAGAGTCTAGAACTAGGGGGCATAGTCTCAGGATAAGGGGTTGGTCATAAGACTGAGATGAGGAGCAATTTCTTCACTCAGAGGTTTGTGAATCTTTGGAATTTTCTACCCTAAAGGGCTGTGGATGCAGAGTCGTTGAATATATTCACGGCTGAGATAGATAGATTTTTGGACTCTAGGGGAATCAAGGGATATGGAGATCGGGCGGGAAAATGGAGTTGAGGTCGAAGATCAACCATGATCTTATTGAATGACGGAGCAGGCTCGAGAGGCTGTATGGCCTACTCCTGCTCCTAATTCTTATGTTTGATAAGCCAGAATCCTCATCTGGAGTTACACTGAGCAAACATTCTCTGCCCTCAAGTGGACAGCTTATTTGTCTATTTATCATTAAATGAATTTTCCTCTCTTCCATAGTTAAATAGTATTACAGTATTTACAGCACAGAAACATGCCATTCAGCCCAACAGGTCCATGCCAGTGTTTATGCTTCCTCCCACCCTTCTTTATCGAACCTCATCAACATGTCTTTCTATTCCTTTCTCCCTCATGTGCTTATCTAGCTTCCCCTTAATTGCATCTATTCTATTCACCTCAACTACTCCTTGTGGTAGCGAGTTCCACATTCTAATCACTCTCTGGGTAAAGAAGTTTCTCCGGAATTCCCTCTTGAATTAATTAGTGACTATCTTATATTTATGGCCCCTAGTTCTGGTCTCGTCCGCAAGTGGAAACATCTTCTCTACATCTACCCTTTGATAATCTTAAAGAAGGGTGAAAGAAGGTCACCCCTCAGACTTCATCTTTTCTAGAGAAGAGAGCCCTAGCAGCCTGTTCAATCTTTCCTGATGGGTATAACCTCTCAGTCGAGGTATTATTCTAGTATTTTTTTTTCCTTTACAATATGGAGACCAGAACTGCTTACAGTACTCCAAGTGTGGTATAACCAAGGTTCTATACAAGTTTAACATAACTTCTCCGCTTTTCAATTCTATCCCTCTAGAAATGAACCCCAGTGCTTTGTTTGCTTTTCTTGGCCTTATTAACCTACATACTTTTAGTAATTTGTGTATCTGTACCGCCAGATCCCTCTGCTCCTCTACCCCATTTAGATACTTATTTTCCAAGGAATATGAGGCCTCCTTATTCTTGCTACCAAAATGTACTATCGCACACTTATCCATAATGAAGTTCATTTGCCAATTACACACCCATTCTGCATGTTTATTAATGTCTTCCTTTATTTTGTCGCAGTCCTCCTCTGTATTAACTACACCCCCCAATTTGGAGTCTTCTGCAAATTTTGAAATTGTACTTCCGATTCCCAAGTCCAAATCATTTATGTAAATGGTGAACAACAGTGGTCCCAGCACTGAGACATGTGGAACACCACTGACCACCTTTTGCCAGTCTGAGTATCTTGGGTGGGTGATTTGGCCATGGTGTTTCTGTATGTGGAATATCACGATATAGTCATCTTTACGGTCATGTGGACTGTTAGCTATGGAGAAGAGTAAGGAGGAAAAAGGGAAAATGAGCCACTTCATTTTTTTTTCTTTGTATCAGTTCTTCCTATTAAGCCAAAGGCACTATCTGGGCCGAATCCTATCACAACAAGTGCCCAAGAATCAGTTATTCACTTTTGTTTTTAAATACATAAAGCAATAGTATATAGTATTGCACAAATACTAATACAATAATAAATTGGTTGCAGCACTAGCTAAGTATCATGCACAATGACTAGCAATCCAAGGACTAAACTGCTCAATACCAAAGCCGTATTTTTTTCATTAGGCTATATAGAGATTACAATCAGTGATAGACTTAATATGCCCACTATATGAATATTCCTATAACTGTCTGTGCCAGTTAACTGATTTTTACTAGTTGAATGCATGGAATACAACCCTGTCTTTAATCTAAAAAAAGCACAAGAGATTTTATTCTTTTATTATTGTTGGACATTGTGTAGAAATGCTACTACAGACATGCAAGAGTTAAGTAAATGTGCTCAACCCTGAACATTTTCCAGAATAAACTTCGAGATCAGAATGACAGCCATTTGTATCATTTTATCATAACATTTTAGACACACTTGTGTTAAGTTTTCATTTTAAAAAGTTTAAAAAAATATTTAAGATGAAAACATTTCTATTAAAATTTGTTTTTGTCTGTCAAGGATAGAAAGATTGAACTCGCAGGAGTATCAGTTATCTGCACAAAAAAAAACTCAGAGTACAGTTTTCCAGTTGATTTTAAGGACACCATGAATTCAAAATGTTCTATTGAATCTTGGTGCCATGTTTGTGGTCACAGGCAGAAATGAATAGCACGAATGAGATGACTTGCTGAATTGGCATGATATCTAACTGTAAAAACAAAGTCTACAGCACAGTATTAACTTATGCTCCATTTATAGTGTCCTTTGCAAACCACAGTGTTTGTCATTTCTGGCACAATCTGGTTCAAAAATTACATTATAAACACATTGTGCATTTCCCGAAGTGGTCTGACCCAATTTATGTTAGGCTTTTTAAAAATTTTATTTGTTTTAAATGGTCTGTGACCAGTTTGTGAGGAAACTGGCTGCAATGAGACTACTAGAAAGTCTCTCGACACTAATTTATTTCCCATCATGCACTGCACATTGGAACTCACCCTTCCTTCCCACATTGTCCTCAACATGTACAAATGTAAGAATATAAGAAAAGGGATGAGAAAAGGCCATTTGTCCAACTGAAGTTCAATTATAGTAACGCTGTAATTCTCCCATCACAGCATTAAACAGTATTTTGAACAACCCCAATGTTTTTGCCTCTACTACCCTATATGGCAGCCCATTCCCAATATCTTTTTTTATTCATTCATGGGATGTGGGCGTTGCTGCCAAGGCCAGCATTTATTGTCCATCCCTAATTGCCTTGAGGAGGTGGTGGTAAGCTGCCTTCTGGAACCGCTGCAGTTCCTGTGGTGAAGGTACTCCCACTGTGCTGGTAGGTAGGGAGTTCCAGGATTTTGACCCAGCGACAATGAAAGAACAATATATTTCCAAGTCAGGATGGTGTGTGACTTGGAGGGGAATGTGGAGGTGGTGGTGTTCCCACAGGCCTGCTGCCCATGTCCTTCTAGGTAGTAGAGGTCGCGGGTTTGGGAGGTGCTGTCGAAGAAGCCTTGGCGAGTTGATGCAACGCATCTTGTAGATGGTACACACTGCAGACACACTGCACCGGTGGTGGAGGGAGTGAATGTTTAAGGTGGTGGTGGGGTGACAATCAAGCGGGCTGCTTTATCCTGGATGGTGTCGAGCTTCTTCAGTGTTGTTGGAGCTGCACTCATCCAGGCAAGTGGAGAATATTCCATCACACTCCTGAGTTGTGCCTTGTATATGGTGGAAAGGCTTTGGGGAGTCAAGAAGTGCAGAATACACAGCTTCTGACCTGCCCTTGTAGTCACAGTATTTATGTGGCTGGTCCATTTAAGTTTCTGGTCAATGGCGACCCCCAGGATGTTGATGGTGGGGATTCAACAATGTTAATGCCATTCAATGTCAAGGGGAGGTGGTTAGACTCTCTCTTGTTGGAGATGGTCATTGCCTGGCACTTGTGTGACGCAAATGTTACTTGCCACTTATCAGCCCAAGCCTGAATGTTGTCCAGGTCTTGCTGCATGCGGGCATGGACTGCTTCATTATCTGAGGAGTTGCGAATGGAAATGAACACTGTGCAATCATAAGTGAACATCCCCACTTCTGACCTTATGATGGAAGGAAGGTCATTGATGAAGCAACTGAAGATGGTTGGGCCTAGGGCACTGCCCTGAGGAACTCCTGCAGCGATGTCCTAGGGCTGAGATGATTGGCCTCCAACAACCACAACCATCTTCCTTTGTGCTAGGTATGATTCTAACCAGTGGAGAGTTTTCCCCCTGATACCCATTGACGTCAAGATTACTTTTTTAGGGCTCCTTAATGCCACTCGATCAAATGCTGACTTGATGTCAAGGGCAGTCACTCTCACTTCACCTCTGGTAATCAGCTCTTTTGTCCTTGTTTGGACCAAGGTTGTAATGAGGTCTAGGGCCGAGTGGTCCTGGCAGAACCCAAACTGAGCATCGATGAGCAGTTATTGGTGAGTAAGTGCCGCTTGATAGCACTGTCGACGACACCTTCCATCACTTTGTTGATGATTGAGAGTAGACTGATGGGGCGGTAATTGGCCGGATTGGATTTATCCTGCTTTTTTTGGACAAGACATATCTGGGCAATTTTCCACATTGTCGGATAGATGCCAGTGTTGTAGCTGTACTGGAACAGCTTGGCTAGAGGCACGGCTAGCTCTGGAGCACAAATCTTCAGCACTGCAGCCAGGATGTTGTCGGGACCCATAGCTTTTGCTGTATCCAGTGCGTTCAGCCATTTCTTGATATCACGTGGAGTGAATCAAATTGGCTGAAGACTGGCTTCTGTGATGGTGGGGACCTCAGGAGGAGGCTGAGATGGATCATCAACTCGGCACTTCTGGCTGAAGATGGTTCAGAACGTTTCAGCCTTGTCTTTTGCACTCACGTGCTGGGCTCCGCCATCATTTTACTCTGAGTAAAAGTTGTTCTTCCTAATATCTGCTTTTCACTCTTCTTCATTTCTGTTCTCTGGTCTTACTTCTTTGTCTTACTTATATGGAGGCTCAAGATACATCCTCTAGTCTGTGCAACATGCTATATGAAAAATATTACCTGCATTTCTCTTGCTCTACTATTGGTATAAATCATCATGCGGAGACCCAAACAAAATAATTAAAAACGGTCATTAAAAACGGTAACACTCACAAAGACTTACGAAACCCTTAATGGCAGCAGGGAAAATAGCAAAAAAAAATGTAAAAGTGCCCCATTAAAGGCTTAAAAACGTCATCATTCCATCCTCTGCCCTTTAAATGAACTCCCACCTGAGACACAGTCCTCAAACCTCCTCTCCTCCAGCTTCTCTGTTCTCCTTTCCGTAATCAACCTCACCCTTCGAAATAACTCTCTCACCCATACCCACAGCAATTCCATCAACCTTGCCAGTACACGAGGCCTCATCATCTAAGGTCTCTATCACTGACAAGACACTTTCCAACCAGTTCTCTGTTTCCCTCGTTATCCATGCATTTCTATTCACATCCAACCCTTCCCTGGAAAAACTGCCCCCCCGTGCCATCTCAAATTTTCAACTACGTATCTTCTGTCCCTCCAACTGCCATGACAAATTTGCCTCTGACAGCAGCAGCTCTTTCCTTCCACATTCCAATTAGATCCTTCCCCCAATCTTGCTACTCCTCTGGTACAGCACCCACCTTCAGTCTCAAATATGAAAACTGCAGGCTAAAGTGCACATGTTGAATTCCTAAATCTGGCTTGACCACTTGAAGAAATATTGCCTCTCCATTTGTACAGCCAAAACATCTTATTACTTTAGAATCAGCCTGGAGGGCAAAGCAAATTCCAACTTCATTATCAACTGCCTCTTCCCACCTCCTTCCCCTGACCGTACCCAGTGTCCTCTTGCCCTTCTACCCTCCCAATAATCCCACATAGACTCCTATTACATTGCTTTACTTTTTTTGATTGATATTTTACTCCCAAATACCATAAAAAAGCTTCAGTAGGTCTAAGCATTTAGCATTCAGATGGCAAGCTTGGAAGGATCTTAAATGAGATGAAATTCAAGTATGAAACCTCTTTGCATTATACCTGCTTCCACTTTCATAAAATTAACTATACTTTTTTCAATTGGAATAAATGGAAACGTGGAATTATACAGCAAATAATGCCTATGAAATGTGCTGCGTCCAACATGTAATTAATTACAGTTTCAGTCTTATTTATGGTGATTATTTGACTGCATTCGCTAAAGAATGATCCAGAAAGTATCAGAGAACTTTATTTGTGTTGGAATCACAATTTCTTTTTTCTGTTAAATCAAATCTTCTTCAAACATTTTTTTTTTAAACTAGTCTTGGAAAGTTTGGTTAAACAGAAAAAAAATACAAGTACTGCATTCAACACAGGCTCCTTTATAATCATACAAGATACAAAAATGTGTGAATATATAAAATTCAAAAGTAACTTTTTTATATATAAATCCTGTGCTCATCAAGGAGAAATAAGTTAGTCTGTGAAAACTAACACACCCAGTATCAGCATCATGCACTCCCAGGTCATGAACAGCAGTGTCCTCTACTCTTTCAATAATGTGCTTCAGGCCCAACCTCAGAGGAGCATCCGAGTGACGCTTACCATTTCCTACACACCAATCACCCTGTGACCTCTCTGTGTGATTGCCAACTCAGTGTCAACTTAGGGATAGTTTTACTAGTACGAGTACATATTCACTAGAAACCACATTGAGACAACTCAAACTCATTTCACATCAGAGCCTTGTAGCCAGCAGAGACTTTTATCCCATCAGTCTCACAGAATTTTAAACCTAAGTTCCAGAGGGGACAGACTTGTGCCGAGCCCACTGTATCATCCAGTCCCCTTAGTTGGCCTTTCTGACACAAAATATAAAATCATACCATACTTTGAAACTAAGTTTGGTGTCACGAAAAAATCAAATTAAATCTCTCCTCATCAATTACATATATGTTTCATCACATGGATTCAAAACAAGAGTTAAAAACAATTAGAATCTGTAACCTTCTCCATGCAGGAACTGAATATTCAGATCACACCAAGATAGGCCTAAAACGGGTTATATTTTCTATTTTTAGTTTAAAAAAAAGTGGATGTGTAGTCCCACTTTTCCTCATACCTACTTTTTCGGTTTTAATTAGAAAAAAGACTTGCATTTACATAGCGCCTTTCAAGACCACCGGATGTCCCAAAGCGCTTTACAGACAATGAAGTACTTTTTGAAGTGTAGTCACTGTTGTAATGGAGGAATGTAGGAATATTGTAATATAGTGAATGGTGGAAAATGCATCCAATCATCCATCACTAAAAACAGATTGATTAACTTCAATGATAGGTTTAAAAATAGTACCATAGGGACATCAGAAGATACTAAAGCAAACTACTGCGGATGCTGGAAATCTGAAATAAAAACAGAAGATGCTAGAAATACTCAGCAGGTCAGGCAGCATATGTGGAGAGAGAAACAGAGTTAATATTTCACGTCGATGACTTTTCATCAGAACTGGAAAAAGTTAAAGATGTAACAGGTTTTAAGCAAGTGCAGAGGCAGGGAAAAGGGGGGAAGGGAGGAAAGAACAAAAGGGAAGGTCTGTGATAGGGTGGAAGGCAGGAGTGTTTAAATGTCAAGCATGATGGTGCAACACAAAAGGAGATGGTAATGGGACAAGTAAAGAAACAAAAGATGGGTCTAGAGGAGGTGTAAATGGTAATAGCAGAAACATTACCTACAGCTGCTGTCTGAAAAAATGGCGGTAGTGGTTAAGAACTGAAATTATTGAACTCTATGTTGAGTCCGGAAGGCTGTAAAGTGCCCAATCAAAAGATGAGGTGCTGTTCCTTGAGCTTACATTGAGCTTCATTGGACCAGTGGAAGAAGCCAAGGACAGAGAGGTCAGAGTGGGAGTGGGGCAGAGAATTAAAATGACAGGCGATACTGCCATGAAAGCAATATGGGTTATTCTAGCACTGTGTCAGAAATACCCAAAATGGTGAGTTGAATGGCAATGAGTGTTAAAAATCCAGCTTCTGTAAACCAATAATGGTTGATACAATTCCTTTCATATTCTTCCATGCTACCAACAAATACATTCAAGCAAAAATCCTTTGACAGCAGAAGCCATGGTGTAAACCTGACAAGTTCTCCAGGAGACATATACATAGCAAGAAAGTCTGTCAGTGTTTATCATCTGTTATGAGTAATGTTGCCTTGATGATTAGAAAAGGTAGTTGCTGTTTCCTTCCAGTTCTAAAACAACCTCCAGATGGAAAAAGCTGGGTGTGAGAATGTTGAGGTAGCACTAAATCCATGCCAATATATCTGATAATTCTTCTTTTAGTTCCTCTGTCTAACATCGCACAGTGTATTTTGGCATCACTAGCAGCTGTCACCCTTCCTGCCATAGGCTCTTCTAAATCTGCCAAGATGTAGATATTCTGCTTACAATTGTGAGCTTACAAATTATTACAGTATGTTTCCTGTGTTAAAATTTTGAAATTGTATTATTCTATGTTCTGCAATTCGAAGCATCGCTTACTTGTTTCCCCTAAGAAGATTGAATAAAATAAATTATAAGAAAAAAAGATGCCAGATTAAGTAGCATTGTAGCCTCGTGCTTATAGTGCTGGTTTACCAAAGGACCAGTCATGTGAATATCATCCCAAGTTGCTTGTCATTTCAGCCTACTGATCAGAACTAGGTCAAGCTTTGTCAGTTTACAGTTGGCCCACAAGGATAGAATACTCGACAAGATATAGTTTTCTCTTCCCAGAAATTGAAATGCTCTAACATTAATGGCAATAGCTGATTAAGATCGCATCAAAACAAAAAAGTGAGAAAACACTGAACCATTGATGCGGTTGTGAGAAATTAGGCACCACTAATAGACCAAACTGAAAAAAATTAAATAATGGCATTCTACCCATCCCTTTTGCATGCAGAAAACATTCAGGAGCATGAAGAAATATGTTGATGGGCATGCACAGTTTTATTATTATAAACACGGTGGCATAGTGGTTAGCACTGTTGCCTCACAGCGCCAGAGACCCGGGTTCGAATCCGGCCTCGGGTGACTGTCTGTGTGGAGTTTGCACATTCTCCCCGTGTCTGCGTGGGGGTGCTCCGGTTTCCTCCCACAGTCCAAAGATGTGCGGGTTAGGTTGATTTGGCTATGATAAATTGACCCTTAGTGTTAGGGGGGATTAAATACGTGGGGTTATGGGGATAGGGTGGGATATGTGTCGGTGCAGGCTCGATGGGCCGAAATGGCCTCTATCTGCACTGTGGGGATTCTGTAATTGTGATTCACAACCCGAAAATGTCTCCAATGACATATCCACATTCCTATTTGGGAAGAGGGAGTCTAAATGCCAATGCTAAAATTGACACTGCTGGCCTGCTTGAAAATCTCAGACTGTGCTCTTCATGGAACTTGGGAGTGTTGTAGGAAAACCCAAGGTGAAACCTCTATGATGCTTTATTTTATCTATACTAGTTTTTAAACCTTATGTTAATCATGATAGTCCAAATATCTTCCACCAACAGGGCAAATCGGTAACAAAACCAAAGCAAAGTCCAACAACAACAGCAACTTGCATTTATATAGTGTGTTTAACGTAGCAAAACGTCCCAAAATACTTCAGAGTTGGAGCTCAGATGCGAGCAAGAATAAGAGAAAAGATTGGGGAGGTGGCAGAATGTGCTGAAGAGTTAGGTTTTTAAGGAGAGTTTAGAAGGTAGCAAGAGATCTAACAAGGTGGAGGAGTTTAGGGAAGGAGATCCAGAGTGTGGGTATGTTATAGCTGAAAGCACTGCCACTGATGGCAAGAGTAGAGGGACAGTGAAACACACAGTAGCCCAGAGTCGGAAAAGAGGATGCAGGCAGGAATGTAGAGCTGGAGGAGGTTGCAGAGGTAGGGAGCAGTGAGGCTGTGGAAAGATTTGAGGATGAGCATTTTGAGATCAATGCACTGAGGGAATGGAGCTTGGCCAGGATAGAGAGGATCGTTAAGCAGGAGCTAGTGCAAAATGGGATGCAAGTGCCAGAGATTTGGATCAACTGCAGTTTATGTCGCGTGGAATCTTGGAGTCAAGTAGGAGGGCATTGGAAAAGTTGAGTCTATAGGTGACAAAGGCATGGATGAGATTTTTTAAGAAAATCAACAGGGCTGAGGAAGGAACTGAGATGGGCAATGTTTAGGCAATGAAAATAGGCAGTCTTAGGGACAGATTGAATGTGTGGTTTAAAGCTCTGAGGGGAAAAATTCGGTTGATTAGCGCCTCCCGTTAGCGCCCTAAGAGGGCGCAAACGGGGCGCAAAGCAACTAACGCCTGGGCGCGGCGATGTTTGCGCCGCTCGCGAAATTGACCAGACATTTTGCGGCAGCGCTAAACACTACCGCCATGATCTCCTGCGCCCGCAGATTATGACATCAGTTGAGTGCGCAACGCCCCGGTAGCGCCCCGGACCGGATGTTGAGTGGTGCCCCTTGCCTTTCCGCCTGCCGCTAGCAACGACAGGTAGAGGGGAACGTTTTGCAGTCGGGAAGGGACTGGGGGAGCGCTATTTAAAGGCGGCCGTTTCCTGCCTTTTTTTGTCGGCGACATTTTTGCACCCCGCATTCTGAGAGAGAGAGAGAGAGACTTCTGGAGAGATTCAACGCTGTGTGAAGGAGTTTTGGGTACTGAGCAGCACTTTGCAGGTTCATTTTGATTTGACCTTCCTTGCATCGATTTAGAGGAGACTATGGGAGCTGCACTCTGAGCTCTTTCCCTGGGCCTCTCCATTGTTCTTTCCAGCAGAATTGATGTACAGGTCTGTCCAGGCCGAGATTCAAGGCTGCAATGAGCAGGGTGTGGATGGAGAGCAAGATCGACCCTCCGCTTTAAGAACTGGCTGGCGCCAGTGTGTCTGTGTTCCATTACTAACTGACATCACATGAGCTTCGCCAGCGCTCTGAGGTAGTGCCTTGCTCCTCGGCGTTAGCGCCTTAGAGAGGTGTGTAGCGCCTGATTTAGCGCTTAAATCACCTCCAGGGGCGATAGAGACCAAGTTTGCAGTCGGAGGCGATAATTAGCGCCAGGCGCTAAACTTTGCGCCCGGACGATAATTGCGCCCCAAACGGGGCGATACCGAATTTCTCCCCCCCTGGTCTTTGACCAGGAAACTAATGTTGCATACTGTTTAATTGCATTTAAGTAGATATTCAGGATGAAATAGGGGTTTGGGGACTAGGTCACAGAGTTTCTGGCAGGTGATAAACAAGGTAACATAATTTTGCCAATGTTGAGCTGCAGGTAATTCTGGCTGATCTGCATGCATTTTGATGTCAAACAGCCACTCAGATAGCATGGTAATAGTTATGGAATCAAATGTGATGGCGGAGAGGTATAGCTAGATATCATTGTCATATGTAGAAAACTCACCCGATGCTTACAAAAAATGTACCCGAGGGAGAACATATAGATGACGAATAGGAGGGGGGGACTAAGGATGGAGCCTTGGAGCACACCAGAGGCAACCGGACAGGCATGGGAAGAGAAGTCATTAAAGGAGGCCGAACATCAGTGCTTGTGGGGGTGGCGGGGGGGTTAGTCACGATTGAGGCATGGAGACAACATCAGTGCTTGGGGGGGGGGTGGGTGGGCAGTGGTGAGGGAGGTCAGCGATCGCAGAAGGGGGGAAAGGGAGGTGCCACGATCGGTAGAGGGGAGGCCGAAGGCTTCCTTGAGAGACCGGGGGGAGCAGTCCTACTCCTAATGGCCCACAAGGAGCAGCTCCCACCTCCCTTTCACTGCCAGGTTTCCTGTACCTGGGAAGCCCAAGTGGCAACTGTTAAGTTTAAATCAGGCTCCTAATTGCACTGTGGGAGCCTGATTTAAATAGGTTAATGAAGTGCCCTGCACACGCCTGAAACCCATGGCCATGAAAATAGCGGCAAGTGAGTGCGCAGCGGGTTAGTGATGTGTTCCCCGTTTTTTCATTTTTAACCCCCCTCGATCCTCCCCCGCCCGTCGTGTGTGGGGGGTGGTGGGTTAATATCGATGTCACTCGCTCTAAAATCACTGTTCCCTCTCCTGGTGTCTTCTGCCAGCATTTTACATACTGGTGTAGTTCTTCCTTTACTGGCCTCTGCTGGTTTACCGTAGATTGTTGCCAACAAACTTCATGAAAAAAAATCTTCAACTGTGACTTCCCTGATATAAAAAAATATTTTTAGAAAAACATGGAAAGACGTTTGTCATAACCACTAGTTCACCTAGTGCTAAGCATCTTAAAAAAAGAGCAAAATAAACCTGCCGTACATTTTATTATAACATATACATTATTTCTTGGATAAAATGCAAAAATATTGGTGCACCTTATGAACTGCAATGCTCCTTCCCCCTCGTCCCCAAATAGTTGCCCTTACACAAAAGGTTAGTAATTGAGGAACGGTTAATCCCAAATGTAAAGCACACATAAATGTACCTGGAGAAAAACTACACACAAACCCATGTGCAATAATGCATGCTCAATTATGTAACAAAATTTATTGGTGTACACACACACACAAACAGCCATCTTATATCATCGGCCAGATGACTATGTGGGCATAACTGTATAATCAGAATACCATAAGTGTGAAGATGGCAAAGGAGCCATAATGTGCCGCAAATATCTTATGATCATAGAATCATAGAATGGTTACAGCACAGATGGAGGCCATTCGGCCTGTTGAGCCCGTGCTGGCTCTCTGCAAGAGCACTTCAGCTAGTCCCACTCCCCCGTACTTTCCCCGTAGTCCTGCAATTATACTTCCTTCAGGTACTTATCCAATTCCCTTTTGAAAGCCATGATTGAATCTGCTTCCACAACCCTCTCAGGCAGTGAATTCCAGATCCTAACCATTCGCTGCGTAAAAAAAGTTTTTCCTCATGTCGCCTTTGGTTCTTAAGAACATAAGTAATAGGAAGAGGAGTAGGCCATTTGGCCCTTCAAGCCTGCTCTACCATTCAATAAGATCATGGCTGATCTTCTACCTCAACTCCACTTTCCTGCACTATCACCATATCCCTTGATTCCCTTAATATCCAAAAATCTATCTATCTCTGTCTTGAATATACTCAACGACCGAGCCTCCACAGCCCTCTGGGGTAGAGAATTCCAAAGATTCACCACCCTCTGAGTGAAGAAATTTCTCCTCATCTCAGTCCTAAATGGCCAACCCCTTATTCTGAAACTGACCCCGGTTCTAGACTTCTGCCAATCACCTTAAATCTGTCCCCTCTGGTTCTTGACCCTTCTGCCAATGGGAACAGTTTCTCTCTATCTACTCTGCATAGATGATCAAGTACTTCCTCCATATGTGGTTAATTGGAATGAAAACTGAAGTGTGACAGTAGAAGAACAGTTTTATAGGGGCGTTTTATAAGTACATCAAACAGACAATAGGACGCAACTGATCAAATCTATAAGCAAATGTGTGACCCATACATTTCAACAGATTAGGAATAGAAAAATATTATTCACCAGCTTCGTACACATTTAAAGATTGTTTGGAAACAAAATGACTTCTAGTTTAATAGACTGGTTTATCATCTATAGTTCAGCTTATCCTGGAGTATCAGTAGAAGCACAATGTCTTCTAAGGAAGCTTAGCTAGTAAAAACTAAACAAAGTGCAAGACATGAAAGGTTGTGGTAAATAAAGCACATACATGTGCAACTCCTATGCCACCAGCAAGTAATGATTGACAAAATTTTATTTCCTGTTCATTTGAACAATATCTAGTTCCAGATTGCACTGATATATTGATACTAATTCAGACGTCACCTTGTTGGTAAATTGTTTAGCCCCAGGACAAAAGTATGTGCCTTTTATACAACATATATATCATCTTTCATGTAACAAATGTGATTTATGCTTCCATCGAGCCACCAGGGAAACACATCGTGTCTGACACAACAATTGTGCAGCAGGCTTGATGGTTTATTTTTTCTAAGTCATCAACCCTGATGCACATTTTATTTATTCAAGAAAGATGATTTTTAAAAATTCAACCAGCGTAGATTTCATGGCAGGCTGCTGACTGACATGCATGATGATGTCATGTGAATGGGCTGAAAATCATTTTAAAAATACATTTTAAAGACCTTATTTGAACATCCATCACCAGGTCTGGCTGGACCACATCAACCTCTACTGGGCCCCACTCTCCTCTGCCAAAACTGTTCACAACTCCAGGATCAACTTGGAGAGCAAAGATAACCTCTGGCTTTTTTTCCTCCACTATCAGCCATCTCTTTAAACCCTTCAACCCTGCCCCTTAACACTCTCACCTCGAAGAACCAATGTGAGAAGCTCGGATCAAGATAGAGACCATCTGTTCAGCTGCCTCTGCCGCACTCCTCCCTCCAATCCCTTGCCCAGCAACCCAAATATCTCCTAGGCCCCACACTAGCCCAGAACTCCCATCTCTGTCTAGTTCACATCTCCTCTCTTGCCCTCTCTGAGCTCATCTTGCCCACAAGACCCCTCTCCCATTCCTTCAATCCCAGTGCCACTAGCAGGACAGCAGTTAGGCCATAAGTGATATTGTGTTGTAGTATTGGGAAAAAAGGTTATTGAAGCTTAGAGTACAGTTTGAACTATTTTTGGGAAAATATGGTACTTACTTCAAAGGAATATATCCATTAAATCTACTGTGCTGCACTCAATCATAACAGTTTATCATTATGTAAACATTTCTATGTTTACCATCAGTTTCTAATTTACTCCACAATGCTTTGACAATGTTCACTAATCTAATTCTGTACGTGGCATTGTAATTCAATGTAATCATTTCCTTTTTGGTTGTTGGCATCACATTTAGAGATTACATATGCTTGCGACTATGTGTTAAAAGCTCAAAATTGACGCCAGACTGCTGTATGCTTTGACCGCATTTCATGGTATTCAACACTATGAGCTAAGACCCACCACAGATAACATAAAATGACCTATTGATCCAGTGGAGCTTAAGTAATATTTTTTGTGCAATGAAAGAAATGATACACAAAATATTTCACCTGAGGGCTAAATAATTATGCACTGTAATAGTTAACAGATGCTGGATAAGCTATGCGGACAGCAGTATGTTCTATAGCCAGAGACTATTTACACTGTTACTGATTGCATTTTTCTTACCTTGTGCTTGTCTTCATTTGAATTCATTCACTTAACTGCTATACAACAGGTTTTTATGGAAAAAATATATATCCCTCCACAACCACCAAATTGTTTGAAAGCATTTTGGAGTATATTTGCTGCCATTTGCTAATTTTAATAAAACAGTAGACCAGGACATAACCCTCCAATTCCAACTAATTAGCTACCATCACATACTAACATGTAACCTGGCCATTGTCTCAGACCCCTTCATATACTGTCCATAATGTCCTCAGGTTTATGCTTGAACAATAGGTACATTGTGAATTTGATGTCACGGAATTTTCAGATCTTGAAACTGATTTCCCCCCTCAAACATAAAGTTTACAGTACTGAATGAGCCCATTTGACTCATCAGACTGGATTTTCCTGGGGGGGGTCAGTGGGCGGGATTAGTGGCGGGTCGGGTGGGAAAGTGTTTTTTCCCCCGGTGAACCCGCCACCACGCGCCTTTCCCCGATGTCGAGTCTGTCAGCGCTGAGCAGACCCGACACGCAGCGGCGGGGGACCCAATTCAGATCATAATGACCTTGTTTAGAGATGATTAAGAACACATTTGCGCTCACCTTTAGAGTTTACATGCTCGCCCACGGGGTCCTCACTGCTCGGCGATCACGTCTGTTAAGCTGAGGCGGGAGTTCAGTGGCCACTGAATCAGCTGTTTAGTTGACAGCTTCAAATGTAAAGTAAAAACTCCCACCTTACAGAGATATCTTCCCTCAGCCACAAGCTCTTCCTCACTGCATTTCCACAACAGATTCACCATGCTGCAAGTCTTTACACAAGTCTCCATCCAGTCTGACCTCATTACCTCTCTCACCATTGACAGATCACTTCTGTCATCTCAACTTCACCTGCCATCTATTCCATCAGCATGGGTGCCCTTTATGTTCTCTCACCTTGGTCCTCAGAATCCGACCACGATCAGCCCCAAGACCAGCAGCACCAGGCACACCAACAACACCAACCTTCTCCGCAATCAACTGATGCTGCACAGGACAGAGGGCACCAGCACCCGACCACATTGCTGCACGGGAGGCCAGGGATGGCCTCACCATAGCCCAAGCCATTCCTTTCACACTCATGACCATTGCAGGGGGTAACGTTATATCTCACCATTCACTGCAACTCACTAAGCCACTTCCAAAGGTGCACACAAATCTGTCCAAGAACGCAAAGTGTTGAAAATAAAGGTTTCAATGTTTGCCACCGCATTAACAGAAACTTTACATGCAAATTGCATGAAATACCCAAGTGCCTACCCTTGTGTGTTGTTAGTTGGTATGATTGCACTAGGATGAGGGGAGTGTGAGAGGTGGCTAGTGAGATGGGAATGTGATAATGTAGATAGAGAGGGATGGGTGGAGGTGCAAGATAAGTTGATGTGAGTAAGGATGTGCAGGAGTAGGGTAGGGAAGGCAGAGTGATGGGGATGTGATGAGAGGCACAGTAGGATGAGGTTGAGTGTGGCTTTGTACTAACGTTTCGTGATCTACTGAGATCATTGAAAGGTTTGTGGCACTGCACCCAGGTCCTCTTGACAACATCCCTGCTTGTGACCTCCTCTGCAATGTGCAACCTGGCTGTGTTGATCTCCTGGGGAGGTCTCTTCCACCCATGGGAAGGGAAGAGGACCTCCCTGCGTGCTGTGACTCCTTCCATAAGCATGGAGAGCCTGGGTGCAGCCCTGCACCTCTGTGCAGTGACTGTCAGTGTTTGCAGCACCTCAGTGCTGTAGAACACTAAGCACAAATGTCAAAATAAAAGTTGGCCATGGCCCCTTTAAGGAAACCGGCTGATGACGCGTCATCAAATGACGTCACCCGACTTGCTTCCTCTAATTGGCTGGCAAACGCGCTGGGCAGGCTTAACAAGCCGAATCAAGGTAAATACATTTCAGAGGCCGGGATGGAGACAGCAGCGGGGTCGGGACCCGCCGAGGTCAGCAAAATCACAGCCTAAGTGTCTGTGCCAACTTTTTCCAGGCGAAATCTAAAACTAATCCCACTACCCCCTCTCCCCATAAGCCTTGTATCTTCCTGTGCTTCAAATATTTATTCAATTTTCTTTATAAGATGCAATGCTCTTGGCCTCAACTACTCCCCGTGGCAAAGCATTCCATGTTACAACAACTCTGTGTAAAGAAATTTCTCCTCCTAACATCTTTCCTCATTCTCTTAGTAATAATTTAAAATTTATGATTCCTCATCACTGACTCCCAAGCAAAGAAAATAGTCCTACTCCTTACCCATTCAGTCTATCAAAGCTCTTCATAATTTTAAAAGCCTCTATTAAATCTCCTCTTAGCTTTCAATTGTTGTCCTCCTGAGGATTTGTTTAGATTCACCAGTACATCTTCACTTCTATATCACTTTCCATAAAACTCAGTATTCTGTTTGGTTTTTTTTGGCCTCATCTACTTGAGGTGTGGCTGTTCATGTTTTTGGCTTTTAATGCATTTAAGCCTCTTGCCACCTTTGTGAGATCAGATGTAGTACTCGACATCTTTGTGCAGCCACCATAACAAAAAGGAACAAAAGGTCAGTAGTTCTGGATCCTTCGGGCGGAATTTTTCAGGGGGTCAGCGGGTGCATTTGGTGATGGGTCGGGTGGGAAAAACATTTTTTCTGACAGCGGGTCAGGAACCCGCTGCCACGCTAGTTTCCCAGATGTCGGGTCTGTCAGTGCTGAACAGACCCGACGCCAAGTGGCGGGGGAGACAATTTAGGTCATTAAGACCTTGCTAATAGCCTGTTAAAGAGAATTTTGAGCTCACCTTTACATTTTACAAGGTCGCCATGGGTTCCACGCTGCTCAGGGATCACATCAGGTAAGGAGGTCGGGAGTTGTGTCACCATGAAATGATGTCTTTACTTGACAGCTGCAAATGTGCTATAAAAGCTCCCATCTCACAGCTGTTCACTTTCCAAGCTTAGAAACTATTGCTTACTGCATTTGAAAGACAGATTGAGCTTTATGCAGGTTGCAAGTGTTTGGAGTAAACTCTGCATCCAGTGTCCCCTCATTGGTACAACCTCTCTCACCACTGACAGATCGCTTCTGTCATTTCAACTTCACCTGTCATCTATTATATCAGCATCGGTGCCCTTGAAACTATCTCACTTTGGTCCTCAGAATCCCACCACAATCAGCCCCAACACCAGCAGCACCAGGCACACCAGCAGCACCAACAACGACACCAACCCTCTCCGCAATCAACTGATGCTGCACAGGACACAGGGCATCAGCACCCAACCACATTGCTGCCCGGGAGGCCAGGGATGGCATCACCATAGCCAGATTTACTTCACTTGATGCTGTACACCCTGGCTGCCACATGATGCGCCAGGTTGGCACCACCCCACACCAACACCATAAAGCATCCCTACAACGTACAAGCCATTCCTTTCACACTCATCACCATTGCAGGGGGGTATCGTTACTTCTCATCATTCACTGCAACTCACTAAGCCACTTCCAAATGTGCACACAAATCTGTCCAAGATTGCAAAGTGTTGAAAATAAAGATTTCAATGTTTGACAGCACATTAACAGAAACTTCACATGAACATTAGCTAAAAACACACAAGTGCCTACCCTTGTGTGTTGTTAGTTTGTATGAGTGCACTAGGATGAGAGTGAGTGTGAGGGGTGGCTAGTGAGATGGAGAAGTGATAATGTAGATAGAGAGGAATGGGTGGAGATGCAAGGTAAGTTGGTGTGAGTAAGGATGTGCAGGAGTAGGGTAGGGAAGGCAGAGTGATGGGGATGTGATGAGTGGCACAGCAGGATGAGGTTGAGTGTGGCTTTGCAGTAACGTTTCGTGATCTACTGAGATCATTGAATGGTTTGCGCCACTGCAGCCTAGTCCTCCTGACGACATCCCTGCTGGTGTCCTCCTGTGCAATGTGCAACCAGGCTGCGTTGATCTTCTGGGGAGGTCTCTTCCGCCTATTGGAAGGGAAGAGAACCTCCCTGCGTGCTGTGGAGGGACTCATGGGAGAGCCTGGGTGCAGCTGTGCACCTCTGTGCAGTGCTCGTCAGTGTTTGCAGCACTTCAATGCTGTAGAACACTGACAGCACAACTGTCAAAATCAATTTGCGCATGGTCCCTTAAAGGAAACCGGCTGATGACGCGCCATCAAATGACATCATCAGACCCGCTTCCTTCAATTGGCTGGCAAACGCGCTGGGCGGGCTTAACAAGCCCAATCAACGTAAAATCGCTTTGGACAGCAGGCTGGAGCCAGCAGCGAGGTCGGGACCCGCCACCGGACCCGCCGAGTTAGGGGAAATTGCAGCCTTAGACTCGGAGTAAGTGACCAACATAATTCCTCTTGGCCTTTCCAGTGCTACTCTATGGCCAGTCAGGTAGAGGATACTTAACTGTAACCGGACGTGGAAACATTGCAAACTTTGCCTTCCTCCCAATGGAAAAATACCTCATCTCTTTTAAGTGCCTGGTCAAGATAATCAGCTAAATGTATCTCTTACCTATGTTTAAAAATGTTAATAAATAAAAATGATACACTTAGCATGTGATAATTGATAAACTAATAAAACTTGAGAGGATAAACCCCATAGAGGATGGGCTGCATTCACACATATTAAAAGAAGTTAGGGAAGGGATAGCAGAGGCATTATATATATCTAAAAATTCATTAGAAAAAGGAATAGTGCCAGAGGACTGGCGGATAGCTGATGTGATTCCTATATATAAAAAGAGAGATAGAGCTTGTCCAGAGAACTATAGAACAATTAGCTTAACATCGGTGGTAGGAAAGATAATGGAATCCTTACTCAAAGATGCAATAGAAAAATATCTAGCAACTGAAAATATAATCAAGAGAAGTCAGCACAGATTCCAGAAGGGAAGGTCAGGCTTGAACAACCATAATGAATTCTTTGAAGAAGTAACAGAAAGGATAAATAAGGGTAATACATTAGATGTAATATATTTGGATTTCCAAAAAGCCTTCAATAAGGTACCGCACAGTAGACTACAGTAGGTAGACTCATGACTAAGGTCACAATATGTGGAGTCAGGGGACAAGTAGCAGAATGGAAAGTAAGCTGGCAACAGAACAAAAACAGAGAATAGGAGTTAAAGGTGGTTACTCAGATTGGTAAATAGTGGGAAGTGGTGTTCCACAAGGGTCAGTGCTGGGACCACCATTGTTCACCATTTACATAAACTACTTGGACTCGGGAATCGGAAGTACAATTTCAAAATTTCCAAATGACACCAAATTGGGGGATGTAGTTAATATAGGAGGAGGACTGCGATAAAATACAGGAAGACATCAATAAACTTGCAGAATGGGCGTGTAATTGGCAAATGAACTTCAATATAGATAAGTGTGAGGTAGTATGTTTTGGTAGCAAGAATAGAAGGCTACATACTCCTTCGAAAATAAGTATCTAAATAGGGTAGAGGAACAAAGGGATTGGAGGATACAGATACACAAATCACTAAAAGTAGCGATGCAGGTTAAGTATAGTGAACAGTGAGGATAGTGATAGACTTCAAGAGGACATCGACAGGCTGGTGGAATGGGCGGACACATGGCAGATGAAATTTAACGCAGAAAAGTGTGAAGTGATACATTTTGGTAGAAAGAATGAAGAGAGGAAATATAAACTAAAGGGTACAATCCTAAAGGGGGTGCATGAACAGAGAGACCTAGGGGTATATGTGCACAAATCGTTGAAGGTGGCAGGGCAGGTTGAGAAAGCAGTTAAAAAAGCTTACAGGATTCCTGGGCTTCATGATTATAGGTATAGAGTACAAAACCGTGGAAATTATGCTGAACCTTTATAAAACACTGGTTCGGCCTCAACTGTCCAATTCTGGGTACTGCACTTTAGGAAGGATGTGAAGGCCTTAGAGAGGGTGCAGAAAAGATTTATGAGAATGATTCCAGGGATGAGGGACTTCAGTTACGTGGATAGACTGAAGAAGCTGGGGTTGTTCTCCTTAGAGCAGAGAAGATTGAGAGGAGATTTGATAGAGGTGATAGAGGTGTTCAAAATCATAAAGGGTCAGACAGAGTAGATAGAGAGAAACTGTTCCCATTGGCAGAAGAGTCAAGAACCAGAGGACACAGATTTAAGGTGATTGGCAGAAGAACCAAAGGCGACATGAGGAAAAACTTGTTTACTCAGCGAGTAGTTAGGATCTGGAATGCAATGCCTGAAAGGGTGGTGGAGGCAGACTCAATCACGGTTTTCAAAAAAGGGAGTTGGATAAGTACCTGAAAGAAAAAAATTTGCAGGGCTACGAGGAAAGGGCGAGAGTGGGACTAGCTGAAGTGCTCTTGCTCGACGGGCCGAGTGACCTTCTTCCGTGCTGTAACCACTCTGATTTTAAGGCCATAAAAAAAAAAAATCAAACAAAGCACTGTGGTTCATTTCTAGAGGGATAGAATTGAAAAGTTATGTACAGAACTTTGGTTAGATCACACTTGTACTGTGAACAGTTCTTGGCTCCATAATATAAAAAGGATATAGAGGCACTGAAGAAGGTGCAAAAAAGATTACTAGGATGATACTAGAACGGTGAGGTTATACCTATCAGGAAAGATTGAACATGCTGAGGCTCTTTTCTCTAGAAGACTGAGGGGTGACCTGATAGAGGCATTTAAGATTATGATAGGGTTCGATAGGGTAGATGTAGAGAAGATGTTTCCACTTGCGGGCGAGACCAGAACTAGGGGCCATAAATATAAGATAGTCACTAATAAATCCAATAGTGAATTCAGGAGAAACTTCTTTACCCAGAGAGGGGTTAGAATGTGGAACTCGCTACCACAAGGAGCAGTTGAGGCGAATAATATAGATGCATTTAAGGGGAAGCTAGATAAGCACATGAGGGAGAAAGGAATAGAAGGATATGTTGATGAATTTAGATGAAGGGTGGGAGGAGGCTCGTGTGGAGCATGGACCTGTTGGGCCAAATTGCCTGTTTCTGTGCTGTAAATACTTTGTACTTTGTAATGTTCAGATATCAAACTGCAAACATCACACTTTGTTACAAATGTAAAACATTTTAAAATGCTGCATGCTTCCATCCTGCACTGGTAACTTGCAGCCTGAAACGGACAAGCACATTCTACTCTGCAAAGTTCCCTGACCAAACATCAATTAAACTTTGAATGCCCTGAGCCTCTGGTTACTTAACAATTAAACTTTGCGGCCTTAAAGAGGACACAACTCTACCGTAGCAGCAAAAGAACACAGTGCATTTTTTAATTAATTCTCAGAATGTGGGCATCGCATTAAATTGCCCATCCCCAATTGCCCTGAGAATGTGGTGGTGAGCCTTTTTCTCGAAGCACTGCAGTCTGTGTCATGAAGGTGCTGCAATAATGCTGCTAGATAGGCAGTGCCAGGATTTTGGCCAGCGACAATGAAGGAATGACAATTAATGTCCAATTCAGAATGGTGTACAACTTGGAGTTGATGGTGTTCCCATGCACCTGCTGTCCTTGACCTTCTAGGTGGTGGAGGTCGCAGGTTTGGGATGTGCTGCCGAAGACTCCTTGGCGAGTTGCTGCAGTGCATCCTGTAGAAAATACACACTGCAGCCATGGTACACCAGTAGTGGATGTTTACAAAAGTGAATGAGGTGCCAATCAAGAGGATCACTTTGTCCTGTATGGTGTCGAGCTTGTGCAGCTTGACCCACCCAGGCAACTGGAAAGCGTTCTATCACACTCCTGGCTTGTAGGTGGTGAAGACGCTTTGGGGAGTCAGGAAGTGAGGCATACCGCAGATTACCCAGCCTCTGACTTATTCTAGTAGCCACAGCATTATGTAGCTGACCCAGTTGAGTTTCTGGTCATTGGTGACCCACAAGGTTGTTGTTGGTGGAGACTTGGTGATGATAATCTCATTGAATATCAATGGAGGTGATTAGGCTCTCATGCTGAAAATGATCATTGCCTGGCACTTGAGTGATGCAAATGTTACTTGCCATTTATCAACCTAAGTCTGGAGTCCAGGTCTTTCTGCATGCGAGCATGGACTGCTTTATTATCTGAAATGTATGTGGTATAAATCTGCTGTTCTTATAAAACAAAAAATAAGAGATGAAGGCGGGGAGAAGAGGAGAGTGCAGATAGAAGGGGAAGAAGGGAGAAGGAGACAAGAAGAGGGAGGGAAGAGGGGAAGAAAGGAGGACAGAGGGTAGTATATTCCTATTGATTTTACTTACCTCTGATTCAGTCCTCCATGCTTGTTCCAAGGTCCATCTCCAACTTAGGTCTTACTGTTGCCACCTGCCTGAAGCTTTTACAGCTTTTGCATTAGTTTTTTTTTTAAACTTAATTTAAAAAATGAAAAAAAGTAAAATTAATTTTAAACAGGGCCTCCTACCTGTTTTCACAACCGCTTGCCAATTCTTATAGTCACAGACCACTCACACCGTTGCTGGCCATTTTTTCTCCCCAACCTTGGGCATCAGCCACCAGCCGTGTGTTCACCCCCTTTCCCAGTGGTCTACTGCCTCCTCTGCACCAGTTTCTTAGCACTGAGCTGGGAAACTGGCCATTTGTATTTCAAAATGCTTACTGCATTTATTGTGTATTTGTTGACAACTCCTGCTGTCTCACCCATCCCAGCAACTCCCCGCCACCCCACCCCCCCATCCTTTGCCTTGAGCAATGGTATACTTCCCTCTCCCACCAGCTGCATATGTTTCTGGAACAGGAACCGTTTTAACCTCGATAGTAAAGATGCAGCAAGCGTTTTAGACAATGTAAAGCCGTGGCTAAGGAAACCTTTGCTGGGGGTGGGAACTGGGATTCCTAAAAGGGTTTTCTCAGCATTGAGCTGGGGAGGCTAGTTTAGTTATTTATATTGCATAGAGCACTTATACTGTCATTCATAGAATCATAGAAAGTTACAGCACGGAAGGAGGCCATTTCGGCCCATCATGTCCGCGCCGGCCAACAAAGAGCTACCCAGCCTAATCCCACTTCCCAGCTCTTGGTCCGTAGCCCTGCAGGTTAGAGCATCCCAAGTGCACATCCAAGTACTTTTTAAATGTGGTTAGGGTTCCTGCCTCTACCACCCTTTTAGGCAGTGAGTTCCAGACCCCCACAACCCTCTGGGTGAAGACATTTCCCCTTCCCCCAATTACTTTAAATCTGTGCCCTCTGGTTTTTGACCCCTCTGCTAAGGGAAATAGGTCCTTCCTATCCCCTTTATCTATGCCCCTCATAATTTTATACACCTCAATAAGGTCTCCCCTCAGCCTCCTCTGTTCCAAGGAAAACAGACCCAGCCTATCCATTCTTTCCTCATAGCTAAGATTCTCTACTCCCAGCAACATCCTTGTAAATCTCCTCTGTACCCTCTCTAGTGCAATCACATCTTTCCTGTAATGTGGTGACCAGAACTACACGCAGTACTCTAGCTGAGGCCTAACTAGTGTTTTATACAGTTGAAGCATAACCCCCCGGCTCTTGTATTCTATGCCACAGCTAATAAAGGCAAGCATTCCGTATGCCTTCTTAACCACCTTATCTACCCGGCCTGCTACCTTCAGGGATCTGTGGACATGCACTCCAAGGTCCCTTTGTTCCTCTACACTACTCAGTGTCCTACCATTTAATGTGTATTCCCTTTCCTTGTTAGCCCTCCCCAAATGCATTACCTCACACTTCTCCGGATTGAATTCCATTTGCCACTGTTCTGCCCACCTGACCAATTTATTGATATCTTCCTGCAGTCTACAGCTTCCTTCTTCAGTATCAACCACACAGCCGATTTTAGTATCATCTGCAAACTTCTTCATCATTACTGGCATACAATTGGCCATTATGGTATAAGTGCACTCAGCACATAAATAACTGAAAGCTCAGTGCTAAGAAAGCAATATTATCAAATTTCTGGGGAAAGCGAGGAGAATTCACGAAGATTTATACTTTTCATTGTCTTTGCCTCCCGTTCCCTCCTGCCACAATACTTGCCGTCCCAAGCACCTGTGCTTTTTCCCACATCCAGCACTGCCAAACCACTCACAAGAAAAGCCCTGTGTCACGTTCTCAGCCATGACCTGGGAACTATCTTCAAGTTCTTTAATACACTTACTGCACATTAACTATCTCAGTTAAAGCAGAATAAGCATTGTAAAAAACTTAAAGTCAGGCCCTATGTCAAAGCTACAAACACAGCTATGGCAACTTTGTGGCTTTTTTCAAGGGGTGGGTTCCGACAAACAACTGACCCACCACGGAGCTTGGAGCTATTTAAAGCATTTAGTGCGCTTATACTATAATTGTTGACATACAGTTACCAATTACAGTATAAGCATTTTAAATACAGCTAACCCCCTACTACTTCCAGATCCTCCTGGACTCCAAACGGTCACCCATGTTATCCCAGACCTTGGTCCTGCTCCCACATCCTGTGATGCCTCTTTCAATAGCAGATGCTACCTCAGTCAGAAGGTGACCCATAACAGAGTTACCTACCCAAGTATAGTGGAAGAGCAGTGCATGAGGAGGAGTTGGCTCATCAGGGAAGTTGTGATTAAGATGTGCAACCAGGTCCAGTTAACCATCTGGCATGCATTACCAACAGCAGTGAATAGCCACCCTGCCTTAAGTTTTTATGAGATGCCACAGACCCACAGAGGATGTCACAAGACTCGCGTTGTTTGTACAATCGATGCTTTATTTCCTGCATAATTAAGAATCACTTACTGCTCAATACATGAAGAGTGAATTCACTTTGATCAATTGTGCAATGCTAGTTGTGTAACTGTTTAATGTATTTGGTTGCTGTATTTGCCCCTGTATGTCATAAGCTTATCTCTGAGTGTGCTTCCTAGGTGAAGGAAACATTGGTGGTTGGCTGCATAGCCAACTCACAAGGTCCATGAGATACAGGAGGATCCTCCATCTGTATCTGTAACTAAACATAGAAACATAGAAACTAGGAGCAGGAGTAGGCCATTCGGCCCGTCGAGCCTGCTCCACCATTCAATACGATCATGGCTGATCATCCAAATCCAGTACCCTGTCCCTGCTCTCTCACACAGAATCCCCATCGAGCCTGCACCGACACATATCCCACCCTATCCCCGTAACCCCACGTATTTAATTCCCCCTAACATATCCCATCCTATCCCCGTAACCCCACATATTTAATCCCCCCCTAACACTAAGGGTCAATTTATCATAGCCAAATCAACCTAACCCGCACATTTTTGGACTATTTGGACTATTAATGCAAGGGTATCTTTGCTATAGTAACTTTCAGAGATGATGCCTACAGTCATCTGTACAGGGCTCAGAACTACTTGGCTCCTGCTGTGCTACTCCATGCATCCCACTGGTGGACAGCATCTCCTCATGATACTCAGTGGCTGTATGAGCGCAACACAGTAGTTACCCATGAAGTTTTGGAATCCCATCATTGTGGCTGTCGGTAACTGTTTTCCAAAGTTGAAGCTGGGCATAACTGGATCTTCAAGTTTGAAGCAGCCTGCATAGCAACAATGGAACCATTCCTGAGAGATGCTCCCATTGTAAATCTTAACATATATCTGGGAGTTGGACTTGTCCATAAATACCCAACCATCTTAAATTTACTTTGTGTCCAGGCAGGCGACTCCTCAAAACAATGCATCTGCTGTGACAGCCTCTATTTGGAAGCAGATCCACTAAGGTCTATATCCCCAGATAACTCAATAGGGACACTCAGCATACCTCCGCTATTTACCAACCAGCTGCTCATAAACCACTACTACATCTTGATCACAAGTGCTTACTGTGTGCTTCTTCATCTTCATTATATACTTTTCCCATAGTGTATGTATCGGTCGTGCCAGCTTCAAGTGGAGGTGGTGCTATATCATTCCACTGGGTTCTCCTTACCTAGTGAAGAGAGCAGATGGGATGCAAGATGTACATAAGCACACTTATCCACTTGGATGGTGTATTGCTTTTACATGCACTACTGTACACATTGGCATGATCAGTGTGTGGATACCATTGATGCAAGGCATCTTGTAAATCACAGAATATATGATTAATATGGTACAAACTGATCTGCAGACCCTTCCAATCACCACTGTCTCATAACCTTCTAAGCTCCACAACCAAAATAAATCAACAACAGCTACATTGTTTTCTTAGTTGTTCAGCCATTATTACCAAACATTGCACTTGCCATAGCTGGATTAACAAAACTTTCCTTCATTTCGCTGAGGAAGTGGCTAGTCAATTGCTTGAGATGCATTAAAGCATCATTTTTGGAGGCCCGTTGTGTTTGTCTGCTAGAATGTTATATCACACATTTCAACGCTGTGCATTTCTGCAATTTCATTCAAAGTTCATTAATTACTCTGAGAAGTGGACTTTTTTCATGTTATCATTAAAAGAGAAATGTCTGGCCCTTTATGTTTAAAAACCATATATATGTATGTATATAATGTTCAGTCTATGACAGAAGTAAATTCATCTGAGATGTAGAACAGTATTTTTATTTCTCAGGATACTGGGGACGCTTAGTTCTGATCTGGTCATTGCCTGACATTCTAATATTCTCACTCAGCACCTCATTAAGGAGTAATGAGGTGATAACTCCTGGGTCACCACTGGGCTAACTGACCGTACTTTGGCATCAAGAGACCATGTGCATCAAATCCAGCAAGTCTCACCACTCACATAGCAGTCTGCTCTTAACAGCTTTGAGAAAAAAAACTGAATTATTTAGTACAGCCACTAAAGAAAGCAAATGCAATTTACCATGATTTGGAATTTTGCTCAAAATAAATAGGAACAATATACAACAACTGCAACTTGCATTTATATAGCACCTTTAACGTAGTAAAACATCCCAAGGCGCTTCACAGGAGCGATTAACAAAATTTGACACCAAGCCACATAAGGAGATATTAGAACAGGCGACCAAAAGCTGACATCTGTCATACGCTCTCTTTTTCTGCTTCATCCTACTCCCTAATTCCTTCGTCATCCAGGGAATCTGGCTTTGGTTGCCCTCGCTTTCCCCTTGTGGGAATGTACCTAGAGTGATCCTGAACCATCTCCTCTTTAAAGGCTGCCCATTACTCCATTACATTTCTGCCTGCCAGTCTTTTACTCCAATTTTCCCAGCCAGATCCCTCCTCAATTCACTAAAATTAGCCCTCCTCCAGTTAAGTATTTTTATTCTAGATTGCTCCTTGTCCTTCTCCATAACTTATCTAAACCTTATGATGCTATTCCCGAGATGCTCCCCACAGTGGCATTCTCCACTTGATCCACTTCATTACCCAGGACTAGATCCAGCAATGCCTCCTTCCTCATTAGGCAGGAAACATACTAATCAAGAAAGTTTTCCTGAACACACTTCAGAAATTCCTCCCCCTCTCTACCCTTAACACAACTGTCCCATTCGATACTGGCATAAATTCTCCCATTATCTCTACTCTATTGTTCATGCACCTCAGTAATTTCCCTGCAAATTTGCTCCTATATCTCCTTTCCACTATTTGGTGGCTTATAAAATACAAGTAGGGTAATAGCTCCTCTATTGTTTCTTAACACCAATCAAATAGATTCTGTCTTTGACCCCTCAAGGACATTCTCTCTTTCTAGCACTGTAATATTTTCCTTAATCAAAACTGCTGCCCCTCCTTTTTTCCCTTCCCTATCTTTCCTGAATACATTGTACCCAGGAATATTAAGCATCCAATCCTCCCCATTTTTGAGCCAGGTCTCAGTTATCACCACTACATCATATTCCCATGGAGTGAGCCTTTGGCGCAGTGGTAGCATTCCTGCCTCTGAGCCAGAAGGTGCAGGGTTCAAACCTCGCAGCAGGCAGTCCCGACGAGTGGAGTCGGAGCTCCGGCTTCAAATTCTGGGTTGGCATCCAGCGGGATACTCGCATCTGGTGGGTGCCCCCCCACTCGTCGTATGGGTTGTGGGAGCCCATAAATCCTCCCGCCATATAGGACTAACCACCTTACCGGCTGGTATAAAGGTAACGTTGCAGCCTGTCAGACTGTTAATCAGCCTGGAAATCCTTCCACTACTTCACATTGTTCCCCAAGGGAACAGCGAGAAGCTATGAAGATGATCATATTCCCACGTGGCTATTTGCGCCTGCAGCGCACCAACCATATTAACCACACTTCGTGCATGCACTCCAAACCTCTTTGTATTTGATATGATCCCACCTAATTCTGTATAATTTCTAACTCTAACTGTCTCTCCCAGTCCTCTGTGCACCTTGTTTCTACTTTTAATGCTACATGGTGCCCAACCCCCTGCCAAATTAGTTTAAACCCTCCCCCACAGAACTAGTTAAACTGCCCGCGAGGATATTGGTCCCAGCTCTGTTCAGGTGCAACCCATCCATCTTGAACAGGTCCCTCTTGCCACAGAACTGATCCCAATGTCCCAAGAATCTGAAGCCCTCCCTCCTGCACCATGTTTCCAGCGACGCAGTAACCTGCCATATCCTCCTGATTCTATTCTCTCTAGTGCGTGGCACTGGGAGTAATCCAGAGATCACTACTTTTTGAGGTCCTGCTTTTTAATTTCCTCCCTAGCTCCTTAAACTCTGACTGCAGGACCTCAACCCTCTTCCTCCCTCATGGTGCTGAAGTGTTGACATGTACAGTTATCTTTTTTTTTTACTGTCAACTCAACTCTCTGTTAGGCTTTCGAATTAGTTTGGTAACTAAAATATTTAGCAGAAATATCAGAATATAGCATCTTACAATAAATGTGGAAATATTGAGACTAAAACACTGCATAGCCAAGGGTTTGAATCTTGGAATGACGAGAGTAACTGAAAACACCAGCTGCTCTGCTATCAATTTTTAGCTGTGGTCTTGATAGAGTGCATTACAATATTATACAACCACAATTTGAGGAGTTGGGTCATCTCATACTGCAGCACGCATATTTTCATTCATCCATGTGAGCAGCAACAGTGACATCAACAGCCATAGAGAATTTGGCAAACTCTCGATCGTCTCAGCAAAAGGAAATAGTTTCACAGTACAAAGAAAAAAAAGATGGATATTAAAAAAGGTTCGTAAGTAAATTAAAAGGTCATGATACATTCATATTCAGATTCTTTTCCTCTTTGTTCAGAGACCAACAAATTTCATAAGACCTTGGCTAGAACACCACTGTACTAGTTTAGTTTTGTGATAAAAAGTCGAAACTGAATTCCATTCTAATTATGTAAGTTTCTCATTTCTTTCCATTCTAATTGCACAATATTGCAATAAGTTTACATAGTAGTTACGGAATGCTCCAACAAATGGACCACAGATTACAACTTTGAAGTGGAAGTCTGGTTTATGAAAATGTAGCCTTATATAGAATTTCATGGAATAGAGCAAACTATATTCTGCAGCATTTCACAACAGAAAGCATGGCATGATATTCAATTATGTCCATCACAGGAAACATCTGTTTTTGTTTGCTCTAAGTACTTCACTGGAGCAATACATTGAGCTGCATCATATCATTTCCAATGAGTCCCTGAAGAACACCAGAGAAATCATGTAATTAGAAACATGAAATAGTTAAGAGGTTATTCTACAAATATGGTTTTTTTTTCGCACTCCGACCTTGCCTAGCTAAGGCTAATGTGACTTGTCAAAGAAGCGAATTATTTCACTTCTTTTTGTTGTCTATAAAATAAAACTTTACGTACTGAAAATTGCCAAAGTTTATAATGTGAAGATGGTTTCAATGTACCTTTATTACAATTTTGAGTATCCAATCTCTCACTAGTCAGCACTATTTTTCATGACTTAGTTCTGTTTCTTTCAAATCCATGTCATCATTCTGTTTTGTTACTTCCGTTCCGTTCCCTTGCAAACTCCTTGTCGTCTGTTCCTCCTTAGCTCTATTCCCTTGTATTTCATTCTTCGCCAGCTGTGGTTGGTGTTAGATACAAGGAACTGGTCGTAGACGGCCTTGTGTGTGATCAAGATAATGAGAGTAGAGGCCACCTGAGATGGCACGGTCGAGGTCAGGTGGAGCGTGAATATAGGTATGAGGTATGGAAGGAGAGGTTCAGGGAGTACAGGAAGACAATGAAATCAAGGTGAGTTGAGGTGGAGTTGGAAATCACTGAGCATGATGAGTCTCTCACTGCAAAGGCTGAGGGAGGAAAGGAGGGAGAGTATCTTGGATGAGAAACTTGGGGTGTTGCTTGGGCGAGGCAGTAATAATGAGGATTGTAAAGAGGCGAGAGGGGTGGAACAAGTGAGGTGCTCAAAGGAAGAGCAGGTACCAGAGCAGTAGTAACGAAAAAAAAAAGACTTGCATTTATATAGCGCCTTTCACGACCATCGGACGTCCCAAAGTGCTTTACAGCCAATGAAGTACTTTTGATGCGTAGTCACTGTTTTTAAGTAGGAAATGCGGCAGCCAATTTGCGCACAGCAAGCTCCCACAAACAGCAATGTGATAATGACCAGATAATCTCTTTTTGTTATGTTGATTGAGGGATAAATATTGGCCAGTACACCGGGGATAACTCCCCTGCTCTTCTTCGAAATAGTGTCATGGGATCTTTTACATCCACCTGAGAGAGCAGACGAGGCCTCGTTTTAATGTCTCATCCGAAAGACAGCACCTCAGACACAGCAGCACTCCCTCAGCACTGCACTGGAGTGTCAGCCTAGATTTTTGTGCTCAAGTCTCTGGAGTGGGAGTTGAACCCACAACCTTCTGACTCAGAGGCGAGAGTGCTAGCCACTGAGCGGTGAGGTCAAGGAATGATTCAGTAATAAGAGCTACACTGCCACCCTGGGGGTTTGGGAAAGGCAGATGTTGGAATGTATAACCAGGTATGGGCCAATGTGTTGCCACCCATGAATTAAGTTTCCTTCAAAGCCATGATGCCAATGTAATCATCCACAAGAAGGTTGTGGATTGCAAGGACCTTACTCATGAACAAATGGACATGCTGAAGGAAAATGCAAAGGGAGGCAGTGATTGTTGATCTACTGGAAGAGTCCAAGGTGGCAATTGTGGGTGGCGCACTGGGTAGAAAGATCAGCATGAGAGAAGGATGGGGCAGTTGGGGTTGTTGCCCGTAAGAGGCAATGAGGAGTCCCTCAATGGGCACTTCAATGAAAGCCAAGAATGGCACAGAGGGTAATTGTGGGTTTCTCCTGTGGTTATTCAAGCCTGTGAGTAGCAGCCAAAATGCACACATGAATGGACTAGAGAGGGAATTCAGGTTACATTGGCATGGCAAAGATTAGGAGAGACATGTCCTGGGACTAGCTCTGCACATTTAGCAGACCATAGTAATTACATTATTATTTTAATGCTTGTGTTCTTTCATTCTATAATTTATATACAAAAATTGCAAACCACAATTAATCTAATTTTTTTTCCTTGGTTTTGCATGCAAATTAAAAATATTTTATTTGATACAAATTCAAATATATTAGTTTGAATTTCCTCCTTTAATGTTCCTGAAGAAAATCTAACCAGTGATCACAATCCTCTCCACGTGTTCCGTTCAAAAGTACTTAACCACAATTAACTTTTGTCCTGCCCTCAAAGTTCTTTCATTTCTAGCTGGTCAATTGTGAACTTTTGCTCAGGAATGATTGATCAGCCAGATGTGAAACAGCTCCAAGGATAGAACAAAAGCTGACCAGCTGATAAGGTAACCCACTCGTGGACCTATGCTTCAAAATCCTGTACAGTCCACAGAAAATGATTATGAGGTTTAGAAATGGACCACAGTCCACCACTGGAAAACTCTAGCCCCAGTTACATTAGTTCATCCATCTTCGCATTCAACTGCATTTTGAACGACTCAAATGTTTTTGCTTCCACTACCCTATCCAGCAGATGATTACAACCATTTATCACACTTAAGATTAAATGTGTTCTCTCAAATATATGTTTACTTTTCTTTAATTTGAAATGTATTCCCTGTGACCCTCCTTTCCTGACTATGAAATAATATTCTGGATTCACCATTTAATATTTTTGTATACCTTGATGAGATCGTCTCTTAGGTGTCTTCATTGCTGACTGTAAAGCTTGAACTTCTCCAATCTTTCGTCACAGCTTATCCCCTTGATACCTGGCGTCAGTTTTTCTCTGGGCGTTTTCGAATACCTGTACATATTTTTTTTGAACAGAAAGAAACAGTGAATTAGGTGAAGCTAACCCAAAATAGACAGTCAAGTACAAATGTTGGTCAAAATATGACTTGCATAGGAACTGAGTGATGCAGAGCATTGATCACTGGCCTTTTACCACCGAGACCTGTCTCTTGTGTTTGGTGGCTGTAAGGATCCTATGTGAAATGGGTTTGGCCAGTTTTAATCCAGTTCCCATTGTGAGCATAGGTCTACAACACAAAACTACTGCTAATTTGGCACTAATTGCCAATCTCACTCAGAAAGGACACACTATGCTGTGGAAATTGAAAAATGTCACACTGACACAAGACAGTTGTGGTGCTCTTCAGTGGTTGGGGCAGAGCAGCTTTACTCTGCATCTTATTGTGCTATATCTGACCTGGGAGTGCTTGATACGGACAATGAATGCCTGAAATGGGATTTGTTTCATTCTCAGGATTAACATCCCTGACCATGACCACAAAAATTTGAGAGAAAATATATGAATATGATTTGAATTTACAGACCTAGGAGCTGCTCCTCAAAGTTCAGCACTCCTTAAGCCATCCTACGAAACAGTCATTTTGCAGCAAGTTATATAAATCCAGAGATGATGATTAGTGATAGTAGCAGAAAAACAAAACAGATTTGTATGGCAATCCTCTGTCTGTTATTTTAATGCAGACATTAAGCTGTTTATTTTAAATTGATTAACGCCTCTGCTAAAATAGCAGACAAAGGAATGTAATAAAAATGCCTGTTGGAGAGGTATTTTTGTTTAATGAAAATATTAACTTTCCCACTAAGCTTAGGAAGCAAGTTGGCAATAAAAGTTCATAAAACAGTCATGCAGCAGGGTTTCAGCGCATACGAGTAGTGAATAACGATTAGCTATAACTTTTTTATCTGGCCTGTGGTATGCACCATATTGAAGGGCTTATGAAGTTGTTATTTTGACATTGTAAACCATGCAATATAATTGTCAAAGTGCATTACACCACTCATTGCTGTGATGCTGTGGACCCCTGTGACCAGTACTAGTAAATACCCACTAGGTATGTAATTTGAAGCCGCTCAGTTAATTCCATTCTGAAGCATTTGTTTAGTGTTAAATGGTCTCTCGAGGGCAAAGAAAAAGGGCTACACTGCATTGTTTTCAAATGACCTGGAATGAGTCATCTCTTGCTGTTACACTGCTGGTAAATTTTAACAGCAAGCCATCAGGAACACTACAAATGGACACAAAATGTCTATAACTAGAACTTTTACAAGCTGCAAATAATATACCAATAAGACATTGTGGCAGGGAATTCTACAGAAACATCTCAATCTTCAGGGTCAGAGATTTCCTCTAACAAATAAGAGTCTTTGGCAAAAAATGACTCCAATTAAAAATTAATGAGCCGATTTTACGGCAAGTTTTTTTTAAAAAAAAGGATTATGTTCAGAAACATCCAATAAAAACAGCTCAAATTTATTAGACAGACACTGGTCTAAATCTGTAAATCCAGCCAAAGGCCCATGAAGTAGGCCAAGACTCAGCCGGGTCATAGCCGTTCCGAGAGGTTTACAGTGGCCAGCTGATGCGTAGTGACAGCAGAAATACTGACCTGCTTTATCCACTGGAAATGGGGCCCACTTGAGGGGGTTGTGAAGATTTAATAACTCCCTTATAAAAGGTGACAGATGGGTAAACCATGGAGATGTATTTGGAGAAGGGACACCAGCACCCTCCCTGATTGGGCACCAATTGCTGGGATTTTGGCCATCCACCTCTGGCAGGTGCCTGAGATTTGCCTGTCACGTTTCAGTTTTCTTGATCATTCTTTTCATCATGGAAAGAATTTGGGAATGAGCTGTGTGTTAATTTTCTTTTTAAACTAAGTGAACTCGCACACATTTTAAAAAGCGCCATAGGCTGCAGGCCTGTGTATTAAAGCCAGACGGACCAGTTTGCAGAATGTCACAACTCACAGTCTATTTTAAACTGACAAAAATTGGGGATCAAATGTCTCATTCAAGCTAATTAAGCCAAGATTCCCTTTATTTATTGAGAATAGCAGGAGATGTTTTCTTTAAACCTGCACCTGGGGGGGCGGGAGGGGGAAAGAGGTAATACGATAGCAAAATACTGCGTATGCTGGAAATCCGAAATAACAACAGAAAATGCTGGAAAAACTCAGGCCAGGCAGCATCCGTGGAGAGAGAAACAGAGTTAACGTTTCAGGTCAAAGACCTTTTGTCAGAACTGGAAAAAAGCAGGAAATGAAATAGATTTTAAAGCAAATTTAGGGCTGGGAAAAGGAGGAGGGGATGAAAGAACAAAAGGGAACACGAGAAGGGAAACTGAAAGCAATGAAGATGAACAAGGTTGAAGAGACAAACGGAAGTCGCATCGAAGAGAAGAGCAGAACTTCTTCAAGGTAGGCATTCCTAGAAGAGAGGTGGCAGAGGTAGCCAGTTTTACTGACATGCCTACGGACAAATCATTGATCGGAAAGGAGTCGGAGGGACAGCCGTACCACAGACTAGGTACACAGAGAAAAGGGCAAAGAGAGACATCAGCAGTCAGTCTACCAGGTCTGGGAAAGAAGCCTAGCCTCAAGAGGTCCTTACTCTTTTCAAACTCAGAGCCGGTCAGGATCAGAAGGCTGACCAGGAAAATTTCAGAGCCTGTTAACAGGGATAATGTGCTGTATTTTTTAAATTAATTTTCTTGTTCACAAAGAGGGTTCTGTAGTTAGTTTAATCAAGGTGAGATTTGATTACATCTGTTACTCTGCATCTTCACTTGCTATCTGTAAAATAAAGCTCAACGATTCATATCTGGCTTCTTCTCGCTGTGTTTCTGTCCGCCTTCGGAAAGATTGGAGAAGTACACAGGGCACATGTGAAGGACATGTGAAGCCTATCCAGTTCAGATCACAAGCGAGTTGTTTTGTTATACTTCTGAATTTTTATATAATGTAATTAGATATTGGACAGTACGAGCACACTCTAACCACTTACAGGAGTGACCAGCACTGCTGTACTTGAGAGAATATGTAAAGGCAGACCCAAAATTTGTAACAGCGCACCTAGTGGTGTGGGAGCCCATCCCATATCTTACAATTCTGTGACCTCCCGCTGACCTTGTATACTTTGTTGGGGTCAATGCCAGGTGCATCCTGGCACTTACACCTGGATGTTGGGTCCGTGGATTTTCAGTCACTTTTTTTTTACTATTCTTAAATAACTGGAGTTAGTAAAATTGGCAGATCTCAGTTTCTCTTCCTCCTTCCTAGACTGGTGAAACTGTGCTATTCCCTTAAGAGTCAGTTATTGGCAACAAGAAACATATAAAAAATTCAGCAGTCTCTAGGCATCATTACAAACAAAATTGTACCCTAGACACTTATTTTGCTTTCTTGAACCAGAGTCACGTGTTCTGTGTTGCTGTGGGAACTGTTCAAACTATGTTCAATATTTCTCACAAAGAAATATAGAGTTCACTTCCAAGTATTCTCCCCCCACCCATTCCAAATGAAGGTCACTCCCAGTAAGTGAGGCCTCCAACACACTGCAGTCAATGAGTCATGCTCTAGAAATGCTTGTACCTTCTGGTTGCAGATGCTCACCAGACAAAAACTCTTCAAGTCTGTGGGACGACAGAACTGTTCTGTGAAAGACTCTGTTCAGACACGCATTAGTTTGACAAACCCTTGGATCTAATTTATGAACTAGCAATGCATTTTTCGGTTTATTGTTAAATTGTTAAAACATTTTCCTTTAAAAAAAACTTAACTGCTGCAAATGACTTACCTGTAAAATTGATTACTTTAAAAAAAAGTAATGCTCTTGTCCTGCATTTTCTGCAAATGTACCCCAGAAGAGCAGCATTTCATTGTTCAAACCAATATACCTGTACTATAATACTAAAATTGGATTACAGTGAAAAAAATCACATTCCCAATTCACTTACAATAGAAACAAACAGAATAACCATCTATAGGCTGACATTCTAGCGCCCTATCGCCCGATATATTACATTTCAAATTTTCATCTTTCCACGATCTTGTTCCAGCCTGCCTATACAACCTCCTCCAGACTTACTTCCATTTCCATTCTCTCAGCCTTCGGTCTTCTAGCTCTGGCCTCTTGTGAATTCTCCCCTCCTTTAGCCCACCATTGGTGGCAAAGCCCTCAGCGACCTGCTCTATGGAGCTCCCTCCCAAAGTGCTTCCACTTCTCTACTTCTCTCTCCTCCTCGAAAAACCTCAAAACACATATTTTCCTCCAATACTTTGGTCACTCTCCATATTAATATGTGATAACACATAGATCATGTTTTATAAAGAAATATGACATTGAGCAAGTTAGATAACATCACTCAGCAGTTTATCAATGCAATTCTGCATTACATGCTCAAAACATATTCCTATTTGTTTTATTCTTCAGACTCTTCATAGCCTCAACATCTGACACTGTATCCTCTCTATGACCAAGACCGCCTACTTCCACTTGTGCCTCAGCCCATCCGCTGCTGAAACCCTCATCTATGCCTTTGTCACCTCCAGACATGACTATTCCAATGCTCTCCTTGCCAGCCTCCCATCCTTCAGCCTCTGTGAACTTCAGCTTCATCCAAACTTTGCTGCCCGTATCCTCTTCTGCACCAAGTCCTTCTCACCCATAGAAGCATAGAAGCACAGAAGATAGGAGCAGGAGTAGGCCATTCGGCCCCTCGAGCCTGCTCTGCCATTTAATGAGATCATGGCTGATCATCCAAATTCAGTACCCTGTCCCTGCTTTCTCCCCATATCCCTTTAGCCTTAAGAAATATATCTAACTCCGTCTTGAATATATTTAATGAATTGGCCTCAACTGCCTTGTGTGGTAGAGAATTCCACAGGTTCACCACTCTCTGGGTGAAGAAATTCCTCCTCATCTCAGTCCTAAATGGCTTACCCCTTATCCTTAGACTGTGACCTCTGGTTCTGGACTCCCCCGCCATCGGGAACATCCTTCCTGCATCTAGTCTGTCTAGTCCTGTTAGAATTTTATAAGTTTCAATGAGATCCCCTCTCATTCTTCTAAACTCTAGCGAGTATAAGCCCAATTGACCCAATCTCTCTTCATACGTCATTCCTGCCATCCCAGGTATCAGTCTGGTAAATCTTCGCTGCACTCCCTCCATGGCAAGAACATCCTTCCTCAGATAAGGCGACCAAAACTGCACACAATACTCAAGGTGTGGTCTCACCAAGGCCTTGTACAACTGCAGCAAGACATCCTTGCTCCCGTCCTTGTTGACCTACATTCGCTCCCAGTCCCATAGTGCCTCAAATTTAAAATTCTTATCCTTCTGTTTAAATCCCTTCATGGCTTTGCCCCTCCCTATCTCTGTAATCCTCTAGCCCTACAACCCTGTTCTGAGCATCTTACGTTCGAGAATGTGCCCATACTGTCGAATACCGAATTATATGATAGCGTAACCTAGGGGTAATCCGAACTGGATATCATGTTTTTTGCATAGGCATTCACCAATGTTCCCATTAACCTGCGCGGCCGATCCCGCGCAGCTGGCTTACCGGCTTGTGGAAAAACCGTACATGCGCAGAAATTTGAATGGGCCGCACAGCCCGTTAAAGGGGCCGCGCACCCAAAAAAAAGTAGTGGGAATATTGGCCTTCGCATACACTACTTAAATCTTCCTGCTGAGACACTTTAGTAAGAGGAGGCCAGACATGAATTGTTAAACTACTTTATTCTACAAACAGCAAGTGAACATATCGTAACAGATGCAATTAAATCTTACCTTGACTCAACTAACTACAGAACCCTCCTAGATTACAAGAAAAATACGTTGACTATCCCTATTAGCAGGCTGACTTAATTTTTGCTGGTCCACCTTTTGATGCTAACCAGCATTGGGTTTGAGATGAGTGACCTTCCCTTCACTAGGCCAGGCTTCCTCGCTAGACCTACCTAACTGGCTGACTGCCCAGTGTCTTTTTTCCCCTATACTCTCCAAGCAGTCACAAGAAGTGGAAGGGCGGGGCCACTTACTCCTTCCATGTTCAGAGATTCATCAATAAATGTGTTACCAAACCAACTACCCCCTCTCCCAAGAGTATATTCTCAGGAAACTTCTCATGATGATGTGCTTACATGAATATAAACAGCTCCCGCAACCCCCCCCCCCCCCCCCCCACCGCCCCCACAGCCCAAAAAAAACCAAAATAGCTGTGAATATTCAATGGAATCTCTTAGCTAACTGTTGTTGAGGCACCTTGTTTGAATCCGAAACTACATTTCCCCAGCTCTGCTGTTCTGTGGATTTAACCCTTTGAGTGTTACACTTAACTTAATAGCATTCTTAACATAAATTACAGCAAGATCCCCCCTAGGCGGTAGTCAGAAATCCCAAAATGTAACAAATGCTATATAATTGTAAGTTATTGTAAAGTGCCAAATGCAAAGCTCCAAATGCAAACCATTCAACCCTTCAAGAATATTTACAGCCTTTAATGAATTCTCAATCTTTTCTTTATATTCCACTTTTTTTTTTGCAAGAGTGAACATTCCAATGTGAGTTTTTATTTACTGTCAAACCGCCACTTGTAGTTTCTTTACAATCAGTTTGGTTGAGATCAGTTCATTGATCAGGGAATTTAACTGGGGACTGGTCTGTATGGCTTGGTTACATGCTGGACAAATGTGCTGAGCCGCTGGAGGAACATGCTAGGTGTTTGTGCTGGATCGGAAGCAACTGTTTTGCTAAGATGTTATACGTTCTTTTCCTGTGCTTTGATACTCTTTTATGTGACAATTACATTCCTACCAGCATATAATTGACGTCTAAGTGACAATTTTCTTTTTAATTGGAATTCTGTGTGTACTTTGAGACACTGGCAACATGATAAGGCATGATATAAATTCAAGCATTTAATATTATATGTCCTATTGTTTAGCTGATAAATAACAGGGGAATGAATCTTTGACAAATGGAATCAATTAGTCAAGGGAAACCAAACTGCAAAACAAAACTATATGAAAAATGAAGCTTTGTCAGCAAGGAAGGGTTTAACAAGAACATAAGAACAGAAGGATTTAATGTGTTTTGACAAACAAGACTTCAGTGTTACAAGCTCCAACTTTCATTTATGCAATCGCTCCAATTAGGTTTCTTGTACAGATCTCCCAAGAGCATAAATCCAATGTGCTAAAAAGGACTACCAACATTAAAAACTTCTAACACTACTTATAACATTACCCTATAGACGGAGATTAAATATACACAATCGTGACCAAAAATAATGAGTCTATTTTTCCTCTAATAGTTGTCACGGGCCACAAATAATCATTTCCTATTTAAGATCACAAACTGGCTACATTTCACCGAGATACTCCATGTTCCACATTTCGGTGCTATTTTTGGAATTAACTTGTACATGTTGGCTCGATATCCCAGTATTGAGTCCGCATGTTCAAACAGATTCTAAAAATATTGCAGCATTGGAAATTATTCCCCAATTAAATATGGTCAATTCATGCAGTATCTTTTTTTGTTGCTGTGTGGCAGAGCAGAATATTTCTTCCTGTTACCATTATCAGTCTGGAAAATGAAAACATTACTTTCATGAGACTTTCACATAGAATCACATGGCATGAAGCAAACGGCAGAGAATGAGAGTAGGGCAAAGCACCGGAACATCAACAAGTGCTGCTAAGGGATAGTGAGACATTGGTCTGGCCTTGGCCCACTAAGTGTTTCTCAGTCTGCTGTCGTAAAGATTGGAAGACTGCACATGAGGGCACGTACAAAAAAAACACAATATCCAGTTCAGATCACAAGGGGGGTCCTACTGCTAAACCCCTGGGTTACGCTATTGTTTAACTAGATATTAGGCAGTACAGACACACTCTTGAACTTAAGATGCTTGGACCTTTATGGGAGTAACTAGCACTGTGTTAGCCTACAGAATAAAACAGACCCAAAACTGAAACTTGTAACATAGGGTAAAACTACTTCCATTGGTCAGTGAGTCAATAAATTTAAGATTACCACCAAATAAATGAAGTGAGAATTTGTTAGATCCTTTTTATACAGAAGTTTGTTAGGGTGTCCTACCAGAAATAGTGGTAGAAGCAGAATAGCTTTTAAAAGGGAAGTGGATAAATATTTGAAAAAAAGAGAGAAAATTTAAAGGATATTAAAGGGCAGAAGGGCAGGGAAATGTGGCTAGATGGTTAGCTCTTTCAGAGAGTTGCCAAAGGTGCAACTGGCTGAATGGCTTCCTTGCAGGCTGCAAAATGCCTTGATTCTATCATGTATTTATCTACTGAGTCACCAGGAGACCTCTATCTTGATGTTTTCCTTTTAAAGAACTTCACATTACCATTAGATATGGGTTATCAGAGCCTTGCTGAATTTGCAGACACACATCTGGTTCCCAACACTTTGAAATTTTAGAAACTTAAACACTTTGACAGGAGGAGGACAATATTGCATCACCCACTCATGTTCACATAGATGCTCTTCTCTCTCAAGTTTTACATTAGCAAACTTCAAATGGGATGTCCACAACTGGAAAATTCCACTGATATTCATTTGTTTCAGTTAGTATTATTGCATAACAATACTTCAATTATGGTCTTAACAGTTTTTTAATTTTGATTTTCAGCAACAGCGCAACTTATTGTGAAGGGGATGACCATTATTCTATAGTGATGACACACAGCTTCTTTGATGCAATTTTGCCACTTTTTTGTTTAATTATTAATATGGTTTTCATTTAAATGAATTAATAATATAGATTTTTAAAAAGGATGAATCATAGGACTGCAACTTAATTTTGACCTTCAGAGGTTATCCATATACCACGAGAGAGTCATTCTCAAGGCTAATGTAAGTTCAACTCCAATTAATTCCAGCATTTTTCCACTCCCAAATATCTATAAAGTTTGCTTAATCTGTAGGGTAATCTTCCTGCTTTGAATGAAAACACCCCCCACATATTGAAGAATTAAACCCAGATGACAAAATGTTAACTCTTAAGACAATTTGATACAGATGATATTTCAACGCTATCCACATGACCCCATTCCATGTGGACACCTTTTCTGAGGTAGCACACCAGTGCTGCATTTTTATTAGATAAAAACCAAGCACAAAAACAACCAATAATAACTAACAATTGTGCAGCTATTCAGAGAAGTTTCACAAAAAATGAACTCACAGCTGGATGGGTGGGGCTACGTAGAGGATGTTGTGTCTTTGGTCTTTGTCTGAAGTTTAAGACTAAAAAGCATTTTAATACTCTACACATTCAAAGGAACAAAAAGCCGACTTAAACCATAATAAATATTATACAGTAATAACTAATTACAACAAATGTCTTTGAATAGAATGTTTCCATTCAGATTTCTACAGCATAAGAGACTGACTGAACATAACCTGGGAAGAAGAGGAAGGCCATACACTACATGAAACACCTCAAGATAAAACAGAGGTTCCAAGCTATAGTTCAAGTTTGACTGATTAATCCAAACAGCAATGGAGATGCTGTCTTACAGTATCCCTCACAAAGTTTATTTTGAAGAACATCCCTTAGCTTCACCTGCAATTTGCTTACCTGCTGGGTAATGTAAAACGCATTCCATTACCCATTTTTCTAAGATTATTTAGATAAGGTATTAACAGATGTAAGTGCACCACGTTTTGCTTAGACATGGCATTACCAGATGCACATATCCCATTAGACACAAAAGCGTTGTTGAGGTTTGAGAAACACTTTTGTTCTGTCAATACAACTGGTCAGAGCTCCTTCAGCATCCACATAATAGAACTTTTGTTTCTGATCAGACTCATGTGGAGGAAGGAACAGTAATTTCCTGCTGAAAATGAAATCAGGGAGTACCTCAGGCAGGAATTTTGAATATAGTTGAGGGACCACACAACTCTCATGCCATATTAGATACGGCTGCTCAATAATGAGCACCTGAAGTTTGCTAAATTGTCTAGCTAAAACCAGCTCCAACTGGAGAGATGTTTCTATGTGGAAAAAAGTTCACAACAATGCATGAATTCAAAAGGAGAAACATAAGCTTATGCAGTAGTTGATTTAGGTCCCAAGCAGAGGTTAAACTTACAAACCCATTTTACGAAACAGGATACGAAACAATGTTTTCCCAGAGACCCTTCTTGGAAGATATTGAGAAGGTTGCCATGGTTACATTTCCTTGAATACAACTTGGCTTTAAAGCTGCGGTTACCAAATATTGAAGGTGTTCTAAAATGTGAACAAACTTTAAACTATATTAATGTCAGGAGTACACCAAAATGTGTAGATGTTTGGTGACAGGATGCAGATCTTGCGTAGCTGACACCAAGCAATAAGTAGACCAACAGCACTCACTGGAACTAATGTCCCTCTGTCTCGCCAAACTGGCTCGTGCAGTCCCAGATTTTGTTCACTGGTAGGCCCTTTCCTTGGCTGATCCTAATTGCCCTGAGCTAGAGTAAAATCTGGATTACTGGAGAATGGAAGCCCTTCCTGCATGTCACGTTTAGTGATTTCAATTCATTTTTTTCTTCACGGAAAGTATTTTGGAATTGGGTCATGTTTTAGGGCTGTGCTTTGAAACAAAGTGAATTTGCACAGGTTTAAAGAGGGAAAGCCATAGACTACAGGCATTTAAGATGTGCACTGAAACCAGACATGTGAATTTGTGAAATCGCTCAGCTCACAGTCTGCTTCAAACTGATACAATAAAAGTCAATTGTCTCATTTCAGGCCGGTTAGCCAGAACAACCTCCATTCACTTTGAGAATAGCAGAAAATGTCCTTTTTAAAATTCATACCCCCTGGGGGGTTGGAGAGGTAGTTGATTTAATCGACAGGCCTACTAGCAAGTCAGTACAGGAAGTACAGTACATCTGCCTCTCCTTGGCTGCGGACACAAAGGGCCACATGGGCAGACAGGTTTTAAGGAAGAGATTGTGGTACAAAACCCCAGGCCTTGAGTTGGAAGCTAAATAAAATGCAAGAGATCAGTTTAACAGTTGGAAGTAGTCTGAAAGAAAGGTAATGCCAAAAACAAGCAAGTCAGTCGATGGATGGGACAGTGTGGGCCATTTATTAATTTTTCCATATTTGAGAGGAGAAGCAGCGAGACTGAGCTAAGAAATTGGAATTTACTTTAATGTTACTCTGCATGTTCACTTCTTGTCTGTCGGTCCGTATCTGGCCTTATTGTTTCTGTTTCAGTCCGTCTTTAAAAAGATTGGCGAGGCCACGTGAGGAACATGTGAAAAACATGATATCCGGTTAGTATCACAAGAGGGTCCTATTACACATCTGGGCTACACTATCACAGATATTGGACAAGGCGGCCACATCCATAAATTTAAGATTGTTCATACAGAACAAGAAAAGGCCATTTGCCGCATCAAGCTTGTTCAGTCTACAGTCCAGGAACATTCCATCTCATCAACAACCCGACTGAATCTATTTAAACTCCTGAGGTAGGATTGGTAAGTATTGCTCTGCCTTTCACCGGTAATTGAATGAAACTCCAGAATATTTATCTGAACTCAAGAGCCTATATAATTCAACTTTGACCAAGATAGGGCATTTTCCAGCAGCTCAAGAATCAGTGAGATTAGGCTGGATAGCACTTTTTCGGTTGGCACAGACACGATGGGCCAAATGGTCTTCTTCAGTGCCATAAATTTCTATGATTCTAACCATCATGTTCCACACAGAAATCAATCAATCATCTCTGTCCGTGCAACTTCCATTTATATAGCACTCTTAAAAAGGTTCAACAGCCCAAGGTGCTTCACAGGAGCATAATCAGACAAAATTTGACACTGAGCCAAAGGAGGAGACATTCAAAATAGGTGACTAAAAATTTCGTCAAAGAGGTAGGTTTTAAGAAGAGAGAGGTGGAGGTAGAGAGGTTTAGGGAAGGAATTCCAGTGCTTTGAGCTTAGACAGCTGAAGGCACGGCTGCCAATGGTGGGGTGAACAAATGGAGGATGCACAAGAGGCCCGATTTAGAGGATTGCAGTTCTCCGAGGGTTGTAGGGCTGGAGGAAGTTAGAGATAAAGAGGGGTGAGGCCATGGAGGAATTTGAATAGGAGAATAAGAATTTTAAAATTGAGGCGTCGATGGACTGGGAGCCAATGTAGGACAGCGAGCACATGTATGATGGAACGGGACTTAGTGCAAGTTTGGATACTGGCAGCAGAGTTTTGATGAACTTTTATGGAGGATGGAAGATGGGAGTCCGGCCAGGAGAGCACTGGAATAGTCAAGATAGGAGGGAAACTAGAGAAAGATGCAAGTTCAGTTAGGGTCGGGGGGAACCTTGGGGAAAGTTTGGCTTGGTGGGTAAGGGAGAGATGTGGCAGCAGCAGCTGAATAGATGGTTTCAATTTAGTGACAGATAAATCTGTCAGAGTGGAGGGGGCAGGGAGAGGGGTTTAAGGAGACGGTTAGTAGTGGAGAAAAGAAGCCGAGCGTTGTCTTTGTATTCCAGTGTGATCCTGGAGTAGTGTGCAGTTTTGGCAGAGGACTGCAGAGCCCGATAGTGGTTGATGTAGTTGAAACCAGAAGATCCTTTGTTTATGTAAAAATATTAAATTATTTAAGTGCTGCAAAATTCAGTATATTGGCCGCACTGGTCACACGTCACTCCAGGACTTTTCAAAGTGATCATTTTAGTTTCCCTTGTATCACTGGCGTTTTACCCTCTTCCTCTACTGTGAAGACAATGAGTACAAAGTACTCATTTAATATGTTTGGCATTTCCTTATTTTTGATTACAGTATCACTTGTGTCTTAAGAACATAAGAAGAAATAGGAGCAGGAGTAGGCCATTCGGCCCTTCGAGACTGCTCTGCCATTCAATGAGATCATGGCTGACCTTCTGCCTCAACTCCATTCACCGGCCCTATCGCCATATCCCTTGATGCCCTTACTAGTCAGAAATCTATCGACTTATGTTTTGAATATACCCAATGACTGAGCCTCCACAGCCCTCTGGGGTAGAGAATTCCAAAGATTCACCACCCTCTGTGAAGAAATGTCTTCTCATCTCAGTCCTGAATGGCCTACCCTTTATCCTGAGGCTGTGGCCCCTGGTTCTAGACTCCCCAGCCAAGGAAAACATTCTCCCAGCATCCATCCTATCAAGCCCTGTAATAATTTTGTATGCTTCAATGAGATCCCCTCTCATTCTTCTGAATTCAAGAGAATACAGGCCTAGTTTACTCAATCTCTTCTCATACGACAGTCCTGCCATCCCAGGAATCAATATCGTGAACCTTCGTTGCACTCCTTCTATGGCAAGTATATCCTTCCTTAGGTAAGGAGACCAAAATTGTACACATTAATGGGCCCATATTCCCCATTTACCAGTCTCCTCCGAATACATTTATAAAAACTTTTACTATTAGCTTTGATATCCCTTGCAAGGATTTTTTCATATTCACTTTTTGCTCTTAATACTCTGTTGCTTTTAATAGCTCTCCCAGTCCGCTGGATTTCTTTACATTTGTGTAAGCCTTTTCTTTTAGCTTGATACTGTATCTTACCTCATTTGTTGACCATGGTTGCTTAAGTACACAAGTGGAGCTTTTTCCTTTTAGGGGTATGTACTGGTTTTGCATTGTACCAAATACTTCTTTGAATACTTCCCACTGTTTGTAGATTTACCAGTTCAGCCCAGTTCACTGTGGTCAGTTTATGTCTCCTCCCTTCGAAGTTTGCCTTACTTAAATATAAAACCTTGGTTTATGACTCCCTTCTCAGTATCAAATTCGATCATATCATGGTCACTGTTCGCAAGATGTTCCCTTACCCTCAGATTGTTAATTACTTCTGTTTTGTTACTCATCACTAAATCTAGTCTGGCCTGTTCCCTTGTCAGTTCTAAAAACAGATTGATCCAGAAAACTGTCCCGAATACACCCTAAAAATTCACTGCTTTTACGACTTGCTGTTCTACTTCTCCCGTCTATGTGAAAATTAAAATCACCCATTACAAACACATCGTTTTTGCTACATGCTTCTTGGATTTCTGTATTTATACATCCCGTCACTACATCATTACTATAGGCAATTTCCACCAGAGTTTTACATCCTTTGCTGTTCCTTAATTCTACCCAAATGGTTTCCACTGCCTGCTCACCCTACTGAAATCCCTCCTTTCTACTGCTGTAATTGTGTCTTTTATCAATATTGCTACTACTCCTCCTTTCCCATTGTTCCTGTTCTTTCTAAAGATCTTATAGCCTGGAATATTTAGCTCCCAGTCATGCCCATCTTGTAGTCAGGTCTCTGTAATGGTTACTACATCACACCCTTTAAGCTGAATTTGTGCTTCAAACTCGTTTGTTTTATTCCTTATGTTACGCCCATTTGTGTACAGACTCTTATTTGGATAACTGACCCCACCTTGCCCAAGTGGATAAGGGTTTGATAATGTTGAAGTGAAAAAGCCCTGGTCTCATTTCTTGTCCTCGCACAATTAAAGGAGCTGCTAATCTGGGTAAAATAATCATACGGTGAACCCGGACAGGCAGTGGTCAGGTTACTCTCTCTTCTCTCTCTCTCTCTAGAGTTACTATACTGCAGGAGTTAACACGGCCAATCTGACCCAAAATGGATCTAAATCAGACTTTAGAAGTTAGTGTGAAACCAGCATCAGAGCTTTGCAAATTACATGTGAAACCGGAGGATTTGCTATGCTCGAAGCATTCCTAATGAACCAACTCAATACATCCACTTAGTGTGTGTGAATTACACAAGCTATTGTGATCCGACGCGGCCCATTTATGTGGGAGTACAAATCGATTCCCAACAACTGTTTCTTGTATTTACAAAATAAATTCAAGTCTTTGTCCCAACTAATAGAACATTTTTATCTGCAGTTCCACAGTACCTAGAAGCTCCAAGATTTTACAAAACTTTCTCATTTGTGGTTTTCCTGAGGGAGCAGTAAAGTGAAAGGAAAAAGCTGTACATACATTACAGCATTTGTACCTTCCTGAAACAAATATTAAATAGGAAAAATAACTAGTCAGCTAATAATTTCTCTAAGAATAAAGGAAATGATCTAATGTAAGGCAACTTAATTTAAATGGACAAGAACATGGAACGTTCGTATAAGGCACCAATGCAGGAAGTGGTATACAAGTTGAGACAAATTCTCAACCACAGACAGTACAACACATCCAACATTGGGCAGCTCTGGATAGTGACAGGCTTTGCGCTGCCAGTATCTACATTGTACAGCACAGAATAAAATGAGGAAAAGCAATAATAGGCTGATCCCCACAAGAGGAGATAATTCCAGATCATTTCCCCCCCTTATTCTCCCTTTCTCTCCTGAAGGCGTTGAACCATGCTAGGGCATGACTCCGTGAGTGCCTGCTGGTGCCTTGCCCAAATGGTCATTTTTTGTGAGCCTAGACAATTTGCGTAGAAAGGCTATTTAACCATGGGTCGCATTAGACAATGTGACTTTAAAATAACTGAACATGTGTTGATCTAGCTACAATGGAAACTAGGGTTCCCAACTCTCCTGCTTTTGGCTGGAGTCTAATAGAATGAGCGATTAGTTTCCCGAACGCTGCTGCTGGCAACTTGGGAGAAATGGTCCCTGTATGCGCAGTCCCTGTATGCGCAGTTTGCGCATGCACAGTACCCTGGCTGTCATGCCTTGCAGCCAATTCATCTGGGCCATGCTGGTCTCCCCACTTCATTACTGGTTGTGGAGATGACGGCATCGGAGCCGACAAAAATTGCCTGGAAATGCCGTGTGTCCTCAGAGAGCAACACAAACTGAGGGAGGGAGAAAGTAGTTTACTGTTGTAATGTAGGAAACATGGCAGCCGATTTGGGCACAGCAAGCTCCCACAAACAGCAATGAGAAATTGACTGAACGTCTGTTTTTTTGCGGTCATTGTGGTCAATAATGTAGAAACATCACAGAAATTGTTTTCAATTTCAAAATTTGCAGATGACACAAAACTTGGAAGTATAGTGAACAGTGAGGAGGATAGTGATAGACTTCAAGAAGACATAGACAGGCTGGTGAAATGGGTGGACACATAGCAGATGAAATTTAATGCAGGAAAGTGCAAAGTGATACATTTTGGTAGGAAGAATGAGGAGAGGCAATATAAACTAAAGGGTACAATTCTAAAGGGGGTGCATGAACAGAGAGACCTGGGGGTATATGTGCACAAATCGTAAAAGGTGGCAGAGCAGGTTGAGAAAGCGGTTAAAAAGGCATACGGGATCCTGGGCTTCATAAAAAGAGAGAGGTCGCATAAAAAGAGGCATAGGGCAGAATTTTCATTGACCCGTGGAGGCGGGTTTGGAGGCGTGTGGGGGGTTAAAATAGCAGATTCAGGGGTCCCGAACCCATCCCGCCTCCATGCCAGTTTCACAGGAGGCGGGTACCTGACCTGTGCTGGGACCCGCCTCCCCGAGGCGGGAAGGGGATTAGTGCCAATAAACTGCCTGTGAACAGGTAGTTAACAGGCAGTTTTTTGCCTAATCCCTATTTTTAGCCCTGAAGTGTGGGCTTCCCGACAGGTCCGAACCACACCGATTTAGCGAGGCGGACCGTCGGTCTGGAGGGCTTGGAGGGGTCGAGATGTCCAGTGTGCAGGTGAGTGATGGGTGCATGAGTGCAGAGGTAAGTGTGTTTGGTGTGTGTAAAGTGTTTTAAGAACTTGTACTTACCTTAACTTTGTCCTGCAGGCTTCCTTCCTTCAGTTCTCAGGAGTCCCTCAGTTCACCGGCACAGAAAGCAGAATGGCCGCGGAGCTGTCAAAAGCTGCAGTCTCTGCTTTCTGTGCTGGATTGATTTCTAACTGAGTCTAAGTACAGGGACTCACGTTAGAAATCATATTGTCAGTGTTTGACAGCTTCACAGAGCTGTCAAACGCTGAAATTTCATCTGTCAAAAGCTCTTGACAGATGAAATCTCAATGGCTGACGTCACCTGTATCCAAGGGACCCTTGATTGGCCTACTAAGCCCGCTGGGCGGGCTTAACAAGGTCAATCAAGGGAAAATACAGTGGGTTGGCCACAAGTCGATGGAGGCGGGACTACAACCCAAAAAGTGGGAGTCCCGCCTCCATCACGTCCCCATTGACAAAATCCAGCCCATAGAGTTCAAAAGCAAGTTATGATGAACCTTTATAAACCACTGGTTCATCCTCAACTGGAGTATTGTGTCCAATTCTGGGCACCGCACTTTAGGAAGGATGTAAAGGCCTTGGAGAGGGTGCAGAAAAGATTTATGAGAATGGTTCCAGGGATGAGGGACTTCAGTCACGTGAATAGACTGGAGAAGCTGGGGTTGTTCTCCTTAGAGCAGAGAAGGTCGAGAGGTGATTTGGTAGAGGTGTTCAAATCATGAGAGGTCTAGACAGAGTAGATAGCGAGAAACTGTTCCCATTGGTGGAAGGGTCGAGAACTCTTTCATGCTACGCCAGTCCACCCTCCCTCAGCTCTTCGCACCTCCAGACTTACCAGCTGGCTGCTTGGAGACAAGGGCTATCTACTGAAGACGTGGCTCATGATACCCTCGAGGACGCTTAGTACTGAGGCCAAGGAGCGTTATAATGAGAACCATGTGTCCACCAGATGTGTCATAGAGCAAGCAATAGGCATGCTGAAGATGCACTTCAGATGCCTCGACAGATCTGGAGGAGCCTTTCAGTACGCACCAGCCAGGGTCTCCAGAATCATCGTCGTTTGCTGCTTGCTGCACAACATAGCACAGCAGTGAAGATTGGAGCTGCAGGAGCAGGCAGAGCGCACAGCCTCTTCAGAGGAGGAGGAGGAAGAGGAACAGGTTGAAGACGAGAGGAGGAGGAACCGGAGATGGCACCAGCAGCAGCGCACATTACTGCCCGGAAGGCCTGGGATGGCCTCATCATGGCCAGATTTACTTAACTTGCTCCAATGCACCCATATGGCTGCCACATGCTGTACCAAGTTCCTTCCCCAACAACACCATAAAGCATCCCTACAATGACCAAGCCATTCCTCTCACCCATACCCCCAGTGCTCGAGGGTAAGTAACGTCTCACCATTCACTCCAAAGCCACTTCCAAGGTAGAAGGTAAAAATGGACAAGACCGAAAGTGGTGCAAAGAAATACATTTATCTGTGTCATAAAAATAACTGAAACTTAACACGAACATTTGTTCATACACGCATGTGCATCTACTTTTGTGTCTTTTTTTCTTTTCCGAGTGCTTCTACGAGGTGCAACCCCTGTGGCTTCAGCAGAGGTAGAGGCAGGCTGCTCATTTCCCTGCTGCGACTGGATAGACACTTTTGGCAGACATCCTCTGGGTTTTGGAGCCTCTGATGGCCCCGCCCAAGTCTGCTCCTCTTTCAACTGTGCAGGGGCAGACTTGGGCATCAGGATCCGAGGAAGCATGTGGGGCTCTGACTGAGTGGGAGGCAACGGGGGAGAAGTGGGAGCGCTTTGAGAAGAGCCCCCACTTCCATGTCCCCTCTCACCATCATCCCTCTCATGGCCCACCCGCACTTCCCTGCTAGCAAGGAACTGGGAGAGCACCTTGCTGCACAGCAGTGGGCTGATGAACGCCCAAGTCTAAGTTTATATCCCTCCTCACGATGTGAGCGTCTGCCATCTGTTGTCTACAGCAAGCATGTGCTCATTTGCTGCTCCATGCAGGTGGCCATCCTTTCCATGGAACAGCACATCATTGCCATCACCTGCGACATGGTGGTGCTCATGTTGGAGATGGACTCCTCCATTCTCTGCACATTTGCAGACATCGCGGCTGCAAAAGCTGCCAGAGCTTCATGCAATTGTTGCTGCCCCTCCAGGATCGCCCTCTTTCTGGATGGCTCCAGAAGCTCAGTGTCTGCATGCAGCTCAGCAGAGCTTGGAGTTTCCTGTGCCCTCCGGCGAGAAGTCTCCATTGCTGTCCCTGTCAACACCATCTGCTCTTGTGCACTTGTGCAGTGAGAGACACCAGGTGACATCACTACTCTGTCTGGCACAGGACCCACCGGAGGTGTGCGTATCTGCGCTGGTGCTGGGTGCGCTTGGGTCTGCTGACGGTGCACCCTCAGAAGCTGGAGCTTCCTCTGATGTGTCATCTTCCTCCAGCTGGACAGTGGGGGGGACTTGATGGACCTGTGGGAGAATAAAGTGATGATTTAGAAGTGTTATATTAAGAATGGGTTATGTTACCATTATGATCATGATGAAAATTTACTGGCTGCTGACATCAGTCCCCATATGAGGGACTGTTGTATGCCATGTGGCTGTATGAGATGTAATTCTGTCACCAGGTTGCTGCAATGTCCCCCTCTCTCCGTCTCCCACCACCAGCAGCTCTGCAACTCGAGAGATCCCCTGTGCCTCCGCCTCTGCTAGAGTCAACTGTGTGAATACTGGAGGGCCACCTCCGGTTCTCTGTCTCTCCCTATTGTTCTGGACTTTCTTCTCCTGCAAGGAGGGAAAGAAGAGAACTTTGAGTGAGAGTGATGGAATGAGTGTAAGAAATGGATGGGTTACATCTGTAGAGGGTGACTGTGAGAGTTGCGTGACATTGCCAAATGGCCTCCTTCTTTGGTGTTACTTGCTATGATTGTATTAGGATGAGGGTGAGCGTCAGGGGTGGTTTGTCTATGTACCTACTCACATCCCCATCTGACTGAGAGGGATGGGTGGACGTGCAAGGTATGTTGGTGTGAGGAATGATGTGCAGGAGTAGGCTTGGGAAGGCAGAGTGATGGGGATGTGGTGACAGGCATTTCAGGATGAAGGTGAGTGTGGCATTGCAGTCACCTTTCCTGACCTCATGAGATCATTGAATCTCTTGCGGCACTGGATCCAGCTCCTCAGCAGGGAACAGGACCTCCCTGCGGGATCTCACTGCCTGCAGCAGAACATGGAGGGATGCATCACTAAACCTTGGTGCCGCCTTGTGCCTTTGTCCATCCATGATTGACACTCTTTTCGCCTTGGTAATACTTCCCAGATCTCTGCAAATGACCTTGCACACTCTCATCAACCTTCAAATGAGATGTGTGCAAGGCTGCTTTAAATATCGGCGATGGAAACAGGTCATCGATGAAGTCATCAGACCCGCTCCATTTAATTGGGCTGGGAAGCACGCAGAGTCTTTCAATTGGGGCCATTAAGTTAAAGTCGCCCTGAACAACGCACTGCTCAGAACATCACGTTCCCAACCCGCTGCGCACACTGCATGCAAAAAACCCGACTCCAAGGTAAAGGTTCCGGTTATTAAAGCGGTTACTTAAAACAGCACAATTATAAAATACGCTGAAAATACTTACATTGCAAGCTTCACATGGCAAGTGTCCCTATAACAGTGATGCGTATGAAATTGTTTAATTTCTCAGTTTCCAAGCATTCTATATTATGTAAAACTTCCCAGCAATAGTCATAATAACTTATCTACAAATTTAAAACATTAGATAATTCATAAAACAGCCACTAAAGTTGTACTTCAACACTCCAAACATAATGTTTGACCTTCACAATAAACAGAATACTTCAGCTTTAAAGAGAATAAAAAATCTAAAAAGCACAAGAAATTTTTGTGTAAAAACTTGGGAGAAAAAAACAACTTTGTTAACAGTGGTCACTTTATTATCAATCACAGTGATGTGTCATGGTGACTTTTTCTAGCCAATAAACCTTTGGATCGAGGAGTTACTTTCACTGCTTAAAATATTTTTTGTTATAGCAGTTAGTTGCCACCTAATGACTCCAACAATATTGATTTAGACTCTTAAATGGTATTCAGGGAAACAAGTTTTACAAGTCAGCAGAACTTTATGAGGCAACCAGACAACTTTATAGTATTAGTAGGACTTAATTATTCTAAATTAAATTCAATGTACATGGACCCGTTCTTTGATGCACATTAAAACCTGCAAGCTCACTGGATTACTATGCTAGTTTTTAAAGTTAGCTAGTCCAATGTATTTTCAAATCTCAGAACATATTAAACATTTATGATTGAGTTGAAATAATTTGTTTCACTTCTTTGGACTTGCTGATTGAAAAACATCCAGTAATTTACTTCAAGTTGAATATTAAGTAAGTTAATTGCGGAGTTGAAATAACAGCAGTAAATTGTTACATGTTTTTCCATAGAGTAAAGGCAAAGCATAATAATTTATCTAAACGCCTAGGAATTAACATATTTAATAGACTTTAGAAATAAAATAGATTTCATTTGAAATGAAATATATCTCTGCAATACTATCAAGATGAAACTGCAATGTGCAATATTAGTATACAAACATGTCAATGCATTTGTATGAAATTCAACTGTTCACTGTGTGGAGTTTGCACATTCTCCCCGTGTCTGCGTGGGTTTCCTCCGGGTGCTCCGGTTTCCTCCCACAGTCCAAAAATGTGCGGGTTAGGTTGATTTGGCTATGATAAATTGACCCTTAGTGTTAGGGGGGGATTAAATACGTGGGGTTACGGGGGTAGGGTGGGATATGTGTACTGTGGGGATTAAAGCAGGGACAGGGTACTGGATTTGGATGATCAGCCATGATCGTATTGAATGGTGGAGCAGGCTCGACGGGCCGAATGGCCTACTCCTGCTCCTAGATTCTATGTTCTATGTTTCTAATGAAGACATTAACCAATTTCTTCGAATCTCATGTAAACAAATGCTCATATTGCACCACACAATATCAATGTTTTTGTGGAAGTGCAGTTGGGAAAATGAGAAATGTCTGAGCTTCTGAAAGGTTCTATTTACTGCCCCTGGTAGAAGTGCAATCCTAACCAATGCTGAGAGAGAGCCTCCAGACTCACCCATTATTGTATCCATTTCAATTGTGTATAGTACATGGCAGTTGTGTTTTAATAGCTTGCGTGACTTTATTGGCTTAGATACTACATCGGTACAATTTAATGACATTCAGCATATATCAATGTCCTCTATTACAAGTCAATGATGGTGTCTTCAAATGTCTGCATTTCAAGCTTTAGAGTTAAAATGTGTCCACTACTAATTTTACGATTTTTTTGCTTTGTTCCTATTGCCTGCATTCTAAAATTCCAATTTACTATACAAAATCCTCCTGTTGGTGAAACCACACTATTTACAGTGCAGGATGGTTTCACCAGCAGGAGAGTAAAAGTGGTAGCCAAAAATTATGACTGCCACTAGCTCAAATTCAGTGCCCCAAGCCGACAGTGTATAGTGCAAAAAGCCAACAGTTATACCAACAGTGTAGTCATATTACCAGCACTTCTCGGCATAGTACTTTCTCAGGAATTAGGGAAAGTTGTGAAATTAAACCAGTTTTTTTAAAGCTGCACATGGGCCACTGTGCACGTACTATATGGGCAAGCATGCGACATGCTTCCTGACCTGGAAGGAAGAACCACACCAGTAAATGCTGCACTACCAGCACAGGAAGGTCAGGAGAGCTTAGATAAGGCATCCATGTTGGTTTGCAACAACAACAACAACAACAACGTGTATTTATATAGCGCCTTTAATGTAGTAAAATGTCCCAAGGCGCTGCACAGGAGTATTAAAGACAAAAAATTTGACACCGAGCCACATAAGGATAAATTAGGGCAGGTGACCAAAAGCTTGGTCAAAGAGGTAGGTTTTAAGGAGCGTCTTAAAGGAGGAAAGAGAGGTAGCGAGGCGGAGAGGTTTAGGCAGGGAATTCCAGAGCTTAGGGACTTGTTGCGAGTTAGGACATGGGCAGCCGAGTTTTGGATGACCTCAAGTTGACGTAGAGTAGAACGTGGGAGGCCAGCCAGGAGTGTGTTGGAATAGTCAATAGTACAAAGAGAAGCTCTTTTGGAATTTGCTCCATTTATAGTATGGGGACCAAGCGATTAATTCACTTGGCTTCTGTTTGCTACTATAAATGGGATATCAAGCTCTCACCTCCTCATTTCTGGAATTAGACCTGATTCATCATATCTAATTGACTGAACAGTTGGTAAAAATACACTGCAACCAAGTGCCATGGCGAAGTCAGAGCCTATAAGGAGAACAAGGTTTCCTGTGATAATACCTTTTAAAAAAAAGTTAAAACTGATTTCAACAAACCAGGAAGAAGGCGATAAGTATTGTAGTACTGCAAAACAACAGCAGAAATCAACTGATACATGCAGATGTATCACGCTAAAATACACGGAGAACACTAGCATAAACATATTCAGTATCAAGCTCTGTGCACGGATGTGAATCCAAAAGAAGAAAATTACAACCTTACTACCTGAAAATACTATCTACATTTTATTTTCCTCGTCCTAAAGGTGCTGACTCGTGCTAGGGTCTGGTTGCTTATACTGAAGAGTGGAGTGGTCAGTTTGCCTTTTTTTTGGTATTCATTCTCGGGATATGGCGTCGCTGGCAAGACAGGCATTTTATTGCCCATCCCTAATTGCCCTCAAGAAGGTGGTGGGCCTTCTTGAACCGCTGTAGTCTATGTGGTGAAAGTATTCTCATAATGCTGTTAGGTAGGGAATTACAAGATTTTAACCCAGCAACGATAAAGGAGCGGCGCTATATATCCAAGTCGGGATGGTGAGACTTGGAGGGGAGCCTGGAGGTAATGGCGTTCCCATGAACCTGCTGCCCTTTTGTCCTAATATGGAGATTGCAGCTTTGGGAGGTGCTGTCGAAGAAGCCTGGGTGACTTGCTGTAGTGCATCCTGCAGATAGTGCACACTGCAGCCATGGTACACTGGTGGTAGAAGGAGTGGCCATTTACATCTTTGTTTGTAATAGTCCCCCATCAAGCCCAGAATGTTTGGCCAAACACCTCAGGTATGTCTGATTGGCCAGTCTTCATGAGTGAGCCTAGATCCAGGCAGGAGTTTTCTACAAGAGGACATATCTGCCAATGGAAGATTAGGACCAAGATATGCCTCCATGGCAGACTTAGTAATCTGACATCTTAACCAAGCCAGTCCACAGTCCAAGGCATTGATGATAATTGACCATCCAGCCAGACTCATTAATGGGACCTGCAAGGTGAGATCTGTAATTGGGAGTGCTATTCTTCCCATTTGGATCTAGTTAATCCTGCAAGCTTTATGCCCTAACTGAACCAGTAGCAGGAAGCTTGCCAATTCTCTATGCTGGCAAGCTGTGCCGTGTTAGCTTATTAAATTCCAGTTGTACCCCCGTGCACACTCAAGAGTCCTATAGCCTCACCGCTTACCAAATCGAGAGTCTGATGCATGGAAACCTGTCAACATGGGTCTTCATACATGTAGAGTTTTCTATTCATCTGATGTAGAATGTACAGTCTTTCCCTGTGGATGCTCCCAATGTAACAAAGTCCAGAGAAATGAGTTATAGGTTAGAAAGAGCCATGGCTTGGTAATCCTCAAGTGTGTGCAGGGAGACAGTTGCAGTTTAACCACCTAAAACTATACATCCTACCAGCACAGAGCAATGGTCAGCATCCAACCGCTTGTCCAGGCATGGCTACCTCATCTGTTAAGGCACTGGGTTGCAAAGTTATCTGGAGCCAAATGGGAAAAATCCAAACACCCAGTGACAAGTCAACCCTTCTAGGTCTGACCAATGAGCCAGGCTGGCTGTCAAATCTCCAATGCCCTGGAGTACAGTGGGCCTACCTGGCTCAGGTATTTGATTATCAAGACAGCTACAGAGAATTAACTAGTTCTAAACTTCCACCACCAAATGCGTGATCTTGAAATCATTTCGACCGCAAAACTACCCCTTCCTGCAAGGATTGGATCATTGACAAGCATGAACTTGAGTCCTTACTTGGCAGACAACAGGTGCCAGTAGCTCCTCACCGGCTAACACAGCTGAGCAGCAGAATTTCACCATAAAATGTGTGAATACACTGTCACAATCATCCTGACCAAAGCACGGACATACAACATAATCCATCGAACAGTGGTTCACCAGCTGGAGGACTGAAGCTTCAGCAGCAGCTGCTGGCCTCTCTGCAACCCAATCAGGATGTGCACCCAGCTCTGAATATATAGCGCATTATCAATCTGTGCTTAAATCTCTTTGGATTTAAGTAAATGGAATATGTCCCTGCAATATCAGATAAACAGAAACTGTACTTGTGTGGATTTCTCAGCAACTTGATTTGGAGACACTTGGCAATGCGTATCTGCGCATGTTGACACATAGCTGACCAAAAGAAAATCTTCAAAAGTGGGATTGCGGATAGAAAAAAACCCAAAAGGGCAAATGGGATTCTGTGTTTTATATACACAAGAGTTTTGAATACAAGAGCATTGAAGTGATGATGAATGTGGAAAAGATATAGGTTAGGATACAGCTGCAGTATTGTGTACCATTTTGGGCAGCTCATTAGAGAAAAGATACTGGAGCCATGGAGTAAGAGCCACTGAATAGGAGCAATGGAAATTTACTAAAATGTTACCACGAATGAGTGGACAGTTATGCTGAGAAACTTTAACAACGTTGCATGGTATTCACTGAAGAGAAGGCTAAGGAGGGTTCCAACAGAACTGTTCAAAACATTGAAAGAGTTTGAGAGAGTTTATTGTATAAGATTATTTCCACTGATTGGTGAAGGGAACATAAACTTAGAATTATTACTAGATTCATGAAGTAGGAAGTTAGAAGGATTTTTTCCACACAAAGGGTCATCAGATTATGATGTGCCTGAGGATCTGTCCAATTTCAGATAAGAATCTCTATTATATATTTTTGTATATGAATGTATTGCTTTGCCTAGTATTGTAACAATTGTTTTAAAAACAATTGTCACCTCCTGACTCCCCAAAGCCTTTCCACCATCTACAAGGCACAAGTAAGGAGTCTGATGGAATACTCTCCACTTGCCTGGATGAGTGCAGCTCCAACAACACTCAAGAAGCTCGACACCATCAAAGACAACGCAGCCCGCTTGATTGGCACCCCATCCACCACCTTAAACATTCACTCCCTCCACCACCGGTGTACCATTGCTGCAGTGTGTACCATCTACAAGATGCACTGCAGCAACTCGCCAAGGCTTCGTCGGCAGCACCTCCCAAACCCGCGACCTCTACCACCTAGAAGGACAAGGGCAACAGGCACATGGGAACACCATCACCTCCAAGTTCCCCTCCAAGTCGCACACCATCCTGACTTGGAAGTATATTGCTGTTCCTTCATCGTCGCTGGGTCAAAATCCTGGAACTCCCTCACCAACAGCACTGTGGGAGTACCTTCACCACATGGACTGCAGCAGTTCAAGGCGGCGGCTCACCGCCACCTTCTCAAGGGCAATTAGGGATGGGCAATAAATGCTGGCCTTGCCAGCGACGCCCACATCCCATGAATGAATAAAAAACAAAAACTGGCATGACTTCTTTCTGGGAGTGATTTCTGTTGTCTTTGGGAAGAAGGGAATGCCAAACCTACCTGGGATCGGCACTGAAGTGTGGGCTAATCGGTTTACCTCTTTGTTTATAACAGTCCCCCATCAACCTTAGAATGTTTGTCCAAAACCTCAGGCTTGTGATATGTTAATATAGTTAAGGTTACCACTGTAAGAGATGTTATTCTCAATGTTAGAACCATTAAAATAAGCTATTTTTCAAAAGCTGGCCAGGTGCATATTGTCAGAAACAATTTCTCCTGGTTAAAAAGGTGCAGGATGTTGCTGCCAATCAATACATTATGAAAGTCATCACCTGTTGATGGGTCGTGGTACTGATTCTCAATTGACATTTCTGCAACTAAAAACTACCTGAATTTGGGAAATATTATGGCAAGCTTTATCCAGTTCTTTAGATCAGTTCACGCATTCCATCCCACGTGCAGGTTGCCGAGCGGAGGTAGGACTTCTATAAGCAATTGTAAAGTAACTGAGGCAGAAGGACTGTATCACCAGTTTTAAAAAAATGTGATTTATTGTCGTTTCTCTCCGATTGCACTTTTATGAAACGTGAATCAGTCTTTAAACATGAACTACATACTCGGTCAGTGTCTTGTGTTTCCATTGGTTCTAAAAGAAGTGAACAGTGGCATCCCATACTATTCCCAGTATATACGCAAAAAGAGTTAATCGGTCACCCTGTAATCCATTATTCCAAATATTTTGTGCACAAGATCAAGTTTTCACAAGATAGTTATAGATAAGGAAGGCCATTCAGCCATCTTAGTTCATCCACTCAAAGATCCTGAAGTCCACCTTTTCAGAATCCAACTGCTTCTTGGGTTTACGTCTCCACTAGTTTTCCTGCAAGTCTATTACATATATTGATCACCATTTGTGTAAGGAAAAAATTCCTGGTATCAATCCTAAATTTACCTTTTAATAGTTTGAATCTGTGTCTCCTCTTTCTATGCTTGTTACTTAACTTGAAGTAATATTCTGGGTTTACCTTTTCCATTCCTTTAATATCTTGTATATCTCTATAAGATCAGTGCTGTCTCCTTTCCAGGCTAAAAAGCCAGAATTTCTCCAGTCTTTCCTCGTAACTAAGACCATCGATACCAAGGACCAGCCTTTTGGTACTTTTCTGTACTGCCTCCAACGCTTGATTGTCCCCCTGTCTCGGCAACCAGAACAGGACGCAATACTCAAAAAGACGGTCTGACCAGGGCGCTATGCAGTTTGGTCACAACTTCCTCTGACTTGTATCCTACTGTTTTGGCTATGTAGTTCAACATGCTATTGACTTTATTGATTGTTGCTCGGCATTGATTGGACATGTTGAGCATGAAGTCTACCAAGACTTCAAGATCTCTTTCATCTTCATCCTTAGCTATTTCATTACCAATAACACTAATCATTTATTTTTTTCTTCCTAGGTGCAGTACTTACAAGTGTCTGCATTAAATTTTATGTGCCATTTTTGGTTTTGGTTCGTCAGAAGCATCTACTGACCGATAAATGCTGATTTTGGGCTGCGCATGAATGAAAAGTAATGGAAAAAGAAAAAATTGTAACCAAGAATTGGAATGCTTTATCAAAAGTAGCTATTGAAGCGAAGTCAATCACAGCATTTAAGAGGGGATTAGATGAAAATGTGAAGAAACATATTAAAGGGTACAGGGAAAGGAGGAAGTTGCCAAAAGTCATGCGATGAATACAAGTCTTTTTTATATACAAGATGATTACAAAGTTGGGAGACGGACTTTAGAAACTCGTTCCACAAAGCCACCTACTGGCTAGAGCCTGCAAATACATTGTGGCAGATGACAGGACTCCACTTTTATTTTAACGTTCAAAATTTCTTAAGAAATGAGGCAGGTGCTTCTTGTGCCCACTGGTCCAACCCCCAAACCGCATGGACATCTCTTGAAAAGGCAGAACGGTCATTTGCCAGAAATCCCAACAGTTCCACTTGACTTGGCCCCCAATGCCAAGTAAGTGTGTGCCAGGATCAGACCCTGGAGGAAATAAGGCTTCCAGCTGCCTGAAATGCTAATTTCCCCAATGGCAATTGATCGATTGCCATTTGGAAAACTGCAACTTAGAATTACTGTATTGGGACACCCTAGTAATATCGGAAATGGCTCGGATGTCCGCACCCTATGTAAATGACCGTGACCTCAGAATTTAGAATGGGATCGGGGCAAAGTAGACTGGTGTCTGACGGTCCCACCTCACAGCAGTTCTGGCAGTGGAGCGGGGACCCAGGAATTACAAGCCGCATAAATCTTAAAGTACAGGTACTACCCTGTACAAGTAGTGTAGTTTCTTCACAAGAATGCATTGCAATCCTATTTTTTTAAAACATATTTTTACAGTCTTTAAAGTCAGAAATATTTTGTGTAATACAGAAGGACAGCTATGTTAAGACACTGGGGAGGAAAAATAAATAAATAAGGAGCAACATTAAACCATCACCAGTAATCTACATCATCCCTTTAGTATATATCTATACAAAGAAAAGAATCAAGTTAAACAAATAGAAGAAAAATGGAAACTTAATGTTCCCATTGGGAGTTGATTCAAACTTTGACTCTCCACGGAGAGATCATGAAAACTTTGGTATTTATTTGTTAAGTAAAGTAAAACATATCAATCCTCCCTCCCCCATTCCTCAAGATCTATGGAAAGATAGTATTTTGAAACATTTAAGCTCCTACTTGGCTTTATGTCAAGTTTTGTCATCAAATATACTGAAAAGTAGCACTGGCAAGAATGTCTTGAATTGCTTTATTATTAATCTTGTTCAAATATTGATAGTGTAAATACATTAAGAAACTCTTACTACAGTTAACTTGTGTAATAGGTCAAGCCTAGAACTAGAACGCATCAAAGAACTGAGTTCCTGTAACAGTAAAGTGTTACACACTGTACCTTAATATCGTACAAAATTTTGACAAATGCAAGATGCATCAATTTATTATCTGACCTTCCAAATCTAATATTTCTGGAAATCATATAATCTGGAAAGGAAAAAAAGACTATTCCCCATGGACTCATGCCCTTACTAAAACTAAAAGATTCAAAATCTATAGTGGCTGCGTCCATCTCGATAGTCCAATAAAAATAACAGCAAACCCTTTGTAATGAATCATCACTCAATAACAATGTCCAGTAAAATGTCTGTGCTTATAGTTTGAGGGTGTCCATTCTGAACCAGTTCCCCTTTGGACTATTTTTTTCAATATCTGTCATAGCGACACAAGATTAATTAAGACAAAAGCACAAACAATTCTAGGTCTTCAATTATTTAAATTGAAAAATTAACTTTGAATCGCCAGTTCCATTAGCAAAAATCAAATGTAATCAAATAAGTATGAACACATGAAAAGTTTGACTAGTATTTCTGCTACGTATGGGTAAATATTGGGTTACTTTTGATTTTCATGAGTTAGACCTCACAAGCTTCAATGGGTTATCATACTCTTTTGGGCTCATGAAAGTTTAAATGCACGGTCACAGATGCACAAGTAAACTCATATAATGCCTTCAATAATGATGCTGAGCCACTCGTTAGGTGCTGACAATTCCCTTAATGAGCTGAAATCTGCAAAACTTTGCTGATGCTGCTGTGCCTCTGGTGCTTTTTATTCTGATTACTTTAGCTGGAAGTGTGGCAAGTGTGATGTCTCCAAAAAGCCCTCCACTCACTTGGCCTCTTAAAGGCAATCCTTCTGCTTTTTGCAAATAAAAAAAATTATAGCCCAAATTAAAATGATTGCTTATGGGCACACTCCTTGCTGTCCATTTGATAAGCTTAGCACCAGTATGACTTTCCCTGACTCCTGCAATATCTTCCTACATGCATTTCATAAAACACAATTACATCATTGAAGATGAACATAGCTCAGATTAAAAAGCTGCCATTACAGAATAATACCTATATATGCTAACCACTACACTGCCTGAACAACTGTTTACGGTTATAGTTGCTGGTGCAATGGTAGTTACATTAGCAGAAGCCAACTTCTGTGTCCACTTTGGAAAGTGTTATTTTGACACATCGCAAATTCAGGCATTCTTTATGACCTCTGAATTTGAATGCCTGCTTCTTGCGGAAGATTAGAATGCAATCACACTACAATGAAGCAGGTTAAATGTCAGTAGATCTAGAGCATTTCTGTAGTCCTGTTGGAAACACACTAGTCCTGTGCATACACTTATTCAAAGTACAATGTTAATATATTTATGGAATTGTCTATCTGACTTTTCAACTCGGCCTTCTCATGTGAAGGTATGCAAGTATCACAGAAACATAACCGATGGACTTGACTAATGATAACAATATGCCCTAGTCACCCACAAGATGTTTGGAGCATATGGGGCACATTCCCATTTGGTGAACATGAGTTTTTCTCTTGTTCTCTGTGCAACTGTATGCATTTGTCTCACCTACTCTGCTTTCCCACAATCTTTTTCTTTAAATGTTTCAGCTCATCTTATATACCTTCCTATTACTTCCACTGTTCTATTTCCAGCACTGAATAGACACTGCCTATCCAGATTCAGTGGAAAGTGAAAGAATGAGGAATTTAGTGCAAGGTCCCCTTAACTGACCTTTTTACAAGCTCGACTGCAGCTAACCACAGAATCTACAATATTATTCTAGACACGAAGGAGGAATTTTGGGAAAGGTGCAAAACATAGGCTGTTGCTCACACCAGAATTTCTTCCACCATAACATCATTTTGCCTGTGGGTTAAAATGATGTCAGAGGAATTTCTAGATAATAATATTTTCTCGCTCACGCATTTTGATACGGAACACTTTTTTAAAAAATGACCCTCCTTAAAAAGGCAAGCTCTGCTTTTTTGGCATTTAAAATGTGCTCATTGCTTTCTCTGAAATCATACAGTGCCAGATTCACAACTGATACGGTATAGTTATGTTTCTGAGATTATTGTTTAATTATATAACTAATTTGAAGCCTAAACAACAGTGCAACTTTGACAGTGTTAAGCATATCTGCAGCCTTCCTACTTAACCACAATGAACTGAAAGAAAGATGAAATTAAATTCATAACCGGATGATAAATCCTTCATTAAACATCAGAAAGTCTTTTTAGGTTAGAAAAAAAAGCAAAAGAAACTCAGTAAAACCATTAACAACTGTTCCAGTAATGACACAGCAATCAATGACAAGAAGGAAATTCTGTAACTTAAAGCCTTCCGCACATTCTTCTTGGCTGAGAACTGAGTAGACAAACACATTATTTCACAGGGGCTTGAACGTCAGCTGGAGCCAAAGTGCAGTAATAAGCTTCCTAGTTCTGGCTATCAGAGAGCTGCAGTCAGACACTCCAGGTCTGCACAACAGAGCACCATATATGGCAATGATCTGACGTAATGGGCCATTGGCTAGAGGATGCAAAGAGCACATCTCTCATTGTTTGGTGTTAGTGTTGGAATGTTCACATCGCTGATGAGTGGAAGGCTGAATCGCATCATCTTATTCCCTCAGTGCTCTTATTCCCACAGACAAGAAATGGAACTTCACAAGCTGCAGGCTTCAGGTAGGGGAGAAACAATGTTATAAGTGGTAAACTTTTATTCTCAAAAATTATTCTTTAAATTTTAAACTTACAGTAAAACCAGAATTACAGCTGCCAAAATCTGTTTTGTTCTACAGTCAAACCCTGATAAAACCAACTTAGCTTGTGAAAAGAAAGTGATCTTGGGTGGGGGGGGGGGGGCGGTGGTATGATCTTAGCAGGGGTGAGATTATTTCTTTTAAAAAGTTGGAAACATCCAAAAAGTATATTTAATTCAACTCGTTTATGAATAATTTTATTAATGAAGTTGTAGATTTGACTGCTTTTCAAAAGCATGCAAACTGCCAGAACTCACTAGAGAATGTTGTGAATGTTAACTAGTGATGAAAGTCATCCGTTTTCGGTTTTATTGTTAATTGATCAGTAATGTGTTGATCAGATTTTCACCTGTGAATACTCAGGTCCTTGACAGTTTTTAGTACAGTATGTTACTAAGCACTAACATTCTTAGTACAGTGCGTTAAGTGATAGCACCTTTGTAATATAACTTTTAGTACAGTGCATTAAACACTTTTTAATGAAGTATAGTGAGTTATTGAGCACCAAACCTTTTGCAATATAAAGTATATTAATTTCAGAAAACAAGTCAGCTCCTGTATATTAGTGTCATGACAATGTGCCATATGGTCTAATTAGCTAAGAATGATGTTGAACTCTTAAGGTTAGAGTTCCCCTACCACACAGAATATTTTGTCGCAACTCCTCTTATGCATGTTCTTAATTAAAATATGTTACAGATATGTTCCATAATTCTTATTATAACACAGATGTGTTCCATAATTCTTTTTAGAACAGCATTGTTTTCATATGGTTTGGTTCAACAAAAAGTCCATCCCCAAGAGTTAAAACTCATTTCCTTCCTGCAAAGCACATACATATGTATTAAAAAATATATATTTTTAAAATATCATGCTCATTAGCCTGGGCAATATGTCAAGAACGCTCACATTTCACGTGTCCTGTTTTGAAGCAATTAAACTTTTAATTTATATAGTGTCTTGGCAACACAAATTTGAAATTTTTCTCCCAATTGCTCTTCATTTTTGGAAAAAAAATCTTACACATACAAGGAGAAGGTTTTTGGCACAATTTCTCAGAAGTAAAAAAAAATACTTTTGTAGTTACAGTATTTTGATACAGTGTTTGCAAAGGCTACACGAACAGAATATATTGACTGTAGTGTCACCTGGTTTTAGAAATATCAGTGTGCTAAACTAAATAGGATAAACAATAAAATGTAAAAAGGAATCACTTCTTGTGAAGGCAACATGGTTTTCAAAACACTTTCAGTAGACATTCTTAAACTTATACGTTTCAACTGTTCTCTGAGCACATTACTTCTGAGTAAGCATGTGCTTTGTGTGGGGTTAAATTCTAGTGACCAAGATAATAATTTTCCATCTTCTGCTGCTGATCCATACTTTGCACAAAAATGGAAAAAATTATGCAGCAAGAAAATCCCAAAATCAAAGGGGACGGATACTCGGAATAAAATAAGAATTAACTTAGTAAAACTGGCATTTACCATCTGAAAATTATTCTAACAACACCACGGAACAGTACATCAGGAGTAAACACATAGCAGCCTTACTAAGCAACTCCACATCAGTATGTGGTATAAATTAATTAATCAGCAAAGGTCAGTAACAGAATCTACTTGTGTGATTTCATCCTTTATTTTATTAAATACACATCTGCAAAGATACCATCACATGTAAATGACGTTAAAGCCTCTAGCCAAAACTCAAAGTGGTCTTTAAGCTGATGTGTACCTGAGGCTCTCTATCACCTCTAGCACTGGTCCCATTCTGGGTAGAAACAGCACCCGAGCCAGTCCGCAATTAATTCAGTCTTCAGGGCTATAATTCTGACAGAATTGAATTCCTGCAACTACATTTTTGAAGCTACCATTTTCTTCCCAATCACTGTGGTGAGGAATATTACAGACTTCCTCGAGTCAAGGTGTCAGTGGCTTTAAAAATCTTTTATGTTGGATTTAAACTGGAATGGGCGGGGACAATGAAGCTCATTCAAAGTATATTTAGCAAGTGACCAGCTAGGGGGGAAACCAAAACTATATGTCATGTGCATAGAGCTGCAATAATAAAAACATTTACTGAATTCACAAAACTACAATAAAGACTAATTGGAAAAAGGTAGTTGAGAAATATAGAATAAGTTAAGTTTAATAATGCAAAGTAAATCAAAGTTAGTTATTTACCATGCAGTTAAATTACAAGCTATTATCCTTCTCTTTGTGATCTTAGTAAGTACATTACATGTGAACGGTCGGCTACTAATAGTGTAGACCAGGTTCAGATTTTCTTCTAATATTTTGGCTGTATACATGTATCAATGAATCTGCATGTTTCTTCAGGTCTTGTTCTTGTGTCAGTACATACCAAGTTCCATGAAAAGCAGGAGAGTTACTAAAAGACGGGAAGACACAGGTTACTCCACTAAAGGTGTGCGTTTAAAGTTTTCTTCAAAAAAAATGGCACTTTTGTGTGCTTCGTCCCAGGTCTAGACAGTCACCAAGCATGGAGTCGTACACAAAATTAGCGGAGTCAAGAAAATATTTCCAAATATTTACAGTGTTAGCACTAGGAATAATGCATGTATACTAAAAGATAACCCCTCCCAAGTCCATCCATACTATAAATATTAAACAAAATTTCCGAAACCATTTTCAAATCAATTAAAGCCATGTTTGCACTTCTAAAATGTCACAACGTAGCTCAATTATGCTAACTTCAATCCTCAGAAGCATTAATTATAATGCCAGTTTTGTACTAAATTTCTAATAAAAGGCTGAAAGCTTCACATTCAAAGCAGGCTACAAACTAAGCAATCTTTTGTAATTTTATGTATTCCTCTAATTATAAGCATCTGGTTCAGAAATGCAAAAAACAATCATTCCTGCTGACAAAAGAGAGAAGACAAAATCTGCGAAGAAAATTCTAAATATTAAACCAGAACCCTATTAACCCATGTAGTAGACTACACAGATATACCACTTTCTCATCAAAAGGAATATCATATAAAACAAGATAAAACAACATTTCACATCCTGCCTCACAGCATCGTAAATCCTAAAAGACCCATTTTACATGTAATTCACAGTAACATTAAGGACATTAGTATCTCATGTGACTTATCGATCCATCAAAGCTAGATGGAACCACACTTTTGTTCGCAGAATAAAGCATGAAATATAAAAAAAAGACATCAAAACTTTTGAACTACACAAAAGTAATAATTTAATTAATCTAAACCTCATCTGAATTTCCATTGTTTTCTATGGAACTGTTTATTTTTTTAAACAATAATATATACTAAGTGGCCAATGGTTCTCAATTTTGACAAACATGTTTTATTTCAGTGTACTAAATGCTGAAAAGTGTCTGGTTGTGAACCAGTGGCTTAAATTAAGGCTATCATAATGAAACTTTTGAATTTCAGTATTGGACACTCAATTTTCTTCACATCATTCTTTTAAGTTTTTTTTACAAATTATAATGCTGCAGAGATATTTTCCAAACAGAAGTGCTACGTAATGGTATTTGAGCCAGACTGTTCAGTTCCTCATTGTGCAATTATTAATTTTCAGAGAATTAACTTTCAACAAAACAAATACCAGCTAAAAATCCAATTGCATGGACTTCTAAAGCCTGGTGTTATCTTATCGTGGGCCATTTGAGTTGCTTAGATCACAAAAAGAGCAGCCTTAAATGGTGCATGTGTTTTTTAATACTGCCATAGCTTTTTGACATTACTCACACAACATTTCAGGACAAGCATTTATAAGTATTAGACTTCACATGAAATTTCATGGTTTATCAAGGCTATTATCACAGTTAAAAGACAGAAAAAAATAGCATCAGAAAAAAGGAGGAACAAATGGGAAGCATATGCACGTATAGAAAACTGTTGGTAATCAATTAAAAAAAACTAAAAAGATTAAGACGAGCAGATAATGCTTTTATCACTTTTTATTACTGTATTTCAAAGTTGCATCATACATTTTTCCTGGTATAAAACAGCTCACAGGAACATAAAACCAAATTAAAATCATGGTTTCAGCAGTGATTTATAAATACAACTGTTAAAAATAAAATGCTCCAGTGGTTTTTAAGGGGGGGAAATTCTGAAATGAAAAACTAGTCTCCACACAAACATATTAAATGGGAAGGCAAAAAGGAGTTCTTTTTCAGAAATTTCTCGATGGCCACTGCCGATGTTTAGGAGTTTGTACTTTTAAATGAGACAAGTCAAACCAAGTGCGCGATTTTCCTCCCATTTAGGTAGTGGGCTTCACAATCAACAACTTTAGCAGTCTGATCATGAAGACATAACTATTCCAAAGTGCATAAGACAAAAGTCAAAACACATAAGCAGCCCTGGGATTTAAAACTGTAATCATCTGGTTGGGAAGCCAGCCCATTACCTCTTAGACTAAATCATCACAGTATTAGTTTGGGGATACATCAAATAGTAATCTAGCAAGAGGGAAATAGCACATATGCCTCATTTACATTACAATTTAACCCCGGCACAAAGTCAGGAAAATCAGTAAGCAAAACCTCAGATTCTGCCTACCATTACAACATTCATCTTGCAAATTCCAATGTCAGGCAAAATCACCCAGGTTTTGTTGAAGTGACTTTTCCCAACTTTTAACATGTTAAATTATAAATGGGAACCAAACTTGTGTTTTCCCACAGATCTCTCATTCACATTACGTTTATTTTCCTCCCCGATCATTCTCTGTAAAAGCCCTATTCACTTTGGAAATTTCTTCCCCAATGTTCTGAGGTTAAATTGCTAATTGACCCCAGAACGTTAGTAAAATAACTGTAATGTGAACCAGGCTACAACCATCTACTGAAAGCATGACATCACTTACAGCCAATAAGCTGCAATTACTCCATTCACTGGGAACATTCTTCTGACAGTAGGTTTTTCTCTTCTCATTTTGTACAAGAACACTAAAAATGTATCCAGCACTTCCAAAGTTGCTTGTTATGCTCAGTAACAGTTATACCAAGTGCTAATAGTTCTACTCTGTCCTTCTACTAATATTTGTGCTTTCTGAAGGACATGCAGTAAGGTACGAATAAAGGCTATAATTTTAATCCATTTGTTGTTACAAAGCATTCACTGAGGAAATGTTTGAAACAAGAAGGTTTAAAACAAAGTTTCTCCGTGTACTTTTGAAGTTTGTAAATAATGAAGTTCAGAAATTTGTTGCAGCCACTGATGTCAGTCTGTTGAGTTTAAAGTTTATTTATATCTTTCATTGACAAGTTTACAAACTACAAAGAAAATGTCCTAAAAATCTGCATGAAAGTTGGATAAGCATTATATAGCCTGCAATTTTTTAAATCAAAATTTCTAGGACAAATACAATCCTTACAGCACAGATATAAATTTAGGAAACAAAGAAGTAGCTATACGTTAACGTTTTGACTGTCCACAACACATTAGGTCTGATTTTAACCCTGCCCGCTCAGGTGAGCGGGCAGTTAAAATCGCTCATGAGATTTACCCGCCGATGTCTCGCTGTCTTCTCGCAGGTTCCAATTTTAACCTGCTCCTGAATAGGCGAGAGGGACACTCTAGAGAAGACAGCAGGGCCATTCTATAAATATGCAGATCGAGCTCCGACAATGTAATTGGGGCCCGACTGCAATTTTAAACCGGAGGCCTGCACAGGGAAGCCATTGTGGCTTCCTCACCAGATAACCAGCGGGAAGAGAAGACAGGGCCAGAAGTGGTTTTCCTTTTTTTTAAAAAAATAAAACTTTCCTTGTGGAGCCAAGAGTAGGAGTGCGCCTCTGGGCCCCAAAGGGAAAATTTAGACCTCCCCAGCCTCGGGATTCACCCCTCCTCCGACTGCGAGGCCCTCCCAAACCACTTCAAATGCAGAGGGCAATTCCTTCGGTCCCAGCAGTGGCCTCCTGCTCCTCAACATTTTGCTCCCGACCGCTGGCCAGCTGCCGCTTCTCACCAGTTTTAGGTGGGAGACTATCTATGCAGATGAGGACCGGGAGTTCAAATTTCCTGGGTCTCACGTTGCCAATGTCAGGAAGGTTTGCTGTCCGCCTTGGTCCCTGCACGCATGGCTCCTGCTCAGAGTTAAAATTGGGCTTCTCTTTGAATGCGGACAACTGTACAAAATGTATGCTGTAATTGCCATGTCCTAAACATTCCCAAGGGAAAAAACAAGGAATTTTTGTGGCTACTCATTAAAATATTGCTGTCACTTAGACTGGGCAATAAGTTTTTTAAGCTCCATGCTAAGTGAAAACAAAAGTATCCTGTGTTCTGCCTAATGATCACCTCTCATAAAAAAAATTATCTGAACGGTTTGTTATTGTAGCCCGGTCACTTTTTTCTATTGTTTGCTCTTAAATTCAGCCAATTTATTCTGGAGTTTGGGCGTAAAGTTTACAAGTATATAAAGCAAGAAAATATCTCATTTAAAAAATTTCAATTTCAGTCCACAAAATTCAGTTTAATGTGTCTCTTGTAGCAAGCTCGTCTGGATGTTTTTGGCCTCTTGAAGCTCTGGTCACATTTTAATATAAGGAACGTCTGAAGTAAATTGTAACCTTCTGTGCACTATTTTTACAACACTCACCACAAAATATGGAAAGGACACAACTTTTTTCTTTTGAGTTGTGAAAAGTAGCCAGTGATCATGATTCAGCTATTACTGACAAGATAAGAAGGCTGTGTGTTGCCCATGAAGTGTGCTTGCCAAATTCTGATTGCTTATTATTAGACTTAAGAGTTTTATCTTTCCTTCATAGAGACATAGAGTACAGAAACAAGGAAGTTATGCTAAACCTTTATAATTCACTGGTTATGTCTCAGCTAAGTATTGTGTCCAATTCTGGGCACCACACTTTAGGAAGAATGTCAAGACCTTGCAGTGGAGATTTACTAGAATGGTACCAGAGATGAGGGACTTCAGTTACATGGAGAGACTACAGAAGCTGAGATTGTTCTCCTTAGAACAGAGAAGGTTAAGGGGAGATTTAATAGAGGCATTCAAAATCATGAAGGATTTTGATAGGGTACATGAGGAGAAACTGTTTCCACTGTAAGGAGGGCACAGATATAAAGTAATTGGCAAAAGAACCAGGGGTGAGGTGAATTTTTTTTACGCGGCAAGTTATGATGATCTGGAATGCATTGCTTGAAACAAAAGCAGATTCAATAGTAACTTTCAAAAGGGAATTGGATATATACTTGAAGGGGAAAAGTTTGCAGGGTTATGGGGAAAGAGCAGGGGTGTACGACTAATTGGATAGTTCTATCAAAGAGCCGGCACAGGCACGATCGGCCGAATAGTCTCCTTCTATGCTGTAAGATTGCATGATTCTATGATATGTTCGTAAACAACTGGTACACAGGTACACATTTCAGCTTGCAATTTTGAAGGACAGGTAGTTCTAAAAACATATTTTTCTATCATTGGAAAGTCATCTTGTACACAGGAGTTCTTGGATTACAGTAATACTTGGATAATGTATGTTTAATATACACATCTATTTTCAAAACATACTAATTGAAATCAAAAAAGTATTCCTAACTGAATATCCATTAACAATAAATTAGAGATGGGATTATTAGAGGAAACAAAAGGAGAGTTGTACATGGTGCTGTATTGTAATGGAAGGGGGTGACTAATGGGGTGCTTCAAGGATGTGTGCTACGGCTGTGTGCAATGTATATAAATGATTTTTCAAGTGGGGACCACATATCCGCGACATAACTAAGACCGCCTATTTCCACCTCCGTAACATCGCCCGTCTCCACCCTTGCCTCAGCTCATCCGCTGCTGAAACCCTCATCCATGCCTTTGTTACCTCTAGACTTGACTATTCCAACGCACTCCTGGCTGGCCTCCTACATTCTACCCTACGTAAACTTGAGGTCATCCAAAACTCGGCTGCCCATGTCCTGACTCACACCAAGCCCCGTTCACCCATCACCCCTGTGCTCGCTGACCTACATTGGCTCCCAGTTAAGCAACGCCTTGATTTCAAAATTCTCATCCTTGTTTTCAAATCCCTCCATGGCCTTGCCCCTCCCTATCTCTGTAATCTCCTTCAGCCCCACAACCCTCAGAGATATCTGCGCTCCTCTAATTCTGCCCTCTTGAGCATCTCTGATTATAATTGCTCAAAATTGAGAGGTCGCACAACACCAGGTTATAGTCCAACAGTTTTATTTGAAATCACAAGCTTTCGGAGCTATCACTCCTTCCTCAGGTGAAGTAAATTGGATACAGAATCGCCAGAGCATATATAGATGGAAAAAAAAGCATGTGTACTTTACAATTGCAGACCAATAAATTAAATCATCCTGACTATCTGCCGAGGTGTGATAAAGTTAATTAAGTCAGCCAGGAAGGTACCACATCAAAAGACATAGCAAGATACAACTGAGACAATGAGGTGTAGTCGCAGGGGTTCCATATAATTCCGTATAATTGCTCAACCATTGGTGGCTGTGCCTTCTGTTGCCTAGGCCCTAAGCTCTGGAATTCCCTGCCTAAACCTCTCCGCCTCCCTTTCCTCTTTTAAGACACTCCTTAAAACCTATCTCTTTGATCAAGCTTTTGGTCACCTGCCCAAATTTCTCCTTATGTGGCTCGGTGTCAAATTTTTTGTCTTAGAATACTCCTGTGAAGCGCCTTGGAACGTTTTACTATGTTAAAGGCGCTATATAAATACAAGTTGTTGTTGTTGGGGATATAAACAAGGCTGTCTAAATTTGCTGATGATACTGGAGATTGCAAATAACAGAGCAAGTGCACCAAATACAGAGGGATTTGGATAAGATCAGCTAGAAACAATTTGGAAGGCGAGGCAGGAAGCTGAGCTGACGTGTGTTAGATGTTGTTTAATGTGGTTTAAGGTTGGACAGGGCAATATGCAGTGGGAATACAAGATAAATTGTGTTAGTCTGCAGGACACAAAATAGAGGGGGATCTGGAGATACTTGTGAACAGCATTGAAACCCTGCACTGTATGAAAAGTACACAAAACTGTAGGGTATATAGCTACAGGAATAAAACAAAAGTCTCACCGTGATAATCAATTTGGGCAAAACACAGATCAGGCCCTATCTGGAGTACTAAAGAGGGAGCTTCATAGCATTGCAGAGAGTACAGCCAAGGGTAACTAAATTGATATTTGGATTCAGCATCGGTACCAAAAGGAGAAGCTACAGAAACTAGGAATCTTTACACTTCAGAGAAAAGGCTCAAGGATCTTATTGATGTGTTTAAGATTCTAAGAGACTGAGATAGATTGGACTTTATATGTTCACTACAAACACTACACTTTATATGTTCACTACAAATGGACTGAATGTTAGAAAAGAGAAGGTAAACACATTGTTCAGATTTAAACTATTTTATACAGGTGGGTGGTGAATATTTGGAACAGACAACCCAGCAGAAATGAATAGTGTCAGCAAATTCAAGAGGGGAACCGGATAGATAATTGGCAGAAAAAGTAATTGAGGAGTACGAGAGAGAGAGAGAGAAAGAGGGGAGTACATGGTAGCTTTCCATCTTTGGATCCAGGCAGATGGATTACAATGGTCTCTTCTAGTCCTGTACATTCCATATTTCTAATCAGACCCTTGAATGAAATAATTAACTCTGATAACTATGTCATATTCCTAGGCATTCAGAATTAACATTAGTTCATTATTCTTTACACATAGTTCAACATTAGCCTGCAAATATATCGCCGTTTCTTCATCGTCGCTCGGTCAAAATCCTGGAACTCCCTCTCTAACAGCACTATGGGAGTACCTTCACCACACGGGCTGCAGCGGTTCAGGAAGGCGGCTCGCCACCACCTTCTGATGGGCAATAAATGCTGGCCTTGCCAGTGACGCTCACATCCCAGGAACGAATAATAAATAAGCCTGTATATATTTTAAATTGTGGCTATTCCATTATTTTTTTAAATTTAAAAACTCTTCTGATAACTGCACCCCCCCACCCCCGCCCCATGGTTCAGTCGGTAATTTTACTGCCCCATGTGAAACTGTACCATACAGACCAGGAGAGTCCCAGGTCCCGCCCTTAATTGTGTTTATTGATCTCAGCTGGGATAGCAACACAGGCACTACAATTATCCTCAATGTCCATGAGCTAGAGAGGAGAGGGGCAAAAAAAATCATCCTGATCATTATCCAGTGACACCTGTTGGAAAGTAAGAGTGCGTGGATGTCAAATGTCACTGAATGCACTGCTGGTACTCACTGACTAGGCACATGCACAAAAAATGGTCACTTAAGACCAGGTACCAGAGAGCAGCCTGTGCCCGTAGAATCTTACCTCAACATGAGTCTACAGGAGAGGAGAGAAAACTGGAGGGACAAAAAAAACTTGAAGGATTGCCTATGTAATTTTAGAATGTTTGCAGAACAGTTGAAAGATTACATGATATGCAACGCCCATGCTAGTTAACTACGTACTGCATTTTATACCGCTCATGTAAGGTTTACACAGCAGTGGTTTAGAAGGGCCTTTGCTGGAATTTGTTTTTTTTTTTTCAGGATGTGGGCAACAATGGCAAGGCTCCATTCATTGCCCATCCCTCGTTGCCCTGACTAGGTGATGATGGACCGGCAGCCTTTTGAGGACTGTACGCCAGTCCAGCTGGAGTGGCAGATTCCCTGCTCTAGTTGGGTTTTTACAACAAATCAGCTTTCCTCCTCATTTTGATGCCAACCCACGCATTTAATTTCACATACTGAATTGTTGGGATTTGAAATCACAAACTCTGGATTGTTCGTCCAGTACCATAACCACTACATTACTGTACCCTAACTATTCATTCACCAATCTCCTCCCGCTGAGTTTGCCACATGACAGTTGGCCACTTTCTTCCCAAAAGCTCTTGCTTTTCCCTGCAAGTTCATTTTCTGCATGAATCTACCTTTTGTTGCTCTGTTCCCCTCTCATTCCTCAGTCTATGCTTTCTGACACAGCAACTGGAATAATGAGTGCCATTTCACTTATAAATTAACTCCAGGTGATCAGCAAGATCCGCCACATTTCGCACAGCAACATTTCTGTACCAAAATCATAAGGAAGAAAAATGAAAGCTTTTTTATAGATTAACTCAAAATCCCATGAGTCATATATTCCAATAGTCTTTCACAATGATGCTATTTACAAGAAGGTTTGGTGAATCAATGTTCTGCCCAAATTTCTCCTCCTTTTCTCCTAAATGCCCTGACTGTTGCTGAAGTACAGCTCCAGGGCGACCAGAAGATCTCTGGTGCTTTCTTCAAGTGATTGTTCTTTATGTATAAGCCCTACCTAGTCAATGTTAAAGTAAGACTTGCATTTATATAGTGCCTTTCAAGTCGACCCAAAGCGCTTTATAGCCAGTTAAGTACTGTTGAATCATAGTCACTGTTGTAATATAGGAAACGTGGCAGTCATTTCCGCACAGCAAGGTCCCACAAACAGCAATGTGATAAAGTACATTTCATGATCTTGGGACGTCCCAAAGCACTATACAGTCATTGAAGTACTGTTGTAACGTGACTACTGTATATATGCATTAAACAAGGACAGTGAAATACAGCTGGTTACATTTGACATTTTTGGGCAAATGCAGATTATAATTAGGTAACAAAGAATGTATATAGGAGGCAAAGGAGAGGAACCGATACAATGAAACGGAATGTTTTAAAAAATAGAATAAACCAGGTATATAGTGCACACAATTTGTTACTGCCACGGGAAAAAACATTTTCTTGCCCAGATAGAAATATCTGATATCAATGGGAATTTATGTTCATTCAAGTAACCATTATAGTTAGCAGCAATAGAAAAGAACATCAACCACCAATTAGATGCTATGTTTAGAGATTGTGTACTGGTAGTTTTGCAATGCTGCTTCAGCCAGTTAAACATTGCTTAATCTCCCCCATAAAACGCACAATGAAAACACACCATCAACATTAGACCTAATAGCACACAGGTGGTAATGTAGTGAGTCTATTATGGGCTCGCTGCCACTAATAGTGTGTTTTGACCACATTCTCCATCCAGTATAAACTGTTTCATAACATAAGAAATAGGAGCAGGAGTAGGCCATTTGGCCCCTCGAGCCTGCTCCACCATTCAATAAGATCATGGCTGATCTTCTACCTCATCTCCACTTTCCTGCACTATCCCCATATGCCTTGATTCTCTTAATATCCAAAAATCTATCGATCTCTGTCTTGAATATAATGACTGAGCATCCACAGCCCTCTAGTGTAGAGAATTCCAAAGATTCACCACCCTCTGAGTGAAGAAATTTCTCCTCATCTCAGTCCTAAATGGCCGACCCCTTATTCTGAGACTGTGACCCCTGGTTCTAGACTCCCCAGCCAGGGAAACATCCTCCCAGCATCTACCCTGTCAAGCCCTGTAAGAATTTTGTATGTTTCAATGAGATTACCTCTCATTCTTCTAAACTCTAGAGAATATAGGCCTAGTCTACTCAATCTCTCCACATAGGACAATCCCCCCATCCCAGAAACCAGTCTGGTGAACCTTCGTTGCACTCCCTCTATGGCAAGTATATCCTTCCTTAGGTAAGGAGAGCAAAACTGTACACAATACTCCAGGTATGGTCTCACCAGGGCACTATATAATTGCAGTAAGATGTCTTTACCCTTATACCCAAATCCTCTTGTAATAAAGGCCAACATACCATTTGCTTTCCTAATTGCTTGCTGTACCTGCATGTTAACTTTCAGTGATTCGTGTACAAGGACACCCAGGTCCCTCTGAACACCAACATTTCCCAATCTCTCACCATTTAAAAAATACTCTGCTTTTCTATTTTTCCTACCAGAGTGGATAACTTCACATTTCTCCACATTATATTCCATTTGCCATGTTTTTGCACACTCACTTAGCCTGTCTATATCCCCTTGAAGCCTCCTTGCATCCTCCTCACAATTTATATTCCCACCCACCTTTGAATCATCAGCAATCAGGATATATTACATTTGGTCCCCTCATCCAAATCATTGATATAGATTGTGAATCGCTGAGGCCCAAGCACTGATCCTTGCAGTAAATGACCTGTTTATTCCTACTCTCTGTTTTCTGTCCGTTAACCAATCCTCGATCCATGCTAGTATATTACCCCTAATCCCATGTGCCCTAATTTTGTTTAATAACCTCTTGTGTGGCACCTTATCAAATGCCGTCTGAAAATCCAAATACATCACATCTACTGGTTTCCCCTTATCTATTCTGCTAGTTACAACCTCAAAATACTCCAACAGATCTGTCAAACACAATTTCCCTTTCATAAATCCATGTTGGCTCTGCCCAACTAGACCCTTGGTTCGCCACTATTTCCGGGAAGTTGTTTGCGTCTTCTTCCGTGAAGACAGACACAAAGTAGTTGTTTAATTTCTCTGCCATTTCCTTATTCCCCATTATAATTTCTCCTGTTTCAGTCTGTAAGAGACCCACATTTACCTAATCTTTTCCTTTTTACATAACTATAGAAGCTTTTACAGTCTGTTTTTATGTCTCTCGCTAGTTTACTCTCATATTCTATTTACCCTTTCTTTATCAATTTCTTGGTCCGCCTTTGCTGAATTCTAAAATCCTCCCAATCCTCAGGCTTACTACTCTTTTTGGCATCACATGCCTCTTTCCCCAGTACTGGTGCCAGTGCCCCAAGAACTGAAACCCCTTCCTCCCACACCACTCTTTGAGCCACGCAGTTAAACCTCTAATCTGTTTGTTCCCATGCCAATTTGCACGTGGCTCAGGTAACAATCCAGAGATTATTACCTTTGAGGTTCTGCTTTTTAATTTGGATCCTAGCTCCTCAGCAGAACCTCATTCCTAGTTCTACCTATGTCGTTGGTTCCTACGTGGACCACAACAACTGGAACCTCCCCCTCCTTCAGCTGCGAGGAGATGTCTTTAACCCTGGCAATAATACCAAAAAATAAACACGACAATGTTCACGTTGCAATTTCACACTTATGCAGGTGAAAGTGATGCATCATTTTATATTTCAGATACATGGTGAATTTAAAAACTTACTTTGCTGCAGTGATACCTTTTCTGTTTCAGAATATTCTGCACGTTAAAAAAACTTTTCACATTTCAACAACTATCATTCAATAAAGGTTTAAATAAAGGTTCACGTGGTTAGCTTAGGAATTCACTTAAAAATAACTGGCAAACAGTAAAAACAGCTCAAATGGCCAATACGGTAACTGATTCGACAGACAATATTTGTTAAATATTATGGTTATGTTATGCAGCCGGCCTGGAGAACAATATGTACTACTGATTAAAGTCATAGTGGTAGCTTTTGTGTAATAGTTCAGTTTTCATTGAATAGTGATGTAATCTCCATTTCTTTTGCATTATTTAATCATCTTCTCTTCCCCTACACTCAGTGTTTATTTGTCTGGTGAAGCAGTTGTCTTGTCACATGTTAATGCAATAATTGTGGTCCTCCAAGGGCATTTTGTTTCCCTTATTCTTCACACGATCGTTGTTCAGGAACGTTATGGCCAGTAATCTTACATGGGTGCTGCCAATATCACTAACTTCACAATTTGTAAGAATTCCTGTGCACACAAGTTTACGTTCTCTGTGCCCTTGTTTGAGACGAACAAACTGAAAACAATAGATGCAGGTCAAGAATGTGAATCAAACTCAGGTCTTCTTGTTTCTAGTACAGCACTGTAATATAGGAGCATGTAATAACAAGTGGCAACTTCCATGGTTACTTTGGATGGTTGGATCTACAACAACAACTTGTATTTATACAATGCCTTTAACATACTAAAACGTTCCAAGGTGCTTCACAGGACCGGTACCCAACAAAATTTGACACCGAGCCAATTAAGGAGATATCAGGGCAGATGAGAAGTAGGTTTTAAAGAGCATCTTAAAGGAGGAAAGAGAGGTAGAGAGATTTAGGAGGGAATTCCAGAACTTAGGGCCTTGGCAGCTGAAACCATGGTCGCCAATGGTGAAGCAATTAAAATCGGGGATGCTTAAGAGGCCAGAATTGGAAAAGCGCAGATATCTCGGAGGGTCATAGGGCTGGAGGAGATTACCGAGATAGGGAGGGGCGAGGCCATGGAGGGAATTGAAAACAAGGATGAGAATTTTAAAATCGAGGCGTTGCTTAGCCGGGAGCCAATGTAGGTCAGCGAGCACAGGGGTGATGGGTGAACGGGACTTGGTGCGAGTTAGGACACGGGCAGCAAAGTTTTGGATGACTTCAAGTTTACGGTGGGTAGAACATGGGAGGCCGGCCAGCCAGGAGGGCTTCAGAATAGTCAAGTCTAGAGGTAACAAATGCATGGATCTACTGGATAACATATAAATTAAGCCTTGTAAAAGATAGTTCATTGCAAATTGTTACATCTGAGCAGTAACTGATAAACCACATTCAGGACTATTCCTGGGTACGGCGGCTGTCAGTGCTTCAGCTGTTCGTCCAGAAGGGGCAAAATTCACTTCATCAAAACCATGTACAAAAAGATGTACCATCGGAGAGCATTGATAATACAACTCTCTGGATTCAACATAATTCTGTTTTTTTCCATGTGTTGTTAAAAGAGTGCCCAATAGAACATCCCTCTCAACAACAACTTACTTTTTACATAGTAAAACATCCCAAGGCACTTCATAGAAGTGTTATCAAGTAAAATTTGACACCGAGCCATATAAGAATATTAGGACAGGTGAAAGAGGTAGGTTTTAAGGAGCGTCTTAAAAGGAGGAGAGGGGTAGAGAGGCGGGGAGGTTTAGGGAGAGAATTCCAGAGCAGGACAATACTCTCACCGGAGATTAGTGGTTACAAATAACCAAATTCACAGGAGTTCAGCCTGCCTGCAATCTGGCATATTAAACAAGTATGTTAAGGGTCCCTATTTTAATATTTTCTACATTCTTTGTGCTTAATATGTCTAATACTTTGAGGAGTACAACGATATTGCTGTACTAATGCAGAAAATGGATTGAGATGATTGTTTAAAACCTCATGGCGATACACTGGTTCTGCCTGTTGAAGGGCTTGCTAGAATCAGGCAGCTCAGGTGGGTGTGAAGTGCCCTCTCACTGAAATCAGTGAAACCACACTGTATGCTGGCAGGCTGACCGTGTCATCTATCGGTCAGCAAAAGGGAACTGAAGGGAATGAGACTGAAATGGCAAGTCTCCAAGAGGCTAGAAATTAATATAGATCTCAATTTCTTCCCAGGTAATAAAATCATTTATTTAAAGATAGAGATAGGGGATCATTTCGATTTTCTTTCCCTTTATTGAACTACACAATTCAAGAGAATCAATAGTTTGAACAAAAGGGTGTGGGGCCAAATTAATTTTGAATTCAGTCTCTGAAAAACACTATGTGGTAAGATCTGTACTTTTCCACCTACAGGAAAATTTGGCACATTGTGCATAATAAACACTTTTGGATATTTCTGTTGATCCCTATAGAAAAATATAGTGGAGTTATAGATTTTTATTCAAGGAACTGCTACAAATTACCAACAGTTCTGTGGGTCCTTACATTTATTATATTCTCCTTTCTAATTCAACGTACATATTTTAGAGCTAATCACTTTTTTTTGCCAAGATTACGAATAAAAATGGTTTCAGAATACAGCCAAACATTAAAGTTTAAATAAAAGCACAAAATGCTGAAAATATTCAGCAGGTCAGTCAGCATCTATGGCGAGAACAGACGGGTCTACACCTGAACCATTGGCCCAAAAATTAGTGAGTGAGCCTTCGTGCGGGGGTAAGGCCTTCCCGCGATCTCTCACTGCGCGCTGGCTTTTTCAGTCCGAGCTCGCACGAACTTGATGTTCTGGACAGCAGCTGTGCAGGGCTTTCGTATCCCACAGGCGTAGTTAATTCGTGCGAGCTGTGGGATCACGTGACTCAGTTAGAGCCAATGGCAGCACACCATCTTTCATTCATAGCTTTCACAGCACGGCTGTGAAAGCTATGAATACTATACCCCCCCAAAAGAACAGCTAAACCTCAATTAAATTTAAAAAAAAACCATCAGATTAATAAAATAAGTATAGTTAAATAAATTAACCATTTTAAACAAAAAATTAAATTTTTGAAAAATTTTTAAATCTTTTAAAAAGTTATAAAAATAAACTTACCTGTCTTTAAAGTCTTTAAAAAAGATATACCTGTTAAAAAAATTCAAAATAATACTTAATTAAGTACTTACCTTGTTAAAAGAGGGTCTTACGCCTCCTTTCTTATGTCTAAAATCCTCCATGCTTACCTGCGCGTCCAAAGCACTAAGTGCACTGCGTGCGCGCAGCCTGTAGCGCGCACGCGGTTCACCTAGGAACCGCCCCCTTTTGAATTCACCAAGTGCCGGTTTTCAGCGCATGCGCAGTGCATGCAGGAAACCGGCAATTGGAGACAGAATACACGAGAGTACACAGTGCGTACTCTCGCGTAGCGGCACTAATTTTTGGGCCATTAACTAATCTGTTCTCTCCATAGATGCTGGCTGAATTGCTGTGTGTCCAGCATTTTCTGTTTATGTTTCAGATTTCCAATATCTGCAGCTTTCTGCTTTTTGTTGTTAAAGTTTAAACGTGGAGCACTCAAAATTACTTTTGCTTAAGCAACTGACCAAATAATTTTATTCCAAGTGCTTAAAAGGAAACTGTACCACATTTTAAAACAGTAAATTTCAATACGTGCATCAGAGAAATGAATGTGATTCAACAAACAGACCAATTGCTCTCCCTTGAATCGAGCTGCTTTTCTTATTTAGTGCTTTTTTTCCTCCTTTAGATTGAAGAAGCTAATTGACCAAGAAAAGGCCTACCAGGTGAAAAAAGAACAAGAAAATGTCAAAAAAATTACAAAGCTGAAGGAAGAGCTTACCAAGCTGAAATCATTTGCATTGATACTTGTAGATGAACAGCAACGGCTTTCAGAGCAGCTTAACCAACAGAGTCAAAAAGCCCAAGCGCTATCAGTCACTGCACAGCAAGCTCAGGAGAAACTAACAGCCTCTGAGGAAAGGGCAATAGAAGAAGAACATAAAGTGTTCACTCTCGAGATTGAACTGCAAGCACAAGCCAGTAGATTTTATCAGGAACAGGAAACAACAATGGCCAAATTGACCAATGAAGAAAGCCAGAATCGACAGCTCCGTCTAAAACTGGCCACACTCAGCCGACAGATAGATGAATTGGAGGAGACTAACAAATCATTGAAAAAAGCAGAAGAGGAACTACAGGATTTGAGGGAAAAAATAAACCGAGGCGAGTGTGGGAATTCCAGCTTGATGGCAGAGGTGGAAGACCTGCGGAAACGCGTGTTGGAAATGGAAGGAAAAGATGAGGAGCTCTTAAAAATGGAGGACCAGTGCAGGGATCTCAATAGAAAATTAGAAAAGGAAGAAAGCCACAGCAGAAACTTAAAAACGGAGGTAGAGAAATTGAAGAGGAGAATAATGGAATTGGAAAAATTAGAGGATGCCTTCAGTAAAAGTAAACAGGAATGTTATGTGCTTAAATGTAATCTGGAAAAAGAGAAAAATCTAACTAAGCAATTAGCAAATGAATTGGAAACCTTAAAAGTGAGAGTTAAGGAGCTTGAAGCAATTGAAAACAAACTGGAGAAAACAGAATTGGCCATGAAGGAGGACCTAAGCAAGCTTAAAACATTAACTGTGATGTTGGTTGATGAAAGAAAAAATATAGCAGAGAAGATGAGACAGACGGAGGGTAAATTTCAAAACACAAATGTCCAACTTCAAATAGAGGAAAATAAAGTTACTGTTGTGACAGAAAAACTAATTGAGGAAAGTAAAAAGGCACTCAAGTCCAAAGCAGAATTGGAAGAGAAAACATACATCTTGACTAAGGAAAGAGATGAGCTTAAAAAGAAGCTAAAAGCAGAGGAAGAGCGAGGAAGTGACCTTTTGTCCAAGTCCAGCCTGCTGAAGAAGAGACTCCAATCCCTTGAAGCAGTAGAAAAGGAGTACCTCAAAAACAAAGGAAAACAAGAGTATGGCAAATCCCCATCATGTTTACAACAGGATGACAATAAAGTCAGAGAATTAACACATGAGGTTGAACGGCTTAAACGCAAATTAAAAGCAATGCAGGTTGTAGAAGATGATCTAATGAAGACAGAAGATGACTATGACTCACTGGAGCATAGGTACTACGATGAGCAACAACAGCTGAAATTATTGTCAGGGGAGCTTGAGGCTGTGAAGAAGGAATTGGCCGGATATAAGCTAGCAGAAAAGGCTGAATCAACCCACGAACAAATCCTGTTTGACAGACTCGGTGAGGAACAGGCAAAATCAAGCCATCTTACAAGGGAAGTGGAAGCCCTCAAAGACAAAATTCATGAATATATGGCAACAGAAGACTTATTATGTCATTTTAAAGCAGAGCAGACATCACTGCAAAAAAAGTTGACTCAACAGGAAAACCGAAACAAAGAACTAGCAAGGGAAACCGAAAATCTTACCAAAGAACTGGAGAGGTACAGACGATTCAGCAAGAGCCTTCGGCCTGGCATGAATGGCAGAAGATTTGGGGAATTACAGCTCTGCTCAAAAGAGATCCAGACTGATGCATTAGACAGTGAACCACCTGATTACAGAAGCCTTATTCCTTTAGAAAAAGCAGTTGTGAATGGAAAAATATGCATAGAAAATGAAGAGGCTGATTACAGTACTCAAGATGATGATCAATCCTTGCAAGTAAACTACAACTCATTAACTGTAAACAGTGTCAATAATAATAAGAGGTCATGGATACCATGGATGAAGAGTAAGGAAAGTTGTGCACAAAATGGAAAAGCCGTATCCAAGCAGAATGGAAATCTGGTGCAGCCAGGCGAAATGGTGCTTACTCAGAAACAAGGCCAACCTCTTCACATAAAAGTAACACCAGACCATGGGCACAGCACAGCTACTCTTGAAATCACTAGCCCCACTTTAGAAAATTCATTCTCCTACACCAGCACAGCGGTTATCCCCAACTGTGGTGTTCCAAAGCAAAGAATAACCATTATTCAGAATGCCTCGATCACACCTGTAAAATCAAAGCTATCAGATGGGTACTCCACACCAGAGCGTGCCCTGTCACCCCTTACCAGGACTACAATGTCGAGATCCAGAACTCCAGACTCATGTTGTTCAATGACTCCAGAAAGGACAATGTCACCAATTCAAATAGTTGCTGTAACTGCAAGCTCTACAAGCTCACCGGAACAAGCTCTGTCCCCTGAGCCAATGGAAGCTGCTACAGCTCATACAATCTTTAGAGTATCACCTGAAAGGATACAAGGGCGTCAGATACAAAAGTCAAACACAAGTCCTAATGTAATTACCACAGAAGACAATAAAATCCATATCCACTTAGGTAATCCCCACATCCAAACAGCTACACCTGTCTCAAGACCAATGAGCCCCTGCAGCTCAATCCAGGAGATCAGAACTCCAGCTATAACTAATGGGACACCAAATAAGTCAACCAATAAAATCACCAGCAGTATTACTATTACACCAACAGCCACTCCTGCCCCACGCCATTCACAAATTACAGTAAGTAATGTCTATGATTAACCTCCCTTCCCCAACCCAAACCCCAGTGAAAATAACAGCGCTCTTAATTTCAGTATTAGAAGATCCACCTACATTACCTGCATCTTTTGTTTTAATTTGAGACTGGTTTGTGCATGTTATGTATAAACCCTGCACCTAATTAATATCCTTCTGGATTTGTGTGTTTAGTAATACTGTGTGTACATATTATAAACTGTAACTCCACAACATTAAAGACTTGTATTAAAAGATCAATCACCATTTAATCTGCACCTGTATAAAAACAAAAAAAAACTGTATTTGCTTCAAATATTAAAGGACAAAAAAGATTTTCAGATACAAATTGTAAGAGAAAAACAACTCAAAAGTAGCAGTAAACATTAGAATGAGTTTGCTTGTTGAGTTTCTTTTTTCCTCTTTTGCATGTTTACAAATATATTTTATCACTAGAAAAAGTATTTTTGAGATATGCTGTTCTGAAATTGTCTTTATATAATAAGAGCTCTGCTTAAACCATCTCAAATTTTATTGAAATGGGAGCTACAACAGATTGTTTCACCTCTGGGATCCAAGTTCAAATCCAGTTGCTGCTGATGGAATGAAGGTTTCCTCCCTCTGCCGACTGTGAGAATCCTATCCAATTCTTAGACCTTGAAATTATATTGTGGAATAATAGCACAAAAGTACTACATAAGAACATAAGAAATAGGAGCAGGAGTAGGCCATTCGGCCCTTCGAGCCTGCTCCTCCATTCAATAAGATCATGGCTGATCTTCTCAATAATGCCAACCCCACCGTCTCAAATCATAAGACAAACTCTTAAAAATCATGAGATGTGGCAAGAGTTGCTTTTTTTCCCCCCTGACCCGACCCCTCGCTGACCTTTGCTCCTGGACAGGAAGCGCATTCTGCGACGTTTGCTCCCGGACAGGAAGCGCATTCGGCCATCATGATAAAAGTTGACATTCTCCCCCTGCAAAATCTTCCTCCACAACCATTCCACAGCCAATGCTTTAGGTACACAAGAGACCAGCTCAGTCATCCACTCATGCTACACCAGCTAACGGTCAAATGGTATACCAGATTGAACCAATTCTCCCTTTCAACTTCACTTACCACCTTACATAGCTCATTTTAGGGAACTATTGTTCCAATGTGTTTTACAGGGGATCTGGGAATGTTGGGCAGGAACCAAGAGAGAAGTCATAGTAAGTTAATCAGAGGCAAAGTCAGTGCTGGGGTTGAGGCTTTTGAAAGTACATAAATAGGCAATGAGGTAGAAGAGTTTAGGGAGAGAATCCCAGACAGCAGTGGCATGGTGGCTGAATGCTCTGCCACCGATGGTAGTGTAGAGTGGGACGACACACAGCAAACTAAAGTGAGAAGAGCAGAAGATAGATTCTGGAAGGAAGAGCTGTTGGAGAGGGCGGAGGTAGCATGGAACAAAGCCATGGGAGGAGCTGTAAAGGAGAACAATTTTAAATTGTGCTGGAGGTTAGGGAGCCAATGCAGGTCGACAAGAACAGGAGTGAATGCATCATTAACTGAGGTAAACAACCCTGACAGAATAAAATTTGAAGTACTGTAGTTCTTAAGAATAGAAATGGCAAATTGAAATAGCACAATCCACTTTATAAAAAAATGTAATAACACAATGTATAGTGCTCGTTTAAAAATCCTGAGGCTGATAAATAAAAAAAAGGGTGAAAGTCTCAGCATAGACGAAGCAAAACAAGTACTGCGTCTGATTCTTAGGGCAAATAGAGGCCTACCCCCTCTGGCTTGGCAAGAATGCACTCTGCCCTTTACTTACATCCGTCAACATTAAAGCGCTCATGTTTGGCTTTTAGGACATCCATGTCCGCCTCTTTGTCGGTGATGAGCTTCTCGACTCAACATATTCATCCGAAAGTCCTCTGCTATTTTAGCCGAAGCATTAACCAATTTATTTTAAATGGATTAATGCCTCCATTAATATAACAGAGGCATTTCAAACAAATGCATTAAGCATTCATACCATTATCGCAGTGTAAATTCAAAGGGCTAGTGATTGACGGCTCGCAGCACAAAACTGTCAACAATTCAGGACAAACAAGCAATATCACTCAGATAGCCATAACAGCAATTAATGTGGAAATGAAAACATTCAAACTGGTGCGGAATGCATGGCCTTTTGAGATTGAGGTTAAGGCACATCTTGGGACAGAGTAAAGGAAGTGCGTGTTATTTAACCCGGGAGAGCTTGGTGCTCTTGCTATTTGCACAAAAATAGAGAAAGTGTTCCAAGTTCCAGTGTTAACATCCCACACATTGGCCGCGATTTCGCCTACCGAGATGGGCTAATTGCGGCCGAGGTAGGTGCCGGACTGCAACCCTACTTCCGGTTCCATCCCACTGTGAGAGAAGAATTTTCCATTGATTGGGCTTGTTAAGCCCAGCCTGCGAGGTTCCCGGCCAATTAAAAGGAAGTGGGTCTGATGACGTCATTTGATGACGCGTCATCAGCCGGTTTCCTTAAAGGGGCCATGTCCAAATTGATTTTGACAGTTGTGCTGTCAGTGTTCTACAGCACTGAGGTGCTGCAAACACTGACAAGCACTGCACAGAGGTGCATGGCTGCACCCAAGGCTCTCCCATGACTATGGTGGGAGTCACAGCATGCAGGGAGGTTCTCTTCCCTTCCAATGGACGGAAGAGACCTCCCCAGGAGACCAACGCAGCTTAGTTGCACATTGCACAGGAGGACTCAAGCAGGGATGTCATCAGGAAGACCAGGCTGCAGTGGCGCAAACCATTCAATGATCTCAGTAGATCACGAAATGTTACTGCAAAGCCACACTCAACCTCATCCTGCTGTGCCACTCATCACATCCCATCACTCTGCCTTCCCTACCCTACTCCTGCACATCTTTACTCACACCAACTTACCTTATACCTCCACCCATCCCGCTCTATTTACATTATCACTTCTCCATCTCACTAGCCACCCCTCGCACTCACCCTCATCCTACTGCAAGCATACCAACTAACAACATGCAAGGGTAGGCACTTGGGAGTTTAACCATTGTTCATGTGAAGTTTCTGATAATGTGCTGTCAAACATTGAAATCTTTATTTTCAACACTTTGCGTTCTTGGACAGATTTGAGTGTACCTTTGGAAGTGGCTTAGTGAGTTGCAGTGAATGGTGAGACATAAGGGTAGCCCCCCTCCCGCAATGGTGAGAGTGTGAAAGGAATGGCTTGGACAGTGTAGGGATGCTTTATGGTGTTGGTGTGGGGTGGTGCCAACCTGGCGCATCATGTGGCAGCCAGGGTGTACAGCGTCAAATGAAGTAAATCTGGCCATGGTGAGGCCATCGCTGGCGTCCCGGGCAACAATGTGGTTGGGTGCTGATGCCCTGTGTCCTGTTCGGCATCAGGTGATTGCGGAGAAGGTTGGTGTTGTTGTTGGTGCTGCTGGTGTTGGTGCTGATCGTGGTGGGATTCTGAGGAACAAGGTGAGATTTTTTCAAGGGCACTGATGCTGCTGGAATAGATGGCAGCTGAAGTTGAGCTGACAGAAGCGATCTGTCAATGGTGAGAGAGCTTGCTCCAAGGAGGTAACGGTGGATAGAGAGTTTCCTCCAAACACTTCCAAACTGCATACAACTCAAAAGTGGGTTCCAAATCATGAAGACCCCAGCTTCTACGATTGGGAAGTGAACAGCTGTGAAATGGTAGGGTTTAGACTACTTTTGTAGCTGTCACCTATTCACAGCAATGGAGAGTCATTGAGAACCCGACATACTTACCTGACGTGATACCCACTCTCCGGGAACCTCATTAAAAACCTGGGAAAATGGTGCTTAACTACCTTTTAACAAGCTTTTAAGTATCTACATTGGCTGACACACCGCTTAGTGTCGGGTCTGTTCAGGGATGACAGACCCGACACTTGGGAAACTGACAAGGAGACGGGTTTACAGCGGGATACCGACCCGCTGTCAATCTTTGTGATTTTGACAGCGGACCCGGCTCCGAACCCGCACTCTGAGCACCGGCAAAATTCCGGCCATTGAGTGCAAACTTCACCAGAAAAATAGCCATTTCAAATTCTAGGACTGAGCAGATCAGAGTTCAATAATTAAAAAATCCATTACCTAATAAAGTGAACAAAATGTATGTGCTGGAGAATGAAGCTCGACAATCACAGAATCTCACAAAAGACATCCCCCACAGGGTAAGCAAACTTAGTTTCTTTGTTATAACACATAAAGAAATAATGAATTCAACCTGTAATTTGTCATCTATTCGCACTGCAGAAAAATCAGATGCAAAATAAAACGGTACAATGAAATGTAAAGATTTTACACAGCGCTTTTAATCCTACCCGCCTGGCAGAAACTGGGCAGCTGGGCAGTTAAATTACCAGAGGTTACTTATCCGCCAGAAACCCACCCGCATCCCGTCGACTGATTTTATTCCAAACAGGTGGGAATCCCGCTATATTTATGTTTTCTGAAAAAGGAAAAGGAGGAACAACAGAGGGACGTTAGGCAGGTGAGACTGCACCAGAGGAAAACTGACATCAGATGTCAGTTTTCTGGAAAATGCTGGAATCCATTATTAAGGAAGTGGTAACAGGGCACTTAGAAAATCATAATAAGATTAGGCAGAGTCAACATGGTTTTATGAAAGGGAAATCGTGTTTGACAAATTTATTTGAGTTTTTTGAGGATGTAACTAGCAGGGTAGATAAAGGGGAACCAGTAGATGTAGTATATTTGGATTTTCAAAAGACATTCGATAAAGTGCCACACGAAAGGTTGTTGCACAAGGTAAGGGCTCATGGGGTTGGGGATAATATATTAGCATAGATACAGGATTGGTTAAAGGGACAGAAAACAGAGAGTAGGAATAAACAGATCATTTTCAGGTTGGCAGGCTGTTACTAGTGGGGTGCCGCAAGGATCAGTGCTGGGGCCTCAGCTATTTACAGTCTATATTAATGACTTAGATGAAGGGACCGAGTGTAATGTATCCAAATTTGCTGATAATACAAAGCTAGGTGGGAAAGTAAGCAAAGAGGCTGCAAAAGGATATAGACAGGTTAAGTGAGTGGACAAGAAGCAGATGGAGTATAATGTGAGGAAATGTGAGGTTATTCACTTTGGTAGGGAGAGTAGAAAAACAGAATATTTTTTTAATGGTGAGAAACTATTAAATATTGGTGTTCAGAGGGGTTTGGGTGTCTTTGTTCATGAAACACAGAAAGTTAACATGCAGGTATAGCAAGCAATTAGGAAGGCAAATGGTATGTTGGCCTTTATTGCAAGGGGGTTGGAGTACAACAGTAAAGAAGTCTTGCTGCAATTGTACAAGGCTTTGGTGAGACCACACCTGGAGTACTGTGTACTGTTTTGGTCTCCTTACCCAAAGAAGTATATACTTGCCTGAGAGGCGGTGCAACAAAGGTTCATTAGATTGATTTCTGGGATGAGAGGGTTGTCCTATGGGGAGAGATTGAGTAGAATGGGTCTGTACCGTCTAGAGTTTAGACGAATGAGAGGTGATCTCATCAAAACATAAGGTTCTGAGAGGGCTTGACAGGGTAGATGCTGAGATGCTGTTTCCCTGGCTGGAGAGTCTAGAACTAGGGGGCATAGTCTCAGGATAAGGTGTCAGCCATTTAGTACTGAGATGAGGAGATATTTCTTCACTCAGAGGGTTGTGAATCTTTGGAATTCTCTACCCCAGAGGGTTGTGGATGCTCAGTTATTGAATATATTCAAGGCTGATATCAATAGATTTTTGAGCACTAAGGGAATCAAGGGATATGGGGATAGGGCGGGAAAGTGGAGTTGCGGTCGAGGATCAGCCGTAATCTAATTGAATAGCAGAGCAGGCTCGAGGGGCCGCATGGCCGACTGCTGCTCCTATTTCTTATGTTTCTAACTGTGATACCCACCATGACCCCTTCAAACCGTATATACAGGCAGGACAGTAGTTACCTTGATTTGTCCAGGAACTCTGTCTGCATAGGCTAATATTCATTATGAAAGCGTTATGTCACATGCTACAATCTGACATACAGCCAAAACTCCCACCACAGCACAATATCGTCTGTGGTTTTTCAAGGTCACTTTAGCTCTGACCTCTATGCCTCAGATTTATTCCAGGTTGCTACAAAAGACAATTAATCAATCTTCAGTGCACAAATGTATCAAGCAGGTGACAGATGCATTCATTGTTGCCAGGGCAAGTAACTACACCACCCTTCCCATGAACAATCATCAACAGCATAAAAGTACCGCACTTTTCCCAAATAGCAAGATTGCAGAACATAAATACGCTGGGAAGATGGGTAGATAGTTGCCTTTTGGTAGTAAGAATAGGGCAAGGAAACACACTGTAAATGGTAAGATTTTAAATTGAGTACAGGAGCAGAGGGACTTTGGTGTGCAGATACACAGTTCATAAAAGGCAGCTCAAATAATAAAGTCATAAAAAAGCAATCAGAATGCTTAGTTTTGTATCTAGTAGTACAGAGTACAAAAGCAAGGAGATAGTGTTGATTGTACAAGCCTTTAATTAGGCTGCAGCATTATGTCGCGTTTTAGGCACCCTATTATGGAAAGGATATAACAGCAATAGAAGTGCAATTTAGATTTACTAGGGTATTACCCAGGATTGACGGGTGTTTTTCACTAGAGTCGAGAAGGTTAAGAGGTGATATGATAGAACTATTCAAGATTATGAGGGGGTATTACAGGTTGAGCGTCCCGAATCCGGCAACCTCGAGGCCGAGCCAGTTTTCATGTTTTTCCGGACTTTGGAACATGTTTCTGATGTCCGAAGTCCGGAAACGCCCGAGCCCAGGTTGCGATATTTCCAGACTTCGGACATCAGAAACACATTCCGAGTCCGGAAATGCCTGGGCCCAGGTTGCGCTATTTCCGGTTTTTGGTAAGCCCCCCTCAGGGTATCCGGATTCCGGACGACCCTGTCACCAATCGTCCCGGAGTCCGGATTCCGGATTTTGGACGCTCAGCCTGTCAAGGTTAAATAGTTTCCACTGGTCAGTGAAATGGCAACAAGAGGTTACAAATTTCAGATGATCACAAAAAGAATTAAAGTGGTTAGGGGGAAAAATCCTTTCGTAGAGGGTGGTTAAAATGTTACATTATCTTTCACAAACATATTTAAAATATAATAAGTTTTAAGATAATAATTGAGAATGACGAAGACCAGGGTAATAGATGGGAGAAAAGCTGATTGAGGGGCTGAGAATAGAACTTGGGAAAATAAAATGGACAACAATATTGGCAAACAATGACGTAGAACTGCAATGGGAAACATTTAAAACGGTGTTCAACAGAGTCCAGGAAAAAAAATTCCGCTGAAAAACAAGAACAAGCTAAACACTAATGAGACACTATGGATGAATAAAGCCATATGGGAAAAATTGAGGGTAAGGAAAGAGGCATACATTAAGTACATGGACAGCAAGGGAGAGCATGATAAGGGAAAATACGAACAGATTAGGAGAGAAGTCAAAAATAAATTAGGAAGGCAAAGAGGAACTATGAAATTAAATTATCAAGGAACATAAAACAAAATAGTAAAATAAAAAAAGGAAGGTTGGGATGCGAATAGGGCCACTAAGGGATGGACAGGATAATACCACAGGCGGTGATAGAGAGATGGCAGAAATATTAAATAATTACTTTGCTTCAGTATTTACCAGGGAGATAGAACAGGTAGACATGATATTGGATCATGAGATTAGTAATGAAAAAACTGCATTTAAAATAAAAAAAGAGGATATATATTAAATAAACTAATCAAACTCCAAGAGGAAAAACCCCTGGATTACATCTACACATTTTAAAAGAATCTAGGGAAGAGACAGCAGAGACATTACTACACATATTTAATAATTCATCAGAAAAAGGCGTAGTGCCAGAGGACTGGTGGCTAGCTAACATAACACCTATATTTAAGAAGGGAGATAGAACGTGCCCAAGGAACTATAGACCAGTCAGCTTAATATCGGTGGTAGGAAAAATAATGGAATCCCTACTAAAGGAGAAAATAGAAGAACATCTAGAAGCCAAAAATATAATAAGGAATAGTCAGCATGGATTTCAAAAGGGAAAGTCTTGCTTGACCAATCTCATTAAATTTTTTGAAGAGGTAACAGAGAGAATAGACAAGGGTAATGCAGTAGATGTAATTTATCTAGATTTTCAAAAGGCCTTCGATAAGGTACCACATAATAGACTAATGAATAAGGCCAGAGAATGCGGAGTCAGGGGACAAGTAGCAGAATGGATTGCTAGCTGGCTTCAAGACAGAAAGCAGAGAGTAGGGGTAAAGGGTAGCTATTCACAGTAGTAGAAGGTGGGTAGTGGTGTTCTACCAGGATCAGTGCTGGGACCATTGTTGTTCACAATTTATATTAACGATTTAGACTTTGGAATCAAAAACACAATTTCTAAATTTGCGGATGACACCAAATTGGGGGGGATAGTTAAAACTGAGGAGGACTGCAACAAATTACAGGAAGACATTAATAAACTTGCAGAATGGACATATAATTGGCAAATGAAATTCAACACAGATAAATGTGAGGTATTACATTCTGGTAGGAAGAATAGGAAGGTCACTTATTACTTGGAGGGTGCGAGTCTGGGTGGGGTAGAGGAGCAAAGGGATCTCGGAGTACAAATACACAAATTACTAAAAGTAGCGACACAGGTTAACAAGGCCATAAAAAAAGCAAACCAAGCACTTGGGTTTATTTCTAGAGGGATAGGATTGACTTGTAAACTTGTATTGAATCTTGCTTAGACCACACTTGGAGCACTGTGTACAATTCTGGTTGCCATATTATAAAAAGGATATAGAGGCACTAGAGAGGAGGCAGAGAAGATTTACAAGGATGATACCAGAAATACAAGGGTATACCTATCAGGAAAGGATAACAGGTTGGGTCTCTTTTCACTTGAAAAAAAGGAAGGCTGAGGGGTGACCTAATTGAGATCTATAAAATTATGAAAGGTTTTGATAGAGTGGATACAGAGAAAATGTTTCCACTTGTGGGGAAGAGCATAACTAGAGGCCATCAATATAAGATAGTCACCAAGAAATCAAATAGGGAATTCAGAAGAAACTTCTTTACCCAGAGAGTGGTGAGAGTTTCCTTTAATATCCCTTTTTTTCCCCCCCAAGAAAATCGAATTCCCTTTTAAAATAATGGATGGATTCTGCTTCAACAATGTTTTACATAGGATACACAGCACAGAAACAGGCCATTTGACCCAACCAGTCCATGCTGGCGTTTATGCTCCACTCGAGCCTCCTCCCATCTTTTCTCCTCTAACTCTAGCAGCATAGCCCTCTATTCCCTTCTCCCTCGCTACCACAGGGAGTAGTTGAGGCAAATAGTATAGATGCATTTAAGGGGAGGTTAGATAAGCATAAATCACATTAAAGTGTCAGCTGTGGCTCAGTTGGTAGCACTCTCGGCTCCGAATCAGAAGGTTGTGGGTACAAGTCCCACTCCAGAGATTTGAGCACAAAAATCTAGACTGACAGTGCAGTGCTGAGGGAGTGCTGCACTGTCAGAGGTGCCATCTTTCGGATGAGACATTAAATCAAGGCCCCGTTTGCGCTCTCAGTGGACGTAAAAGATCCCATGGCACTACTTCGAAGAAGAGCAGGGGAGTCATCCCCGGTGTCCTGGCCAATATTTATCCCTCAATCAACATAACAAAAACAAATTTTCTGGTCATTATCACATTGCTATTTGTGGGAGCTGGCTGTGCGCAAATTGGCTGCTGCATTTCTTACATTACAACAGTGACTACACTTCAAAAAGTACGTCATTGGCTGTAAGGCGCTTTGGGACATCCAGTGGTCGTGAAAGGCACTATGTAAATGCAAGTCTTTTTTCTTTTTTAAATACAAGTATTTTTAGAAATAAATAGTCACTTAACTGGAGAGGGTTAGAGGATCTTCTATGGAAACAGTATAGTTGATAAGGGATGCTTTTTAAAGAGAATATAAATTTCACACTCATTCCTCCGGCAAATACATTAAACATTTTGTTTTGAAATGAATCACTTGCTTTAGTATAACCCCAACCCAAATGATCCCACCTCCATCCACATCCATTGAAATTAGTCATAAAGTGGGTCTACCACATCCGTCACTATTAACATAAACTGCTTTGGTAGGACATATCTTTTAATTCAGTTTTTGGGAGCTTAATTTCCAGAAGCCAGGTCCTAACATCTACGTCCATAGCCCACTGGTAGACTCGCAAAACTAGTCACTGTGTATTGTTTAGTTGGAGCATTTAGGTTGCCCACTAAATTCTCCAATCATCTTTGAAGAGGAAAATAATATGCTGCTAGATCAATGCATACATGCTAAACTACTTGGTCATATTTATTTATAGATGAATTATGCACAGAACCAAAAAAAAGCAATATACTAATACAGTATAATAACCAACTTTACATAAAATATGAACTGTTGCATTTGAAAACAAGCAAAAACAAGTTTTCCCAGCAAATACACGGTCACACAATGGTGATTTTACATGAGCTATTGCAAAAGCTAAGCAAAAATAGAAAACTAAGGACCACAAGAGAGTCTGGGTTAGAAAAGTATATTTTCCTTTGAAAAATCATGCAAGTTCTTTTCAACAGTAATGCAATCAAAATGGAGGTTTTTTGGTCCAAAGAGTGGAAGTGCTTTGAACTGAGACTTCCTGGAGGCAGCTTTTGCCACCTTACATCAATTAGCAAAAATAACTAAGTCTGTGTGGCTGAAACAGAATTAGCAAATAAAATAACAAAAAATCAAAATACTACAAATGCTGGAAGTCTGAAAATAAAAACAGTAAAGGCTGCAAATACTCAGCAGGTCAGGCAACATCTGTGTAAATACAGCAGTCGATGTTTCAGGCCATTGGCAAGACTATAATGAACAATAAATAAGTGGCAAACTTGTTAAATGAGTACTTTGGATCCATTCACGATGGAGGAAGAGGATAAAATACAAATGGCACAAGAGAACCTAAAAATAAGTCAAGGGGAGGAATTTAGTGGATTTAATATATTAGAACATGGTAAGAGAGAAAATAATGGGACTTAAGATACACAAATCTCCAGGACCTGATAGTTTCTACCCCAGAGTATTAAAATAAATAGGTGAGGAAATTATAGATGTGTTAGTCATAATTTGCCAAAACTCTAGAGTCAGGGTTGTGTCTTTAGATTGTAAATTTGCAAATGTCTCTCCATTATTTAAGAAAGGGAGGAACCAGGGGGTAAAACGACAAGATAAATATAGAGATACTATTTCCTCTGGTGCAGGAATCCAGAACAAGGGGCATAATTTTAAAATTAGAACTAGGCTATTTAAGAGGGAAATCAGGAAGCAGTTTTTCACAAAAAGGGTAGTGGAAATCTGGAATTCTCTCCCCAGAAGACTGTGGCTGCTGGGTCAATTTAAATTTTCAAGACCAAGCTCAATAGATTTTTGTTAGGTAAGGATATCAAAGGATATGGAGCAAAGGCTCAAGACTAGAGGAACGAGCAAAGGCCTGAAATATCGACTGCTGTTTTTCCATAGATGCTGCCTGAACTGGTGAGTATTTTCAGCTTTTTTTTTGTTATTATTAGCATATAAAATACTTCTGGTAATTCAAAAAACCTGTAATTTGATTAACTTTGGATCAAAGCTGACTGGAACACTGAATCAGACATAGGGATAGATTTTCAACTTGCCACCCAGTCTTAAAAAAGACGTTGTGAATCAGCCACCCATTATAGAAATCACCCGATTTTCACTTCCATTGATTTGAGAAAGTCTTTGACAAGGTACATAAAAACATAGGAAATAGGAGCAGGAGTAGGCCATTCAGCCCTTCGATCCTGCTACACCATTCAATAAGATTATGGCTAATCTTCTATCTCAACTCCACTTTCCTGCACTATCCCCATATCCCTTAGTATCCAAAAATCTATCGATCTCTGTCTTGAATGTACTCAATGACTGAGCATCCACAGCCGTCTGGGGCAGAAAATTCCAAAGATTCACAACCCTTTGAATGAAGAAATTTCTCCTCATCTCAGTCCTAAATGGCCGACCCCTTTTTCTGAGACTGTGACCCCTGGTTCTAGACTCCCCAGCCAGGGGAAACATCCTCCCTGCATCTACCCAGTCAAGCCCTTTAAGAATTTTATATGTTTCAATGAGATCACCTCTCATTCTTCTAAACTCTAGGGAATGTAGGCCTAGTCTACTCAATCTCTGCTCATAGGACAATCCCCGCATCCCAGGAACCAGTCTGGTGAACCTTCGTTGCATTCCTTCTAAGGCAAGTATATCCTTCCTTAGGCAAGGAGACTAAAACGGTACACAGTACTCCAGGTGTGGTCTCACCAAGGCCCTATATAATTGTAGTAAGACTTCTTTACTTTTATAGTCCAATCCCTTTGCAATAAAGGTTAACATACCATTTGCTTTCTTAATTGCTTGCGGTACCTGCATGTTAACTTTGTGATTCGTGTACAAGGACACTGAATACCAACATTAGCCAGCCACTTATCATTTAAAACATATTCTGCTTTTCTATTTTTCATACCAAAGTGGATAACTTTGCACTTCTCCAACACTCCCTCTAAGCTGCGCGGCCACGCAGCTGTCTGCCGGTCCCACGTAGCCCGGGACCGGCTTTTCCAATGTGAAATTTCACGTATGCTGAAACTTTGCTTGGGCCGCGAAGCCTGTTAAAGAGACAGCGCAGCCAAATTGAAAATTGGGGACCATTGCACTTCTCCCCATTATATTCCATCTGCCATGTTCTTCCCACTCCCTGAACCTATATTCCTTTGCAGCCTCTTTGTGTCCTCCTCAAAGCTTACTTTCCCACCTAACTTTGTATTGTCAGCAAACTTGGATACATTACACTAGGTCCCCTCATCTAAGTACCACACAGGAGACTACTGGAGAAGATAAAGGGGTATCGAATTAGGGGACAGGTAGCAAATTTGATTTAAAACTGGTTAGAAGGGAGGAAACAGAGCAAGTGTTAAGGCAGAATCTCAGCGTGGTTGGAAATGGGTAGCTGAGAAACTGCCCTACTCTATTTCCTCCCACAGGATCCTGTTCTAGGACCATTTCTGTTCACAGTGTACATCAATGATTTGGATATAAGGCTATAGGGAATGATGTCCAAATTTGTACATGATACTGAAAAAGGAGTCATAGTAAATTAATCTTAGGACCAAAGGAGGCCGCATATTGATAAGTTGGTGGAATGGACAATAAAATGGCAGATGGAATTCAATGTCAGTGAATGCAAGGAGATATTTTGATATATATAAAAAAATTATACTTTGAATGGGAAAAGCTGGATGATATGGAAGAAGAGAGGGAATTTGGGGGATTGCAGAATTAGAGGAGCGCAGATATCTCGGAGTGTTGTAGGGCTGGAGGAGATTACAGAGATAGGGAGGGGCGAGGCCATGAAGAGTTTTGAAAACAAGGATGAGAATTTTGAAATCAAGGCGTTGCTTAACCCCAAGCCAATGTAGGTCAGCGAGCACAGGGGTGATGGGTGAATGGGACTGGTGCGAGTTAGGACACAGGCAGCCAAGTTTTGGATTACCTCAAGTTTAGGTAGGGTAGAACGTGGGAGGCCAGCCAGGAGTGCGTTGGAATAGTCAAGTCTAGAGGTAACAAAGGCATGGATGAGGGTTTCAGCAGCAGATGAGCTGAGGCAAGGGTGGAGACGGGCGATGTTCCGGAGGTGGAAATAGGCGGTCTTAGTTATGCCGTGGATATGTGGTCGTAAGCTCATTTCAGGGTCAAATATGACACCAAGGTTGCGAACAGTGAAGCAGCATGCTATAGACAGAACTAAGCAATTCCACAATCAACGGATCAGATCAAAGCTCTGCAGTCCTGCCACATCCAGTCGTGAATGCTGGTGGACAATTAAACAACTGACGGGAGGAGGAGGCGCCATGAACATCCCCATCCTCAATGATGGAGGAGCCCAGCACACGAGTGCAACAGACAAGGCTGAAGCGTTTGCAACCATCTACAGCCAAAAGTGCCGAGTGGATGATCCACCTTGGCCTCCTCCTGAGGTCCCCACCAACACAGAAGCCAGTCTTCAGCCAATTCGATTCACTCCTCGTGATATCAAGAAACGGCTGAGCGCACTGGATACAGCAAAGGCTATGGGCCCTGACAATATCCCGGCTGTCATGCTTAAGACTTGCGCTCCAGAACTAGCTGCGCCTCTAGCCAAGCTGTTGCTGTACAGCTACAACACTGGCATCTACCCAACAATGTGGAAAACTGCACAGGTATGTGCTGTCCACAAAAAGCAGGACAAATCCAATCTGACCAATTACCACCCCATCAGTCTACTCTCAATCATCAGCAAAGTGATGGAAGAGGTCATCAACAGTGCTATCAAGCGGCACTTACTCACCAATAACCTGCTCACCGATGCTCAGTTTGGGTTCCGCCAGGACCACTCGGCTCCAGACCTCATTACAGCCTTAGTCCAAAAATGGACAAAAGAGCTGAATTCCAGAGTTGAGGAGAGAGTGACTAACCTTTACATCAAGGCAGCATTTGACCGAGTGTGGCATCAAGGAGCCCCAATAAAATTGAAGTCAATGGAAATCAGGGGAAAACTCTCCACTGGCTGGATTCATACCTAGCACAAAGGAAGATGGTTGTGGTTGTTGGAGGCCAATCAACACAGCCTCAGGATACCGCTGCAGAAGTTCCTCAGGGCAGTGTTCTAGGCCCAACCATCTTCAGCTGCTTCATCAATGACCTTCCCTCCATCATAAGGTCAGAAGTGGGGATGTTCGCTAATGATTACACAGTGTTCAGTGCCATTCGCAACTCCTCAGATAATGAAGCAGTCCATGCCCATATGCAGCAAGACCTGGACGATGTTCAGGCTTGGGCTGATAAGTGGCAGGTAACATTCACGCCACACAAGTGCCAGGCAATGACTATTGCCAACAAGCGAGAGTTTAACCGCCTCCCCATGACATTCAATGGCATTACCATCGCCAAATCCCCCACCATCAACATCCTGGGGGTCACCATTGACCAGAAACTTAACTGGACCAGCCAGATAAATACTGTGGCTACAAGAGCAGGTCAGAGGCTGGATATTCTCACCTCCTGACTCCCCAAAGCCTTTCCACCATCTACAAGGCACAAGTCAGGAGTCTGATAGAATACTCTCCACTTGCCTGGATGAGTGCAGCTCCAACAACACTCAAGAAGCTCAACACCATCCAAGACAAAGCAGCCCGCTTGATTGGCAGCCCACCCACACCTTAAACATTCACTCCCTCCACCACCGGCGTACCGTAGCTGCAGTGTGTACCATCTGCAAGATGCACTGCAGCAACTCACCAAGGCTTCTTCGGCAGCACCTCCCAAACCCGCAACCTCTTCCACCTAGAAGGACAAGGGCAACAGGTGCATGGGAACACGAACACCTCCAAGCTCCCCTCCAAGTCACACACCATCCTGACTTGGAAATATATCACAGATCCTTCATCGTCACTGGGTCAAAATCCTGGAACTCGCTCCCCAACAGCACTATGGGAGTACCTTCACCACAGGGACTGCAGCAGTTGAAGGTGGCGGTTCACCACCACCTTCTCAAGGGCAATTAGGGAAGGGCAATAATTGCTGGCCTTGCCAGCGACGCCCAGATCCCATAAACAAATAAAAAAAATTAAAAGATACACCAGATGTTTGGATACCTTTAATATTATTATATTATTAGTTTTTATTTCAGCAACAAAGGGGCAGTCAGTTGCCTGGCCTTCCTGGCAGTCTGAGTGTTAGTGTGATGTATGTAGAGAATAAAGATAAGCAACAATTCAAATGTATCCTTTTTAAACCAATTCCACTGTCTATCAATTTTAATCCACGCAGAAGTATAGTTGCTTTTGTGATACCATAGGAAGCAAATGCACCATGTGGTGTAGTATGGAGCCACATAGACCAGAAATATCCTAGGTTAGATCCTGGTCTGTGCCAGGATAGCAGTGGGAGCACTGCAACTGGCCTCAATGTTCCCAGGTGAGCGAAGATGGGAGGGAGAAAATCATTAAGGGTTCTTACTCCTGATCTCTATCCAGTTTCCCCTGCTGGAAAGTGCATTTATGGAGGTCAGGATCATCCTCTAAAACAGCTTCCAACACCATTCATCTCAGCTTACCTGTGGAGAATGGGTATTTGGCAAAGTACCAGGGAGCTTCCAGCATCCGTGGAACCATACTCCTTCAGGAGAAGAGTTAAAGTAAAGGAGAAAAAACTTAAGGAACTACAGGCACAAGAGGCAACCGCAATGAACGTTTATGAACCGAAAAAAAATCTGTTACAGCTGCACTATCAGAGTTTAAAGTATCTTACAGATTTCCAGCTTACAGCGATCAGAGTTTCAAGCATAGGGAGGCAAAACTGGTCAGATTGAGAGGGACCCTCTGAAAATATTAGTAAAGATATTCAAAAACAGAAGGATGATATCCTGCCGCGAAAGATAACACTGTGGATACTTGACTAACCTGGGAGTAAATTGGGAAAGAGAAGAATAAAGGATATGCAATTTAAATAATCTTTTTAATCATTTTTGCAGTATTCCCTATGCATGGGTTTTAACATCCTGTTACCAAGGTTATTACTCCATTTGGAAAATGGCCTTAATTACATGTCTAGGAAACAATTACTCTATTTGAATTTATTTCCTTTTTGTGTAATTCTTGCTGTTGAGCATTTTAAATATTATGTGACCTCAAATAAATGGTTTCTGATCAAAATGCAAGGCGGTACATAGAAAAGAAGGGATGCTGTCAAAAAAATCCATAGGGTAGAGAGCTACCACCCTAAAAATTGAGTTCCTCTTTCATATATGTACTATATGACATTTTTATGACATATATAGACTTTTTTTAAATGCCTATTTTTAAAATTAGTCTATTTGTTTAGTTTAGAAGTTTATTCTTACGAAGGATTCCCAATGAAAAAGAACTTAAATATAAAATATATACATATGAAAAATGGCAGACAGGAAAAGACCGACTGGTAAATTCAGCCTGTCCTATATTATGATGTCTTGTGCATCACAATACATACACTCCCCACCCCACCCAAAACCGTAATTGCCTTGGAGAGGCGAAAAAAAACAGCTTAAAAACCCAAGATAATTAGGGGGGAAAATCTGGAAAATTCCTCTCCGACCCCTTTAAGCGATCAAAACTAGGCCAGGTGACCACTCTGGCCCGGATTAATGTTGTACAGTTCTTACCTCTTATACGAGGTGATCTCCGCCCCAGCCAGAAACAGGTCTAGCTCTCAGCAAATCAACGTTCATCGCACCATCCAGCAGACTGTTCCACAAGTCCACTATTCTCTGGGAAAAGAACCACCTTCTAACATCCAACCTAGTTCTGCCTATACATAACTTGAGTTTGTGACCCCTGGTCCTCCCTAACCTATTTAGTTGAAATAAACTAGCTACACAAACATAATCTAGTCCCTACATGATCTTATAAACCTCGATCAAATCACCGCGAAGTCTATGCTTCTCTAAAGTGTAGAGACCCAGCTCTTGTATAACTTGCACTTGTATAGCATCTTTCACATCTTCTGATATCCCAAAGCATTTCACAGCCAATTAATTATTGGCAAATGCAGCGGCCTATTTGTATACAGCAAGGTCACACAAACAGCAATGCGATAAATGATCAATTAATCTGTTCCGGTGGTGTTGATTGAGGGATAAATGTTAACCAGGAAACCGGGAAAAATCTCCTGCTCTTCTTTGAAGAGTGCCATAATATTCGTTTACGTCCATCTGAACAAGTAGACGTGGCCTTGGTTTCACGTCTCATCTGAGAGATGAAACCTCCGACAATGCAGTACTCCCTCAGTACTGCACTGAATTATGTGCTCGAGTCCCGAGAGGGGCTTGAACCCATGACTTTCCGACTTAGAGGCCAGAGTGCTACCACTGAGCCATGGCTGACACCTTGGAAGGACCTATGCTCCACTCAGCACTTTTTGTTGGGCTATTTCTATTTCACTGTTCCAAATCTAACACGAATTTAACAGCAAAAAACATTAGTCTAAAAATGACAGTTGGCAATATTGGTGGACAAACATTTCTCTGTCCACGATTTTAACAGTCATTAATTTTTTATTTTAGAAGGGTAAAACAGCAGACAGAGAATGTTATACAAGCATGTTAAGCTTTCAACCATTAATACTGCAAACAGTAAGTTCTAAGCTAGTATTTTTAAATCATGAAAATTACCTGTCTTTACTGAAGCTGAAGAAAACTCTTTATCGATTGCTGTTTCAATGTGTCTTCAGCATTTCCATACATAGCAGTAGCCTTAATCTCACCTACATTCATTAAACGTAACCATTATAAATGTTGCCATATACTTGTATTATTGTTTTTACTCTATATCATGGTGAAATAGAAGTAAATGTTGTTGTACGGCATCCTTTATTTAGCAATACTGAATAGCCAACTGCACTTAATTTCACAGAAAATTATCTACTTGAATATTTTTTGTATATAATGCACATCACTTTACACTGAAAGACAACTGCGCATTATGCATGTGTACTATATGTAAAAAAAAAGATAAAGTTTCTATTGTACATTGCGATGCCTTTTGGAAGAAAAAATTCGGGGCGGCAATATAAATTTAATGGTACAGCTTTAAAGGGGGTGTAGGAACAGAGACCTGGGGGTTTACAGAGACAAATCTTTGAAGGTGGCAAGACAGTTAATAAGGCTGTTAAAAAAACATACGGGGTCCTGGGCTTTATAAATAGAGGCATACAGTACAAAAGCAAGGACATGATGATAACAAAGGGGTTTGATAGAGTAAATAAAGGAGAAACTGTTTCCAGTGGCAGAAGTGTCAGTAAGCAGAGGACACAGATTTAAGGTCATTGGCAAAAGAACCAGAGGTGACATGAGGAGGAAAAAAATTACACAGCAAGTTATGATGATCTGGAATGTACTGCCTGAAAGGGTGATGGAAGCAGATTCAAGAATAACTTTCAAAAGAGAATTGGATAAATAATTGAAGGAGAAAAATATGCAGGGCTATGGGGATAGAGCAGGGCAGTGGGACTAATTGGATAGCTCTTTCAAAGAGCCGGCACAGGCACAAGGGGCTAAATGCCCTCCTTCTGTGCTGTATGATTCTATGATACATGAAAAGTACAGAATATTCAAAAAATAACTGTACCCAAATCTGTTCAAATAGGACAATGAATGACATACAGTTATATCACTAACTTAACAAGCACACAGGCCTGTCGAAAATCTGGTGGTGGTTGGTTTTAAATACTTCTGTACACTGCGATTGTGCAAACTGAATCAACAGTGGTCTTTATTGTTTCTATCCCCCATAATAGGCAGCAAAACTCTGAACCACCGATGCTCATCCGTTCTATTGGTTTCTGAAACAAACAATTCTACTTCGAAGTTCTAGTGTAGCCTATTTTTACTTCTCATTTACCTACATTCAGTCTCCCAATCTCCATTTCAAGACCACTGCCTGCACTCTTGACCTTCCCTAACTACCATGATTTGCTTGTCCATCGTAATAAGACCCACAAACTGAAAATAATGGCTCTACTGCATCACAGTATAATGCTATGGAACACTTCTCATCTCCCCAACTTTCTGCGAAATATCCATTTCTGCACCAATTAGATATGAAGTAGTATAAATAACTCACATTTTCATTCGGTTATCAGTTACATAAAATTAACAGTAGTTAACCACAATGACAATAAAAAACAAGACAATGTTGTCTAAAGTATACAAAATTCCTGCTTACACAACAAAATACTTAAAATAATTATTTAACGTAATCATAGTTAAAAGAACAAGTCAAAGTAATCAAACCATGGAAGTTAAATGGTTTGGAGAATTAAATTTCATTTTATGCAAAGGTAAAAATGAAAACATACAAACAAGTACAACAACATTTGATTAGGTTTTTTTCTTCAAAGTTTAACATTCTTTTGAACAGAAGAAAGAATACATAGGAACAGTGGTAGGCCATTCAGCCCTTCAAGCCTGTTCCACCATTCAATTATCATGGCTGATCTGTACCTCAACTCCATTTACCCACCTTTGCTCCATATCCCTTGGTTGCCTCACCTAACAAAAATCTATTGATCTCAGTCTTGAAAATTTCAATTGACCCAACATCCGCTGCCTTTTGGGAAGAGTGTTCCAGATTTCCACTACCCTTTGTGTTTCCTAATTTCACTCCTAAATGGTCTAGCTCTAATTTGTTCTAGATTGCCCTACCAGAGGAAATAATTTCTCTGTATCTACCCTATTGAATCCCTTTTATCATTTTAAATATCTGATTAGATCACCCCTCAACCTTCTAAACTCAAGGGAATACAAGCCAAGTTTATGCAACCAGTCTTCATAATTTAAACCCTTTAAGCCCTGGATTAATTCTGGTTAATCATTTTTTCATATGCCCATTATGGGATAATGATGTTTACAACGTGGTTGTCATATTTACCTACACAACAGTGACTACACTTCAAAAGTAATTCATTGGATGTGAAGCGCTTTGGAACATCCTAAGGACATGATAAGGTACTATATAAATGCAGCTTCTTTCTTTATGCAAATGCTATGATACTATGTATCAGTAATGAAAATAAATCCTCCGAACACAGCTTGTCAAACCACATGATTCAATCAGGTCATCTACAAGACATCCCCATCTTGCAAAGAAAAAGGGGATTCTTGAAATAAGAACAATTTGCTAAGTTCTGGTAAATTATATGTAAACTCTCAAGCATGCTTTAACTGAACATGCTTTTGCATTACTGATGATTTTGGGAAAGGGATGCTGTACCAACTTCTGTGTATCATTCTCCCCTTTATATTACTCACCTTGTCAACTGGGAATACACAATGTTTTTCACCACGTGTGCTCAACACATCATCATCATTGTGGTTCTCTGTTCCAATCAGCAGTTTTGCATCATTGACACCATAACACTATTTTTTTTAAATATTCGTTCCTGGGATGTGGGCGTCGCTAGCAAGGCCAGCATTTATTGCCCATCCCTAATTGCCCTTGAGAAGGTGGTGGTGAGCCTCCTTCTTGAACCACTGCAGTCTGTGTGGTGAAGGTACTCTCACAGTGCTGTGAGGGAGGGAGTTCCAGGATTTTGACCCAGCGACAATGAAGGAACGGCGATAGACTTCCAAGTCAGGATGATTTGTAACATGGATGGTGTTCCCATGTGCCTGCTGCCCTTGTCCTTCTAGGTGGTACAGGTTTGGGAGGTGCCGTCAAAGCCTTGGCGAGTTGCTGCAGTGCATCTTGTAGATGGTACACACTGCAGCCATGGTGAACCGGTGGTGGAGGGAGTGAATGTTTAAGGTGGTGGATGGGGTGCCAATCAAGTGGGCTGCTTTGTCCTGGTGTTGAGCTTCTTGAGTGTTGTTGGAGCTGCACTCATCCAGGCAAGTGGAGAGTATTCCATCACACTCCTGACTTGTGCCTTGTAGATAGTGGAAATGCTTTGGGGAGTCAGGAGGTGAGACACTCGCCACAGAATACCCAGCCCCTGACCTGCTCTTGTAGCCATAGTATTTATGTGGCTGGTCAGTTAAGTTTCTGGTTAATGGTGACCCCCTAGGATGTTGATGGTGGGGGATTTGACGATGATAATGCCCTTGAATGTCAAGGGGCAGTGGTTAGACTCTCTCTTGTCGGAGAGTCATTGCCTGGCACTTGTGTGGCGTGAATGTTACTTGCCACTTATCAGCCCAAGCCTGAATATTGTCCAAGTTTTGCTGCATGCGGGCATGGACTGCTTCATGATCTGGGGAGTTACGAGTGGAACTGAACACTGTGCAATCATCAGCGAACATCCCCACTTCGGACCTTATGATGGAGGGAAGGTCATTGATGAAGAAGCTGAAGATAGTTGGGCCTAGGACACTGCCCTGAGGAACTCCTGCAACGATGTCCTGGGGCTGAGATGATTGACCTCCACCAACCACAACCATCTTCCTTTGTGCTAGGTATGACTGCAGCCAGTGGAGAGTTTACCCCTTATTCCCATTGACTCAATTTTACTAGGGCTCCTTGATGCCACACTCAGTCAAATGCTGCCTTGATGTCAAGGGCAGTCACTCTTACCTCACCTCTGAAATTCAGCTCTTTTGTCCATGTTTGGACAAAGGCTGTAATGAGGTCTGGAGCTGAGTGGTCCCGCCGGAACCCAAACTGAGCATCGGTGAGCAGGTTATTGGTGAGTAAGTGCCACTTGATAGCGCCGTCGACGACAACTTCCATCATTTTGCTGATGATTGAGAGTAGACTGATGGGGCTGTAATTGGTCGGATTGGATTTATCATCATGACATTAGGTGCAATTAACCAACTGGGCCAGAAGTTAAACCAGTGAACCTGGTAGCAGCTTGCAAAAGTGCTGCTGGAAGAACGATAAAGATTTGGTCATTTATATTTATAAATGCAGCCAATGGCAGCAAAACCACACATTTGCCAGTGGCTGCAGTCTTACAATAAAACTGATAGTAACACATCGCAGGACAGAGGTGAGGGAAATAAGCCACTTTAGCTTCATATTATCTCAATGCCCCAATTTGTTCCGGATGTAAGCCTTATTTTTAACAATCAGCATATTTTTGTTAATGGCTACAGTCACCAACAAATATCTTCCCTATAAGTAAAACTGGGCCTAATTAATCAGAATGTCAAAATGTAAACAATCCTGGGATGTTGTGGCATCCATCAAGCTATGTATCTTGATTTTCTGTTTTCACCTTTCCTCGCACACAAGAAAGATAGATGAGGAAGGCATTTGGCTTATCCAAGCTCATCCATCCAGAAAAAAAACCTACAGTACCTCATCAGGGCATCCAGATAATGCTTAAATGATTCCAGAATTATTGTCTTCACTACTCTATGCAAAGTCCATTCTACTTCTTGATTTTTATGTGTAGTATTTCTGGACATTGGTCCTAAATTTACCAATTATAGATTGAGCTTGTACTCCCTTGTCCTACATTTATAGTTTCATTCAAAGTAAAGTTCCAGGTTCAAAACAAAAAATATTGTCATTAACTCTGAATCGTGAGTCTTCACCATCGGCACCAATTTCAAAATATAGACCGTTTGATTTAAAATTAAACAGGATTTTCTTCCATGACATTATCACCAAAGACATTTTTGTTATTTAGCATATTGGTATCAAACAGTAAAGGAAAAATTGCACTTCAATCAATCCTTAATGTTGTGGCATGATGCCTTTTGTGCATTTACTCTTATATCATCACCTCAAATTGCTCCCACTACTATTCACAGACCTGTTCAGTTGTTTAAAGTGCCCCGGAGTCAGTTGCTGCTTTGTTAATGAATGCACCAATCAGTGCAACTAAGTAGATTCTTTAAAAAGCTAGTGGTAGCTGGTGGGGGTAGGTGGTTTCCTCTGCTATGGAGCCTGCAGTACGCAGCACCCTTTTCTCACTAATGGAACCAGCTAATGTATCAATTGCAACAAGATCCATGTTGACCAGTGACTCTGCCAAAGAGTTAAGTGGTTAAGTCATTTAAGAGACTTGAAATGCATATTATTGCAGGAAAGTCCTGATTGATCAGGTTTCTGCCAGTAAGACAAATAAAATCCTGTAGAATAAGTTAGCAAATGGAAAAGCAATCAACATTTCTAATTATCATTAAAAGGAAGCATAGCAAGATTGGCAATCCAGCTTCTAAAAGTGGAAAGCATCTCCCCAATGTCCGTGCCACTTCCTTGCTTGCACAAACTTACAAAAACAAAGGAACGCAAGCGCGTGCTACATTTAAAACTTGGGCTCCTACAGTTGACATCAATTAGCCCTGGGGTCCTGTAATCTAAACTCTGGTAATAGTGAATATTTTGAATCGGAGTTGCATGAAAATCATGTAACTGGATCATAATCAACACAATCTTCAAATGGTGAGGAAGAGTAAAAGAAATTCTGAGACTGTGACATCATTGTGTTGAAATCTCAGTCTTTCTCGAATTACATGTAGTGTAGCAGAGCTGTTACAGTTGTGCCCTGGAGAAATAACCACAAAGTCAAATGACATCATAATTAGAAACCTAATAAATACTTTCTTTTTGTTTGATGTGTCACAGCTGGATCTATAAGTAAACTTTGTAAGTTGAAGGCAGACAGACGGATTTTTTTTTGAACTTTGAGCGATTTCCTCTCTATGAATTCATCATGAAGAAGAAAGGCAACTAGTCAATTGAAACACATACCAATTTGGCAGCCATAACACAAAGTGTAGCGAGTTAAAACTAAGCACTTACATTACTGACAGTCTACTACTGGTCCCAGTTCATTTGTATAGTATCTTTCACAGATGCTATTAAAATTTCAGAAGAACAAAAGCAGTTGGACAACTGACCTGGATGTTGCCAAGTCAATGTGCATACCAACACAATTATTACCATTCATGAACACAACCTACAAATAGATTTAAACAAAATACACTCCACTCTTTGTGACATTAAGCTATAACCACTTTTGAATGAAACATTGGCCCTGAATTTGTGGTCGGCGGCTTAGCTAAGGAGTACACCGCCGACATCTGAACGAAATCCGCACTTACTTCGTGCGAACCCCCCTTCGAAAAGTTGCTTTCAAACGCTGCAGAGTTGTGCGCAGCGTAGTGGCCCACAGATCCCAGGAGCGCACCGTCGTGCGTATGCGAACCTGGGATCACGTGGGGTGGTGCTCCTTTCACTTCCTGACTCTTAGCCAATCAGGAAACAGAGGAGATTACTGATTTGCCCACAACTCATTTTAATTAATTTAGCAGCCAGAAATGCCATTGTATTAATAAATTACAATCTTTGCAATAGTATTTCATACACAAATCGAGATTATAATACACAAACCTATAATTACAGTCTTATACTCCTATCGAATTAGTTTCTCCTCTATGAGACTAACTAACTTTTGATTGATTAAATAATCTAAAATCGAGAGTTTAAATGTCTGATAACATAAGAAATCATGAAAGTGAATCAAATCGTATCTAACTAGAAGTTGGGAATTAAACCGAAACTACAAAAGGCTTTTGGGCAGCAAAGACGGTGACACAAAAAGGCCCGGTTTTCAAACTCGAACAAAGGAAAGTTTCTTTCAAAGTTTGTATCCGCTCAGACACGAACCAGTGCCTCATTGTTATGGGCTGCAGCATAAACCAATACAATTTTCTCATCCTCCCTCCCCTTACACTGTACAACAGGCTTCTGCACCTGTTTGCACCAGACGTAAACATTTTCAGGGTAATTAATGTGCAGTAGGTGGCAATTAACCCAGCTTTTCGCCAGCACGTCGATTTGAATGGGTAGGTGAAACACGCAGCAAAGCCGATGCGTAGTCGGAACTTGACAGATCACAAGTTCGGGATTTAGCTTGAACTTGCGGTCAATTTCAAAGGTGGTATGACGGCGTACTCTGAGTATGCCGTCATACCGACCGCGAATTCAGGGCCATTGGTATATCGGGCCTATTAATAGCACTGAAAGTATACTCATCAAGTAGCTGAATGGGTCAAAGTACAGGAAACTCTCGTTTAAACGGCACCTAAATATCCGGAATTCTCTAATAACCGGCAGAATTCATATTTCGAAAACTACAGTATACAGTCGTTTATAAGTTTTGTTTTACTGTTAAGTAATTAAAGAGTTATGGGTTACCCTCAACTGGCATTACTGTACTTAATCAAGCATCTTCCACCATCCATTTAACACAACATTCTGTAGGGGAGTACCCAATTATACTGCACATTTCTTGATTTTTTTATTTTTGTTTGTTAAAAATAGCCTCAGTAGATATACCTCTCCGTTATCCGGAATTTTTAATCAACCGGCACCATCCCGGTCCCGTCGGTGCCGGATACGAAAGAGTTTCCTGTACTGTAAATCTCAAATGTACCAAATCTTAACAGTACCTTTCACAACAGTCTTAATTTGGATCCTTGCAATTAATTGTAATCCAATCATTGGTGATACGGTTTAATGTAGTGTACAGTACATTCCCTATATTCTGCTAGAAAAAAGTAACAGTATTGTACCAGTCACGTGATACCATGTCAAAACAATTTTCCTTCTATGTTGTACCATCTCTACTGCATTTAACACATAGTAATTTTTTTTTAAACTACAAAGAAATAGGAAATGTGTGCTAGTACATTCAAGATAGCAATTCAAAGTTACTGATCAGATCTTCAGAGCCACTCAACAACAACTTGTATTTAACGTAGTAAAACATCCCAAGGCGCTTCACAGGAGCGTGATCAAACAAAATTTGACACCGAGCCACGTAAGGAGATATTAGGGCAGATGACCAAAAGCTTTGTTAAAGAGGTAGGTTTTAAGGAGCATCTTAAAAGGAGGAAAGAGAGGTAGAAAGGCGGAGAAGTTTAGGGAGGGAAATACCAGAATTCAGCCTTGGCAGCTGAAGGCACGGCCACCAATGTTGGAGTGATTGAAATTGGGGGTGCTCAAGAGGCCAGAATTAGAGGAGCGCAGATATCTCGGAGGGTTGTGAGGCTGGAGGAGATTACCGAGGCCATGGAGGGATTTGAAAACAAGGATGAGAATTTTAAAAATCGAGGCGTTGCTTAACCAGAAGACAATGTCGGTCAACGAGCACAGGGGTGATGGGTGAATGGGACTTGGTGCGAGTTAGGACACGGGCAGCAGAGATTTGGATGACCTCAAGTTTACAGAGGGTAGAATGTGGGAGGTCAGGCAGGAGTGCGCTGGATTAGTCAAGTCTAGAGGTAACAAAGACATGGATCAGGGTTTCTGCAGCAGATGAGCTGAGGCAGGGATGGAGTCGGGTGATGTTCCAGAGGTGGAAATAGGCGGTCTTAGTGATGGCGCAGATATGGGGTCGGAAGCTCATCATGGGGTCAAATATGACACAAGGTTGCGAACAGTCTGGTTCAGCCTCAGACAAATGCTAGGGAGAGGGATGGAGTTGGTGGCTGGGGAACGGAGTTTGTGGCGGGGACCAAAGACAATGGCTTCGGTCTTCCCAATATTTGTTTGTTGGAAATTGCTGCTCATCCAGTACTGGATGTCGGAGTCGGACAGTTTAGAGACAGTGGAGGGGTCAAGAGAGGTGGTGGTGAGGTAGAGCTGGGTGTCATCAGCGTACATGTGGAAACTGGAGCAGTGTTTTCTGATGATGTTGCTGCAGGGCAGCACGTAGATGAGAAATAGGAGGGGGGTCAAGGATAGATCCTTGAGAGACACCAGAGGCAACAGTGCAGGAGTGGGAAAAGAAGCCATTGCAGGTGATTCGCTGGCTACAATTAGATAGATAAGAATGGAACCAGGTGAGTGCAGTCTCACCCAGCTGGACGACGGTGGAGAGGCATTGGAGGAGGATGGTGTGGTCAACCGTGTCAAAGGCTGCAGACAGGTCGAGAAGGACGAGGAGGGATAGTTTACCTTTGACACAGTCACAAAGGATGTCATTTGTGACTTTGATAAGAGCCGTTTCGGTACTGTGGCAGGGGCAGAAACCTGATTGGAGGGATTCAAACATGGAGTTCCAGGAAAGACGGATTTGGGAGGTGACAACACGTTCAAGGACTTGAGAGGAAAGGGAGGTTGGAGATGGGGCGGTAGTTTGCAATGATTTTTGACTGGTTAACACAGATGCAATGTAATGTCATTCTGTCACCCGAGCAGAGTGTGAAAAATATATACAAAAGCAAAATACTGCAGATGCTGGAAATCTGAAATAAAAACAGAAAATGCTGGAAATACTCAGCAGGTCAGGCAGCATCTGCGCAGAGAGAAACAGAGTTAACGTTTCAGGTTGATGACCCTTCGTTAGAATTGGAAAAAGTTGGAGATGGAACAGGTTTTTAAGCAAGTGTTGGGACAGGGAAAGGGGGGAGGGGAGGAAAGAACAAAGGGGAAGGTCTGTGGCCTCCCTCCTTCGTCTGGCTGAACTTGTTCTCACATTGAACAACTTGTCCTTTGACTCCACTCACTTCCTCCAAATTAAAGGTGTTGCTATGGGAACCCGCATGGGTCCTAGCTATGCCTGCCTTTTCGTGGGATATGTGGAACACTCTTTGTTCCAGTCCTACTCAGGTCCCCTCCCTCACCTCTTTTTCCGGTACATTGATGACTGTATCGGTGCCTTTTCCTGCTCTCGCCCTGAACTAGAAAATTTCATTCGCTTTGCTTCCAATTTCCACCCTTCCCTCACCTTCACATGGTCCATCTCCGACTCTTCCCTTCCCTTCCTCGACTTCTCTGTCTCCATCTCTGGGGATAGGCTATTGACAAACATTCACTGACTCCCACAGCTATCTCAACTACACTTCCTCCCACCCCACTTCCTGTAAGGACTCTATTCCATTCTCCCAGTTTCTCCATCTCCGCCGCATCTGCTCTGACGATGCCACCTTCCATACTAGTGCTTCCGACATGTCTTCCTTTTTCCTCAACCGAGGATTCCCCTCTACTGTGGTAGACATGGCCCTTGACCATGTCCGTTCTATTTCCCGCACTTCTGCTCTCATCCCTTCCCCTCCCTCCTTGAACCACGATAGGGTTCCCCTTGTCCTCACCTTTCACCCCACCAGCCTCCACATTCAACGGATCATCCTCCGCCATTTCCACCACCTCCAGCGTGATCCCACCACCAAACACATCTTCCCCTCACCTCCCCTTTCAGCATTCCGAAGGGACCGCTCCCTCCGCGACATCCTGGTCCACTCCTCTATCACCCTCAACACCCCTTCCCCTTCGCCTGGCACCTTCATGTGCAAGCGCAGGAGATGCAACACATGCCCTTTTATCTCCTCCCTTCCCACTGTCCAGGGCCCCAAACACTCCTTCCAGGTGAAACAGCGATTTACTTGTACTTCTTGCAATTTAGTATACTGTATTTCGCTGCTCATGATGCGGTCTCCTCTACATTGGGGAGACTAAATGCAGATTGGGTGACCGCTTTGCGGAACACCTCCATTCAGTCCTTAAGGGTGACCCCGAGCTTCCGGTCGCCTGTCACTTTAATTCTCCGTTCCACTCCCACTCTGACCTCTCCGTCCTCGGCCTCTTACACTGTTCCAATGAAGCTCAACGTAAGCTCGAGGAACAGTACCTCATCTTTCGATTAGGCACTTTACAGCCTTCTGGACGCAACATCGAGTTCAACAATTTCAGACCATAACGTCTGCCCCTATCTTTTTTTTCCCCTCTCTCTCACATGGCAGCTGTCGATCATTCTGCCATCGCCATTTACACTTCATCTAGAGCCATCTTTTATTTCTTAACTTGTCCCATTACCGTCTCCTTTTGTCTTGCACCATCATCCCTTTTGTCTCTTAATCGCTCCTACCTTCCATCCTCTCACAGACCTTCCCTTTTGTTCTTTCCTCCACTCCCCCCTTTCCCTGTCCCTACACTTGCTTAAAAACCTGTTCCATCTCCAACTTTTTCCAGTTCTGACGAAGGGTCATCGACCTGAAACGTTAACTCTGTTTCTCTCTCCACAGATGCTGCCTAACCTGCTGAGTATTTCCAGCATTTTCTGCTTTTATTTGTGAAAAATATATGCTGCACAGTAACTGATTTGGGGTCAGGTTAAAAGTTATAATTTTGAAAAGTTAAATGTCAGTATTGAGGTTGTCTCAAATTTATCTAAGTTGGAGGCAAAAGTAAAGGTCACTCTTCAATGCATCATAGCCCGAATCTCAGTCAAACAACCCCCTGCTGAGCACTGTGAATTGTGCACATTTCCTCAAGGGAAGGGCACACAACTGGAAGGTGCCAACTGATGCCATTCTAGTGTGCCAAGCAGCTGGTTTCACAATGACACTGGTGGAGCCCTAGATGGTGAATGGTATAGGGGTGTCCAAAACAGGGAAGGGGAGAAAATTACTTCAAATAAAGTATCACCCTCTTGGAAAAGAATATAAAATGCTGCTGTTGACAGGTACACAAGACAGGCACGAGTCATTTATAGCAGTTCCATTTTTCCAAAAGACACAGTGTCTGATTAAAGAAAAGAAATAGCAAGACATAATGTGAAAGAACAAACGGTTTGAAGTTATATTGTTAAAAGTGAAAGTAAGGTCAAGGGGAACACTTTTTTCCAAGTACTTTTCCTTTTACAGAAGAAAATAGGAATCAGCATTTTAAAAGTAACATTTATTGCTAATATGGAGATCAACTTGTACCATAATCTCTCTGTTAGATTGTCCTATAGCAGCCCTCAAATCCAAATGAAGTCATGTTTCTCACTGTTTGCTTTGGAGACACTGGAGGACACAAAACAACACTCCTTTTAAGTGAGGTCACCAAAAAAATTACAATCTGCCATCCATTCCCATAAAAACGACAATAACCTTCAACAAGATCCATATATTGCTAGTGGTGAGGTGTAATCTGAATTGTTGTAATACAATGACATTGTGAATCAACAGTTCAGATTGCACATCACCACAAAAAGCTTTATTTGATATCCCACCCATTATTTCCCCTGCAGCTCAGCATCAGATATTCAAAGGAAACCAAGTGCTCAAAAGGGTTAATTTCAAACTGTTTGGAACTATGTTACACATAAATACTGCTACTATCTCTCAATTCTAATTTTTGTTCTGCACATTTTTCCTTCAGGTTGCACAGGAGAATGTAGTCCGGCGATCATTTCCAACTCGCATCCCTAAACCAAGATCCAGTACAATAAAGTTGTTTAAGATGCCTGAAAGACTCATCTCCAAATCTGAGCTACAGTCAGAAACACAACCTGCAAGAAAACAGGCAACAAGTGTTACATCCAACTTTAGAATGCAAGCTACTTTTGGCAAAATGTAAAATGCATTTTTTTTTGCAAAGAATGAATAGATAACAAGGTGCTATAGGCTGCATAGTCCTTTGTATTCACTTGAATCGGCAATGGAAGAGAGTTTTTGACAGTTTTCCACAATGTGTGAAAACAGCTGCAACAGTCCGTTGCCAGCCTGAAAAATCACTTGGTAAATGATAATTCTGCATAATCCTGCAGTGAACACAGTTTATCAAGAGGTGAGAACTACAGAGAAATTAGATCAAAAGGAGTTATCTGTTAATCTCTTATGGCCATGCTAAGTTCCAGACCTGCTCCTAAAATGAAATGGTTCCAGGCTGAAATCTCTCTGGAGTTAGGTTGGCAATGTTCACACTGAAAAGAACTGAACTGTATCATTCTGGCTTTAGAAACTGTCCCAAAGAAAGGCTATTGTACCATGATGAAGATATGAATTAATTACATCATTGACCTCTTCACTCTAGTTCCAGTGTAAATTTATCAGATGGTTCCAAGTAAACAAACTCAGACAAGATCTGAAAACTGAAATAAATTCAGGCAGCCACTCTCAATGCAGCAGTATAGCAGAATGCCACTAGCAATTCATCTGTTATTGAACAGAGGCCCCTTGCTTCAAAGTGGGAAGTTTTTCAATGTAAAATTGTGAAAAAAAAGGGAACTCACAGACAAATCTATTTAAGCACAAAATGCAACTATGGAAATGTGTATTTTCCAAATAATGCAGAGGTGAAAATGCACTGGATAGCTCAAATTGAAGATGGCTATTACACATCATGGACACAATAAATTACTGTGGGAGGGAATGGACAAACAGGCAAGCAGCGAATAAGGTTCTAAAATTACCACGTACTGTAGATTACAAAAAATTCTGTCGATGACTCAATTCACACCTATGGGTCTGTTTGCACAACTATATGTACTTTAAGTTAAAAAGAAAGTTTCCAAATGTTGCGTTACATTCACTCCACATTTTAATGTTTGTTGTATACCCATTGTATAGTGGAAATTAATTTCATATATATAAAAAAGTAAACAATGACTTCTGACTCCTTTCAGTTTCTTCCTTTTCCCTACAAATCAGGCTGAACCTAACTCCCAGTTACTTTGCAACAGCCACCTCTTTTTTTTTTAAATACAATTTTTCCTCAATTTTTTTCTCCTTGCTAATCCTTTCCAGGAAATAGCGATTCATATTAGACTGGTGGCAGCTCACCAGTTTCTCACCCAAATTGTTGTTCAGCACATCAACCTGTAAAAGATATGCAAAAATGCTGGCAAAACATTTCCATTTCGATTAGCCTCCTTTTGCCACACCCCATCCATGGCGGATAAGGTGGATAGTAATACGCCACGATGACGATATCGATTCCATTCATAAACCAGACTCTAAGAGATCTATGAGTGCACAGATGATGTTTCTTCTGATATCTGTGCCATCCACTATGGAAATATTGCTCACCCATGTTCCTTGCTTCTTCACAATGGCACAGCTACGATTGAAAAGTTAACGTGGAGGTATTCTTCTTCTCTTCTTAGGCAGTCCCTCGGAACCGAGGATAACTTGCTTCCACACTAAAAATGAGTTCTCAGGTGACTGAGGAGTCCAATGTGGGACCTACAGTCTCTGTCACAGGTGGGGCAGACGGCGGTTGAAGGGGCGGGCGGGTGGGGTGCTTGGGTTGACGTGCGCTCCTTCCGCTGTTTGCGCTTGGCTTCCGCTTGCTCCCGTGAAGAGACTCGAGGTGTTCGGCGCCTTCCCGAATGCTTCTCCTCCACTTTGTGCGGTCTTGGGCCAGGGATTCCCAGGTGTCGGTGGGGATGTTGCACTTTTTCAAGGAGGCTTTGAGGGTGTCCTTGAAGCGTTTTCTCTACCCACCTGGGGCTCTCTTGCCGTGTCAGAGCTCAAAGTAGAGCGCTTGTTTTGGGAGGCTCGTATCAGGCATGCGGACAATGTGGCCCATCCATCGGAGCTGATCGAACGTTGTCAAAGCTTCGATGCTGGGGATGTTGGCCTGAGCGAGAACACTGACGTTGGTGCGCCTATCCTGCCAATGGATTTGCAGGATCTTGCAGAGGCAGCATTGGTGGTATCTCTCCAGTGCTTTGAGGTGCCTGCTGTATATGGTCCATGTCCCTGAGGCATAGAGGAGGGCGGGTATCACTACTGGAGGTATGGGCATTGATTCACACCCACGAGCATCACTTCAGATTGTAATAAACTGCATCACCTACAAACAATACTTGACTTCTAAAAATAACACTTGCCAAGTTATCAATAAAGATTAAACCAGAAAATATGAATTACTGGCTGCACATAAATCCTCAAGACAATCGTTTTCCACATTTATTTAAGTTATAGTACCAATGTTCCAAGAGTACTTAGCTACTAGAAATAGTAGATGCATTGCTGGTCATCTTCCAAAATTCTATAGACTCTGGAACAGTTCCCATGGATTGGCGGGTAACTAATGTAACCCCACTATTTAAAAAAGGTGGGAGAGAGAAAACGGGGAATTATAGCCTGACATCGGTAGTGGGCAAAATGCTAGAGTCCATTATAAAAGATGTAATAGCAGAGCACTTGGAAAACAGTGACAGGATCGGACAAAGTCAACATGGATTTACAAAAGGTAAATCATGCTTGACTAATCTACTGGAATTTTTTGAGGATGTAACTGGTAGAATAGATAAGGGAGAACCAGTGGATGTGGTGTATTTGGACTTTCAGAAGGCTTTCGATAAGGTCCCGCATGAGAAATTGGCGTGCAAAGTTAAAGCACATGGGATTGGGGGTAAGGTACTGACTTGGATAGAGAACTGGTTGGCAGACAGGAAGCAAAGAGTTGGAATAAACGGGTCTTTTTCCGAGTGGCAGGCAGTGACTAGTGGGGTACCGCAGGGATCGGTGCTAGGACCCCAGCTAGTCACAAAATATATATATATATATATTTATATATTTATATATTATATATATATATATATATATATATATATATATATATATATATATATATATATATATATAAAAATAAATGATCTAGACGAGGGAACTAGATGTAATATCTCCAAGATTGCAGATGACACAAAGCTGGGTGGGCGTGTGTGCTGTGAGGAGGATGCAGAGAAACTCCAGTATGATTTGGACAGGTTGGGTGATTGGGCAGATGCATGGCAGATGCAGTATAATGTGGATAAATGCGAGGTTATCCACTTTGGTGGCAAAAACAGGAAGGCAGATTATTATCTGAACGGCAATAGATTGGGAAAAGGGGAAGTGCAACAAGACCTGGGAGTCCTTGTGCACCAGTCGTTGAAGGTAAGCATGCAGATGCAGCAGGCGGTTAAGAAGGCAAATGGTATGTTGGCCTTCATAGCCAGAGGATTCAAGTACAGGAGCAAGGATGTCTTGCTGCAGTTGTACAGGGCCTTGGTGAGACCACACCTTGAGTATTGTGTGTAGTTTTGGTCGCCATATCTGAGGAAGGATGTTCTTGCCATGGAGGGAGTGCAGCGAAGATTCACCAGACTGATACCTGGGATGGCAGGAATGACATATGAAGAGAGATTAGGACGATTGGGCTTGTATTCGCTAGAATTTAGAAGAATGAGAGGGGATCTCATTGAAACTTATAAAATTCTGACAGGACTAGACAGACTAGATGCAGGAAGGATGTTCCCGATGGCGGTGGAGTCCAGAACCAGGGGTCACAGTCTAAGGATAAGGGGTAAGCCATTCAGGACGGAGATGAGGAGGAATTTCTTCACCCAGAGAGTGGTGAACCTGTGGAATTCTCTACCACAGAAGGCAGTTGAGGCCAATTCATTAAAATATATTCAAGAAGGAGTCAGATATATTTCTTAAGGCTAAAGGGATCAAGGGATATGGGGAGAAAGCAGGGACAGGGTACTGAATTTGGATGATCAGCCATGATCTCATTGAATGGCGGAGTAGGCTCGAGGGGCCGAATGGCCTACTCCTGCTCCTATCTTCTATGTTTACAACACACTTTCCAAATGTAGTACAACACCACCACCTTTTGGCAAAAAAGTATTACTGCATAACTTTTATAGTGGTACACATTCTGGTCAAAAACAGTTTTTTCTTTGATTACATGCTGTTCTTTTTCCTCCCAGGAATGGTCTCTACTGTTAGCACACATCTAGCATGAACACAATCATTTCCATAAATTTTAATCAGAATATGGCTTAGGCTATGAACTACTTTAGGAATGTATTAATTATAAATATGTAAGACAGCAAGCAGCAAAGCCAAACAGCAGATTTACAGTAATATATGCAGAACACAACTATTATGCCTCAGAATATAGGAAAAAACAAAGAGTCATGGTTCCTTCACTAAAACACATTGTAAAACTGGATCTGATAAAGACCATCAACAAGAGCTTTATATGCAATTTATTCCATGATTCCCCATGGAGTCTCCTGCCTCGCTCCCTCTCTATGATGCCTTTAGAGAGACTGAAAGATTACAGCAAGTCTGTCCGATATATATTTCACAACATCTTATTCCATCTGGAATAAAAGAAATCAAGCATGCATCTCCCATGATTGCTGTCAAACATCCACAGGACATCAAAGCTAAATAAGGCTGAGCTTCCCAGAAGCTTTCTCCGAGGTGATAACTCATAACTGCACAATTTTCTTAGACTGCATGTAAACAGCTAACAACAACTTGTATTTATATAGCGCCTTTAATGTAGTAAAACGTCCCACGGCGCTTCACAGGAGTATTTTAAGACAAAAATTTGACACTGAGCCACATAAGGAGAAATTAGGGCAGATGACCAAAAGCTTGGTCAAAGAGGTAGGTTTTAAGGAGCGTCTTAAAGAAGGAAAGAGAGGTAGAGAGGCGGAGAAGTTTAGGGAGGGAATTCCAGAGCTTAGGGCCTAGGCAGCTGAAGGCACGGCCACCAATGGTTGAGCGATTAAAATCAGGGATGCTCAAGAGGGCCAGAATTAGAGGAGCGCAGATATCTCAGGTGGTTGTGGGGCTGAAGGAGATTACAGAGATAGGGAGGGGCGAGGCCATGGAGGGATTTGAAAACAAGGATGAGAATTTTGAAATCGAGGCATTGCATAACCGGGAGCTAATGTAGGTCAGCGAGCACAGGGGTGATGGGTGAATGGGACTTGGTGCGAGTTAGGACACGGGCAGCCGAGTTTTGGATCACCTGAAGTTTACGTAGGTAGAATGTGGGAGGCCAACCAGGAGTGCGTTGGAACAGTCAAGTCTAGAGGTAACAAAGGCATGGGTAAGGGTTTCAGCAGCAGATGAGCTGAGGCAGGGGCGGAGATGGGCGATATTACAGAGGTAGAAATAGGCGGTCTTAGTTATGCCGCGGATATATGGTTGGAAGCTCAGTTCAGGGTCAAATATGACACCAAGATTGCGAACAGTGTGGTTCAGCCTCAGACAGATGTTAGGGAGAGGGATGGAGTCAGTGGCTAGGGAATGGAGTTTGTGGCGGGAACCTAAAACAATGGCCCGGACTTTCCGGGGCCTATGACCGCGTCTGCACAGCGTACGCGGTCGTAAGTGCCCTGTAAGTTCCGGGTTTCCGCATGCAATCTGTCAAGATTGTGGTTGACAGATCACCCGCATCCGCAGGAAATGAACATTCCCAACGACTGCCCAGCGAACATCCACAAAACTCTTACGCCTGGTAAAAGCAGGTGTAGGGCCTTCTTTTACCAGTGTAAGTGTTTAAATAAATATTAAAATACATTTTTTCAAATGATTTAAACATTCAAGAACCTTTAAAGTTAGTTTAGGCTATTTTTGGCCCCTTTCAAAATGTTTAAATTTATTTTTCAAATAATTACATTTTTGTTTTAAATGTTTAATTGAATTGTATTTTCATTAATTTTGAACAGGTGATGATTTATTTTTATTTCAGTGCTGTGAAAGTGTGCTGTTTGGGTGATTCCTATTATGCTTCTGGGGATTCCGTATGTAAATGGGATTCCCAGAAGCATAATGGGAATCCCCCTTTGTGATTGGTTGGGCCGGCCCACGTGATCCCAGGGACGCTTGCAAACCGTGTGCGCCCCTAGGATACGTGGGCCTTTTCACAGGCCCAGGATTGCAAGTCTTCGAAGGTCCAGAGCAATCAGGTAGGTGCGTACTTTTCTTGCGGTTTGGAAGCGTTTGCCCGCAGCAAGCCTCTGACTACAATTTCCACCCCAATGGCTTCAGTCTTCCCAATATTTAATTGGAGAAAATTCCAGCTCATCCAGTACTGGATGCCGGACAAGCAGTCTGACAATTTAGAGACCATGGAGAGGTTGAGAGAAGTGGTGGTGAGGTAGAGCTGGGTGTCGTCAGCGTACATGTGGAAACTGACACGGTGTTTTCAGATGATGTCGCCGCGGGGCAGCATGTAGATGAGAAATAGGAGGGGCCCCGAGGATAGATCCTTGGGGGACACCAGAGGTAACGATCTGGGAGTGGGAAGAGAAGCCATTGCAGGTGATTCTCTGACTACGATTAGATTGTTAAGAATGGAACCAGGTGAGTGCAGTCCCACCCAGCTGGACGACGGTGGAGGCGTTGAAGGAGGATGGAGCGGTCGACCGTGTCAAAGGCTGCAGACAGGTCGAGAAGGACGAGGAGGGATAGTTTACCTTTGTGACAGTCACAAAGGATGTCATTTGTGACTTTGATGAGAGCCGTTTCGGTACTGTAGCAGGGGCGGAAACCTGATTGGAGGGATTCAAACATGGAGTGGAGGGAAAGATGGGCACGGATTTGGGAGGCGACAACCCGTTCAAGGACTTGAGAGGAAAGAAAGGTTGGAGATAGGGCGGTAGTTTGCAAGGACGGAGGGGTGAAGGGTTGGTTTGAGGAGAGGGGTGTTGACGGCAGATTTGAGGGAGAGGGGGACAGTACCCGAGGAGAGAGAACCGTTAACAATATCAGCTAACATGGGAGCCAGAAAAGGAAGTTGGGTGGTCAGCAGTTTGGTGGGAGTAGGGTCAAGGGAGCAGGAAGTGGGTCTCATGGACAAGATGAGCGCAGAGAGGGCATATGGGGAGATCGGAGAGAAACTGGAGAAAGAGGAGAGTTCAGGGCTAGGGCCGGGGGGAACCTTTGAGGAAGTTTGGCCCGGTGGGCTAAGGGAAGGAAGGGAAGTGGCAGAGGCAGCTGAACGGATGGTTTCAATCTTAGAGACAAAGAAGTCCATGAGCTCCTCACACTAGTTATCGGAGGTGAGGGTGGAGGAGACGGGGGAGAGGAGTTTAAGAAGACGGTTAGCAGGAGAGATTAGAAGCCGCGGTTTATCTTTGCAATCCAGAATGATTCTGGAATAGTGAGCAATTTTGGCAGACGAGAGCAGGACCCAATAATGCTTTCTGTGGTCCAGCCAGATCTGGCGGTGAATGGCTAAACCAGTTGTCCACCATATCCATTCAAGTCTGTGTCCCTTGGACTGAAGGGAGCGAAGATGAGGGCTGTACTGGGGGAACAGCCAGGGTGAGAGAGAGTAATTGTTTTAATAGGGACTAGGGCGTCAAAGGTGGTAGTGAGGGTGTGGCTGAGCAGATCAGTAGCTGCAGAAATGTCAGTGGTGAACGGAGGGCCAAAGGCTGGACAGTTGGGATTTCATAAGTGCAGTTGTAAGAGTTTTTTCCAGGGGCAGACACAGTAGGAAGTAGAGTTGGGGAGGGGGGATGTGGGTGGAGAGCGATACGAGGAAGTGGTCAGAGATGGCCTTATCTGCAATTGACACGATGGAAGTAGCGAGGCCACGCGAGAGGGCAAGGTCGAGGGGGTGGCCGTGAATATGGGTTGAGGAGTTTACATGGAGGGAGAGATTAAGGGAGGATAGTGAACTCAGAGGAGAGAGAGCACGATGAATTGAGATGGAGATTGAAATCACCGAGGATGAGAAGTCGCTTGGTACAGAGGCTGAGGGAGAATAGCAGTGAAGATATCTCGGTAATAAAATTTTTATGGTACTTGGGTGGGCGGTAGAGAACGAGAATTTTAAATGAGGCGCGAGAGGGGTGGAATAAGGTGAGATGTTCAAAGGAGGAGAAAGTGCTGGAGGAGTAGGGGGACAGACCAAGGTGTGATTTGCTGATGAGAGTCGCACTGCCACCACGCGGTCTGGGCGGGGCAAGTAGTGCAAGGTATAGCCAGGTGGGGAGGCTTCAGGGTAAGGTGTCATCACCCCTCAGCCAGGTTTCCGTCAGGGCCATGATGTCAATGCAATCATACACGATAAGCTCATGGATGGCAAGGGCCTTGTTCGCAAGTGAACGGACATTCTGGAGGGAGATGTGGAGAGGGTTGGTTTTGGCTGACCACAGGGTCAGCTCTGGGAGGGGTGAGTTGGACGGGGAGGAGATTGGCAAGATTAGCATCAGTGGACGCGCTGGGCAGGATGGTCGGCGAGAGAGTAGGATGGGACAGTTGGGGTTGCTGCTCGTGAGGAGGCAGCGACGAGTGCCACGGTGGGCCTTTCGGAGGATGCCAAGTGAGGCACAGAGGGAAGCTGTAGGCTTATCTAAAAGGGAGTCAAGCCTGGGACAGTGGCAGGAGAGTAAGTAGGTCAAAGAGTAATTAAGGATTGGGGTAGGGATTTGGGAGAGCAGTGTATCCGAGAGAGGAGAGATGAAAGGAGGCATGACAGCAGGAGAGAGCGGTCAGGGAGGGATAGAGAGAAAAGGAAAAGGGGGGGGGGGGTGGGGAGAAAAAAGTGGAAAATAGAAGTGAACGGATCGGGTCCGGAGCAGCAGCCTAAATGCGCACGCGAATGGACACAGGGAAAAACTCAGGTTACATAAGTCTGATTATGTAGTAATTAATGGAATACATATTTCCTGGTAGTAGCAGGGAATAGGTTGGAGACAATAGTAGGAAGACCAGAGTTTTAAAGTCAGAAGTCCCATGGAGGGATAAAGTTGATGTCGGTAGGATGGAATCAGCATGGAGCATCGACGAACTGTTGTCCAAGTTCAGAGACAGGTGTAGCAGGCGAGTGAAGTCCAGAAGCTATTTGAAGGGTAGAGAATTGGAGGATGGAGGTTATTTCCAGCTAACTGGAAATGTATGCAAACACACCTGATCAGAAGGCCAGGATGGCTCAACGCACGCCTTACAGAGCAGGAAGGTCCTGGTCTGTGCTGGCTTAACTGCTCTCAGCCAAGGGACAAGTCAATAGAAAAGAGAATTGAGCACGGTGTAAAACAGGCTAGCAATTTGCACTAATGGTGTTGACTAATTTCACCCCCAGTGAGTCTTTGAGTAGCAAATGAGACTGCATCTATTTCAATGATTTACCCACTGCTATTCATTTGACTGCATGTCAATCGGTGATCAAATTACTCTTACTTTAAAATTATGTAGGATACAAATTCCTTTAGCACATTCCCAGATCGGAGTGTGATTAAGGTAATACAAGCAAGGAGAGAAGAATCAGTGCAGCACAAATGGTTAAAAATATATGTGCACTTCCAAGTTAGATCAACAGCAGTGCACATTCCTAATCAAAATCAGTCAGCCTTGGCTCAGAGGTAGCACTTACCTCGGAGTCAGAAGGTTGTGGACTCAAGCCCCACTCCAGAGACTTCAGCACATAATCTAAGCTGACACTTCAGTGCAGTACTAAGGGAGTGCTGAACTGTCAGAGATGCCATCTTTCAGATGAGATGTTAAACTGAAGCTCCATCTGCCCCCTCAGGTGGACCTAAAACATCCCATGGCACTATTCGAAGAGCAGGGGAGTTTCCTCATGTCCTGACCAACATTTATCCTTCAAGCAACATCACTAAAACAGATAATCAGGTCATTTATCTCATTGCTGTTTGTGGGATCTTGCTGTGTGCAAATTGGAGCTAGTCAGATACTATCCAGAAACTAATTTAGAGAATAAAGTTATGTATTTATTTAAAAAGTATCAGTCGTATAGATTCTAAGAAAGGATCTGCATCCCAAACATTGCCTTTGTTCAGACTCTGACTGACCTGTCTCGTTCCACCATTCTCATGCCATGTCTCAACTGATCCTCTTCCAAGCTTTTTAAATCACTCCCATATCTGCTTCGAAGCAGGACATAATGGATCTAATTTCATGTGGGGGGTCGAGGCAACAATTACTTTGCATTGATAATGGACTGTACATTATCTTTTCTGCATGTGTTGAAACATCACACATATGCAGAAGAGATCATTTGCAAAGAGCCGTGAGTGGTTTTTAATGTGCCCAGAATTAGCGGGTGAAAGGAGCCTCATGCGAGTCACATGGATGGAGAGCCAAGACGCAGATCGCTCTTTCAAAAAGCGAGGAGTTGACAACTATGCATAAACTAATGAAAACAGAGCAGAGGGAGAGACTGTGGAGGAAGTTGGCTCTAAATTGGGGTAAGAAAGAGAAAGTCTTGCATTTATATAGCTCCTTTCACAACCTCAGGATGTCCCAAAGCACTTTACAGCCAATTAAGTACTTCTGCTGCTTACATTCGCTATTGTATTGTAGGTAACATGGCAGCCAATTTCCGCACAGCAAGGTCCCACAAACAGCAATGTGATAATGACCAGATAATCTGTTTTGGTGATGTTGGTTGAGGGATTAAATATTGGCCAGGACACTGGGGAGAACTCACCTGCTCTTCTTCGAATGGTGCCAAGCGATCTTTTAAGTTCACCCGAGAGGTTTAACGTTTCATTCAAAAGACGACACCTCCGACAGTACAGCACTCCATCAGTACTGCACTGGAGTATCCGCCTAGATTTTGTGCTCACGTGGGACTAGAACCCACAATCTTCTGACTCAGAGGCAAGAGTGCTACCGTGGAGCCACGGCTAACACATGGTAGAATAAGCCACAATACTGTAACGGAAATTGAGGATGAAATCTGTAGACAAATTAGAGAGGTGTATATTAACAATGAAATCACAATCGTAGGAAATTTAAATGATCCAAAAATAGACTGGGATAGTGAAATCTCTATGGTGAGAAAGGGGAGGGTTTTTTTAAGCAATATGGTCAGTCACAATATGTTGCTATTCCAGCATGGAAGGAAGCTACTTGACTTAGTTATGGGAGATGAAGTGCAGCAGGTATGTAACCTAAATGTAGGGAAACAGTGGAGAGCTGCTTGTGCCCATGGAACTGTATCCTACGAGCCAGTACTTTCAAGCTTCCTTATGCAAGTAGAACTATCCTAAAACTTATGAAATTTCTCATAAGAACATAAGGGATAAGAGCAGGAGTAGGCCATACAGCCCCTCGAGCCTGCTCCGCCATTCAATATCATGGCTGATCATCGACCTCAACTCCACTTTCCCGCCCGATCTCCACATCCCTTGATTCCCCTAGAGTCCAAAAATTTATCTATCTCAGCCTTGAATACACTCAAAGACTCAGCATTCACAGCCCTCTGGGGCAGAGAATTCCAAAGATTCACAACCCTCTGAGTGAAGAAATTCCTCCTCATCTCAGTCTTAAATGGCCTACCCCTTATCCTGAGACTATGCCCCCTAGTTCTAGACACTCCAGCCAGGGAAACAACCTCTCAGCATCTACCCTGTCAATCCCCTTCAGAATCTTGTATGTTTCAATGAGATCACCTCTCATTCTTCTAAACTCCAGAGAGTACAGGCCCATTCTACACAATCTCTCATCATAGGACAGCCCTCTCATCCCAGGAATCAATCTGGTGAACCTTCATTGCACTGCCTCCAAGGCAAGTATATCCTTCCTTAGATAAGGAGACCAAAACTGTGCACAGTACTCCAGGTGTGGTCTCAAGGCACTGTACAATTGTACAATTTTTAACATTTCTGTCCTCATCTTCATAAATTTGACCAGTAATGTAAATTATAATATGTCTCCAGTGCATTTATATTCTAAAAATGCAGCCAACAGGACATGAACAGGCCAGCTGCACTCTACAAGTATAAACACTCTCCACACTTAGGAACAAACAACATCAAAAATATGGCTCTACAAATATGCTGTTGGATTTAGGATGCTCGGCTCAATTAAGTGACGCAAGGAGCTTGTCTCCATATTTCCACCAATAAAGCAATGGATTATCCACATTCCACAGCAAAGTCCAGCACAACTGACACCCAAGTTAAAAATAAGAGAACGTGTGAAGTTACTCTCCTGAAATAGAAGGGAAACAACGAAGTAATATAAAAGTGCTAAACTTTTGCACATCTGCTGGGTAATGAAGGAGTGACAATGGAGGACAATGGTGTGGTCGACCATATCAAACACTGCAACAAAAGTCAAGGAGAACAAAGAGGGATACTCACTGCAGCAGCTGCTGAGAGATGATGTCATTTGTGACTTTGGCCAGAGCAATTTCAATTACTATGAGCAAGGTGGAAGCTGAATTGAAAGAGATTCATTTTAAGGAAGATGGACTCGCAGTGCAGGCAATAACATATTCAAGGACATTAGAAAGGAATGGGAGGTTAGAGAAACATGGTAGATTGTGACTGCAGATTGGTTGAGCCAAAACCTTTTGAGGAGGGATTATGACAGTTTTGCAAGGGTGCCAGAGCAAACAAGAGCCATTAACATTGTCAGCCGGAGGGATAGTTATGTCGTCAGGAGTTAATTTTAGAGGGAATCAAGAGATCAGGAGCTGGATCTCATGGAAGGAATGAACTTGGAGAGGGCAGCAGCTGCCAGGACTGAAACTGTAGTGATGATCGAAGAGTCCCAGAGCAAGAATCAAACCTGGTGGCCTTCTGGAATACATTGCTCAGTTACACACATCTTTACCAACAGACACTAGGATAGCCATCTTTATTATGTTCTTATACATGGAAATTACATGCCACATTATTTTCTGTGATTTATGATAAACTTTTCTGGGCACCTATAGGACCTCACTTTCCTGACAGGAGATTGATTGGTGGTTTAAAAGGAATTTCCAACAGTGTGTGAGACATGGCTTTTACTAGGCAGGTTAATATCTACCACGTGCACAAGGTTCAAACAGTCACCAGGGGCTTTTGTATTTCAACAACATGCATACAACAAATTCAAAAATAACAGGAATTGAATTTTGATTTATTTTAAACCAGTTCTACCAGTATTGTAATAGTGGAACAAAATCAACTGCAAGTGTGGAAAGGAAACTCGACACTTGGATTCAGCTGTTCTCATGTCATCTGCAACTTTCGAGGTCTATTACAACGCAAGATTACAATACCAGACTAACAACAAACGCACACCCAGCCAGAGCAGTCACAATTCCTTCTCTGCTACCATAGGAGGGATTGGCTGTGCACTTGGACTGGGCGGACTACTCTCCACAGTTATCCCATTCCGTTCGGATGGGCAGTCTGTTCCACCTCATTCCAGTAACCATTGGTCCGTTCAAAAAGAGACACCTCCCAGGCCAGCACGTGTTGTTTATAATACCCGGAGCGGCTACTGGTAGGTGCAGGTTAACCAGGATCACTGCGCCCCGGTGCAAGGGAGGGTCACACATACATAGAAGAGTATTCCCTGAACATCAGATTAAGGGCAGCACCTGGGCTGAACCCACCCCAGGCCAGACGCACACTCAAGAGCCACGTTTCCAACACACACAGTGGGCAGGAGGGTTAAACAGAAACCCCCCCGGGACACGGGAGCGTAGTTTCTCGGCCTGCTGCCCCAACGGTCTCTGAGTGAGACCCTCCCCTCCCCCGGTACCTCACTCCCAGTCCCCATCCCCCTTCTCTCCCCCCGGTACCTCACTCCCAGTCCCCATCCCCCTTCTCTCCCCCCGGTACCTCACTCCCAGTCCCCATCCCCCTCCCCTCCCCCCGGTACCTCACTCCCAGTCCCCATCCCCCTTCTCTCCCCCCGGTACCTCACTCCCAGTCCCCATCCCCCTTCTCTCCCCCCGGTACCTCACTCCCAGTCCCCATCCCCCTTCTCTCCCCCCGGTACCTCACTCCCAGTCCCCATCCCCCTTCTCTCCCCCCCGGTACCTCACTCCCAGTCCCCATCCCCCTTCTCTCCCCCCCCGGTACCTCACTCCCAGTCCCCATCCCCCTTCTCTCCCCCCCCGGTACCTCACTCCCAGTCCCCATCCCCCTTCTCTCCCCCCGGTACCTCACTCCCAGTCCCCATCCCCCTTCTCTCCCCCCGGTACCTCACTCCCAGTCCCCATCCCCCTTCTCTCCTCCCCCGGTACCTCACTCCCAGTCCCCATCCCCCTCCCCTCCCCCCGGTACCTCACTCCCAGTCCCCATCCCCCTTCTCTCCCCCCCCGGTACCTCACTCCCAGTCCCCATCCCCCTTCTCTCCTCCCCCCGGTACCTCACTCCCAGTCCCCATCCCCCTCCCCTCCCCTCCCCCGGTACCTCACTCCCAGTCCCCATCCCCCTCCCCTCCCCTCCCGGTACCTCACTCCCAGTCCCCATCCCCCTTCTCTCCCCCCGGTACCTCACTCCCAGTCCCCATCCCCCTTCTCTCCCCCCGGTACCTCACTCCCAGTCCCCATCCCCCTTCTCTCCCCCCGGTACCTCAATCCCAGTCCCCATCCCCCTTCTCTCCCCCCGGTACCTCACTCCCAGTCCCCATCCCCCTTCTCTCCCCCCGGTACCTCAATCCCAGTCCCCATCCCCCTTCTCTCCCCCCGGTACCTCACTCCCAGTCCCCATCCCCCTTCTCTCCCCCCCGGTACCTCACTCCCAGTCCCCATCCCCCTTCTCCCCCCCCCCCCCGGTACCTCACTCCCAGTCCCCATCCCCCTTCTCTCCCCCCCGGTACCTCACTCCCAGTCCCCATCCCCCTTCTCTCCCCCCGGTACCTCAATCCCAGTCCCCATCCCCCTTCTCTCTCCCCGGTACCTCACTCCCAGTCCCCATCCCCCTTCTCTCCCCCCGGTACCTCACTCCCAGTCCCCATCCCCCTTCTCTCCCCCCGGTACCTCAATCCCAGTCCCCATCCCCCTTCTCTCCCCCGGTACCTCACTCCCAGTCCCCATCCCCCTTCTCTCCCCCCGGTACCTCACTCCCAGTCCCCATCCCCCTTCTCCCCCCCCCCCCCCGGTACCTCACTCCCAGTCCCCATCCCCCTTCTCTCCCCCCCGGTACCTCACTCCCAGTCCCCATCCCCCTTCTCTCCCCCCGGTACCTCACTCCCAGTCCCCATCCCCCTTCTCTCCCCCCGGTACCTCACTCCCAGTCCCCATCCCCCTTCTCTCCCCCCGGTACCTCAATCCCAGTCCCCATCCCCCTTCTCTCCCCCCGGTACCTCACTCCCAGTCCCCATCCCCCTTCTCTCCCAGTCCCCATCCCCCTTCTCTCCCCCCGGTACCTCAATCCCAGTCCCCATCCCCCTTCTCTCCCCCCGGTACCTCACTCCCAGTCCCCATCCCCCTTCTCTCCCCCCGGTACCTCAATCCCAGTCCCCATCCCCCTTCTCTCCCCCCCGGTACCTCACTCCCAGTCCCCATCCCCCTTCTCCCCGGTACCTCACTCCCAGTCCCCATCCCCCTTCTCTCCCCCCCGGTACCTCACTCCCAGTCCCCATCCCCCTTCTCTCCCCCCGGTACCTCAATCCCAGTCCCCATCCCCCTTCTCTCCCCCCGGTACCTCACTCCCAGTCCCCATCCCCCTTCTCTCCCCCCGGTACCTCAATCCCAGTCCCCATCCCCCTTCTCTCCCCCCGGTACCTCACTCCCAGTCCCCATCCCCCTTCTCTCCCAGTCCCCATCCCCCTTCTCTCCCCCCGGTACCTCAATCCCAGTCCCCATCCCCCTTCTCTCCCCCCGGTACCTCACTCCCAGTCCCCATCCCCCTTCTCTCCCCCCGGTACCTCAATCCCAGTCCCCATCCCCCTTCTCTCCCCCCCGGTACCTCACTCCCAGTCCCCATCCCCCTTCTCCCCGGTACCTCACTCCCAGTCCCCATCCCCCTTCTCTCCCCCCCGGTACCTCACTCCCAGTCCCCATCCCCCTTCTCTCCCCCCGGTACCTCAATCCCAGTCCCCATCCCCCTTCTCTCCCCCCGGTACCTCACTCCCAGTCCCCATCCCCCTTCTCTCCCCCCGGTACCTCACTCCCAGTCCCCATCCCCCTTCTCTCCCCCCGGTACCTCAATCCCAGTCCCCATCCCCCTTCTCTCCCCCCGGTACCTCACTCCCAGTCCCCATCCCCCTTCTCTCCCCCCGGTACCTCACTCCCAGTCCCCATTCCCCCTTCTCTCCCCCCGGTACCTCACTCCCAGTCCCCATTCCCCCTTCTCTCCCCCGGTACCTCAGAGCCGCTCCGTTCGCTCCTCTCTCCGGACAGCGCGGCACCCACACTCCCACCCGGGAGCACATTCCGCACAAACCCGGCCAGCTCTCTAACTTTATAAATCGCGGGCAAGTGCAAAGAGGCCAACCGCAAGGCTCCGAGTCTGGCTGACACCATCCTGCGACCGACTGATTTTTAATAAAATGTATTCAGACCCCCCCCTCACCTCACCTCCCATAAACGTTGAAACTGCTGCGCTAAAGATGAAACTACTAATTTCCAGGGGAACGGGAGGACGCAGGAAGTGAGCAGCCAGCAGGGGGAGCTCTGCCCTGACACTGTGCACATGGCAAAACCCTCAGCCCGCTCTGCACACACCTCCAGCATTGGCCTATCCAATGCAGCTGCACTGCAAGAGCACACAACATGTGTGAGTAATAGCAGGGATTTTGTTTCCATATTTCTCGTGGAAAATTGCAGATAGTCACCAAGAAATCCAATAGGGAGTTCAGAAGAAACTTCTTTACCCAAAGAATGGTGAGAATGTGGAACTCGCTACCACAGGGAGTGGTTGAAGCGAATAGTATAGATTAAGGGGAGGCTGGACAAGCATATGAGGGAGAAGGGAATAGAGGCTTACGCTGATAGATTTAGATGAGGAAAGAAGGGAGGAGGTTCGAGTGGAGCATGGACTGGTTGGGCCAAATGGCCTGTTTCTCTCTCTCTCACATGGCAGCTGTTGATCATCCTGCCATTGCCATTTACACTTCCTCTAGAGCCATCTTTTGTTTCTTAACTTGTCCCATTACCATCTCCATTTGCCTTGCACTATCATCCCTTTTGTCTCTTAATCTCTTTTGCCTTCCATCCTATCACAGACCTTCCCTTTTGCTCTTTCCTCCCCTCCCCCCGCACCTACACTTGCTTAAAAACCTGTTCCATCTCCAACTTTTTCCAGGTCTGACGAAGGGTCATCGACCTGAAACGTTAACTCTATTTCTCTCTCTACAGATGCTGCCTGACCTGCTGAGTATTTCCAGCATTTCCTGTTTATATTTCAGATTTCCAGCATCCGTAGTATTTTGCTATTGTATTTGTGGCCTGTTTCTGTGCCGTATATCCTATCTAATCCTATGTAGATATATGCTGGTTCTCCTGTTAAAGCTCATTGTTAAATTGTTTCTACAGTTGTCATAGATGCAGGGTCACACTTCTTCCTTCTCCTTCCTAGTTTATGCTGACGAAAGGGCATCGACCTGAAACGTTAACTCTGCTTCTATCTCCACAGATGTTGCCTGACCTGCTGAGTATTTCCAGCATTCTCAGTTTTTATTTCAGATTTCCAACATCCACAGTAATTTGCTTTTGTCTTCCTTCTCCTTCCTAGTTTATGCTGCCGCTCCTCTATCCCTCCTCCCCCTGACTGGCACGCCCCTCCCCATCCACCCAGGTGACATTCTTTTGACTCTCCCCATTCCACTGCTGCCCTTCCCTACCCTCCGCCACCTTTCCTCTTCCCCGCTACTATTTAACCCTGCTTGATGTAAAAATTGCTCTTTGTTTTGACTCCCCGTGTGTAACGCCATGTGAGATCCACTAACAGTTACATTCAGCCTGTGAGCTTGGTCCACCATTAAATTAGATCCTGGCTGATCTGTACCTCAATGTCATTTACCTGCCTTTACTCCATATCCTTTGATATCCTTCCCTGAGGAAAATTTATTGCTCAGTCTTGAAAATTTCAATTGACCCAGCATACACAGTCTTTTGGGAGAGCAAGTTCCATATTTCCACTACACATTGTGTAAATAGTGCTCCCTAATTTTACTCCTAAATGGCCTAGCTCTAATTTTAAGATTATGCCCTCGAATAGTGCCATGGGATCATTTACATCCACCTGAGAGGACCTTGGTTTAATGTCTCATTCAAAAGACAGCACCTCTGACAATGCAGCACTCCCTCAGTACTGCACTGAAGCATCAGCCTGGATTATGTGCTCAAGTCTCTGGAGTGGTACTTGAACCCACAATCTTCTGACTCAGAGGCCAGAGTGCGACCACTGAACCGAGGCTGATTGCTGTTGTGATGTTATTGCAGATCTGTCATTACTGTTTCACAAACTCTCCACTGGTACAAGATTGGCTCTGAAATGAAACATGCTGCCTTTCGAAAGGTGCATTATGGTCCGAAGTTCAACTCCCTCAATTACTGTCAATCTCAGAGCTTCGCAATAGGCAGCGGTTGTGGTAATTTAATCGACGTCTGATGTTCAAAAGCAAACCACAACACAAAATGTAGGCCTTCTTAGTGCTTGACGGAAACGAAGCAATTATCACAAAAAACATTCACTGTCAAGCATTGGCAGCTTTGTCCTGAATTATTCAGACTCCTTAAACCAGGGCCTTGCGGGGGCCCTGTGCAAAGGGTTTGGTTTGGGAGCCCTACATATTACTAGATGATGATACTAAATACCACCTGCTTATTCTGGTGTCAAATCTGCGCATGTACAATCATGGAAAGGTTACAATGTTTCCATCGAGTATAGAAGATTAAGGGGTGATCTATTTGAGGTGTTTAAGTTGATTAAAGGATTTGCTATGGTAGGTAGAGAGCAATTATTTCCTCTGGTGGGGGGAGGCCAGAACAAGGGGACATAACCTTAAAATTAGAACTAGGCCGTTCAGGGGTGATGTCAGGAAGCACTTTCACACTATGGGTAGTGGAAATTTGGAACTCTGCCCCCCAAAAAGCTGTTGAAGCTGGGGGTCAACTGAAAATTTCAAAACTCAGCTTGATAGATTTTAGTTGGGCAAGGGTTTCGAAACAAAAGAGGGTTGATCAAGTTGAGAAACAGGTCAGCCCATGATCTAATTGAATGGTGAGACAGACTCAAGGGGCTGAATGGCCTACTCCTGTTCCTATGTTCCTTCCTAATACGTAATATAAAAATAGTTGTCTAAATGATCAGGGATCAGTCATTCCCATTTCGTAACTGTCCTATTACTGGATCCACTCGGGATCTGTGACTGGCTCGGAGCCCCATCCAATTGCGCAGACTTAAAGCCGCCGCTAAACCCTGAGGGTACGTCTTCCATTCTGGGATGCTCAGCGGCAGTGGAGGGCACGAGGCAAACCCGAACGAGAGATGGCCAGTCCAGCGGAATCTGGCATGCAATGAGTTTCATTTCAATTTCCTGACTCTCATACCTATTCCTTGCAATTCTCTTCTTCGTATCTGCTCTAAGTCTCTCTTCCTTACTCGAAGCTCATCCCACGAGCTTTGTCCGTGCTCCCCACTCACCAAATTATGTAGACCCCATCGCACTACCCCTTACCCCACTCACTACAAACCCTTCCCCACTCACCACAACCCCTTCCCCACTCACCACCAAGCTCACCATTCCCTCCTCCGCATCATCAGTTTCACAAAAAGGGCCACTCCAGAGTCCAGGATACGGAAAGTGAAAATTTCAAAACTAAGATTGTTAGATTTTTGTTGGGCAAGGGTATTAAGGGTTACGGAACAAAGAGGGTTGATCGAGTTAAGAAACAGGTCAGCCATGATCTAATTGAATGGTGGAACAGGCTCGAGGGGCTGAATGGCCTTCTCATGTTCCTTCCTAATACATAATATAAAAATAGTTGAGTAAATGATCAGGGACCAGCCATTCCCATTTCATAACCATTCCATTACTGGATCTACTCAGGGTCCGTGATAGACTTGGATCCCCATCCAATTTCTCGGTGCTAAAGCCAAAGATGCCTAAATTTCCTGCACTAAACATTGAGGGTACATTTTCCGTTCTGGATGGCCAGTGGCAGTTGAGGGCACGAGGCAAACCGGAACCGGGAGATAGCCAGTCCGATGGGATCTGGCATGCGATTAGTTTCATTTCAATTTCCTGACCTACTCCCATTTCCCTCACCATTCTCCTCTTCATAACTGCTCTAAGTCTCTTCCTTACTGAAAGCTCATCACAATAACCTTGTCCATGCACCCCACACCACCACGCAACCTTTTGGTTCTGAGACCTTTCAACACTTCATCGAGTTCTCACCACACACTCACCACCACAATCCCTTCCCCACTCACCAGAACCCTTTCCCCTCTCAACACAGCCCCTTACCCACTCACCACAACCCCTTCTACACTCACCACTACCCTTTCCCACTCAAGACAAACCGCTTCCCCTCTCACCATAACTCATTCTCCACTCACCGGCAACCTCAGCCCCCACTCACCATCAATCTCTTCCCCACTCAGCACCACAACCTCTGGTGGCCAATCAGATTGCATCAGTGTCCCGATGGGAGGGTGAGGTTAAAATTTCACCCTCTTCCCGTAAAGATCACCTGCCATTAAGGAGGTGCGTTCCTTTAAATTTCAGCTGCAGCCAACTTTCTCGCATTCCGCATCGCACCAGCTACTGTCACAAACCCAAAACGATGTCAGGATCTTATGGTAATTATCGAAAAGAACTGACACAGCAGACTGTGGGCAATCAGCTTAATGCCCCTTTAGCCAGCTTTGCGCTAACAGCTCACCATTCCCTCCTCCACATCATCAATTTCACAAAAGTGGCCACTCCAGAGTCCAGGATGTGGGGAAATGCATCAACATTTACATAGAATTTACAGCACAGAAACAGGCCATTCAGCCCAGCAAGTCTATGTGGATGTTTTATGCTCCACATGATGACTTCAATCTAGAGTGACATCAGGCGGGGTGTGAAACCAGCATTGCAACAGATCCTGTCAGTATTCCGATGGGCGACTTAGATTTAAATTGCCCCATTGTATCTCAGTTCTGTGCTTAACCCCAGCCAGCCTCAAACATCTTGCAGTCCTTATATGGGCTCTCAACCTGGGGCTTGCATCACCCCTCCACATTATAACTGAGGAGGTTATGTCACATGACATCACAGTGAAAACCATGGCAACAGAGAGGGAGGTGGGTTTCACCAGTAGCTGAAGTGCAGATGCTGAAAAGCTCTCAACAAGTAAGGGGCAAGTTTGTTTAAAGCTCACCAAAGTCTTTAGAATCTGTGGAGATCAAAATTGTTTGTTAACGCAACTCAGTTTTGAAACTCATCACTTTGTAAATTGATCTGAATCTGTGGCGATCAAAAATTGATTTTTTACACAATTCAATTGTTGAATTCATCAAATTATAACCGAAGAGATAATTCTTCACAATATGCGGGAAAACTCAATGAGGAGACAAAGAGTGACTTCAGTCTGGTGAGTAAATGAGAGAAGGAATCCTTAGTTGAGAACTTCCCCAAATTTTAACTGGTTTAACAATGAGATTTCCCTTCAGTTTGAACAGGAATAGTCACAGCAAGTACAACAAGGAAAGGTTTATGGGACTGATGAGCCAGGAATGCCTCCCTGCTTCCTCGTTTCCCTGGGAACGCTTGCGGGCTGAGGTCCAGGCCCAGATCCGCCTTTTTGGGGAAGGCCCAGGTAATCCTGGAGTGATGTAAATGGGTCATTGGCCCAGTGTTAATCGTCTCCCCTCTTACTGCCTATCATTAGTGTCAGAGGGCATCTATAAGACATTGTTGAAAGTAACCAGAGAGGAGCTGCACAGGGCAACGGGTGCAGTAATTGAAGGTTCATATAAAATGAGCCCTACTTAAAGGAATATCCATTGGAATTCAGGGTAGAAGGCGGTAGGAAAGATGGAATTAGATTAAAAACTAGGAAAAAGAAGCATTTAAGAGAGGTGTGGCAGATCGATTTTGGAAGACACCAGCCCCTGGTGAGGCCTCGCATGTACCAGTGGAACTAAGCTCTGGCGTCAGGCATGCAGGGAGGTTGGGAGGCAGTGTGGGTGGAGAGACAAGTGGGGTTGGTAAGTGCGTGGCTTCTGTGCGTCGATAGGTGGGCGAGTAGGTGGGGCAGAAAACAACTCTGCACAGGCAGGCGGGCACTTGGAATGGGTGCGCAACAGGGTAGGAAGCACTTCTTCACACAAAGGGTAGTGGAAATCTGGAACACTCTCACCCAAAGAGCTATTGAGGCTGGGGGTCAATTGAAAATTTCAAAACTAAGATTGATAGATTTTTGTTGGGCAAGGGTATTAAAGGTTACGGAACAAAGAGGGTTGATTGAGTTGAGAAACAGGTCAGCCATGATGTAATTGAATTGTGGAACAGGCTCGAGGGCTGAATGGCCTACTCCTGTTCCGATGTTACATAGAAACATAGAATCTAGGAGCAGGAGTAGGCCATTCGGCCCGTCGAGCCTGCTCCACCATTCAATACGATCATGGCTGATCATTCAAATCCTTCCTAATACATAATATAAAAATAGTTGAGTAAATGATCAGGGATCAGCCATTCCCATTTCATAACTATCCTATTACTGGATCCACTCGGGGTCCGTGATTGGCTCGGAGCCCCATCCAATTGCTCGGTCCTAAAGCCGCTGTTCCCTAAATTTCCTGCACTAAAGCTTGAGGGTACATTTTCCGTTCTGGATGGCCAACAGCAGTGGAGGGCAAGAGGCAAACCAGAACTGGGAGATGGCCAGTCCGACGTGATCTGGCATGCAATGAGTTTCAGTTCAATTACCTGACCTACTACCTTTTCCATCGCCATTCTCTTCTTCATAACTGATCTAAGTCTCTCTCTTTTCATTACTCAAAGCTCAATATATTAGCCTTGCCCATGCACCCCACTCACCAAAGTCTGATGACCCCACTCCACCACAGAACCTTTTACTTCTGAGACTTTTCAACACTTCATCGAGTTTTCACCACCAACTCACCACAACAATCCCTTCCCCACTCAACACAACCATTTCCCCACTCACCCCAACACCTTCCCCGCTCACCCCAACCCTTTCCCCACTCTACAGAACCCCTTTCCCACTCACCCCAACCCTTTCCCCATTCTACAGAACCCCTTGCCAACTCACCACAACCCCTTCCCCACTCACCACAACCGCTTCCCCATTCACAATAACCCATTCCCCACTCACCGGCAACCTCAGCCCCCACTCACCATCAATCTCTTCCCCACTCAGCACCACAACCTCTGGTGGCCAATCAGATTGCATCAGTGTCCCGATGCAGTCCTTATATGGGCTCTCAACCTGGGGCTTGCATCACCCCTCCACATTATAACTGAGGAGGTTATGTCACATGACATCACAGTGAAAACCATGGCAACACAGAGGGAGGTGGGTTTCACCAGTAGCTGAAGTGCAGATGCTGAAAAGCTCTCAACAAGTAAGGGGCAAGTTTGTTTAAAGCTCACCAAAGTCTTTAGAATCTGTGGAGATCAAAATTGTCTGTTAACGCAACTCAGTTTTGAAACTCATCACTTTGTAAATTGATCTGAATCTGTGGCGATCAAAACTTTTTTTTACAGAATTCAATTGTTAAATTCATCAAATTATAACCGAAGAGATAATTCTTCACAATATGCGGGAAAACTCAATGAGGAGACAAAGAGTGACTTCAGGCTGGTGAGTAAATGAGAGAAGGAATCCTTAGTTGAGAACTTTCTCAAAATTTAACTGGTTTAACAATGAGATTTCCCTTCAGTTTGAACAGGAATAGTCACAGCAAGTAAAACAAGGTTTATGGGACTGATGAGCCAGGAGTTCCTCCCTGCTTCCTCGTTTCCCTGGGAACGCTTGCGAGCTGAGGTCCAGGCCCAGATCCGCCTTTTTGGGGAAGGCCCAGGTAATCCTGGAGTGATGTAAATGGGTCATTGGCCCAGTGTTAATCATCTCCCCTCTTACTTCCTATCATTAGTGTCAGAGGGCATCTATAAGACATTGTTGAAAGTAACCAGAGAGGAGCTGCACAGGGCAGCGGGTGCAGTAATTGAAGGTTCATATAAAATGAGCCCTACTTAAAGGAATATCCATTGGAATTCAGGGTAGAAGGCGGAAGGAAAGATGGAATTAGATTAAAAACTAGGAAAAAGAAGCATTTAAGAGAGGTGTGGCAGATCGATTTTGGAAGACACCAGCCCCTGGTGAGGCCTCGCATGTACCAGTGGAACTAAGCTCTGGCGTCAGGCATGCAGGGAGGTTGGGAGGCAGTGTGGGTGGAGAGACAAGTGGGGTTGGTAAGTGCGTGGCTTCTGTGCGTCGATAGGTGGGCGAGTAGGTGGGGCAGAAAACAACTCTGCACAGGCAGGCGGGCACTTGGAATGGGTGCGCAACAGGGTAGGAAGCACTTCTTCACACAAAGGGTAGTGGAAATCTGGAACACTCTCACCCAAAGAGCTATTGAGGCTGGAGGTCAATTGAAAATTTCAAAACTAAGATTGATAGATTTTTGTTGGGCAAGGGTATTAAAGGTTACGGAACAAAGAGGGTTGATTGAGTTGAGAAACAGGTCAGCCATGATGTAATTGAATTGTGGAACAGGCTCGAGGGCTGAATGGCCTACTCCTGTTCCGATGTTCCTTCCTAATACGTAATATAAAAATAGTTGAGTAAATGATCAGGGATCAGCCATTCCAATTTTGTAACTGTCCTATTACTGGATCTACTCGGGGTCCGTGATTGGCTCAGAGCCCCATCCAATTGCTCGGTCCTAAAGCCGACGCTGCCTAAATTATCTGTACTAAACCTTGAGGCTACATTTTCCGTTCTGGATGGCCAACGGCAGTCGAGGGCAAGAGGCAAACCAGAACCGGGAGATGGCCAGTCTGATGGGATCTGGAATGTGAGGAGTTTCATTTCAATTTCCTGACCTACTAACTTTTCCCTCGCCATTCTCTTCATAACTGATCTAAGTCTCTCTCTTCCTTACTGAAAGCTCAATATATTAGCCTTGCCCATGCACCCCACTCACCAAAGTCTGCTTACCCCACTCCACCACAGAACCTTTAAGTTCTGAGACTTTTCAACACTTCATCAAGTTTTCGCCACCAACTCACCACCACAATCACTTCCCCACTCAACACAACCATTTCCCCACTCACCCCAACACCTTCCCCGCTCACCCCAACCCTTTCCCCACTCTACAGAACCCCTTTCCCACTCACCCCAACCCTTTCCCCACTCTACAGAACCACTTTCCCACTCACCCCAACCCTTTCCCCACTCTACAGAACCCCTTTCCCACTCACCACAACCCATTCCCCACTCAAGCCACGCCTTCCCCACTCAACACCACCCCTTCCCGACTCAGCACAACCCCTTCCCCACTCACCACAACCGCTTCCCCTCTCACCATAACTCATTCCCCACTTACTGGCAACCTCAGCCCCCACTCACCATCAATCTCTTCCCCACTCAGCACCACAACCTCTGGTGGCCAATCAGATTGCATCAGTATCCCGATGGGAGGATGAGGTTAAAATTTCACCCTCTTCCCGTAAAGATCACCTGCCATTAAGGAGGTGCATCCCTTTAAATTTCAGCTGCAGCCAACTTTCTCACATTCCGCATTGCACCAGCTACTGTCACAAACCCAAAACGATGTCAGGATCTTATGGTAATTATCGAAAAGAACTGACACAGCAGACTGTGGGCAATCAGCTTAATGGCCCTTTAGCCAGCTTTGTGCTAACAGCTCACCATTCCCTCCTCCACATCATCAATTTCAGAAAAGGGGCCACTCCAGAGTCCAGGATGTGGGGAAATGCATCAACATTTACATAGAATTTACAGCACAGAAACAGGCCATTCAGCCCAGCAAGTCTATGTCGATGTTTTATGCTCCACATGAAACATAGAAACATAGAAGATAGGAGCAGGAGTAGGCCATTCGGCCCCTCGAGCCTGCTCCGCCATTCGATGAGATCATGGCTGATCATCCAAACTCAGTACCCTGTACCTGCCTTCTCCCCATATCCCTTGATACCTTTAGCTTTAAGAAATATATCTAAATCATTCTTGAATATATTTAATGACTTGGCCTCAACTACCTTCTGTGGTAGAGAATTCCACAGGTTCACCACTCTCTGGGTGAAGAAATTCTTCCTCATTTCTGTCCTAAATGGCTTACCCCTTATCCTTAGATTATGACCCCTGGTTCTGGACTCTCCGACCATCGGGAACATTCTTCCTGCATCTAGTTTATCCAGACCTGTCAGAATTTTATATGTTTCGATGAGATCCCCTCTCATTCTTCTATACTCCAGCGAGTATAAGCCCAATCGACCCAATCTCTCCTCATATGTCATTCCTGCCATCCCAGGTATCAGCCTTGTGAATCTTCGCTGAACTCCTTCCATGGCAACAACATCCTTCCTCAGATAAGGCGACCAAAACTGCACACACTACTCAAGGTGTGGTCTCACCAAGGCCCTGTACAACTGCAGCAGGACATCCCTGTTCCTATACTCAAACCCTTTCGCTATGAAGGCCAACATACCATTTGCCTTCTTCACCGCCTGCTGCACCTGCATGCTTACCTTCAGCGACTGGTGCACAAGGACACACAGGTCTCGTTGCACTTCCCCTTCTCCCAATCTATTGCCATTCAGATAATAGTCTGCCTTTCTGTTTTTGACACCAAAGTGGATAACCTCGCATTTATCCACGTTATATTGCATCTGCCACGCTTCTGCCCACTCACTCAACCTGTCCAAATCATCCTGGAGTTTCTCGGTATCCTCCTCGCAGCACACACTCCCACCCAGCTTTGTGTCGTCTGCAAACTTGGAGATATTACATTTAGTTCCTTTATCTAGATCATTAATGTATGATGACTTCAATCTAGAGTGACATCAGGCGGGGTGTGAAACCAGCATTGCAGCAGATCCTGATATATTCCGATGGGCGACTTAGATTTAAATTGCCCCATTGTATCTCAGTTCTGTGCTTACTCTTTTGATATAAACCAATAACGTAACTGTAACTCAATAAAACTTTAAAGGAAACTTAACAAATCAAATTAAAATTTGGTAGTCCGGGGTGACGAAGCACTCCAGCCCCCGCGGCGCCCACCGGTCGCGGAAAAACTCAAGCGTGCCGGCGGACACCGCGTGCTCCATCTCCAGGGCCACCCGGGCGCGAACATGGCCGCGGAAGAGAGGCAGGCAATCGGGCCGAACGACCTCCTCGACCGCCCGCTGCCTGGACCAATTAATGGCTTTCTTAGCCAGGCCCAGGAGCAGTCCCACGAGGAGGTCCTCCGACCTGCCCGCTCCCCTCCGCACCGGGTGACCGTAGATCAGGAGCGTGGGGCTGAAGTGCAACCAGAAATTGAGGAGCAGCCCCTTCAGGTAATGAAAGAGGGGCTGCAACCTCTCACACTCTACGTATATGTGAAATACGGACTCCTCCAGGCCGCAGAAATGGCAAGCGGCCTGGGAGTCCGTAAACCTACTTAATAACCTATTGCACGGGACTGCTCCGTGCAACACCCTCCAGACCAAGTCCCCAATAGAACAAGGGAAGACTCCCGCGCAGAGAGTCCTCCATTGGGGACCTTCGCCTCCGCCGGACGGCAAGATGGTACGCCAAGGCGTGTCCGGACGGCAGACGAAGATGGCAAAGTGGAGAGTGTGCAGGAGCAGCCCGTACAGGAAACGCCTCCGTGCGGGTTGAAAGGGCACGGAGGGCATTTCTCCGAGAAGGCTCAAGTGGTGAGGCGGCGGCTCCCGAGGGAGGATTCGGGGCCGGGCGCCGATAAGGAATTCCTTCCGAACGGGGGTCAGCTCGGACGGCATCAGTTCTGTGCTTAACCCCAGCCAGCCTCAAACATCTTGCAGTCCTTATATGGGCTCTCAACCTGGGGCTTGCATCACCCCTCCACATTATAACTGAGGAGGTTATGTCACATGACATCACAGTGAAAACCATGGCAACACAGAGGGAGGTGGGTTTCACCAGTAGCTGAAGTGCAGATGCTGAAAAGCTCTCAACAAGTAAGGGGCAAGTTTGTTTAAAGCTCACCAAAGTCTTTAGAATCTGTGGAGATCAAAATTGTTTGTTAACGCAACTCAGTTTTGAAACTCATCACTTTGTAAATTGATCTGAATCTGTGGCGATCAAACATTGATTTTTTACAGAATTCAATTGTTAAATTCATCAAATTATAACCGAAGAGATAATTCTTCACAATATGCGGGAAAACTCAATGAGGAGACAAAGAGTGACTTCAGGCTGGTGAGTAAATGAGAGAAGGAATCCTTAGTTGAGAACTTCCCCAAATTTTAACTGGTTTAACAATGAGATTTCCCTTCAGTTTGAACAGGAATAGTCACAGCAAGTACAACAAGGAAAGGTTTATGGGACTGATGAGCCAGGAGTTCCTCCCTGCTTCCTCGTTTCCCTGGGAACGCTTGCGGGCTGAGGTCCAGGCCCAAATCCGCCTTTTTGGGGAAGGCCCAGGTAATCCTGGAGTGATGTAAATGGGTCATTGGCCCAGTGTTAATCGTCTCCCCTCTTACTTCCTATCATTAGTGTCAGAGGGCATCTATAAGACATTGTTGAAAGTAACCAGAGAGGAGCTGCACAGGGCAGCGGGTGCAGTAATTGAAGATTCATATAAAATGAGCCCTACTTAAAGGAATATCCATTGGAATTCAGGGTAGAAGGCGGAAGGAAAGATGGAATTAGATTAAAAACTAGGAAAAAGAAGCATTTAAGAGAGGTGTGGCAGATCGATTTTGGAAGACACCAGCCCCTGGTGAGGCCTCGCATGTACCAGTGGAACGAAGCTCTGGCGTCAGGCATGCAGGGAGGTTGGGAGGCAGTGTGGGTGGAGAGACAAGTGGGGTTGGTAAGTGCGTGGCTTCTGTGCGTCGATAGGTGGGCGAGTAGGTGGGGCAGGAAACAACTCTGCACAGGCAGGCGGGCACTTGGAATGGGTGCGCAACAGGGTAGGAAGCACTTCTTCACACAAAGGGTAGTGGAAATCTGGAACACTCTCACCCAAAGAGCTATTGAGGGTGGGGGTCAATTGAAAATTTCAAAACTAAGATTGATAGATTTTTGTTGGGCAAGGGTATTAAAGGTTACGGACAAAGAGGGTTGATTGAGTTGAGAAACAGGTCAGCCATGATGTAATTGAATTGTGGAACAGGCTCGAGGGCTGAATGGCCTACTCCTGTTCCGATGTTCCTTCCTAATACGTAATATAAAAATAGTTGAGTAAATGATCAGGGATCAGCCATTCCCATTTCGTAACTGTCCTATTACTGGATCTACTCGGGGTCCGTGATTGGCTCAGAGCCCCATCCAATTGCTCGGTCCTAAAGCCGACGCTGCCTAAATTATCTGTACTAAACCTTGAGGCTACATTTTCCGTTCTGGATGGCCAACGGCAGTCGAGGGCAAGAGGCAAACCAGAACCGGGAGATGGCCAGTCTGATGGGATCTGGAATGCGATGAGTTTCATTTCAATTTCCTGACCTACTAACTTTTACCTCGCCATTCTCCTCTTCATAACTGATCTAAGTCTCTCTCTTTTCATTACTCAAAGCTCAATATATTAGCCTTGCCCATGCACCCTACTCACCAAAGTCTGATGACCCCACTCCACCACAGAACCTTTTAGTTCTGAGACTTTTCAACACTTCATTGAGTTTTCACCACCAACTCACCACCACAATCCCTTCCCCACTCAACACAACCATTTCCCCACTCACCCCAACACCTTCCCCGCTCACCCCAACCCTTTCCCCACTCTACAGAACCCCTTTCCCATTCACCCCAACCCTTTCCCCACTCTGCAGAACCCCTTTCCCACTCACCCCAACCCTTTCCCCACTCTACAGAAACCCTTCCCCACTCACCACAACCGCTTCCCCTCTCACCATAACTCATTCCCCACTCACCGGCAACCTCAGCCCCCACTCACGCAGACAGAAATAAATGGTAAAAGGGTGAGGAACAAAAAACAAAGGGCCAAACTAATTCATAAAAAATGTGAGCATAAAAAAAGCCTGAGGGTTTTATACCTTAATGCGAGAAGCATCAGGAACAAGGTAGATGAATTAGCTGTGGAAATAGAGGTTAATAATTATGATCTAATTGGGATTACGGAAACATGGTTGCAGGGTGAGCAGGGCTGGGAGCTTAACATACAGGGGTATTCAGTATTTAGGAAGGATCGACAAAAAAGAAAGGGAGGAGGGGTAGCATTGCTGGTAAAAGAGGGGATAAATGCAATTGAAAGGAAGGATATTAACTCAGTTAATACAGAATCTATATGGGTGGAGCTAAGAAATAGCGAGGGGCGAAAAACATTAATAGGAGTGGTATATAGGCCTCCAAATAGTAAAATAGAGGTTGGGGAGGGCATCACGAGGGAAATTAGAGAAGCGTGCAATAAGAGCACAGCTGTCATCATAGGTGACTTTAACTTACATATAGATTGGACTAGCCTAATCAGTAAAAATAATGAGGAGGAGGAATTCCTTGAGTGTTTAAGGGATGGTTATCTGGATCAATATGTCGAGGAACCAACTCGGGAACAGGCTATATTGGACTGGGTACTGTGCAATGAGAAGGGACTAATTAGTAATCTTGTTGTACGGGGACCCTTGGGTCAGAGCGATCATAACATGATCGATTTCTCACTCGAAATGGAGAGCGAAGAAATTGACTCAGAGACTAAGGTCCTGAATTTAAACAAGGGGAATTATGATGCCATTAGACGGGAACTGAGTAGGTCTGATTGGACAACGTTCCTGGGAGGACTGGAGGTAGATAAACAATGGCAAGCATTTAAAGATAGAATGACAAAATTGCAAAAATTGTTTATACCAATCTGGCATAAAAGGAAATCTAAAAAGGTGACTCAACCGTGGATAACAGGGGAAATTAGAGACAGCATAAAATCCAAAGATAGGGCGTATAAAATAGCCAAAAAAAGCGCCAGAGCGGAAGATTGGGAACAGTTTAAGATAGAGCAAAGGAGGACAAAGGGCTTAATCAAGAGGGGCAAAATAGCTTACGAAAGCAAGCTGGCGGAAAATATAAAAACTAACTCCAAAAGCTTTTATAAGTATATCAAGAGGAAAAGACTGGTGAAAACCAAAGTTGGTCCATTGCAGTCAGATACGGGGGAATATATAACGGGAAATAAGGAAATGGCAGACCAACTAAATGCATACTTTGGGTCAGTCTTTACGAAGGAAGACACAAAAAACCTCCATGGGATATCGGGAAAAATAGGGACATTGGCAAAGGAGGAACTGACGCAAATCAATATCTCTAAGGATATGGTGTTAAGGAAGCTAAAGGGATTGAAGGCGGACAAATCCCCAGGGCCTGATAACATGCATCCTAGGGTACTGAAGGAGGTGGCCCTAGAGATAGCGGATGCACTAAGTATGATTTTTCAGAATTCATTAGACTCGGGAACAGTGCCCATGGATTGGAGGGTAGCTAACGTTACCCCACTATTCAAAAGGGGGGTAGGGAAAAAGCAGGTAATTACAGACCTGTAAGCCTTACATCAGTTGTGGGCAAAATGCTGGAGTCCATCATTAAGGATGAAATAGCGGAGCACTTAGCAAATGGGGACAGGATAGGACAGAGTCAACATGGATTTACAAAGGGTAAATCGTGCTTGACTAATCTATTGGAATTTTTTGAGGGAGTAACTGGTAAAATAGATGGGGGAGAGCCAGTAGATGTGGTGTACCTGGACTTCCAAAAGGCCTTCGACAAGGTCCCACATAAAAGATTAGCATGGAAAATTGAAGCTCATGGGATAAAGGGGAAAGTATTGACGTGGATAGAGAACTGGCTGTCAGATAGAAAACAGAGAGTTGGAATAAACGGCTCATTTTCTGAATGGCAGGCAGTAACAAGTGGGGTACCACAGGGATCTGTCCTGGGTCCCCAGCTGTTCACAATTTACATTAATGACCTGGATCAGCGAGTCGGATGCAGCATTTCCAAATTTGCAGACGACACTAAACTAGGAGGGGGGGTGGGCTCAGAGGAGGAGACCAGGAAGCTCCAGAGCGATTTGGACAGACTGGGTGATTGGGCGGATAAATGGCAGATGCACTATAATGTGGACAAGTGCGAAGTTATCCACCTTGGGTGCAGGAACGGGAGGGCAAATTATTATTTAAATGGCAATAAATTGGGAGAGGGGGAAGTACAGAGAGACCTGGGTGTTCTTGTACACCAGTCACTGAAGGCGAGCATGCAGGTGCAACAGGCGGTCAAGAAGGCAAACGGTATGCTGGCCTTCATAGCAAAAGGGTTGGAATACAGGAACAGGGATACCTTGCTGCAGCTGTACAGGGCACTGGTGAGACCACACCTCGAGTACTGTGTACAGTTTTGGTCGCCTCATCTGAGGAAAGATGTTCTTGCCATGGAGGGGGTGCAGCGGCGATTCACCAGGCTGATACCAGGAATGGCGGGATTGACCTATGAGGAGAGACTATGTAGTTTAGGGATGTACACACTGGAGTTTAGAAGATTGAGAGGGGACCTCATAGAAGTGTATAAAATTCTGACAGGTCTAGACAGACTAGATGCAGAAGGAATGTTTCCCTTGGCGGGTGAGAACAGAACTAGAGGACATAATTTAAGGATAAGGGCTAAACCATTTAGGACAGAAATGAGGGGGAATTTCTTCACTCAGAGGGTGGTGAACCTGTGGAACTCATTGCCACAGAGGGCAGTGTACGCCAGCTCATTAAATATATTTAAGAGGGAATTAGATATATTTCTACAGGCAAAAGGGGTTAAGGGTTACGGAGAGAAGGCGGGGACGGGATACTGAATTGGAGGATCAGCCATGATCTCATTAAATGGCGGAGCAGGCTCGAAGGGCCGGATGGCCTACTCCTGCTCCTATCTTCTATGTATCTATGTATCTCTTCCCACTCAGCACCACAACCTCTGGTGGCCAATCAGATTGCATCAGTGTCCCGATGGGAGGGTGAGGTTAAAATTTCACCCTCTTCCCGTAAAGATCACTTGCCATTAAGGAGGTGCATCCCTTTAAATTTCAGCTGCAGCCAACTTTCTCGCATTCCGCATTGCACCAGCTACTGTCACAAACCCAAAACGATGTCAGGATCTTATGGTAATTATCGAAAAGAACTGACACAGCAGACTGTGGGCAATCAGCTTAATGGCCCTTTAGCCAGCTTTGCGCTAACAGCTCACCATTCCCTCCTCCACATCATCAATTTCACAAAAGGGGCCACTCCAGAGTCCAGGATGTGGGGAAATGCATCAACATTTACATAGAATTTACAGCACAGAAACAGGCCAGTCAGCCCAGCAAGTCTATGTCGATGTTTTATGCTCCACATGAAAATAGAAACATAGAAGATAGGAGCAGGAGTAGGCCATTCGGCCCCTCGAGCCTGCTCCGCCATTCGATGAGATCATGGCTGATCATCCAAACTCAGTACCCTGTACCTGCCTTCTCCCCATATCCCTTGACACCTTTAGCTTTAAGAAATATATCTAAATCATTCTTGAATATATTTAATGACTTGGCCTCAACTACCTTCTGTGGTAGAGAATTCCACAGGTTCACCACTTTTTGGGTGAAGAAATTCTTCCTCATTTCTGTCCTAAATGGCTTACCCCTTATCCTTAGATTATGACCCCTGGTTCTGGACTCTCCGACCATCGGGAACATTCTTCCTGCATCTAGTTTGTCCAGACCTGTCAGAATTTTATATGTTTCGATGAGATCCCCTCTCATTCTTCTATACTCCAGCGAGTATAAGCCCAATCGACCCAATCTTTCCTCATATGTCATTCCTGCCATCCCAGGTATCAGCCTTGTGAATCTTCACTGAACTCCTTCCATGGCAACAACATCCTTCCTCAGATAAGGCGACCAAAACTGCACACATTACTCAAGGTGTGGTCTCACCAAGACCCTGTACAACTGCAGCACGACATCCCTGTTCCTATACTCAAACCCTTTCGCTATGAAGGCCAACATACCATTTGCCTTCTTCACTGCCTGCTGCACCTGCATGCTTACCTTCAGCGACTGGTGCACAAGGACACACAGGTCTCGTTGCACTTCCCCTTCTCCCAATCTATTGCCATTCAGACAATAGTCTGCCTTTCTGTTTTTGACACCAAAGTGGATAACCTCGCATTTATCCACGTTATATTGCATCTGCCACGCTTCTGCCCACTCACCCAACCTGTCCAAATCATCCTGGAGTTTCTCGGTATCCTCCTCGCAGCACACACTCCCACCCAGCTTTGTGTCGTCTGCAAACTTGGAGATATTACATTTAGTTCCCTTATCTAGATCATTAATGTATGATGACTTCAATCTAGAGTGACATCAGGCGGGGTGTGAAACCAGCATTGCAGCAGATCCTGTCAGTATTCCGATGGGCGACTTAGATTTAAATTGCCCCATTGTATCTCAGTTCTGTGCTTAACCCCAGCCAGCCTCAAACATCTTGCAGTCCTTATATGGGCTCTCAACCTGGGGCTTGCATCACCCCTCTACATTCTAACTGAGGAGGTTATGTCACATGACATCACAGTAAAAACCATGGCAACACAGAGGGAGGTGGGTTTCACCAGTAGCTGAAGTGCAGATGCTGAAAAACTCTCAACAAGTAAGGGGCAAGTTTGTTTAAAGCTCACCAAAGTCTTTAGAATCTGTGGAGATCAAAATTGTTTGTTAATGCAACTCAGTTTTGAAACTCATCACTTTGTAAATTGATCTGAATCTGTGGCGATCAAACATTGATTTTTTTCAGAATTCAATTGTTAAATTCATCAAATTATAACCGAAGAGATAATTCTTCACAATATGCGGGAAAACTCAATGAGGAGACAAAGAGTGACTTCACACTGGTGAGTAAATGAGAGAAGGAATCCTTAGTTGAGAACTTCCCCAAAATGTAACTGGTTTAACAATGAGATTTCCCTTCAGTTTGAACAGGAATAGTCACAGCAAGTAAAACAAGGTTTATGGGACTGATGAGCCAGGAGTTCCTCCCTGCTTCCTCGTTTCCCTGGGAACGCTTGCGGGCTGAGGTCCAGGCCCAGATCCGCCTTTTTGGGGAAGGCCCAGGTAATCCTGGAGTGATGTAAATGGGTCATTGGCCCAGTGTTAATCGTCTCCCCTCTTACTTCCTATCATTAGTGTCAGAGGGCATCTATAAGACATTGTTGAAAGTAACCAGAGAGGAGCTGCACAGGGCAGCGGGTGCAGTAATTGAAGGTTCATATAAAATGAGCCCTACTTAAAGGAATATCCATTGGAATTCAGGGTAGAAGGCGGAAGGAAAGATGGAATTAGATTAAAAACTAGGAAAAAGAAGCATTTAAGAGAGGTGTGGCAGATCGATTTTGGAAGACACCAGCCCCTGGTGAGGCCTCGCATGTACCAGTGGAACTAAGCTCTGGTGTCGGGCATGCAGAGAGATTGGGAGGCAGTGTGGGTGGAGAGACAAGTGGGGTTGGTAAGTGCGTGGCTTCTGTGCGTCAGTAGGTGGGGCGGAAAACAACACTGCACAGGCAGGGCGGGCACTTGGGATGGGTGCTCAACAGGGTAGGAAGCACTTCTTCACACAAAGGGTAGTGGAAATCTGGAACACTCTCACCCAAAGAGCTATTGAGGCTGGGGGTCAATTGAAAATTTCAAAACTAAGATTGATAGATTTTTGTTGGGCAAGGGTATTAAAGGTTACGGAACAAAGAGGGTTGATTGAGTTGAGAAACAGGTCAGCAATGATGTAATTGAATTGTGGAACAGGCTCGAGGGCTGAATGGCCTACTCCTGTTCCGATGTTCCTTCCAAATACGTAATATAAAAATAGTTGAGTAAATGATCAGGGATCAGCCATTCCAATTTTGTAACTGTCCTATTACTGGATCTACTCGGGGTCCGTGATTGGCTCAGAGCCCCATCCAATTGCTCGGTCCTAAAGCCGACGCTGCCTAAATTATCTGTACTAAACCTTGAGGCTACATTTTCCATTCTGGATGGCCAACGGCAGTCGAGGGCAAGAGGCAAACCAGAACCGGGAGATGGCCAGTCTGATGGGATCTGGAATGTGAGGAGTTTCATTTCAATTTCCTGACCTACTAACTTTTCCCTCGCCATTCTCTTCATAACTGATCTAAGTCTCTCTCTTCCTTACTGAAAGCTCAATATATTAGCCTTGCCCATGCACCCTACTCACCAAAGTCTGATGACCCCACTCCACCACAGAACCTTTTAGTTCTGAGACTTTTCAACACTTCATCAAGTTTTCGCCACCAACTCACCACCACAATCACTTCCCCACTCAACACAACCATTTCCCCACTCACCCCAACACCTTCCCCGCTCACCCCAACCCTTTCCCCACTCTACAGAACCCCTTTCCCACTCACCCCAACCCTTTCCCCACTCTACAGAACCCCTTTCCCACTCACCGCAACCCTTTCCCCACTCTACAGAACCCCTTTCCCACTCACCACAACCCCTTTCCCACTCACCACAACCGCTTCCCCTCTCACCATAACTCATTCCCCGCTCACCGGCAACCTCAGCCCCCACTCACCATCAATCTCTTCCCCACTCAGCACCACAACCTCTGGTGGCCAATCAGATTGCATCAGAGTCCCGATGGGGACCTTCGCCTCCGCCGGACGGCAAGATGGTACGCCAAGGCGTGTCCGGACGGCAGACGAAGATGGCAAAGTGGAGAGTGTGCAGGAGCAGCCCGTACAGGAAACGCCTCCGTGCGGGTTGAAAGGGCACGGAGGGCATTTCTCCGAGAAGGCTCAAGTGGTGAGGCGGCGGCTCCCGAGCGAGGATTTGGGGCCGGGCGCCGATAAGGAATTCCTTCCGAACGGGGGTCAGCTCGGACGGGATCAGTTCTGTGCTTAACCCCAGCCAGCCTCAAACATCTTGCAGTCCTTATATGGGCTCTCAACCTGGGGCTTGCATCACCCCTCCACATTCTAACTGAGGAGGTTATGTCACATGACATCACAGTGAAAACCATGGCAACACAGAGGGAGGTGGGTTTCACCAGTAGCTGAAGTGCAGATGCTGAAAAGCTCTCAACAAGTAAGGGGCAAGTTTGTTTAAAGCTCACCAAAGTCTTTAGAATCTGTGGAGATCAAAATTGTTTGTTAACGCAACTCAGTTTTGAAACTCATCACTTTGTAAATTGATCTGAATCTGTGGCGATCAAAAACTTTTTTTTACAGAATTCAATTGTTAAATTCATCAAATTATAACCGGAGAGATAATTCTTCACAATATGCGGGAAAACTCCATGAGGAGACAAAGAGTGACTTCAGGCTGGTGAGTAAATGAGAGAAGGAATCCTTAGTTGAGAACTTTCCCAAAATGTAACTGGTTTAACAATGAGATTTCCCTTCAGTTTAAACAGGAATAGTTACAGCAAGTAAAACAAGGTTTATGGGACTGATGAGCCAGGAGTTCCTCCCTGCTTCCTCGTTTCCCTGGGAACGCTTGCGGGCTGAGGTCCAGGCCCAGATCCGCCTTTTTGGGGAAGGCCCAGGTAATCCTGGAGTGATGTAAATGGGTCATTGGCCCAGTGTTAATCGTCTCCCCTCTTACTTCCTATCATTAGTGTCAGAGGGCATCTATAAGACATTGTTGAAAGTAACCAGAGAGGAGCTGCACAGGGCAGCGGGTGCAGTAATTGAAGGTTCATATAAAATGAGCCCTACTTAAAGGAATATCCATTTGAATTCAGGGTAGAAGGCGGAAGGAAAGATGGAATTAGATTAAAAACTAGGAAAAAGAAGCATTTAAGAGAGGTGTGGCAGATCGATTTTGGAAGACACCAGCCCCTGGTGAGGCCTCGCATGTACCAGTGGAACTAAGCTCTGGTGTCGGGCATGCAGAGAGATTGGGAGGCAGTGTGGGTGGAGAGACAAGTGGGGTTGGTAAGTGCGTGGCTTCTGTGCGTCGATAGGTGGGCGAGTAGGTGGGGCAGAAAACAACACTGCACAGGCAGGCGGGCACTTGGAATGGGTGCGCAACAGGGTAGGAAGCACTTCTTCACACAAAGGGTAGTGGAAATCTGGAACACTCTCACCCAAAGAGCTATTGAGGCTGGGGGTCAATTGAAAATTTCAAAACTAAGATTGATAGATTTTTGTTGGGCAAGGGTATTAAAGGTTACGGAACAAAGAGGATTGATTGAGTTGAGAAACAGGTCAGCCATGATGTAACTGAATTGTGGAACAGGCTCGAGGGGCTGAATGGCCTACTCCTGTTCCGATGTTCCTTCCTAATACGTAATATAAAAATAGTTGAGTAAATGATCAGGGATCAGCCATTCCCATTTCGTAACTGTCCTATTACTGGATCTACTCGGGGTCCGTGATTGGCTCAGAGCCCCATCCAATTGCTCGGTCCTAAAGCCGACGCTGCCTAAATTATCTGTACTAAACCTTGAGGCTACATTTTCCGTTCTGGATGGCCAACGGCAGTCGAGGGCAAGAGGCAAACCAGAACAGGGAGATGGCCAGTCTGATGGGATCTGGAATGTGAGGAGTTTCATTTCAATTTCCTGACCTACTAACTTTTCCCTCGCCATTCTCTTCTTCATAACTGATCTAAGTCTCTCTCTTCCTTACTGAAAGCTCAATATATTGGCCTTGCCCATGCACCCCACTCACAAAAGTCTGAAGACCCCACTCCACCACAGAACCTTTTAGTTCTGAGACTTTTCAACACTTCATCAAGTTTTCGCCACCAACTCACCACCACAATCCCTTCCCCACTCAACACAACCATTTCCCCACTCACCCCAACACCTTCCCCGCTCACCCCAACCCTTTCCCCACTCTACAGAACCCCTTTCCCACTCACCACAACGCCTTCCCCACTCAACACCACCCCTTCCCGCCTCAGCACAACCCCTTCCCCACTCACCACAACCGCTTCCCCATTCACAATAACCCATTCCCCACTCACCGGCAACCTCAGCCCCCACTCACCATCAATCTCTTCCCCACTCAGCACCACAACCTCTGGTGACCAATCACATTGCATCAGTGTCCCGATGGGAGGATGAGGTTAAAATTTCACCCTCTTCCCGTAAAGATCACCTGCCATTAAGGAGGTGCATCCCTTTAAATTTCAGCTGCAGCCAACTTTCTCGCAATCCGCATTGCACCAGCTACTGTCACAAACCCAAAACGATGTCAGGATCTTGTAGTAATTATCGAAAAGAACTGACACAGCAGACTGAGGGCAATCAGCTTAATGCCCCTTTAGCCAGCTTTGCGCTAACAGCTCACCATTCCCTCCTCCACATCATCAATTTCACAAAAGTGGCCACTCCAGAGTCCAGGATGTGGGGAAATGCATCAACATTTACATAGAATTTACAGCACAGAAACAGGCCATTCAGCCCAGCAAGTCTATGTGGATGTTTTATGCTCCACATGATGACTTCAATCTAGAGTGACATCAGGCGGGGTGTGAATCCAGCATTGCAGCAGATCCCGTCAGTATTCCGATGGGCGACCTTGATTTAAATTGCCCCATTGTATCTCAGTTCTGTGCTTAACCCCAGCCAGCCTCAAACATCTTGCAGTCCTTATATGGGCTCTCAACCTGGGGCTTGCATCACCCCTCCACATTATAACTGAGGAGGTTATGTCACATGACATCACAGTGAAAACCATGGCAACACAGAGGGAGGTGGGTTTCACCAGTAGCTGAAGTGCAGATGCTGAAAAGCTTTCAACAAGTAAGGGGCAAGTTTGTTTAAAGCTCACCAAAGTCTTTAGAATCTGTGGCGATCAAAATTGTTTGTTAACGCAACTCAGTTTTGAAACTCATCACTTTGTAAATTGATCTGAATCTGTGGCGATCAAAAACTTTTTTTTACAGAATTCAATTGTTAAATTCATCAAATTATAACCGGAGAGATAATTCTTCACAATATGCGGGAAAACTCAATGAGGAGACAAAGAGTGACTTCAGGCTGGTGAGTAAATGAGAGAAGGAATCCTTAGTTGAGAACTTTCCCAAAATTTAACTGGTTTAACAATGAGATTTCCCTTCAGTTTGAACAGGAATAGTCACAGCAAGTAAAACAAGGAAAGGTTTATGGGACTGATGAGCCAGGAATGCCTCCCTGCTTCCTCGTTTCCCTGGGAACGCTTGCGGGCTGAGGTCCAGGCCCAGATCCGCCTTTTTGGGGAAGGCCCAGGTAATCCTGGAGTGATGTAAATGGGTCATTGGCCCAGTGTTAATTGTCTCCCCTCTTACTTCCTATCATTAGTGTCAGAGGGCATCTATAAGACATTGTTGAAAGTAACCAGAGAGGAGCTGCACAGGGCAGCGGGTGCAGTAATTGAAGGTTCATATAAAATGAGCCCTACTTAAAGGAATATCCATTGGAATTCAGGGTAGAAGGCGGAAGGAAAGATGGAATTAGATTAAAAACTAGGAAAAAGAAGCATTTAAGAGAGGTGTGGCAGATCGATTTTGGAAGACACCAGCCCCTGGTGAGGCCTCACATGTACCAGTGGAACTAAGCTCTGGTGTTGGGCATGCAGGGAGGTTGGGAGGCAGTGTGGGTGGAGAGACAAGTGGGGTTGGTAAGTGCGTGGCTTCTGTGCGTCGATAGGTGGGCGAGTAGGTGGGGCAGAAAACAACTCTGCACAGGCAGGGCGGGCACTTGGGATGGGTGCGCAACAGGGTAGGAAGCACTTCTTCACACAAAGGGTAGTGGAAATCTGGAACACTCTCACCCAAAGAGCTATTGAGGCTGGGGGTCAATTGAAATTTTCAAAACTAAGATTGATAGATTTTTGTTGGGCAAGGGTATTAAAGGTTACGGAACAAAGAGGGTTGATTGAGTTGAGAAACAGGTCAGCCACGATGTAATTGAATTGTGGAGCAGGCTCGAGGGCTGAATGGCCTACTCCTGTTCCGATGTTCCTTCCTAATACGTAATATAAAAATAGTTGAGTAAATTATATGGGATCAGCCATTCCAATTTTGTAACTGTCCTATTACTGGATCTACTCGGGGTCGGTGATTGGCTCAGAGCCCCATCCAATTGCTCGGTCCTAAAGCCGACGCTGCCTAAATTATCTGTACTAAACCTTGAGGCTACATTTTCCATTCTGGATGGCCAACGGCAGTCGAGGGCAAGAGGCAAACCAGAACCGGGAGATGGCCAGTCTGATGGGATCTGGAATGTGAGGAGTTTCATTTCAATTTCCTGACCTATTAACTTTTCCCTCGCCATTCTCCTCTTCATAACTGATCTAAGTCTCTCTCTTCCTTACTGAAAGCTCAATATATTAGCCTTGCCCATGCACCCCACTCACCAAAGTATGATGACCCCACTCCACCACAGAACCTTTTAGTTCTGAGACTTTTCATCATTTCATCGAGTTTTCACCACCAACTCACCACCACAATCCCTTCCCCACTCAACACAACCATTTCCCCACTCACCCCAACACCTTCCCCGCTCACCCCAACCCTTTCCCCACTCTACAGAACCCCTTGCCCACTCAAGCCACGCCTTCCCGACTCAACACCACCCCTTCCCGCCTCAGCACAACCCCTTCCCCACTCACCACAACCGCTTCCCCATTCACAATAACCCATTCCCCACTCACCGGCAACCTCAGCCCCCACTCACCATCAATCTCTTCCCCACTCAGCACCACAACCTCTGGTGGCAAATCAGATTGCATCAGTGTCCCGATGGGAGGATGAGGTTAAAATTTCACCCTCTTCCCGTAAAGATCACCTGCCATTAAGGAGGTGCATCCCTTTAAATTTCAGCTGCAGCCAACTTTCTCGCATTCCGCATTGCACCAGCTACTGTCACAAACCCAAAACGATGTCAGGATCTTATGGTAATTATCGAAAAGAACTGACACAGCAGACTGTGGGCAATCAGCTTAATGGCCCTTTAGCCAGCTTTGCGCTAACAGCTCACCATTCCCTCCTCCACATCATCAATTTCACAAAAGCGGCCACTCCAGAGTCCAGGATGTGGGGAAATGCATCAACATTTACATAGAATTTACAGCACAGAAACAGGCCATTCAGCCCGTCAAGTCTATGTCGATGTTTTATGCTCCACATGATGACTTCAATCTAGAGTGACATCAGGCGGGGTGTGAAACCAGCGTTGCAGTAGATTCCGTCAGTATTCCGACGGGCGGCTTAGATTTAAATTGCCCCATTGTATCTCAGTTCTGTGCTTAACCCCAGCCAGCCTCAAACATCTTGCAGTCCTTATATGGGCTCTCAGCTGAGGGCTTGCATCACCCCTCCACATTATAACTGAGGAGGTTATGTCACATGACATCACAGTAAAAACCATGGCAACACAGAGGGAGGTGGGTTTCACCAGTAGCTGAAGTGCAGATGCTGAAAAGCTCTCAACAAGTAAGGGGCAAGTTTGTTTAAAGCTCACCAAAGTCTTCAGAATCTGTGGAGATCAAAATTGTTTGTTAACGCAACTCAGTTTTGAAACTCATCACTTTGTAAATTGATCTGAATCTGTGGCGATCAAAAACTTTTTTTTACAGAATTCAATTGTTAAATTCATCAAATTATAACCGAAGAGATAATTCTTCACAATGAGGAGACAAAGAGTGACTTCAGGCTGGTGAGTAAATGAGAGAAGGAATCCTTAGTTGAGAACTTTCCCAAAATGTAACTGGTTTAACAATGAGATTTCCCTTCAGTCTGAACAGGAATAGTCACAGCAAGTACAACAAGGAAAGATTTATGGGACTGATGAGCCAGGAATGCCTCCCTGCTGCCTCGTTTCCCTGGGAACGCTTGCAGGCCGAGGTCCAGGCCCAGATCCGCCTTTTTGGGGAAGGCCCAGGTAATCCTGGAGTGATGTAAATGGGTCATTGGCCCAGTGTTAATCGTCTCCCCTCTTACTGCCTATAATTAGTGTCAGAGGGCATCTATAAGACATTGTTGAAAGTAACCAGAGAGGAGCTGCACAGGGCAGCGGGTGCAGTAATTGAAGGTTCATATAAAATGAGCCCTACTTAAAGGAATATCCATTGGAATTCAGGGTAGAAGGCGGAAGGAAAGATGGAATTAGATTAAAAACTAGGAAAAAGAAGCATTTAAGAGAGGTGTGGCAGATCGATTTTGGAAGACACCAGCCCCTGGTGAGGCCTCGCATGTACCAGTGGAACTAAGCTCTGGTGTCGGGCATGCAGCGAGATTGGGAGGCAGTGTGGGTGGAGAGACAAGTGGGGTTGGTAAGTGCGTGGCTTCTGTGCGTCGATAGGTGGGCGAGTAGGTGGGGCAGAAAACAACACTGCACAGGCAGGCGGGCACTTGGAATGGGTGCGCAACAGGGTAGGAAGCACTTCTTCACACAAAGGGTAGTGGAAATCTGGAACACTCTCACCCAAAGAGCTATTGAGGCTGGGGGTCAATTGAAAATTTCAAAACTAAGATTGATAGATTTTTGTTGGGCAAGGGTATTAAAGGTTACGGAACAAAGAGGATTGATTGAGTTGAGAAACAGGTCAGCCATGATGTAACTGAATTGTGGAACAGGCTCGAGGGGCTGAATGGCCTACTCCTGTTCCGATGTTCCTTCCTAATACGTAATATAAAAATAGTTGAGTAAATGATCAGGGATCAGCCATTCCCATTTCGTAACTGTCCTATTACTGGATCTACTCGGGGTCCGTGATTGGCTCAGAGCCCCATCCAATTGCTCGGTCCTAAAGCCGACGCTGCCTAAATTATCTGTACTAAACCTTGAGGCTACATTTTCCGTTCTGGATGGCCAACGGCAGTCGAGGGCAAGAGGCAAACCAGAACCGGGAGATGGCCAGTCTGATGGGATCTGGAATGTGAGGAGTTTCATTTCAATTTCCTGACCTACTAACTTTTCCCTCGCCATTCTCTTCTTCATAACTGATCTAAGTCTCTCTCTTCCTTACTGAAAGCTCAATATATTGGCCTTGCCCATGCACCCCACTCACAAAAGTCTGAAGACCCCACTCCACCACAGAACCTTTTAGTTCTGAGACTTTTCAACACTTCATCAAGTTTTCGCCACCAACTCACCACCACAATCCCTTCCCCACTCAACACAACCATTTCCCCACTCACCCCAACACCTTCCCCGCTCACCCCAACCCTTTCCCCACTCTACAGAACCCCTTTCCCACTCACCACAACGCCTTCCCCACTCAACACCACCCCTTCCCGCCTCAGCACAACCCCTTCCCCACTCACCACAACCGCTTCCCCATTCACAATAACCCATTCCCCACTCACCGGCAACCTCAGCCCCCACTCACCATCAATCTCTTCCCCACTCAGCACCACAACCTCTGGTGACCAATCAGATTGCATCAGTGTCCCGATGGGAGGATGAGGTTAAAATTTCACCCTCTTCCCGTAAAGATCACCTGCCATTAAGGAGGTGCATCCCTTTAAATTTCAGCTGCAGCCAACTTTCTCGCAATCCGCATCGCACCAGCTACTGTCACAAACCCAAAACGATGTCAGGATCTTGTAGGTAATTATCGAAAAGAACTGACACAGCAGACTGAGGGCAATCAGCTTAATGCCCCTTTAGCCAGCTTTGCGCTAACAGCTCACCATTCCCTCCTCCACATCATCAATTTCACAAAAGTGGCCACTCCAGAGTCCAGGATGTGGGGAAATGCATCAACATTTACAGAGAATTTACAGCACAGAAACAGGCCATTCAGCCCAGCAAGTCTATGTCGATGTTTTATGCTCCACATGATGACTTCAATCTAGAGTGACATCAGGCGGGGTGTGAATCCAGCATTGCAGCAGATCCCTGTCAGTATTCCGATGGGCGACCTTGATTTAAATTGCCCCATTGTATCTCAGTTCTGTGCTTAACCCAGCCAGCCTCAAACATCTTGCAGTCCTTATATGGGCTCTCAACCTGGGGCTTGCATCACCCCTCCACATTATAACTGAGGAGGTTATGTCACATGACATCACAGTGAAAACCATGGCAACACAGAGGGAGGTGGGTTTCACCAGTAGCTGAAGTGCAGATGCTGAAAAGCTCTCAACAAGTAAGGGGCAAGTTTGTTTAAAGCTCACCAAAGTCTTTAGAATCTGTGGAGATCAAAATTGTTTGTTAACGCAACTCAGTTTTGAAACTCATCACTTTGTAAATTGATCTGAATCTGTGGCGATCAAAAACTTTTTTTTACAGAATTCAATTGTTAAATTCATCAAATTATAACCGAGAGATAATTCTTCACAATATGCGGGAAAACTCAATGAGGAGACAAAGAGTGACTTCAGGCTGGTGAGTAAATGAGAGAAGGAATCCTTAGTTGAGAACTTTCCCAAAATTTAACTGGTTTAACAATGAGATTTCCCTTCAGTTTGAACAGGAATAGTCACAGCAAGTAAAACAAGGAAGGTTTATGGGACTGATGAGCCAGGAATGCCTCCCTGCTTCCTCGTTTCCCTGGGAACGCTTGCGGGCTGAGGTCCAGGCCCAGATCCGCCTTTTTGGGGAAGGCCCAGGTAATCCTGGAGTGATGTAAATGGGTCATTGGCCCAGTGTTAATTGTCTCCCCTCTTACTTCCTATCATTAGTGTCAGAGGGCATCTATAAGACATTGTTGAAAGTAACCAGAGAGGAGCTGCACAGGGCAGCGGTGCAGTAATTGAAGGTTCATATAAAATGAGCCCTACTTAAAGGAATATCCATTGGAATTCAGGGTAGAAGGCGGAAGGAAAGATGGAATTAGATTAAAAACTAGGAAAAAGAAGCATTTAAGAGAGGTGTGGCAGATCGATTTTGGAAGACACCAGCCCCTGGTGAGGCCTCGCATGTGCCAGTGGAACTAAGCTCTGGTGTCGGCATGCAGAGAGATTGGGAGGCAGTGTGGGTGGAGAGACAAGTGGGGTTGGTAAGTGCGTGGCTTCTGTGCGTCGATAGGTGGGCGAGTAGGTGGGGCAGAAAACAACTCTGCACAGGCAGGCGGGCACTTGGGATGGGTGCGCAACAGGGTAGGAAGCACTTCTTCACACAAAGGGTAGTGGAAATCTGGAACACTCTCACCCAAAGAGCTATTGAGGCTGGGGGTCAATTGAAAATTTCAAAACTAAGATTGATAGATTTTTGTTGGGCAAGGGTATTAAAGGTTACGGAACAAAGAGGGTTGATTGAGTTGAGAAATAGGTCAGCCATGATGTAATTGAATTGTGGAACAGGCTCGAGGGCTGAATGGCCTACTCCTGTTCCGATGTTCCTTCCTAATACGTAATATAAAAATAGTTGAGTAAATGATCAGGGATCAGCCATTCCAATTTCGTAACTGTCCTATTATTGGATCTACTCGGGGTCGGTGATTGGCTCAGAGCCCCATCCAATTGCTCGGTCCTAAAGCCGACGCTGCCTAAATTATCTGTACTAAACCTTGAGGCTACATTTTCCATTCTGGATGGCCAACGGCAGTCGAGGGCAAGAGGCAAACCAGAACCGGGAGATGGCCAGTCTGATGGGATCTGGAATGTGAGGAGTTTCATTTCAATTTCCTGACCTATTAACTTTTCCCTCGCCATTCTCCTCTTCATAACTGATCTAAGTCTCTCTCTTCCTTACTGAAAGCTCAATATATTAGCCTTGCCCATGCACCCCACTCACCAAAGTATGATGACCCCACTCCACCACAGAACCTTTTAGTTCTGAGACTTTTCATCATTTCATCGAGTTTTCACCACCAACTCACCACCACAATCCCTTCCCCACTCAACACAACCATTTCCCCACTCACCCCAACACCTTCCCCGCTCACCCCAACCCTTTCCCCACTCTACAGAACCCCTTGCCCACTCAAGCCACGCCTTCCCCGACTCAACACCACCCCTTCCCGCCTCAGCACAACCCCTTCCCCACTCACCACAACCGCTTCCCCATTCACAATAACCCATTCCCCACTCACCGGCAACCTCAGCCCCCACTCACCATCAATCTCTTCCCCACTCAGCACCACAACCTCTGGTGGCAAATCAGATTGCATCAGTGTCCCGATGGGAGGATGAGGTTAAAATTTCACCCTCTTCCCGTAAAGATCACCTGCCATTAAGGAGGTGCATCCCTTTAAATTTCAGCTGCAGCCAACTTTCTCGCATTCCGCATTGCACCAGCTACTGTCACAAACCCAAAACGATGTCAGGATCTTATGGTAATTATCGAAAAGAACTGACACAGCAGACTGTGGGCAATCAGCTTAATGGCCCTTTAGCCAGCTTTGCGCTAACAGCTCACCATTCCCTCCTCCACATCATCAATTTCACAAAAGCGGGCCACTCCAGAGTCCAGGATGTGGGGAAATGCATCAACATTTACATAGAATTTACAGCACAGAAACAGGCCATTCAGCCCGTCAAGTCTATGTCGATGTTTTATGCTCCACATGATGACTTCAATCTAGAGTGACATCAGGCGGGGTGTGAAACCAGCGTTGCAGTAGATTCCGTCAGTATTCCGACGGGCGGCTTAGATTTAAATTGCCCCATTGTATCTCAGTTCTGTGCTTAACCCCAGCCAGCCTCAAACATCTTGCAGTCCTTATATGGGCTCTCAGCTGAGGGCTTGAATCACCCCTCCACATTATAACTGAGGAGGTTATGTCACATGACATCACAGTAAAAACCATGGCAACACAGAGGGAGGTGGGTTTCACCAGTAGCTGAAGTGCAGATGCTGAAAAGCTCTCAACAAGTAAGGGGCAAGTTTGTTTAAAGCTCACCAAAGTCTTCAGAATCTGTGGAGATCAAAATTGTTTGTTAACGCAACTCAGTTTTGAAACTCATCACTTTGTAAATTGATCTGAATCTGTGGCGATCAAAAACTTTTTTTTACAGAATTCAATTGTTAAATTCATCAAATTATAACCGAAGAGATAATTCTTCACAATGAGGAGACAAAGAGTGACTTCAGGCTGGTGAGTAAATGAGAGAAGGAATGCTTAGTTGAGAACTTCCCAAATTTTAACTGGTTTAACAATGAGATTTCCCTTCAGTCTTGAACAGGAATAGTCACAGCAAGTAAAACAAGGAGTTTATGGGACTGATGAGCCAGGAGTTCCTCCCTGCTGCCTCGTTTCCCTGGGAACGCTTGCAGGCCTGAGGTCCAGGCCCAGATCCGCCCTTTTGGGGAAGGCCCAGGTAATCCTGGAGTGATGTAAATGGGTCATTGGCCCAGTGTTAATCGTCTCCCCTCTTACTTCCTATCATTAGTGTCAGAGGGCATCTATAAGACATTGTTGAAAGTAACCAGAGAGGAGCTGCACAGGGCAGCAGGTGCAGTAATTGAAGGTTCATATAAAATGAGCCCTACTTAAAGGAATATCCATTGGAATTCAGGGTAGAAGGCGGAAGGAAAGATGGAATTAGATTAAAAACTAGGAAAAAGAAGCATTTAAGAGAGGTGTGGCAGATCGATTTTGGAAGACACCAGCCCCTGGTGAGGCCTCGCATGTGCCAGTGGAACTAAGCTCTGGTGTCGGCATGCAGAGAGATTGGGAGGCAGTGTGGGTGGAGAGACAAGTGGGGTTGGTAAGTGCGTGGCTTCTGTGCGTCGATAGGTGGGCGAGTAGGTGGGGCAGAAAACAACTCTGCACAGGCAGGGCGGGCACTTGGGATGGGTGCGCAACAGGGTAGGAAGCACTTCTTCACACAAAGGGTAGTGGAAATCTGGAACACTCTCACCCAAAGAGCTATTGAGGCTGGGGGTCAATTGAAAATTTCAAAACTAAGATTGATAGATTTTTGTTGGGCAAGGGTATTAAAGGTTACGGAACAAAGAGGGATTGATTGAGTTGAGAAACAGGTCAGCCATGATGTAACTGAATTGTGGAACAGGCTCGAGGGCTGAATGGCCTACTCCTGTTCCGATGTTCCTTCCTAATACGTAATATAAAAATAGTTGAGTAAATGATCAGGGATCAGCCATTCCCATTTCGTAACTGTCCTATTACTGGATCTACTCGGGGTCGTGATTGGCTCAGAGCCCCATCCAATTGCTCGGTCCTAAAGCCGACGCTGCCTAAATTATCTGTACTAAACCTTGAGGCTACATTTTCCGTTCTGGATGGCCAACGGCAGTCGAGGGCAAGAGGCAAACCAGAACCGGGAGATGGCCAGTCTGATGGGATCTGGAATGTGAGGAGTTTCATTTCAATTTCCTGACCTACTAACTTTTCCCTCGCCATTCTCTTCTTCATAACTGATCTAAGTCTCTCTCTTCCTTACTGAAAGCTCAATATATTAGCCTTGCCCATGCACCCCACTCACCAAAGTCTGAAGACCCCACTCCACCACAGAACCTTTTAGTTCTGAGACTTTTCAACACTTCATCGAGTTTTCACCACCAACTCACCACCACAATCCCTTCCCCACTCAACACAACCATTTCCCCACTCACCCCAACACCTTCCCCGCTCACCCCAACCCTTTCCCCACTCTACAGAACCCCTTTCCCACTCACCCCAACGCCTTTCCCCACTCTACAGCCACCCCTTCCCGCCTCAGCACAACCCCTTCCCCACTCACCACAACCACTTCCCCATTCACAATAACCCATTCCCCACTCACCGGCAACCTCAGCCCCCACTCACCATCAATCTCTTCCCCACTCAGCACCACAACCTCTGGTGACCAATCAGATTGCATCAGTGTCCCGATGGGAGGATGAGGTTAAAATTTCACCCTCTTCCCGTAAAGATCACCTGCCATTAAGGAGGTGCATCCCTTTAAATTTCAGCTGCAGCCAACTTTCTCGCAATCCGCATTGCACCAGCTACTGTCACAAACCCAAAACGATGTCAGGATCTTGTAGGTAATTATCGAAAAGAACTGACACAGCAGACTGTGGGCAATCAGCTTAATGCCCCTTTAGCCAGCTTTGCGCTAACAGCTCACCATTCCCTCCTCCACATCATCAATTTCACAAAAGGGGCCACTCCAGAGTCCAGGATGTGGGGAAATGCATCAACATTTACATAGAATTTACAGCACAGAAACAGGCCATTCAGCCCAGCAAGTCTATGTCGATGTTTTATGCTCCACATGATGACTTCAATCTAGAGTGGCATGAGGCGGGGTGTGAAACCAGCATTGCAGCAGATGCTGTCAGTATTCCGATGGGCGACCTTGATTTAAATTGCCCCATTGTATCTCAGTTCTGTGCTTAACCCCAGCCAGCCTCAAACATCTTGCAGTCCTTATATGGGCTCTCAACCTGGGGCTTGCATCACCCCTCCACATTATAACTGAGGAGGTTATGTCACATGACATCACAGTAAAAACCATGGCAACACAGAGGGAGGTGGGTTTCACCAGTAGCTGAAGTGCAGAGGCTGAAAAGCTCTCAACAAGTAAGGGGCAAGTTTGTTTAAAGCTCACCAAAGTCTTTAGAATCTGTGGAGATCAAAATTGTTTGTTAACGCAACTCAGTTTTGAAACTCATCACTTTGTAAATTGATCTGAATCTGTGGCGATCAAAAACTTTTTTTTTACAGAATTCAATTGTTAAATTCATCAAATTATAACCGAAGAGATAATTCTTCACAATATGCGGGAAAACTCAATGAGGAGACAAAGAGTGACTTCAGGCTGGTGAGTAAATGAGAGAAGGAATCCTTAGTTGAGAATTTTCCCAAAATTTAACTGGTTTAACAATGAGATTTCCCTTCAGTTTGAACAGGAATAGTCACAGCAAGTAAAACAAGGTTTATGGGACTGATGAGCCAGGAGTTCCTCCCTGCTTCCTCGTTTCCCTGGGAACGCTTGCGGGCTGAGGTCCAGGCCCAGATCCGCCTTTTTGGGGAAGGCCCAGGTAATCCTGGAGTGATGTAAATGGGTCATTGGCCCAGTGTTAATCGTCTCCCCTCTTACTTCCTATCATTAGTGTCAGAGGGCATCTATAAGACATTGTTGAAAGTAACCAGAGAGGAGCTGCACAGGGCAGCGGGTGCAGTAATTGAAGATTCATATAAAATGAGCCCTACTTAAAGGAATATCCATTGGAATTCAGGGAAGGAAAGATGGAATTAGATTAAAAACTAGGAAAAAGAAGCATTTAAGAGAGGTGTGGCAGATCGATTTTGGAAGACACCAGCCCCTGGTGAGGCCTCGCATGTACCAGTGGAACTAAGCTCTGGTGTCGGGCATGCAGAGAGATTGGGTGGCAGTGTGGGTGGAGAGACAAGTGGGGTTGGTAAGTGCGTGGCTTCTGTGCGTCAATAGGTGGGCAAGTAGGTGGGGCAGAATACAACTCTGCACAGGCAGGCGGGCACTTGGAATGGGTGCGCAACAGGGTAGGAAGCACTTCTTCACACAAAGGGTAGTGGAAATCTGGAACACTCTCACCCAAAGAGCTATTGAGGCTGGGGGTCAATTGAAAATTTCAAAACTAAGATTGATAGATTTTTGTTGGGCAAGGGTATTAAAGGTTACGGAACAAAGAGGGTTGATTGAGTTGAGAAACAGGTCAGCCATGATGTAATTGAATTGTGGAACAGGCTCGAGGGCTGAATGGTCTACTCCTGTTCCGATGTTCCTTCCTAATACGTAATATAAAAATAGTTGAGTAAATGATCAGGGATCAGCCATTCCAATTTTGTAACTGTCCTATTACTGGATCTACTCGGGGTCCGTGATTGGCTCAGAGCCCCATCCAATTGCTCGGTCCTAAAGCCGACGCTGCCTAAATTATCTGTACTAAACCTTGAGGCTACATTTTCCATTCTGGATGGCCAACGGCAGTCGAGGGCAAGAGGCAAACCAGAACCGGGAGATGGCCAGTCTGATGGGATCTGGAATGTGAGGAGTTTCATTTCAATTTCCTGACCTACTAACTTTTCCCTCGCCATTCTCTTCTTCATAACTGATCTAAGTCTCTCTCTTTTCATTACTGAAAGCTCAATATATTAGCCTTGCCCATGCACCCTACTCACCAAAGTCTGATGACCCCACTCCACCACAGAACCTTTTAGTTCTGAGACTTTTCAACACTTCATCGAGTTTTCACCACCAACTCACCACCACAATCCCTTCCCCACTCAACACAACCATTTCCCCACTCACCCCAACACCTTCCCCGCTCACCCCAACCCTTTCCCCACTCTACAGAACCCCTTTCCCACTCAAGCCACGCCTTCCCGACTCAACACCACCCCTTCCCGACTCAGCACAACCCCTTCCCCACTCACCACAACCGCTTCCCCTCTCACTATAACTCATTCCCCACTAACCGGCAACCTCAGCCCCCACTCACCATCAATCTCTTCCGCACTCAGCACCACAACCTCTGGTGGCCAATCAGATTGCATCAGTGTCCCGATGGGAGGATGAGGTTAAAATTTCACCCTCTTCCCGTAACGATCACCTGCCATTAAGGAGGTGCATCCCTTTAAATTTCAGCTGCAGCCAACTTTCTCACATTCCGCATCGCACCAGCTACTGTCACAAACCCAAAACGATGTCAGGATCTTATGGTAATTATGGAAAAGAACTGACACAGCAGACTGTGGGCAATCAGCTTAATGCCCCTTTAGCCAGCTTTGCGCTAACAGCTCACCATTTCCTCCTCCACATCATCAATTTCACAAAAGGGCCCACTCCAGAGTCCAGGATGTGGGGAAATGCATCAACATTTACATAGAATTTACAGCACAGAAACAGGCCATTCAGCCCGTCAAGTCTATGTCGATGTTTTATGCTCCACATGATGACTTCAATCTAGAGTGACATCAGGCGGGGTGTGAAACCAGCGTTGCAGTAGATTCCGTCAGTATTCCGACGGGCGGCTTAGATTTAAATTGCCCCATTGTATCTCAGTTCTGTGCTTAACCCCAGCCAGCCTCAAACATCTTGCAGTCCTTATATGGGCTCTCAGCTGAGGGCTTGCATCACCCCTCCACATTATAACTGAGGAGGTTATGTCACATGACATCACAGTAAAAACCATGGCAACACAGAGGGAGGTGGGTTTCACCAGTAGCTGAAGTGCAGATGCTGAAAAGCTCTCAACAAGTAAGGGGCAAGTTTGTTTAAAGCTCACCAAAGTCTTCAGAATCTGTGGAGATCAAAATTGTTTGTTAACGCAACTCAGTTTTGAAACTCATCACTTTGTAAATTGATCTGAATCTGTGGCGATCAAACATTGTTTTTTACAGAATTCAATTGTTAAATTCATCAAATTATAACCTGAAGAGATAATTCTTCACAATATGCGGGAAAACTCAATGAGGAGACAAAGAGTGACTTCAGGCTGGTGAGTAAATGAGAGAAGGAATGCTTAGTTGAGAACTTTCCCAAATTTTAACTGGTTTAACAATGACATTTCCCTTCAGTTTTTGAACAGGAATAGTCACAGCAAGTACAACAAGGAAAGGTTTATGGGACTGATGAGCCAGGAGTTCCTCCCTGCTGTCTCGTTTCCCTGGGAACGCTTGCGGGCTGAGGTCCAGGCCCAGATCCGCCTTTTTGGGGAAGGCCCAGGTAATCCTGGAGTGATGTAAATGGGTCATTGGCCCAGTGTTAATCGTCTCCCCTCTTACTGCCTATAATTAGTGTCAGAGGGCATCTATAAGACATTGTTGAAAGTAACTAGAGAGGAGCTGCACAGGGCAGCTGGTGCAGTAATTGAAGGTTCATATAAAATGAGCCCTACTTAAAGGAATATCCATTGGAATTCAGGGTAGAAGGCGGAAGGAAAGATGGAATTAGATTAAAAACTAGGAAAAAGAAGCATTTAAGAGAGGTGTGGCAGATCGATTTTGGAAGACACCAGCCCCTGGTGAGGCCTCGCATGTACCAGTGGAACTAAGCTCTGGCGTCGGGCATGCAGCGAGGTTGGGAGGCAGTGTGGGTGGAGAGACAAGTGGGGTTGGTAAGTGCGTGGCTTCTGTGCGTCGATAGGTGGGCGAGTAGGTGGGGCAGAAAACAACACTGCACAGGCAGGGCGGGCACTTGGGATGGGTGCGCAACAGGGTAGGAAGCACTTCTTCACACAAAGGGTAGTGGAAATCTGGAACACTCTCACCCAAAGAGCTATTGAGGCTGGGGGTCAATTGAAAATTTCAAAACTAAGATTGATAGATTTTTGTTGGGCAAGGGTATTAAAGGTTACGGAACAAAGAGGGTTGATTGAGTTGAGAAACAGGTCAGCCATGATGTAACTTGAATTGTGGAACAGGCTCGAGGGCTGAATGGCCTACTCCTGTTCCGATGTTCCTTCCTAATACATAATATAAAAATAGTTGAGTAAATGATCAGGGATCAGCCATTCCAATTTTGTAACTGTCCTATTACTGGATCTACTCGGGGTCTGTGATTGGCTCAGAGCCCCATCCAATTGCTCGGTCCTAAAGCCGACGCTGCCTAAATTACCTGTACTAAACCTTGAGGCTACATTTTCCGTTCTGGATGGCCAACGGCAGTCGAGGGCAAGAGGCAAACCAGAACCGGGAGATGGCCAGTCTGATGGGATCTGGAATGTGAGGAGTTTCATTTCAATTTCCTGGCCTACTAACTTTTCCCTCGCCATTCTCTTCTTCATAACTGATCTAAGTCTCTCTCTTCCTTACTGAAAGCTCAATATATTAGCCTTGCCCATGCACCCTACTCACCAAAGTCTGATGACCCCACTCCACCACAGAACCTTTTAGTTCTGAGACTTTTCAACACTTCATCGAGTTTTCACCACCAACTCACCACCACAATCCCTTCCCCACTCAACACAACCATTTCCCCACTCACCCCAACACCTTCCCCGCTCACCCCAACCCTTTCCCCACTCTACAGAACCCCTTGCCCACTCAAGCCACGCCTTCCCGACTCAACACCACCCCTTCCCGACTCAGCACAACCCCTTCCCGACTCAGCACAACCCCTTCCCCACTCAGCACAACCCCTTCCCCACTCACCACAACCGCTTCCCCTCTCACCATAACTCATTCCCCACTCACCGGCAACCTCAGCCCCCACTCACCATCAATCTCTTCCCCACTCAGCACCACAACCTCTGGTGGCCAATCAGATTGCATCAGTGTCCCGATGGGAGGATGAGGTTAAAATTTCACCCTCTTCCCGTAAAGATCACCTGCCATTAAGGAGGTGCATCCCTTTAAATTTCAGCTGCAGCCAACTTTCTCGCATTCCGCATTGCACCAGCTACTGTCACAAACCCAAAACGATGTCAGGATCTTATGGTAATTATCGAAAAGAACTGACACAGCAGACTGTGGGCAATCAGCTTAATGGCCCTTTAGCCAGCTTTGTGCTAACAGCTCACCATTCCCTCCTCCACATCATCAATTTCACAAAAGGGGCCACTCCAGAGTCCAGGATGTGGGGAAATGCATCAACATTTACATAGAATTTACAGCACAGAAACAGGCCATTCAGCCCAGCAAGTCTATGTGGATGTTTTATGCTCCACATGATGACTTCAATCTAGAGTGACATCAGGCGGGGTGTGAATCCAGCATTGCAGCAGATGCCTGTCAGTATTCCGATGGGCGACCTTGATTTAAATTGCCCCATTGTATCTCAGTTCTGTGCTTAACCCCAGCCAGCCTCAAACATCTTGCAGTCCTTATATGGGCTCTCAACCTGGGGCTTGCATCACCCCTCCACATTATAACTGAGGAGGTTATGTCACATGACATCACAGTGAAAACCATGGCAACACAGAGGGAGGTGGGTTTCACCAGTAGCTGAAGTGCAGATGCTGAAAAGCTCTCAACAAGTAAGGGGCAAGTTTGTTTAAAGCTCACCAAAGTCTTTAGAATCTGTGGAGATCAAAATTGTTTGTTAACGCAACTCAGTTTTGAAACTCATCACTTTGTAAATTGATCTGAATCTGTGGCGATCAAAAACTTTTTTTTACAGAATTCAATTGTTAAATTCATCAAATTATAACCGAAGAGATAATTCTTCACAATATGCGGGAAAACTCAATGAGGAGACAAAGAGTGACTTCAGGCTGGTGAGTAAATGAGAGAAGGAATCCTTAGTTGAGAACTTTCCCAAAATGTAACTGGTTTAACAATGAGATTTCCCTTCAGTTTGAACAGGAATAGTCACAGCAAGTAAAACAAGAAGGTTTATGGGACTGATGAGCCAGGAGTTCCTCCCTGCTTCCTCGTTTCCCTGGGAACGCTTGCGGGCTGAGGTCCAGGCCCAGATCCGCCTTTTTGGGGAAGGCCCAGGTAATCCTGGAGTGATGTAAATGGGTCATTGGCCCAGTGTTAATCGTCTCCCCTCTTACTTCCTATCATTAGTGTCAGAGGGCATCTATAAGACATTGTTGAAAGTAACCAGAGAGGAGAGCACAGGGCAGCGGGTGCAGTAATTGAAGATTCATATAAAATGAGCCCTACTTAAAGGAATATCCATTGGAATTCAGGGTAGAAGGCGGAAGGAAAGATGGAATTAGATTAAAAACTAGGAAAAAGAAGCATTTAAGAGAGGTGTGGCAGATCGATTTTGGAAGACACCAGCCCCTGGTGAGGCCTCGCATGTACCAGTGGAACTAAGCTCTGGCGTCAGGCATGCAGGGAGGTTGGGAGGCAGTGTGGGTGGAGAGACAAGTGGGGTTGGTAAGTGCGTGGCTTCTGTGCGTCGATAGGTGGGCGAGTAGGTGGGGCAGAAAACAACTCTGCACAGGCAGGGCGGGCACTTGGGATGGGTGCGCAACAGGGTAGGAAGCACTTCTTCACACAAAGGGTAGTGGAAATCTGGAACACTCTCACCCAAAGAGCTATTGAGGCTGGGGGTCAATTGAAAATTTCAAAACTAAGATTGATAGATTTTTGTTGGGCAAGGGTATTAAAGGTTACGGAACAAAGAGGGTTGATTGAGTTGAGAAACAGGTCAGCCACGATGTAATTGAATTGTGGAGCAGGCTCGAGGGCTGAATGGCCTACTCCTGTTCCGATGTTCCTTCCTAATACGTAATATAAAAATAGTTGAGTAAATTATATGGGATCAGCCATTCCAATTTTGTAACTGTCCTATTACTGGATCTACTCGGGGTCCGTGATTGGCTCAGAGCCCCATCCAATTGCTCGGTCCTAAAGCCGACGCTGCCTAAATTATCTGTACTAAACCTTGAGGCTACATTTTCCATTCTGGATGGCCAACGGCAGTCGAGGGCAAGAGGCAAACCAGAACCGGGAGATGGCCAGTCTGATGGGATCTGGAATGTGAGGAGTTTCATTTCAATTTCCTGACCTACTAACTTTTACCTTGCCATTCTCCTCTTCATAACTGATCTAAGTCTCTCTCTTTTCATTACTCAAAGCTCAATATATTAGCCTTGCCAATGCACCCCACTCACCAAAGTCTGATGACCCCACTCCACCACAGAACCTTTTAGTTCTGAGACTTTTCAACACTTCATCGAGTTTTCACCACCAACTCACCACAACAATCCCTTCCCCACTCAACACAACAATTTCCCCACTCACCCCAACACCTTCCCCGCTCACCCCAACCCTTTCCCCACTCTGCAGAACCCCTTGCCCACTCAAGCCCACGCCTTCCCGACTCAACACCACCCCTTTCCCGCCTCAGCACAACCCCTTCCCCACTCACCACAACCGCTTCCCCTCTCACAATAACCCATTCCCCACTCACCGGCAGCCTCAGCCCCCACTCACCATCAATCTCTTCCCCACTCAGCACCACAACCTCTGGTGGCCACTCAGATTGCATCAGAGTCCCGATGGGAGGATGAGGTTAAAATTTCCCCCTCTTCCCGTAAAGATCACCTGCCATTAAGGAGGTGCATCCCTTTAAATTTCAGCTGCAGCCAACTTTCTCGCATTCCGCATTGCACCAGCTACTGTCACAAACCCAAAACGATGTCAGGATCTTATGGTAATTATCGAAAAGAACTGACACAGCAGACTGTGGGCAATCAGCTTAATGGCCCTTTAGCCAGCTTTGCGCTAACAGCTCACCATTCCCTCCTCCACATCATCAATTTCACAAAAGTGGCCACTCCAGAGTCCAGGATGTGGGGAAATGCATCAACATTTACATAGAATTTACAGCACAGAAACAGGCCATTCAGCCCGTCAAGTCTATGTCGATGTTTTATGCTCCACATGATGACTTCAATCTAGAGTGACATCAGGCGGGGTGTGAAACCAGCGTTGCAGTAGATTCCGTCAGTATTCCGACGGGCGGCTTAGATTTAAATTGCCCCATTGTATCTCAGTTCTGTGCTTAACCCCAGCCAGCCTCAAACATCTTGCAGTCCTTATATGGGCTCTCAGCTGAGGGCTTGCATCACCCCTCAACATTATAACTGAGGAGGTTATGTCACATGACATCACAGTAAAAACCATGGCAACACAGAGGGAGGTGGGTTTCACCAGTAGCTGAAGTGCAGATCCTGAAAAGCTCTCAACAAGTAAGGGGCAAGTTTGTTTAAAGCTCACCAAAGTCTTCAGAATCTGTGGAGATCAAAATTGTTTGTTAACGCAACTCAGTTTTGAAACTCATCACTTTGTAAATTGATCTGAATCTGTGGCGATCAAAAACTTTTTTTTACAGAATTCAATTGTTAAATTCATCAAATTATAACCGAAGAGATAATTCTTCACAATGAGGAGACAAAGAGTGACTTCAGGCTGGTGAGTAAATGAGAGAAGGAATCCTTAGTTGAGAACTTTCCCAAAATGTAACTGGTTTAACAATGAGATTTCCCTTCAGTCTGAACAGGAATAGTCACAGCAAGTACAACAAGGAAAGATTTATGGGACTGATGAGCCAGAAATGCCTCCCTGCTGCCTCGTTTCCCTGGGAACGCTTGCAGGCCGAGGTCCAGGCCCAGATCCGCCTTTTTGGGGAAGGCCCAGGTAATCCTGGAGTGATGTAAATGGGTCATTGGCCCAGTGTTAATTGTCTCCCCTCTTACTGCCTATCATTAGCAACCAGGGAGAACCAGCCCCTTAATCTTCATGTTTCAGTGGACATTGTTGAAAATAACCAGAGAGGAGCTGCACTGGGCAGAGGGTGCAATAATTGAAGGTTCATATTAAATGAGCCCTACTTAAAGGAATATCCATTGGAATTCAGGGTAGAAGGCGGAAGGAAAGAAAGAATTGGATTAAAAACTAGGAAACGAAGAGCATTTATGAGAGGTGCAGCAGATCGATTTTGGGAGACAACAGGCCATGTACCAGTGGAACACATCTCTGGGGTCGGGCATGCAGGGAGGTTGGGAGGCAGTGTGGGTGGAGAGACAAGTGAGATTGGTAAGTGCACGGCTTCTGCGCATCGGTGGGTGGGCGAGTAGGTGAGACAGAAAGCAACTCTGCACAGTCAGGTGGGCAAGCTGGAAAGCACTTGGGATGCGTGCGCAACAGGGTAGTTCGCAGTTCTTCACTCAAAGGGTAGTGGAAATCTTGAACTCTCTCGCCCAAAAATCTGTTGAGGCTTGGGGGTCACTTGAAAATTTCAAAATTAAGAATGATAGATTTTTGTTGGGCAAGGGTATTAAAGGTTACGGAACCAAAGAGGGACAACCATGATCTAATTGGATCAGAATGGTGCAACAGGCTCGAGGGGAAGAATGGCCTACTCCTGTTGCTATGTTCCTTCCTGATAGGTAATATAAAAGCAGTTGACTAAATGATCAGGGATCAGCCATTCCCATTTCATAACTGTCCTATTACTGCATCTACTCAGGGTCATCATTGGCTCAGAGCCCCCATCCAATTACTCGGTCCTGAAGCCGCCGCTGCATAAATTTCCTGTACTAAATCTTGAGGGTACATTTTCCGTTCTGAATGGCCAGCGGCAGTGGAGGTCATGATGGAAACCGGAACCGGGAGATGGCCAGTCTGACGGGATCTGGCATGTGATGAGTTTCATTTCAATTTCCTGACCTTTACTACCTTTTCCCTTCCAATTCTTTTCTTTGTAACTGCTCTAAGTCTGTATCTTCCTAACTCAAACTCATCACAATAGCCTTGTCCATGCTCTTCACTCAGCAAAATCTGAAGACCCCACTCCACCACACAACCTTTTAGTTCTGAGACTTTTCAACACTTCATCGAGTTTTCACTACCCACTCACCACCACAATCCCTGCCCCACTCACCACAACCCCTTCCCTACTCACCACAACCCAATCCCCAGTCACCAGCAACCTCATTCCCCACTCACCATCAATCTCTTCCCCACTCACCACCACAACCTCTGGTGGCCAATCGGATCGCATCAGGTTTCTGCTGGAAGGGTGAATTTAAAATTACCCCCGAAGAGGGAGGCTGAGGACAGCGCCGACCTGCGAGGAATCGGCAGCACCAGAGGAGGCAGACAAAAATCTAGCGAATTTCAAAAGAACAGCAAAATCAAGGAGCGACGTCACTGGACAGCAGGTAGGTGATTGGTGGGTGAGTATTAGCGTTTCTTTCTCTCTAACTTAACTAGGTAAACTAATTAATATAACTATAAATAATCATTTGAATTAAAACATTAACTAAGAGAGCGAGAGAAGCGGCCGGAGATAAAGGTAGGCTCGACTTCTACGACTCTTAGGGCTAGAAATTCATTATAGCCAAGGAATGGGCGGTGTCAGTAGAAAAGTTGGAGAATTAGCGCCAGGCGCTAATGCTTTCAACTGCACGCAAAATTCGTGCTCACTGCTCAAAAATATGATTGGAGTCCTAATTCAAGTCTTAAAGCCCAAGCTCAGTGACGTTACACTCAAAGGGTGGACCAATATCAGGTGCAGTCTAATCGCAAGTCATGATTGCCAGAGGCTTTTTTCAGTTCATTGAGGCTGCAGAACCTCATTCTCAGCATTGCTGACTGTGCAGCTGCCTCAGCAAGCAGCAGCAGGACAAGGAGAAGGAGCCGGAGGACTGAAGCAGCTGTACTCATGACAGATCCACGCCCCAGGAAGAGAGTCCACATATTCTGCGATGAAGCATTGGAGGCGTTGGTTTTCGCTGTGGAGAGACGGACGGCGGTGCTCTACCCGACAAGTGGCATGAGGCCCTCGCCGCAAGACTTCCGCACCATGTGGAGGGAGGTAGCGCAGCATGTCTCGGGCAGCACTGTGGTCCCCAGGACCCCCACACAGTGCAGTAAGAAACTTAACAACCTCACTCGGGTGGTCGGGGTGAGTCAATGCTTCAACAAATGCTATATACCACCATCTGAACCACAATCTTCACTCACTGCCCAAAGCACCACACCCCCAGCACTCACCCACCAACAATCTCTACCTACCAACACTCACACCCATATCTCACACCTTGCACACAATGACAGCTATTCAACTATGGCAGGCAATTCACCCAAACACATTGCTCCACACTCACTCACACACTTTCCTTTCTCTTGCAGGCCAAGGTAGCTCACAACAGGAGGGAGCAAGAGCGCACAGGCGGGGGACAAGCCGACACCCAACCACTGGAGAATCGAATGCTGCAGATTATTGGGCGCCAGGCGGTGGGCGCCATGGCCACAGGCGACGTTGACCCCCTTGTGGACAACAACTGTATGTTCATTCCTACTACTCCTTCTCACATCCCACATCTCCCTCACCCCACAAGCGCTTCGCACTTTCCAGCTAATCATGCTGTAAGCATGTATTTCTCTCTTCCTCCCACACTCCCCTCACCTTAACCCGACTCTTGTGCTCTTATGCTTTCAAATAATCAGCAAGCACCTCAGCAGCCTGTCCCTGAGGGCACGGTAGAGATTGAGGGGGGAGAAGAGGAGGAGGAAGAACACACCGCATCACTGCATCTCTCAGCCGCAGACACCAGCTCAGATACTGGCACTACGCGTTCTTTAGAGGCTAGTTATAGTAGCGGTGAGGCACCGGGGACAAGTGGGCTGCAGCAAGGCCAGGGGGAAAGGGTAGCTCAGGGACCACGCAAGCTCTGACTTCTGCCATCGTGGCTGGGTCTACCACCGTCGACCGGGGCTTTCACGGTGTCACAGCAGGCCAACAATCTGTGCTCGAACAGATTGCTAGGGATGCTGAGGTGCTGCCCCGGGGGAGTGGCAGTGGGTCAGTGGAGCAGGAAGCTACTGTCCTCTCTCAGGATGACAGCATTCCTGCTCCCACCACTGCCTCTCCGCCTTGTCGCTACCTGTCATCCAGCCAGCCCAGACTGCTGCCGCGCATGCTAAGGTGGTAAACTCTAAAGCCGGGCCTTCCAGGTCCGGATCTGGTCGCGGGCCTCCTGTTCCTCCTTTGCAGGGCTACGGGGGAAAGGGCGGGGGAGTGGGACTAGCTGAAGTGGTCTTGCAGAGAGCCAGCACGGGCTCGACGGGCCGAATGGCCTCCTTCTGTGCAGTTGTAACCATTCTATGATTCCCGTAAAGATCAGCTGCCATTAAGGAGATGCATCTCTTTAAGTTTGAACTGCAGCCAACTTTCTCACATTCCGCATTACACCAGCTACTGTCACAAACCCAAAACAATGTCAGGATCTTATGGTAATTATTGAAATGAGCTGACACAGCAGACTGTGGGCAATCAGCTAAATTACCCTTTAGCCAGCTTTGCACTAACAGCTCACCATTCCCTCCTCCACATCATCAGTTTCACAAAATGGGCCACTTCAGAGTCCAGGATGTGGGGAAATGAATCAACATTTATATCGAATTACATAGGAATTTACAGCACAGAAACAGGCCATTCAGCCCATCAAGTCTATGCCGGTGTTTTATGCTGATGTCTTCAATCTAGAGTGAGATCGGGCGGAGTGCGAAACCAGCGTTGCAGCGGATCCCGTCAGTCTCCCGACGAGCGGCTTAGATTAAAATTGCCCACAATGTATCTCAGTTCTGTGCTTAACCCCAGCCAGCCTCAAACAGCTTGCAGTCCTTATATGGACTCTCAACCTGGGGCCTGCATCACCCCTCTACATTATAACTGAGGAGGTTATGTCACATGACATCACAGTGAAAACCATGGCAACAGAGAGGGAGGTGGGTTTCAGCAGTAGCTGAAGTGCAGATGCTGAAAAGCTCTCGACAAGTAAGGGGCAAGTTTGTTTAAAGCTTACCAAAGTCTTCAGAATCTGTGGAGATCAAAATTGTTTGTTAATGCAACTCAGTTCTAAAACTCATCAGGATCTGTCGTGCTCAAAACCATTTGTTTCCAGAATAGAGTTTATAAATTGATCCAATTATAGCCGAAGAGATAATTCTTCACAATATCAGGGAAAAGTCAATGAGGAGACAAAGAGTGACTTCAGGCTTGTGAGTAAACGCGAGAAGGATTCTTTAGTTGAGAATTCCCTCCAAAATTTAAATGATTTAACAGTGAGATTACCCTTCAGATTGAACAGGAATAGTCATAACAAGTAAAACAAGGAAACGAAATGGGACTGATGAGCCAGGAATGCCCCCCTGCTGCCTCATTTCCATGGGAGCGCTTACAGGCCGAGGCCACGGTCCTGGCCCAGGTCCGCCCCTTTGGGGAAGGCCCAGGTAATCCTGGAGTGATGTAAATGGGTCATTGGCCCAGTGTCAATCGATCTCCACTCTTACTTCCTATCATTAGCAGCCAGGGAGAAGCAGCCCTTAATCTCCATGGGTCAGAGGGCATCTATAAGACATTGTTGAACATAACCAGAGAGGAGGTGCACAGGGCAGCAGGTACAGTAATGGAAGGTTCATATAAAATGAGCCCTAATTAAAGAAATATCCATTGGAATTCAGGGTAGAATGCAGAAGGAAAGAAGAAATTGGATTAATAACTAGGAAACTAAGAGCATTTATGAGAAGAGCAGGAGATCGATTATTTGAGACATCAGGCCCTGGTGAGGCCTCACACATACCAGTGGAACTAAGCTCTGGGGTCGGGCATGCAGGGAGGTTGGGAGGCAGTGTGGGTGGAGAGACGAGTGGGGTTGGTAAGTGTGCGGCTTTTGTGCGTCGATGGGTGGGCGAGTGTGTGGGGTAGAAAGCAAATCTGCACAGGCAGGCGGGCAAGCTGGCAAGTACTTGGGATGGTTGTGCAACAGGGTAGTTAGCAGTTCTTCACTCAAAGGGTAGTGGCAATCTTGAACTCTCTCGCCTAAAAAGCTGTTGAGGCTGGGGGTCAATTGAAAATGTCAAAACTAAGATTGATAGATTTTTGTTGGGCAAGAGTATTAAGGGTTACGGAACCAAAGAGGGTTGATTCAGTTGAGAAACAGGTCAGCCATGATCTAACTGAATGGTGGAACAAGCTCAAGGGGCTGAATGGCCTACTCCTGTTCTGATGTTCCTCTAATACGTAATATAAAAATAGTTGACTAAATGATCAGGGATCAGCCAATCCCATTTCATAACTATCCTATTACTGGATCCACTCGGGGTCCGTGATTGGCTCAGAGCCCCATCCAATTGCTCGGTCCTAAAGCCGCTGTTCCCTAAATTTCCTGCACTAAAGCTTGAGGTACATTTTCCGTTCTGGATGGCCAACAGCAGTGGAGGGCACGAGGCAAACCGGAACTGGGAGATGGCCACTCCAACGGCATCTGGCATGCGATGAGTTTCATTTCAATTTCCTGACCTACTACCTTTTCCATCACCATTATCTTCTTTGTAACTGCTCTAAGTCTCTCTCTTCCTTACTTAAAGCTCAGCATAATAGCCTTGTCCGTGCTCCCCACTCACCGAAGTCTGAAGTCCCCACTCCACCACACAACCCTTTAGTTCTGAGACTTTTCAACACTTCATCGAGTTTTCATCACCCACTCACCACCACAACCCCTTCCCCTCTCACCACAACCCCTCCCCCACTCACCACAACCCCTCCCCCACTCACCACAACCCCTCCCCCACTCACCACAACCCCTCCCCCACTCACCACAACCCCTCCCCCACTCACCACAACCCCTCCCCCACTCACCACTACCCCTCCCCCACTCACCACTACCCCTCCCCCACTCACCACTACCCCTCCCCCACTCACCACTACCCCTCCCCCACTCACCACTACCCCTCCCCCACTCACCACTACCCATGCCACAGTCACCAGCAACCTCATTTCCCACTCACCACCACAATGACTGGTGGCCAACCTGATCGCATCAGTTTCCCTCTGGGAGGGTGAGGTTAAAATTTCCCCCTCTTCCCATAAAGATCACCTGCCATTAAGGAGGTGCATCCCTTTAAATTGCAGCTGCAGCCAACTTTCTCGCATTCCGCATTTAACCAGTTACTGTCACAAATCCAAAACGATGTCAGGATCTTATGGTAATTATTGAAATGAGCTGGCACAGCAGACTGTGGGCAATCAGCTTAATGCTCCTTTAGCCAGCTTCGCGCCAACAGCTCACCATTCCCTCCTCCACATCATCCGTTTCACAAAATGGGCCACTCCAGAGTCCAGGATATGGTGAAATGAATCAACATTTACAGCACAGAAACAGGCCATTCAGCCCATCAAGTTTTTGCGAGTGTTTTATGCTTCACATGATGATTTCAATCTAGAGTGAGATCAGGCGGGGTGTGAAACCAGCATTGCAGCAGATCCCATCAGTTTCCCGACGGGCAGCTTAGATTAAAATTGCCCACAATCTATCTCTGGTCTGTGCTTTACCTCAGCCATACTCAAACAGCTTGCAGTCAAGGGCAATTAGGGATGGGCGATAAATGCTGGCCTTGCCACTGACCCCCACATCCCAGGAAGGAATGACAAAAAGTCTTTATATGGGCTCTCAACCTAGGGCCTGCATCACCCCTCCACATTATAACAGAATGTTATGTTACTTGACATCAGTGAAAAGCATGGCAACACAGAGGGAGGTGGGTTTCACCAGTAGCTGAAGTGCAATTGCTGAAAAGCTCTGGACAAGTAAAGGGCAAGTTTGTTTAAAGCTTACCAAAGTCTGGTTCAAAATTGTTTGTTAACGCAACTCTGTTTTGAAACTCATCAGGATCTGTGGTGCTCAAAAACCATTTGTTTCCAGAAATCAGTTTGTAAATTGATCCACGTCTGTGAAGATCAAAAACTATTTTCATCAAATTATAACCGAAGAGATAATTCTTCACAATATCAGGGAAAAGTCATCGAGGAGACAAAGAGTGACTTCAGACTGTGAGTAAATGAAAGAAGGAATCCTCAGTTGAGAATTACCCCAAGAATTTAAATGGTTTAACAGTTAGATTTCCCTTCAGATTGAACAGAAATAGTCACAGCAAGTAAAATAAGGAAATTGAACTGCGACCAATGAGCCAGGATTGCCTCCCTGCTGCCTCGTTTCCATGGGAACGCTTGCAGGCCCAGGTCCGCCCCATTGGGGAAAGCCCGGGTAATCCTGGAGTGATGTAAATGGGTCGTTGGCCCAGTGTTAATCGTCTCCCCTCTTGCTTCCTATCATTAGCAGCCAGGGAGAATTAGCCGCTTAATCGCTATGCGTCGGAGGTCATCTATAAGACATTGCTGAACGTAACCAGAGAGGAGCTGTACAGGGCAGTCGGTACAGTAATGGAAGGTTCATATAAAATGAGCCCTGATTAAAGGAATATCCATTGGAATTCAGGGTAGAAAGCGGAAGGAAAGAAGGAATTGGATTAAAAACTAGGAAAATAAGAGGTGCAGCAGTTTGATTTGGGGAGACCTCAGCCCCTGGTGAGGCCTCACATATACCAGTGGAACAAAGCTCTGGGGTCGGGCATGCAGGGAGGTTGGGAGGCAGTGTGGGTGGAGAGGCTAGTGGGGTTGGTAAGTGCGCGGCTTCTGTGCGTCGATGGGTGAGCGATTAGGTGGGGCAGAAAACAACTCTGCACAGGCAGGGCGGGCAAGCTGGCAAGCACTTGGGATGGGTGTGTAACAGGGTAGGAAGCACTTCTTCACACAAAGGGTGGTGGAAATCTGGAACACTCTCGCCCAAAAAACAGTTGAGGCTGGGGGTCAATTGAAAATTTCAAAACTAAGATTGATAGAATTTTGTTGGGCAAGGGTATTAAGGGTTACGAAATCAAAGAGTATTGATCAAGTTGAGAAACAGGTCAGCCATGATGTAATTGAATTGTGGAACAGGCTCGAGGGCTGAATGGCCTACTCCTGTTCCGATGTTCCTTCCTAATACGGAATATAAAAATAGTTGAGTAAATGATCAGGGATCAGCCATTCCAATTTCGTAACTATCCTATTACGGGATCTACTCGGGGTCCGTGATTGGCTCAGAGCCCCATCCAATTGCTTGGTTCTAAAGCCGCTGTTGCCTAAATTTCCTGCACTAAAGCTTGAGGTAACATTTTCCGTTCTGGATGGCCAACAGCAGTGGAGGGCACGAGGCAAACCAGAACCGGGAGATGGCCAGTCTGATGGGATCTGGCATGCAATGAGTTTCAGTTCAATTACCTGACCTACTACCTTTTCCCTTAACATTCTCTTCTTCATAACCACTCTAAGTCTCTCTCTTCCTTACTCAAAGCTCAATACATTAGCCTTATCCATGCTCCCCACTTACCAAAGTCTGAAGACCCCACTCCACCACACAACCTTTAAGTTTTGAGACTTTGACACTTCATCGAGTTTTCACCACCCACTTACCACCACATCTCTTCCCCACTCACCGCAACCCCTCCCCCACTCACCGCAACCCCTCCCCCACTCACCGCAACCCCTCCCCCACTCACCGCAACCCCTCCCCCACTCACCGCAACCCCTCCCCCACTCACCGCAACCCCTCCCCCACTCACCGCAACCCCTCCCCCACTCACCCCAACCCCTCCCCCACTCACCGCAACCCCTCCCCCACTCACCGCAACCCCTCCCCCACTCACCGCAACCCCTCCCCCACTCACCACAACTGATTTCCCAGTCAACAGCAACCTCCTTCCCGACTCACCATCAATCTCTTCCCCACTCACCACCACAACCTCTGGTGGCCAAACGGATCGCATTACCTTCCCACTGGGAGAATGAGGTTAAAATTTCCTCCTCTTCCCATAAAGATCACCTGCCATTAAGGAGGTGCATCCCTGTAAATTTGAGCTGCAGCCAACTTTCACGCATTCCGCATTATACCAGCTACTGTCACAAACCCAAAACGATGTCAGGATCTTATGGTAATTATTGAAATGAGCTGACACAGCAGACTGTGGGAAATCAGCTTAATGCCCCTTTAGCCAGCTTTGCGCCAACAGCTCACCATTCCCTCCTCCATTTCATCAGTTTCACAAAATGGGCCACTTCAGAGTCCAGGATGTGGGGAAATGAATCAACATTTACATTGAATTACATAGAATTTACAGCACAGAAACAGGCCATTCAGCCCATCAAATCTATGCAATGTTTAATATAGAAACATAGAAGATAGGAGCAGGAGTAGACCATTCGGCCCCTCGAGCCTGTTCCGCCATTTAATGAGATCATGGCTGATCATCCAAATTCAGTACCCTGTCCCTGCTTTCTCCCCATATCCCTTGATCCCTTTAGCCTTAAGAAATATATCTAACTCCTTCTTGAATATATTTAATGAATTGGCCTCAACTGCCTTCTGTGGTAGAGAATTCCACAGGTTCACCACTCTCTGGGTGAAGAAATTCCTCCTCATCTCAGTCCGAAATGGCTTACCCCTTATCCTTAGACTGTGACCCCTGGTTCTGGATTCCCCCGCCATCGGGAACATCCTTCCTGCATCTAGTCTGTCTAGTCCTGTTAGAATTTTATAAGTTTCAATGAGATCCCCTCTCATTCTTCTAAACTCTAGTGAATATAAGCCTAATCGACCCAATCGCTCTTCATACGTCATTCCTGCCATCCCAGGTATCAGTCTGGTGAATCCTCGCTACACTCCCTCCATGGCAAGAACATCCTTCCTCAAATAAGGCGACCAAAACTGCACACAATACTCAAGGTGTGGTCTCATCAAGGCCCTGTACAACTGCAGCAAGACATCCTTGCTCCTGTACTCGAATCCTCTCGCTATGAAGGCCAACATACCATTTGCCTTCTTAACCACTTGCTGCACCTGCATGCTTACCTTCAGCGACTGGTGCACAAGGACACCCAGGTCTCGTTGCATTTCCCCTTTTCCCAATCTATTGCCATTCAGATAATAATCTGTCTACCTGTTTTTGCCACCAATGTGGATAACCTCGCATTTATCCACATTATACTGCATCTGCCATGCATCTGCCCAATCACCCAACCTGTCCAAATCATACTGGAGTTTCTTTGCATCCTCCTCACAGCACACATGCCCACCCAGCTTTGTGTCGTCTGCAAACTTGGAGGTATTAAATCTAATTCCCTCGTCTAGATCATTAATATATATTGTGAATAGCTGGGGTCCTAGCACCGATCCCTGCAGTACCCCACTAGTCACTGCCTGCCACTCGGAAAAAGACCCGTTTATTCCAACTCTTTGCTTCCTGTCTGCCAGCCAGTTCTCTATCGAAGTCAGTACCTTACCCCCAATCCCATGTGCTTTAACTTTGCACGCTAATCTCTTATGCGGGACCTTATCGAAAACCTTCTGAAAGTCCAAATACACCACATCCACTGGTTCTCCCTTATCTATTCTACCAGTTACATCCTCAAAAAATTCCAGTAGATTAGTCAAGCATGATTTACCTTTTGTAAATCCATGTTGACTTTGTCCGATCCTGTCACTGTTTTCCAAGTGCTCTGCAATTACATCTTTTATAATGGACTCTAGCATTTTCCCCACTACCAATGTCAGGCTTACCGGTCTATAATTCCCCGTTTTCTCTCTCCCACCTTTTTTGAATAGTGGAGTTACATTAGCTACCCTCCAATCCATGGGAACTGCTCTAATGCTCTACATGATGACTTCAGTCTAGAGTGAGATCGGGCGGAGTGTGAAACCAGCATTGCAGCAGATTCCGTCAGTTTCCCAACGGACGGCTCGGATTAAAATTGCCCCAATGTATCTCAGTTCTGTGCTTAACCCCAGCCAGCCTCAAACAGTTTGCAGTCTTATATGGGCTCTCAACCTGGGGCCTGCATCACCCCTCAACATTATAACTAAGGAGGTTATGTCACATGACATCACAGTGGAAACCATGGCAACAGAGAGGGAGGTGGGTTTCACCAGTAGCTGAAGTGCAGATGCTGAAAAGCTCTCGACAAGTAAGGGGCAAGTTTGTTTAAAGCTTACCAAAGTCTTCAGAATCTGTGGAGTTCAAAATTGTTTGTTAACGCAACTCAGTTTTGAATCACATCAGGATCTGTGGTGCTCAAAACCATTTGTTTCCGAATTCAGTTTGCAAATTGATCCGAGTCTGTGAAGTTCAAAAACTGTTTGTTTACAGAGTTCAATTCCTAAATTCATCAAATTATAACCGAAGAGATAATTCTTCATAATATCAGGGAAAGGTAATTGAGGAGACAAAGCGTGACTTCAGACTGTGAGTAGACAAAAGAAGGAATCCTTAGTTGAGAATTACCACAAGAATTTAAATGGTTTAACAGTGAGATTTCCCTTTTCAGATTGAACAGGAATAGTCACAGCAAGTAAAACAAGGAAAGTGAAATGGGACTGACGAGCCAGGACTGCCTCCCTGGTGCCTTGTTTCCATGGGAACGCTTGAAGTCCAAGGTCCGCCCCTTTGGGGATTCCCAGGTAATCCTGGAGTGATGAAAATGGGTCACTCTTACTTCCTATCATTAGCGGCCAGGGAGAATCAGCCCCTTAATCTCCATGCGTCAGAGGGCATCTATAAAATATTATTGAAAGTTGTGGTGGTTGAAGGTCAATCATCACAGCCCCAGGACATCGCTGCAGGAGTTCCTCAGGGCAGTGTCCTAGGCCCAACCATCTTCAGCTGCTTCATCAATGACCTTCCCGTCCAACATAAGGTCAGAAATGGGGATGTTCGCTGATGACTGCACAGTGTTTAGCGCCATTCACAACTCCTCTGATAATGAAGCAGTCCATGCCCGCATGCAACAAGACCTGGACGACGTTCAGGCTTGGGCTGATAAGTGGCAGGTAGCATTCGCGCCACAGAAGTGCCAGGCAATGACTATCTCCAACAACTGAGAGTCTAACCACCTCCCCTTGACATTCAACGGCATTACCATCGCCGAATCCCCACCATCAACATCCTGGGGGTCACCATTGACCAGAAACTTAACTGGACCAGCCACATAAATACTGTGGCAACAAGAGCAGGTCAGAGGCTAGGTATTCTGCGGCGAGTGTCTCACCTCCTGACTCCCCAAAGCCTTTCCACCATCTACAAGGCACAAGTAAGGAGTGTGATGGAATACTCTCCACTTGCCTGGATGAGTGCAGCTCCAACAACACTCAAGAAGCTCACCACCAGCCTTCTCAAGATCAATTAGGGATGGGCAATAAATGCTGGCCTTGCCAGCGATGCCCACATCCCATAAACTAATTTTAAAAAAAACAGGGAGGAGGTGCACAAGGCAGCAGGTACAGTAATGGAATGTTCATATAAAATGAGTTCCAATTAAAGGAATATCCATTGGAATTCAGGGTAGAATGCGGAAGGAAAGAAGGAATGGAATTAAAAACTAGGAAACTAAGAGCATTTATGAGAGGAGCAGCAGATCGATTTTGAGAGACACCAGGCGCTGCTGAGGCCTCACATTTACCAGTGGAACTAAGCTCTGGGGTCGGGCCTGCAGGAAGGTTGGGAAGCAGTGTGGGTGGAGAGACTAGTGGGGTTGGTAAGTGCGCGGCTTCTGTGCGTCGATGGGTGGGTGAGTAGGTCGGGCAGAAAACAACTTTGCACAGGCAGGGCGGGCAAGCTGGCAAGTACTTGGGATGGGTGTGTAACAGGGTAGTTAGCAGTTCTTCACACAAAGGGTAGTGGAAATCTGGAACTCTCACCCAAAGAGCTATTGAGGCTGGGGGTCAATTGAAAATTTCAAAACTAAGATTGATAGATTTTTGTTGGGCAAGGGTATTAAAGGTTACGGAACCAAAGAGGGTTGATTGAGTTGAGAAACAGGTCAGCCATGATGTAATTGAATTGTGGAACAGGCTCGAGGGCTGAATGGCCTACTCCTGTTCCGATGTTCCTTCCTAATACATAATATAAAAATAGTTGAGTAAATGATCAGGGATCAGCCATTCCAATTTCATAACTGTCCTATTACTGGATCTACTCGGGGTCCGTGATTGGCTCAGAGCTCCATCCAATTGCTCGGTCCTAAAGCCCCCGCTGCCTAGATTTCCTGCACTAAACCTTAAGGGTACATTTTCTGTTCTGAAGGGCACAAGGCAAACCGGAACCAGGAGATGGCCAGTCCGACAGGATCTGGCATGCGATGAGTTTAATTTCAATTTCCTGACCTACTACCTTTTTCCTCACCATTATCTTCTTCATAACTGCTCTAAGTCTCTCTCTTCCTTACTCAAAGCTCATCACAATAGCCTTGTCTGTGCTCCCCACTCACCGAAGTCTGAAGACCCCACCCCAGCACACAAACCTTTTAGTTCTGAGACTTTTCAACACTTCATCGAATTATCACCACCCACTCACCACCACAAACCTTTCCCCACTCTACATAACCCCTTCCTCACTTAACACAGCCAATTCCCCAGTCACCAGCAACCTCATTCCCCACTCACCACCATAACCTCTGGTGGCCAATCGGATTGCATCAATTTCCTGCTTGGGAGGGTGTGGTTAAAAGTACCCCCTCTTCCCGTAAAGATCACCTGCCAATAAGAGGTGCATCCCTTTAAATTTGAGCTGCAGCCAACTTTCTCGCATTCCACATTACACCAGCTACTGTCACAAACCCAAAACAATGTCAGGATCTTATGGTAATTATTGAAATGAGGTGACACAGCAGACTGTGGGTAATCAGCTTAATGCCCCTTTAGCCAGCTTTGCACTAACAGCTCACCATTCCCTCCTCCACATCATCAGTTTCACAAAATGGGCCACTCCAGAGTCCAGGATGTGGGGAAATGAATCAACATTTACAGCACAGAAACAGGCCATTCAGGCCATCAAATCCATGCTGGTGTTTTATGCTCCACGTGATGACTTCAATCTAGAGTGAGATCGGGTGCGAAACCAGCGTTGAATTAAAATTGCCCACAATCTATCTCAGGTTTGTAGTTAACGCCAGCAAGCCTCAAACAGCTTGCAGTCCTCATATGGGCTCTCAACCCAGGGCCTGCATCACCCCATCACATAACTGAGGAGGTTATGTCACATGACATCACAGTGAAAATAATGGCATTACAGAGAGAAATGGATTGCACCAGTAGCTGAAGTTAGGATAGTGAAAAGCTCTCAACAAGTAAGGGGCAAGTTTGTTTAAAGGTTACGAAAGTCTTCAGAATCTGTGGACATCAAATTTGTTTGTTAACGCAACTCCGTTTTGAATCTCATCAGGATCTGTGGTGCTCAAAACCATTTGGTTCCAGAATTCAGTTTGTCAATTGATCCGAATCTGTGGAGATCAAAATTGTTTGTTTACAGAATTCAGTTCTTAAATTCTATTCTATGATTCTAATCCCACTCCCTTGCTCGTTCCCCATAGCCCTGCAAATTTACCCCTTCAAGTTTTTATCCAATTCAATTCTGAAATTTATCATTGAATCTGCTTCCACCAGCCTTTCAGGCAGTGCAGTCCAGATCACAACTCGCTGCGTAAAAAATGTTTCCTCATGTCGCCTCTGGTTCTTTTGCCAATCACCTTAAATCTGTGTCCTCTGGTTACTGACCCGTCTGCCACTGGAAACAGTTTCTCCTTATTTAGTCTATCAAAACCCTTCAAGATTTTAAACACCTCTATCAGATCTCCCCATAACCTTCTCTGCTCTAAGGAGAACATTCCCAGGTTCTCTGGTTTCTTCATGAAACTGAAGTCTTTCATCCCTGGTACCATTCTGGTAAAACTCCTTGCAGAAGTCAGCAGGATATCTGTGCCATTGCACCAGATTGCGAGAACCCTGTCACACAAGAGTGCTGACAGTGGCTTTTGAGCAAAACTCAAGCCCCAGGCTCATGGAAGAACATTTCTGGGAAAATTGGAAGATATTTAGCAGATTTGTAATGTTTTGGTATGTTTGTTATGGTATAACTTGTGCTGTTTACCTGGGAGTAGCTGATTTGTTTCTGTGTAGAATTGATTATTGTTACTCTGCTTTGTAAGCTATGAAGCTATGAATTGTAATTTGTTTAAATTTTCTGAATATGATATTAGAGCGAGTGAAGTGTGAGTGTGACACAGAGAGCGAAAAATTTGGAATCTTAGCGCCTCCCGTTAGCACCAGCAGATGGCGGTAACAGGGCGCTAGAGCATTATCGCCGGGTGAGGCGAATCCAACGCCGCACACAAAATCCCGCCCCCTGCAGCACCTCCGCTAACAGTTATCGCCGGGAGCCTCAACGCCAGGTGGATCATGACATCAGTGAGTGTGCAATGTTCACTGGCCACCCGATGTGCGAAATTGATTGTCGCCACCTACCTTAGCGCCTGGAGGAAACAGCAACGGAGAGCTAGCATGAAGCAACAGAAAGCCGGCTCCAGGGACATTATTTAAAGAGATCATCAGTAATAAGTCGCAGCTGTAGGTTAGTGGAGTTTCAGTACTTTGTCCGATGGGTATTGTTACCCAATCGCTCCCACTCGACCGAGGAATTTCTCATATTCTTGCTCAATTTCCGTAACCACCACCATCGGCTCAATGGGACCTTCCCATTGCATGTCAAACAAATCCTTTTGCCGACGGTGACGCTGATTCTGGGTGCAATGATCCTCACTCTGGGGCACAGTAAAGAAGTCTCTTTGTAGGCAAATCCCGATGCACTGGAGTATTCCGTTGAATTCGTTCCCAGCCATCCCGGCCACCTTCCCTTGTGGAAATAAATGGCGGTCTCCTTAGCCTTTCGCTTCCCGGTCCCATCCGTCGCGATGGGGGCCGTGTCCCCGGAGCAACCAAACACAACGACATCCTTGGTGAGGCCCCGATAGGTCAATCCATATTCGATCGCTGCGAGCACTATCAGAATCCGTTCCATCTTTCCTGGTTCCTGTGATCAGATAAAATGCTGTAGCCAGCCTCCCAAGAGTCTCTGGCTTTTGTGAAGGGTGAGCGGGTCCCTTGACCTCGTCTCACGTATAACGACATGTATGCTGGATAGACTTTAACCATTCCTATCTCTAACTCCCATCATTTATACCATTTTCTGTTAAAATTAAACTACAAACTTAACCTGATTTAAAACCTATAAACTTAAACTCATAAACTTATCCTAAACTTATAAACTGTACAGCGCGCCCGTTCCCAGGGTGGCCTACCTATTCTGCGAAGGCTGCCACGAGCTTTACCCAACGGTGGGAGGGCACTGACCCCTTCCTTTGATCTGCCGCAGCCTGTCGCTGCTGCGCTGGGACTGGGATCTCCCTGGGCTGCCTTGACCTTGAACTTACGCCTGGGGGCATACGGGGGACTTCACCACGCCTTCCTGGGCTGGGGTGTCCGACCTGACCTACGGAGGGCTACATTGGACAAGGTTTCCAGGGCCGACGGACCGGGTACCGAGACTTCCACCGTCACGGCCTGTGGTCCTACCACAGCCGCTGGCTCCGTCTCCCCTGGCTCCGCCTCCCTGAACTCGGGATTTGCAGTTTCTGGTGCCACCCTACTTGGCCCAGTATGTGATCCTGCACTCACAATCCCTACCTCCCCCAAGGGCAAGACTTCCAAGGCTGACGGACCGGGTTGCGAGACTTCCACCGTCACGACCTGTGGTCCTACCACAGCCGCTGGCTCCGTCTCCCCTAGCTCCGCCCCCCTGGGCTCGGGACCTGCAGTTTCTGATTCCACCCTGTGTGGATCTCCACTCGCAATCCCTATCTCCCCTAAGCTTGAGTCGAGGACGAACCTTTCGTCCTCCGATCTCAGCACCTCTCCGATCGGGTCACTGTCTTGGTCGAGCTTCTCGAGCTCTTCCTCATCGGAATCCCAACCCCAAGAAAAGATCTTACACTTTCCTAGAATGTCCTCTCCCCTCACGCAGGCTGCTTTACCGGTCTGTGTGCCCTGCTGTCCTGCTTGGGCTGAGAGTCCCCACTCGCAGGTCTGGCCCCTCCCCTAAGACAGGCCACCGCCCCTGCTTGTGCATTCTGTGAAATCTCGCCTGCTGGAGGCTGCAGATTTCTATTCTGTTTTAAATCCTCATACTCCCTGCTCCTGGCTACCCTGTAGGCTGCTTTTATGTCTCTAAGCTGCCCTTCTAGCCCGTCTACTTTCCCCATTAAACGGGCGTTCTCCTCCCGTAAGGCCTGCTCTTTTAACCTGGCCTCCTTACAGGAGACCCCCTCCTGTGCGCGTCTTTCAAGGGGACACAGGTAGGCAGGCTGCACCGGTTCCAGTCAGAAGTCTGGGTTGTATGGGGCTGTTGCTACCTCCCCGTGCGAAATCATAATGGCTCCTAACATTGATTCTATCGCATCGGGATGGATAGGCACACCAGCTCCTTTCTCAGAGACAGGCGCTTGGGTTTGGACTGCGGGAGCTTTTTCCCTGGAATCCTTCCAGGGATTCCTGCAGTTTTTACGCCAGTGACCTGTCTTTCCGCACCCGTAACAAGCACCACTGGCCTGTGGGGCGCGGTTTCCCTCCTGATGCCACTCCTTTTGAGCCGGGGCTGCGGGCCGTGCCTCATGCACCTTTCCCTTAAAGGGACGCGCTCCCGTGCTCCTAGTGTTCCGATACCCTATCGTGAGTCGATTTAGGACCGACTCCTCTGTAGTGGCGGGGTTAGTGGGATCAAACCACGCTTTGGCCTGCTCCCTGACGGCTGGCAAACTGTTGGCTACTAAACACCTGAGCCAATGAGTTAAACCGACACCGTCCAGATAGGCGCGCGCTGGCGCACCTGGGCAGCTACGCTGGTATACTGGCCACAGCCTGTCGGCGAAAACCTTCGGGGGTTCTCCCTCCATCTCAACTGTCTGACCCAATCTTACGAACGGACCTTCGTCGTCCGCCCCCAACACTTCTAGGACCTCGTCCCTTAACTTCTCATAGGTATTATTTCCCCTCTTGCTCTCGTCTGAGAGACACTGAAGGATCGAGCTATCTAACGAGAACAGCAACATTTTGGTCTTTTCCGCATCATCGCAGCCATTAATTGCTGCGGTCTGTTCTACCTCCCTGAAGTGTACGGAAGGGTCGTCTGACTCAGACAGCTTCCGTACATGACTAATCATTGCTCTCAGCTGGTGTGAGCTGTGAGGCAACACAAGCTGGTTCAGGACATGCCCCATCTGCTCCGTTCGGGCCCCTCTTGTGACCTGTGAGCGGACACAACGGTCCCGGCTTCGACACTACCTCTGGGGATTGTCCTACCTCGGGGACCTCCTCTTCTATTTCCACCACTTCCTTCCTTACCCCGGTTGCCGAATAGCTGGGTGGTGCGGAGGGTGCAGTGGCAAATACCTCCTCTGCTTTGTCTGGTAGGGATTTTGGGAATTCCCTACCCACCTGTGGCTGGTTTGCTGATGGGCTGATGAGGCACACCATGCCGTTTGCCTTATTCAGGGCCTCTCTTAGGTTCCCTATCTCCCTCTGGCAAACACTGTGGTCGGCTCCCTCATGCCTATCCTCGAGGGCCATCTTATATGCCGCCCTAACTCCCTTCAAGCTTTCTTCTTGGGCTTTTATCTGGTTAGCTAGGCGGATACACCGTTCTCTAATCCTACCCTCGTTTAACTTTGATTCCGTGACCTGACACTCTAGGTAATCTATTTCAGCCTCATGGTGGTTGGCTACTATCTGGCGTTCCTGATGTAACGCATTCAAGGATGCGATGAGTTTCTGTTCTCCCGTGACCTTTTCCTCCATCTCAACTTCCAATTCCCTGATCTGAGCTGCCTGTGCTACAATGACCTGGTCCGAAAGTTGGACTTGCTTCTTGTAGCACATCAGCCAGACCGCTTTCTCTACCGACTTCTTATGCTCTTTACTGTCTGTCCATTTGATGGCTGCGTCTAGCGGACGCTTATCCATCAGTAGGTCACTTATCCACCTTTTGGTCAAGTTAACCTTCCCAAACACATAGTCGGCTACCCTCTCATCCATCACATTTCGCCTATTCACACCAGGGTCTAAAACATTACTCTCTCGCTGCCAATGTCCTGCCGCGGTCGCCATTTTCTGTAAGGGGTTCGGTCGTAGGTGCTTGTGCGGGGTTAGGCCTTCGTTGCCTAATACTATTGCTTGCTCTGGTCTCCGGCCAGCCTTGTTGCAATAAGCACCTGTGAGTGGTTCGACCAACTCGCCCTTACGGTTCTAACACTGGACTTAGGTGCGAGAGCAGTAATGCAGAGAAAAACTCAAATAGACCCGGTTGAATAGTACGAAATGGAAATCTTTATTGCATAACGTCCAAAATCATGAAGTACATGTCATAGGCACAAATTAATGACAGTACAAGTATACATACATTCATAAAACTTGGTCTAGGGTAATGAGGAACGCACGGCACATCGTAAAAAGGGGGACACATTATATTTATCCTTAATAAGAACCACCCTCCCCTATCAATACCTACACTAATCTAGATTTGTAGGATCGAGGAAACATGCTCACCACTCGTGATACTTCGGAGAATTTTAAACGAGGCACTCGGCTTGTTTTGCTGCAACACCTGACTGTCACGTGTTGGAAGGGGTCTCTGTACCCCACTTGTTTATCTTCTCTGCTGCTGCAAGCAGGCTGGGCTCCCCGTTGTCATGAAGAACTCGACAGTGCTCGGGCCCGGCTGTAGAACTCAAAGAAAAGTCTTTCTGGACCGACACCAGTTAGCCGGTAAAATTCAAAGAAGAGTCTTCCTGTATTGACACCGGTTGTCGATAGAATTCGAAAAAGAGTCTTCCACTGGTTCGGCAGCAACCTGATAGAGTTCAAAAATGGTCTTTATATTTACGGGCGCGGTCGGGGTTTACTGACCGCGGTGGCATGTGGATTCTTCTTCTCTTCTCATCTCGTCTCGTCGGGCCTTCAGGTCCAGAACACTGTTTACCGACCCTCGGGATGGTGCACCCGGTCACTGGCCTTCGTCGAGGCGACTCGTTCCAAAGTTCAAACGAATCAGCCCCGGGAGGATCAGAGGAATAAGAGAGTTCAGCAGCCAGCAGCGAGATAAGAGAGCGATGGACATTTGTTCACTATAGTTATAGTGCTGTGTTCCCTTATCTCCCGCCCAAATCTTAATGTTCATCCTTTGTAAAATCTTGGCGCTCAAAATTCCCAGTATGGGGTGATTCTTGTTTGTAATGGGTTTCGGTAGCACCTTAAACTGGCCAACTACCCGTTAATGTTTTTCCCATTGTCGAACCGGCTAGGAGCCTCCCTGGCGGGGTTTTGGGGGCCTCCGAATACTTGTGTAAGTACCCGAGAATGGCTCTCTCATTGTAGAGCCGTGGGGAATTTGCGTATTGATGTATCTGGATGGGCCTTCGATTGCCCATTACAATGGTCCTTACTTGTGCATGGAAAATGATTCCAGCACTTATATCTTTGCTATTGTGTCGAATGCAGACAGGTTGCATCCTGTCTTTATCAGTGTTTGCCGCGTATTAACCAATCTTATACGGAAATGTTTATTCGAACGCCATCTTGTCTGCCCACTGAAAATTCTGGAAGCTTCTGCCACGAGGCGTGGCGGCCATTTTACAGGCTTCTGTGTCCTGTTTAATCATGACAGCATTTCGTTGAAATAAAACTGATGAAACGAATCTGCTTTATCTCGTTATTTCGAATCGCGATAATTGCGAATTTTACATCAGTGAACACATATTTACAACAGCAATATTAACTTTTCACCCTTTTTGAATTCTTTCATGCCTCTCGTTACTGTGCCTTTGCCTACTCTAGTGTTCTTACGAAGTGTTGGCCCAATGGCTGCAGCAGGGCTGGTGGAAGGCTGCTGAGTGTCCGTGCGTGAGACTTCAGATGGTCTTGCAGGATGCCCTCGACCAGCTCTGGGCCTGGAAGACCCGGCTGTAGACTGCACCACCTCAACATGGGCGGCAGCAAGGCCAGGCTGGATGACAAGGACAACGGCGGAGTGCCTGTGGTAGGAGCAGGAATGCTGTCATCCTGAGAGAGGACAGCAGGTTCTTGCTCCACTGAGCTACTGCCACTCCCCCGGGGCAGCATCTCAGCATCCCTAGCAATCTGTTGCGGCACAGATTGCTGGCCTGCTGCGACACCGTGAAAGCCCCGGTCGACGGTGGTAGACCCAGCCACAATGGCAGCAGTCAGAGCTTGTGTGGCATCAAGCTGAGACTGCATGAGAGCAGTCTGAGATTGAATGTCATCAAGCATAGACTGCATTACAGCACTAAGACGTTACGTCGCTTCCACCTGTGTTGCAATGAAAGGTGCGAGATTGTCCGTCACACATGGCATCAGGTCTGGGCTGCCACGGTCTCTCTCTGAGTCTACCATCCTTTGCAGACTGGAAATGATGGGCTCCGTGGTGTGCACAGAGCTCTGTGCAATGTTGGAGGCAGACTCCTCCACGCTCCTTACCATTGCCGAGAGGCTCTAGGGCACCCTTGCCATTGCACCTATCATCTCCGTGTGCATGCCCATCACCCTTCTTCTAAAGGTCTCCCCATCGAGGTCCTCATCTGAGTCCTGTGCAGCAGAACTCGCGTGCGAACTCGCCCTCCAGGGAGCTGGTCCCCGAGCTACCCTTTCCCCTTGGCCTTGCTGCAGCCCACTTGTCCCCGGTGCCTCACCCTGTGCAGATCCCACTACTATACTAGCCTCTAAAGAATGCGTAGTGCCAGTATCTGAGCTGGTGCCTGCGGGCGAGACATGCAGTGATGCGGTGTCTTCTTCCTCCTCCTCTTCTCCCGCCTCGCTCTCAACGGTACCCTCAGGGACAGGCTGCTCAGGTGCGTGTTCATTATCTGAAAGCCTAAAGGCACAAGATTCGGGATAAGGTGAGGGGAGGGGGCAGGAAGGGAGAAATGCAAGCATGATTAGCTGGAAAGTGCAAAAAGCTTGTGGGGTGAGCGGGAAGTGGGATGTGAGAAGAAGGAGTAGGGATGAACATACCATTGTCCTCAAGAGGATCAACGTAGCTGGTGGCCACAGCGCACACCACCTGGCACCCAAAAATCTGCAGCACTCGAGTCTCTAGCTCAGACAGTGGTTGGGTGTCAGCTTGGCCCCTGCTCCTTTGTGTTGTGAACCACCTTGGCCTGCGAGAGAAAGGAAAGTGTGTGAGTGAGTGTGGCGCAATGTGTTTTGGTGATGTGCCTGCCATAGTTAATAGCTGTCATTGTGTGCAAGGTGTGAGATGTGGGTGTGAGTGTTGGTAGGTGGAGATTGTTGGTGGGTGAGTGCTGGGGGTGTGGTGCTTTGGGCAGTGTGTGAAGACTGGTTCAGATGGTGGTATGTAGCATTTGTTGAAGCATTGACTCACCCTGACCACCCGAGTGAGGTTGTTAAATTTCTTCCTGCACTGTGTGTAAGTCCTGGGGACCACAGTGCTGCCCGAGATGTGCTGCACTACCTCCCTCTACATGGTGCGGAAGACTTGCGGCGAGGGCCTCCTGCCACTTACTGGGTAGAGCACCGCCCTCCGTCTTTCCACTGCGAACACCAATGCCTCCAATGCATGGTCACAGAATCTGCGGGCTCTCTCCCTGGGGCATGGATCTGCCATCATTACGGCTGCTTGAGTCGTCCGGCTCCTTCTCCTTAACCTGCTGCTGCTGGCTGAGATGTCTGCACAGCCAGCAATGATGAGAATGAGGTTCTGCAGCATGATTGAACCTCCCCTTTAAGAACTGGAAAGAGCCTGTAGCAATGATGACTTGTGATTAGATTGCACCTGATACTGTTCAGCGCTTCGAATTTAACACCACTGAGCTGGGCCATTAGCGCTTGATTTAACGCTCCAACCCTTTCTTTGTGCAATGAGACTGAATTTTGCATGCAGTTTGAAGCATTAGCGCCTGGCGCTAATTCTCAAACTTTTCAAAAGTTACTGCATATTCCTGGGCTATAATGAATTTCTCCCCTTCTGTCTTTGGCCCTTCAACTACATCATCCCTCTCTAGTGTTATAATAGTTAGTTCGATCAATACTGCCAACCCACCACCCCCACTCCTTTATTGTCTCCCCCTATCTTTCCTGAATATCTTGTGGGCAGGAAAAGTAAGTTCCCAATCCTCCCCTTCTTTGAGCCAGGTCTCTGTTATTGCCTCTATATCATAGTCCCATGTGGTGACTGGTGCCTGCAGCTCACCAACCTTATTTACCACGTTCCGTGCATTTACGTAAATGCACTCCAAGCCCATCTTAGACTGCTTCACATTTGCCCCTGTCTGGGGTAGGTGGTGTGACTAAGAGTACAGGAGTGGTGTGTGAGATTGGAGATGGTGAGTGATTGGGGAATGTGATGTTTCTGAGAGTACGCGAGTGGTGTGTGATTGCAGATTCTCGAGTATGAGTGGTATCCGGGCCTCAGCCAACCAGCTTTTGTGGTGCTCCATTGATGTACCCAGAGGAAATTGAGACAAGGTGGCCTGGTTCGTCACCTACAGCCAATATGGCGGACCGCACACATCCTGTCAGAATTGTGCGCATGCATCTTGCCCGCCATTTTGGGGACTTAGGAGGCCATGTAGCGCCTGAAAAATGAGGGCTATGCAGCCCAATTTCTAGGCCAAAATCTTCTAGAATAAAGTTAAAAACTTTGATCTCTTGGATCCCCCTGTGATCCTGAACTGAGACACCCCTCCCCTGTGCTCCAGGATCCCCATTTCTCCTGAAATCAGACAGCCCTGCTAGCGCTGCTGGAAGCCAGGACCCTCTCGAAGTGCTCCCAACCGTAGGAGGCCCCAGTGCCTCCAGCCCCTCCCCAGTGCTTTCATACCCTCCCCAGAGCCTTCTGACCCTCCTCTGTGCATCCAGACCCTCTCCAGTGCCTTCAGACTCTCCCCATTTCCTTCTGATCCTCCCCAGTGCTTCCAGACCCTCCCCATTGCCTTCAGATCATCCTCAGTACCTCCAGATACTCCTCAGCGCCTTCAGACCCTCCTCAGTGCTGCCAGACCCTCGCCAGTGCCTTCAGACCCTCCTCAGTGCCTCCAGACATTCTTCAGTGTCATGTGTCAGGAATAACACTGTCTGGGCTAGAAATTCATTATAGCCCAGGAATAGGCGGTATAATTAGAAAAGTTGGAGAATTAGCGCCAGGTGCTAATACTTTAGACTGCACGCAAAATTCATGCTCACTGCTCAAAGAAATCATTGGAGCGCTAATTCAAGTCTTTAAGCCCAAGCTCATTGGCGTTACACTCAAAGGCATGGGGACTTGGCCTGGAGGGTGTTGCACGGAGCAGTCCCGTGCAATAGGGTGTTAAATAGGTTCACGGACTCCCAGGCTGCTTGCCATTTTTGCGGCCTGGAGGAGTCCGTGTTTCACATTTATATTGAATGTGAGAGGTTGCAGCCCCTCTTTCATTATTTGAAGGGGCTGCTCCTCAATTTCTGGTTGCACTTCAGCCCCACGCTCCTGATCTACGGTCACCCGGTGCGGAGGGGAGCGGGCAGGTCGGAGGACCTCCTCGTGGGATTGCTCCTGGGCCTGGCTAAGAAAGCCATTAATTGGTCCAGGCAGCGGGCGGTCGAGGGGGTCGTTCGGCCCGATTGCCTGCCTCTCTTCCGCGGCCATGTTCGCGCCCGGGTGGCCCTGGAGATGGAGCACGCGGTGTCCGCCGGCACGCTTGAGTTTTTCCGCAACCGGTGGGCGCCGCGGGGACTGGAGTGCATCGTCACCCCGGACAACCAAATTTTTATTTGATTTATTAAGTCTCATTTGAAATTTTAATTTGATTTACAGCTAATTTGGTTTCTGTCCAATCCAAAAGAGTACACTCAAAGGCATGGGGACTTGGCCTGGAGGGTGTTGCACGGAGCAGTCCCGTGCAACAGGGTTTTAAATAGGTTCACGGACTCCCAGGCTGCTTGCCATTTTTGCGGCCTGGAGGAGTCCGTGTTTCATATATATATGGAGTGTGAGAGGTTGCAGCCCCTCTTTCATTATCTGAAGGGGCTGCTCCTCAACTTTTGGTTGCACTTCAGCCCCACGCTCCTGATCTACGGTCACCCGGTGCGGAGGGGAGCGGGCAGGTCGGAGGACTTCCTCGTAGGACTGCTCCTGGGCCTGGCTAAGAAAGCCATTAATTGGTCCAGGCAGCGGGCGGTCGAGGGTGTTGTTCGGCCCGATTGCCTGCCTCTCTTCCGCGGCCATGTTCGCGCCCGGGTGGCCCTGGAGATGGAGCACGCGGTGTCCGCCGGCACGCTTGAGTTTTTCCGCGATCGGTGGGCGCCGCGGAGACTGGAGTGCATCGTCACCCCGGGCTACGAAATTTTAATTTAAGTTGTTAAGTTTCATTTAAAGTTTTATTGATTTACAGTCATTTGGTTTAGTACCCAATCAAAAGAGTACACTCAAAGGCAAGTCCTCCCTTTATCTATTGGGGACTTGGCCTGGAGGGTGTTGCACGGAGCAGTCCGTGTAATATGGTTTTAAGTCGGTTCACGGACTCCCAGGCCGCCTGCCTTTTCTGCGGCCTGGAGGAGTACGTGTTCCATGTATACACTGAATGTGAGAGGTTGCAGCCCCTCTTCCATTATTTGAAGGGGCTGCTCCTCGATTTTTGGCTGCACTTCAGTCCCACGCTCCTGATCTTTGGTCACCCAGTGCGGAGGGGAGCGGGCAGATCGGAGGACCTCCTCATAGGACTGTTCCTGGGCCTGGCCAAAAAGGCCATCAACTGGTCCAGGCAGCGGGCGGTCGAGGGGGTCGTTCGGCCCGATTGCCTGCCTCTCTTCTGCGGCCATGTTCGTGCCCGGGTGGCCCTGGAGATGGAGCACGTGGTGTCTGCCGGCATGCTTGAGGCCTTCCGCGACCGGTGGGCGCTGCGGGGACTGGAGTGCATCATCACCCCAGCCAACAATATTTTAATTTAATTTGTTAAGGTTCTTTTAAAGTTTTATTAATTTACAGACTAATTGGTTAATCACCCAACAAAAAGAGTACACTCAAAGGCAATGATAAGGAGCGTGGAGGATTCCACCTTCAACATTGCACAGGGCTCTACGCACACCACGGAGCCCATCATTTGCAGTCTGCAAAGGATGGTAGACTCCCAGAGAGACCGTGGCGACCCAGACCTGATGCCGCATGTGATGGGCGATCTGGCAGCTTCCATTGCAGCACAGGTGGAAACGACACAACGTCTTAGTGCTGTAATGCAGTCTGTGCTTGGTGGCATCCAATCTCAGACTGCTCTCATGCAGGCTCAGATGCCACGCAAGCTCTGACTGCTGCCATTGTGGTTGGGTCTACCACCATCAACCTGAGCTTTCACGGTGTCGCAGCAGGCCAGCAATCTGTGCTCGAACAGATTGCTAGGGATGCTGAGATGCTGCCCCGGGGGAGTGGCAGTGGGTCAGTGGAGCAGGAAGCTGCTGTCCTCTCTCAGGATGACAGCATTCCTGCTCCCACCACTGCCACTCCGCTATTGCCCTTGTCGCTGCCTGTCATCCAGCCAGACCAGACTGCTGCCGCCCATGCTGAGGTGGTGCAGTGTTACAGCCGGGCCTTCCAGGCCCAGAGCTGGTCAAGGGCGTCCTGCAAGGCCATCTGAAGGGTCCGCACGAACACTTAGCAGCCTTCCACCAGCTCTGCTGCAGCCATTGGGCCAACACTTCGTAAGAGCACTAGAGTAGGCAAAGGCACAGTAACGAGAGGCACTAAGGGATTGCACAAGGGTGAATAGGTAATATTGTTGTTATAAATATGTGTTCACTGATTTTTGATCAATTTATTAATTCAGTTTGGATTATTTTGTGATGTCTCTCATTTCAGCTTTGCGCTATGATATGGCCTGTGACAGGGATGGAATGATGGGAATGTGGTGAGCAACGGGGATCTGGGGTTTAATTTATCGGAACCGCAGTCTGACGAGGCGGTCACGGACTGCCATTCCGGAAGGCCGATTGAGTGGCTGCCTCCTCCCTTGCTCCTGTTCCTCCTCCTCCTCGTTCTCCTCTTCCTCCTCTTCTTCCTCCTTCTCCTCCTGAGGGTCCCGCAATCCCTGGTGGCAAGGGCTGGGCCTTCATGATGGCCAAGTTGTGGAGCATGCAGCAGACCACGATGAAATGAGACACCCGCTCAGCCGAGTACTGGAGGACTCCTCTCGAGTGGTCAAGGCAGTGGAACTGTTGCTTGAGCACCCCGATTGTCTGCTCGATGATATTCCTGGTGGCATGGCTCTCCTTATATGAGTGCTGGGCAGGAGTGTTGGGGTTGTGAAGGGGAGTAATGAGCCAGATGGCGAGCGGATAACCCTTGTCTCTGACCAGCCAGCCACGAGCTTGACGTGGTGGCTGGAGGAGCGCTGGCGCAGGATGAAGGCATCGTGGTTGCTGCCAGGATAGCGGGCATTCACATTGAGGATTCGCTGTCTGTGGTCGCACACCAACTGCACATTAAGTGAGTGGTAGCCTTTGCGGTTACGGAAGATCTCAGGATTGTTATGCGGTGCCCACAAAATCACGTGGGTGCAGTCGATGGTGCCCTGCACCATGGGGAAGCCCACTATCCTGGCAAAGCCACATGCATGTTCGTCCTGCTTCTCTCTGGTGATGGGGAAGGAAATGTAGTCCCTTCTCCTACTGTAGAGAGCCTCTGTGACCTCCCGAATGCAGCGATGGACGGCGAACTGCGAGATGTTAGCTATATCTCCTGTTGCAGACTGGAAGGATCTGCTGGCAAAGAAATTGCGGCCGACGGTGACCTTGACTGCCACTGAGAGAGCCGTGGTCGCCCTGATCTCAGGCTGGAGGTTTGGTTGCAGGAGGTGGCAGAGTTCTGTGACCACCTCCTTGCTGAAGCGGAGCCTTCTAATACACTGCTCCTCACTTAATTGGAGGTAGGAGAAGTGCTCTTGGAATACCCTCGGAGGGTAAGGCCTCCTGTTGAGAGCCCTGATGGCCCTCCTCCTCTCTCTGGCCACATGTTCCAATCTTTCTTGCTGCCTCCGCTCCCTCTGCAGTAGATCCTGGAGGGCAAGGTTGACTGCCAGTGCAGCCCCCAGTACTGTAACCAAGTGTAGCAGTTTGATATGTTGTGAGAATAAATGTAACTAATTGTTAGTAGCCACAACACTCCTGATACTAAACAACCTTTAGATGACTGAATTAAACTGTTGCACAATGTCAAACTGAGAAGGAAGCAGTGAACAGCACTAACCTGACAGCTGCGACTCATTACTCATGATCCCTTTAAGTAGCGCCCCTGGAGCCAGCAGCCGCCTGCTTGACGAGGGCCTCCTCTCCCTGTCACTGTTGGGGCGAGGCACTAAGGCAGGAGGCGACAATGAATTTTGCAGATCGGGCACCCAGTGAGTGATGCACACTCACTGACATCACAATCTGCCTGGCGCTGAGGTCCTCGGCGGTTAAACGTAGCGGCGGCGCTACGGGGGGAGAGTGGATTTGGCGTGCGTCGCTGGATTCGCCTCGCCCCGGTGCTACTGCATCAGCGTCCCATTAGTGCGCCCGCCAGGCACTAACTGGAGGCGCTAGCCAACTGAATTTTTCCCCCAGAATCTATTTGGAAAAATAGAGGAGCTCTTACGCTATTGGGTGTATACGATAGGTCACCAAATAGTGGGAAGAAGATAGAGGAGCAAATTTGCAAAATACAGAAAGATGCAAGAACTGCATCTTTCTTCAAGGGGACATCAATTATCCTAATATAGATTGGATTGAAAAAGTGTAAAGGGCAAAGAGGGGGGAGGACTTCCTGAAATATGTAGAAGAGAAATTTCTTGATCAGTGTGTTTCCAGCCAAATGAGGAAGGAAGCAGTGCAGGATCTAGTTCTAGGGAATGAAGTGGGGCAAGTGGAGCATGTTTCAGTGGGAGACCATTTGGGGAACAGTGATCATAAAATCATCAGCTTTAGAATAGTTATGGAAAAGGTACAATCAAGCATAAAAATACATAACTAGAGGAGGGCTAATTTCAGTGAGTTGAAAAAGAATCTGGCCCAGGTGGATTGGAATCAAAAATTGGTAGGCAAAACAGTAATTGAACAATGGGAGGCCTTCAAAGAATAGGTGGTTTAGTACAGAATAGACACATTCCCATGAGAGGGAAAGGAAGGGCATCCAAAGCTAGAGCTCCTTGGATGACTAAAGATATAGCGGTTAAAATGAGACAGATAAAGGAGGCTTATGACAATTGGAAGGTTCATACTACAGTGGAGAACCAAGCTGAACATAGAAAGTACGGAGGAGATCTAAAAAAGGGAATAAGAGGGGCGAAGAGAGAGTATGAGAATAGATTACCGGTTAACATAAAAGGGAACTCAAAAGTATTTTATAGACGTATAAATAGTAAAAGGGTAGTCAAAGGAAGGGTGGGACCGATTAGTGACCAAAAAGGAGATCTTCTTGTGAAGGCAGAGGGCATGGCTGAGGTACTAAATGAGTACTTTGCATCTGTCTTCACTAGAGAAGAGGATGCTGCCAATGTAGCAGTAAAGGAGGAGACAGTCGCGATATTGGATAGGATAAAAATAGATAAAGATGAGGTACTTAAAAGGTTGGCAGTCCTCAAAGTAGGAAAGTCACCTGGTCCGGATGGGATGCGTCCTAGGTTACTGAGGGAAGTAAGGGTAGAAATTGCAGAGGCACTGGCCACAATCTTCCAATCCTCCTTGGATATGGGGGTAGTGCCAGAGGACTGGAGGATAGCAAATGTTACACCCCTGTTTAAAAAAGGGGAGAGGGACAAACCTGGCAACCACAGGCCAGTCAGCCTAATGTCGGTACAGTTGCAACACATACCACATCACTCTCTACCTCCAATCTCTCACACAACCCCCATAGTCTCAGACACACCCGATTCCCCATCACGCACCATCTCCGATCTCACACACCACAACCATACTCTCAGACCCACCATATTCCCCTTTGCTCACCAACTCCAATCTCACACACCACACGCATACCACATTCATACTCTCAGACCCACCAAATTCCCCATCACTCAACATGTCCGATCTCACACACCATACCTGTACTCTCAGACACACCACATTCCCCATCACTCACCATCTCCAATTTCACACACCATACCCGTACTCTCAGAAAAACCACCTACCCCATCACTCACCATCTGCAATCGCACACCCGCACAAATTTGATCTCTCACTTCAAAAACTACTTGCTCCACTACATCAACACCTTCAGTCACAGCAACCCACCTCCACCATTACCCCACCTCACCCAACATGTCATCTCATGAGCTGTCTACCACTATACAGAAAGGAACCTTGGGTCTAGCACACATCCGTCACACACCAGACTCTACACTTTGTAATTGATGCAAAACATTGATAGAAAAGAAAGCCAATCATTGGCACAGAGAAGGTGAACCCAGAATATTACACTAAGTCCTGTCATGCAAAGTGAAGAAAAAGAGATAGAAACATAGAAGATAGGAGCAGGAGTAGGCCATTCGGCCCCTCGAGCCTGCTCCGCCATTCGATGAGATCATGGCTGATCATCTAAACTCAGTACCCTGTACCTGCCTTCTCCCCATATCCCTTGATACCTTTAGCTTTAAGAAATATATCTAACTCATCCTTGAATATATTTAATCACTTCGCCTCAACTACCTTCTGTGGTAGAGAATTCCACAGGTTCACCACTCTCTGGGTGAAGAAATTCTTCCTCATTTCTGTCCTAAATGGTTTACCCGTTATCCGTAGATTATGACCCCTGGTTCTGGACTCTCCGACCATCGGGAACATTCTTCCTGCATCTAGTTTGTCCAGACCTGTCAGAATTTTATATGTTTCGATGAGATCCCCTCTCATTCTTCTATACTCCAGTGAGTATAAGCCCAATCGACCCAATCTCTCCTCATATGTCATTCCTGCCATCCCAGGTATCAGCCTTGTGAATCTTCGCTGAACTCCTTCCATGGCAAGAACATCCTTCCTCAGATAAGGCGACCAAAACTGCACACAGTACTCAAGGTGTGGTCTCACCAAGGCCCTGTACAACTGCAGCAGGACATCCCTGTTCCTATACTCAAACCCTTTCGCTATGAAGGCCAACATACCATTTGCCTTCTTCACCGCCTGCTGCACCTGCATGCTTACTTTCAGCGACTGGTGCACAAGGACACCCAGGTCTCGTTGCACTTCCCCTTCTCCCAATCTATTGCCATTCAGATAATAGTCTGCCTTCCTGTTTTTGCCACCAAAGTGGATAACCTCGCACTTATCCACGTTATATTGCATCTGCCACGCTTCTGCCCACTCACCCAACCTGTCCAGATCATCCTGGAGTTTCTCGCTATCCTCCTCGCTGCACACACTCCCACCCAGCTTTGTGTCATCTGCAAACTTGGAGATATTACATTTAATTCCCTTATCTAGATCATTAATGTATATTGTGAATAGCTGGGGTCCAAGGACCGATCCCTGCGGTACCCCACTAGTCACTGCTTGCCACTCGGAAAAAGACCCATTAATTCCTACTCTCTGCTTTCTGTCCGCCAACCAGTTCTCTATCCAAGTCAATACCTTGCCCCCAATCCCATGTGCCTTAACTTTACCCGCTAATCTCTTATGCGGGACCTTATCGAAAGCCTTTTGAAAGTCCAAATACACCACATCTACTGGTTCTCCCTTATCTATTTTCCCAGTTACATCCTCAAAAAATTCCAGTAGATTAGTCAAGCACGATTTACCTTTTGTAAATCCATGTTGACTTTGTCCGATCCTGTCACTGTTTTTCAAATGCTCAGCTATTACATCCTTTATAATGGACTCTAGCATTTTCCCCACTACCGATGTCAGGCTTACCAGTCTGTAATTCCCCGCTTTCTCTCTACCACCCTTTTTGAATAGTGGGGTAACATTAGCTACCCTCCAATCCATGGGTACAGTTCCAGATTCCATCGAATGTTGGAAGATGATCAGCAATGCATCTACTATTTCTAGGGCCACTTCCTTAAGTACCCTAGGATGTAGATTATCAGGCCCTGGGGATTTATCGGCCTTCAATACCGTCAATTTCCCTAACACCATTTCCCTGCAAATACTGATTTCTTTCAGTTCCTCCCTTTCATCAGACCGTATGTTCTCCAACATCTCTGGGAGGTTATTTGTGTCCTCCTTTGTGAAGACAGAACCAAAATATGCATTTAATTGGGCTGCCATTTCTTTGTTCCCCATTATAACTTCCCCCGCTTCTGACTGCAAGGGACCTACACTTGATTTCACTAATCTTTTTCTCTTCACATATCTATAAAAGCTCTTACAGTCAGTTTTTATGTTCCAAGCAAGCTTACTTTCATATTCTATTTTCCCCTTCTTAATTAATCCCTTTGTCCTCCTTTGTTGAATCCTAAACTGCTCCCAATCCTCAGGGCTACCGCTTTTTCTGGCCAATTTATATGCCCTCTCCTTGGATCTTATGCTATCCCTAATTTCCCTTGTTAGCCACGGTTGAGTCACCCTTTTTGTTTTATTCTTATGCCACACTGGGATGTACAAATTCTGTAGTTCATCCATGCAGTCTTTGAATGTTTGCCATTGCCTATCCACCGTCAACCCCTTGAGTGACATTCCCCAATCAATCCTACCCAATTCGCGCCTCATACTATCATAGTTTCCTTTATTTAAATTCAGGACCCTAGTCTCTGATTCAACTACTTCACTCTCCATCCTAATGAAGAATTCTATCATATTATGATCACTCTGACCCAAGGGGCCTCGTACAACAAGATTGCTAATTAATCCTTTCTCGTTGCATAATACCCAGTCTAAGATGGCCTGATCTCTGGTTGGTTCCTCGACATATTGTTCCAGAAAACCATCTCGTAAACATTCTAGGAATTCCTCCTCCACAGTATTTTTACTAATTTGGTTAGCCCAATCTATATGTAAATTAAAGTCACCCATGATGACTGCTGTGCCCTTACTACATGCTTCTCTAATTTCCCTTTTAATGCTGTCCCCAACCTCCGTATTACTGTTTGGAGGTCTATATACCACTCCCACTAACGTTTTCTGCCCCTTGTTATTTCTCAGTTCTACCCATACAGATTCCGCATCATCAGAGCTAATATCCTTCCTTTCAATTGTGTTAATCCCCTCTTTAACCAGCAATGCTACCCCACCTCCCTTTCTTTTTTGCCTATCTTTCCTAAATATTGAATAACCCTGGATGTTGAGTTCCCAGCCTTGGCCACCCTGGAGCCATGTTTCTGTAATCCCAATCAAATCGTATTCATTTACCTCTATTTGCACAGCTAATTCATCCACCTTGTTCCGAATGCTCCTTGCATTAAGACACAAAGCCTTCAGGCTTGTTTTTTTAACGCTCTCAGACCTATATGAATTATTATTTACTGTGACCATGTTTGATTTAAACCATTGAGTTCTTTGCCTTCTACTTTTGTTTTTCTCCTTCCTGTCTTTAGCTTTTATCCTTATTTCCCTTTCCTCTGTCTCCCTGCTCAGGTTCCCAACCCCCTGCCACTTTAGTTTAAACCCTCCCCAACAGCACTAGCAAACACTCCCCCTAGGACATCGGTCCCGGCCCTGCCCAGGTGCAGACCATCCCGTTTGTACTGGTCCCACCTCCCCCAGAACCGGTTCCAATGTCCAAGGAATTTGAATCCCTCCCCCTTGCACCATTCTTCTAGCCACGTATTCATTTGAAATATCCTCCTGTTTCTACTCTGACTAGCACGTGGCACTGGTAGCAATCCTGAGATTACTACCTTTGAGGTCCTCTTTTTTAATTTACCTCCTAACTCCCTATATTCTGTTTTTAGGACCTCATCCCGTTTTTTACCTATATCGTTGATGCCTATGTGCACCACGACAACTGGCTGTTTGCCCTCCCCCTCCAAAGTGTTCTGTAGCCGCTCCGAGACGTCCTTGACCCTTGCACCAGGGAGGCAACACACCATCCTGGAGTCTCGATTGCGGCCGCAGAAACGCCTATCTATTCCCCTTACAATTGAATTCCCTATCACTATAGCTCTTCCACACTTTTTCCTCCCAGCCTGTGCAGCAGAGCCACCCATGGTGCCAGGAAGTTGGCTGCTGCCGCCTTCCCCTGATAAGTCATCCCCCCCAACAGCATCCAAAGTGGTATATCTGTTTGAGAGGGGGATGGCCACAGGGGACCCCTGCACTACCTGCCTGCACCTCTACCTCTTAAATGAATGAAAAGTGCTTTTCTAACTCAAAAGGGTGCTCAATATTTGGAATGATCCACCAGGTAAGGGGATGAATTCAAGATATTGGAGGAGTTCACCATACAGTTGGTTGCTAGGCTGGGGGAACTGGTTTTCTGGCGCTGAAGTCAATGGGTCAAATGGTCTTTTCTTCTGTCCTTATAGCCCTGCTATAGTGATATTACAAATTGCAGACCAATCCATCGAGACCCCAAAAATGTCGCAGGAACCAAGTAGAAGAATTGACGCTTTCTTGATGGCTCTGTTAAAGAGATTGGTCGACGATGATGACAGCACTCGATGAGAAATTCCCAGGCTGGGCCAACAGTGGCCAGAATATGTCCTCCTCACTTGCCGTGAATACCTCTGGCAATGTGACTGGCACCTGGATGAACAGAGCACTGTCATTCTGAACAGCATGGAGATGATCATGAAAGACAATCTCAGCGTCATTAGACAGCATGTGGCTGAGTCTCTCATCATTATGGCTTCCCTTTGGGCGACCACATTGATCGAGGCACATAAGCAAAGCCAGGAAGCTGCATGTAACCTCCTGGTTGCCATTGGCTTAGGGTTTTTACGAGAAGTGCTGGCGGTTACATTCCAAGCTACGAAGAAAGGGTATCCATTCCATGTTTATATGGTGAAAACATTGATAAGGCTGTCGTCAGCCCATGTCCATGGTATGGTATCTTTAATAAAGCCCATCCTAGGGATTATGATTCCTGTACTGTTGGAAGTAACACTAGACTACCATAAATCAGTGTTTGCTGCAACACTGGGTGCTTTTAGCAAGAACATCCTACTCTACATGGATGATGTACAGAAGCGCCTACAGCCAACAGTGACAAAAGAATCCTTCGCCAGTGAGATGAACATTGTCTATGATTTTTTCTTCAATAAGTGGCTTGAGCAGGAGGAGTCTCCATTAAATATCACAATTGTGGAAGCTCTGGGCTACTCCACCTCCTTGATTCCCAAGGACAGCCTAGAGTTAGAACTGCCAAGATTAATTCCTGGAATCCTGGCTCTGTACCAAGTTCAATCTGAATACCTTGCAATCACCTGTAGTCTGTGTCATATTATAATTACTGCCGTCGATATGGGAAGTCAAAGTCTGAGAACCCAGATGGAGGGTCTACTTAATAGCTTGCATGAACAGTTTTGTATTCCGGTGGATTGCGATAACCGGCTTGCTGCAGGGAATCGCAATCAGATCCTTGCCCACTTCACTGTTCTAGCCCAAGATCATGCTGACTAACTCATGGAATTCCTTCTCCCCCAGCTGGAGACCAACAATCCATAAACTAGACTGGGAACACTAAGGGGGAAAAATTTGGTAGGTTAGCGTCTCCCATTAGCACCTGCAGAGGGCGGTAACGGGGCGCTGATGCAGTAGCACCGGGGAGAGGCGAATCCAGCGCCGCACGGCAAATCCAGCCCCCCCATTGCGCCACGGTACGAAGTACCGCCGAGGACTTCAACGCCAGGCAGATCATGACATCAGTGAGCGTATAACGCTCACCAGGCACCCGATCTGCAAAATTCATTGTCGCCACTTACCTTTGTGCCTCGACCAGACAGCGACCGGGAGAGCAGGCGCACAGCTGATGGAAGCCGGCTCCAGCAACGTTAAGTAAAGGCATCAGCATTAATCACTCCCAGCTGTCAGGGCAGGTTAGTTTCAATGGCTTCTTGTCAATTTCAGCCAGTGGAGCAGTTTGTATGAGTAATTTCAAGCTTCTTTTTATCAGCAGTCTTGTGGCAAGTGCAAAGTGGCTACATTTATTGTTCAAAGATTCAAACTGCTACACTTGGCAACATCGACCTCCAGGATCTACGGTGGTGGGAGCATAGGCAGCCAGAAATATGGGTACTTGTGCACAGAAGGGACATCAGGGCTCTCACCAGGAGGCCTTACCCTCCGAGGGTATTCCGACAGCACTTCTCCTACCTTCAATTAAGCGAGGAGCAGTGTATTAGATGGCTCCGTATCACCAAGGTGGTGGTTACAGAACTCTGCCACCTCCTCCAAACAGACCTCCAGCTTCACAACAGGATGACTTTTGTTCACCACATGCCCATCATACCATCCCTGTGTCATGCTATATTACAGCGTCCTCCTGGGCGCAAAGGTGAAATGAGAGAGACCACAAAATATTGCAAACTCCATGAATAAATTTATGCATAAACATATCACACATATCACAATCATTCGAATAACTAATGACCTTTGTGTCTGCCACACTTGAATAGCTGTCATTTTGTGCAAGGCATGAGATGTGGGTGTGAGTGTTGGTAGGTAGAGATTGGTGGGTGAGTGTTGGGGGGTGTGGTGCTTTGGGCAGTGTGTGAAGCTTGTGGTACAGATGGTGGTATGTAGCATTTGTTGAAGCATTCAATCACCTGACCACCCGACTGAGGTGGATCTGCCATGAGCACACCTGCTTCAGTCCTCCAGCTCCTCCTTGTTATGCTTCTCCTTGCTGAGGCAGTTGCACATCCAGCAATGCTGAGAATGAGGTGTTGCAGTATCAATGAACCTCCCCTTTAAGTACTGGGAAAAGCCTGTGGCAATGCTGAGTTCAGATTAGACTGCTCCTGATATTGGTCCACCCTTTGAGTTTAATGCCACTGAGCTAGGCCTTTAAGACTTGATTTAATGCCCCAATCATTTCTTTGAGCAGTGATAATGAATTTTGCATGCAGTCTAAAGCATTAGTGCCTGGTGCTAAATCTCAAACTTTTCTAAAGATACTGCTCATTCCTGGGCTATAATTAATTTCTAGCCCTAAGTGTCCTCAAGCACCTTATCAGGGCTGTCCCTTCACAGCTGGAGAGGAGGAATGTCCAAATTGTGGCTGGTTTGAAACCCTACGCCTACTTTACCAGCTGTAAGGGTTTCATGGGCATTCGCTGGGCTGAGCCCAACTCTGCGCCAGTGAAAGTGTTTTTGGGGTGCATGTGGACGATCTGTCAAGGAGAAACTTGACAGATAACAAGTTCCGGGTTTTCACGCATGCACAGCGCATGCGGAAACCTGGAACTTGCGGGGCCATTCTGATGACTTACGACGGCGTACGCTGTGCGTACTGCATCACTGGCCCTGCAAAATCCAGGCCATTATGACTTTCTAAATGCTCTGTTACCACTTCCTTAATAATGGATTCCAACATTTTCCCGACGACTCATGTCAGACTAACAGGACTGCAGTTCCCTGTTTTCTCTCTTCCTCCTTTCTTTAATAAAAATGGTCCCACTGCCATAAACCTGTATCTTCCTCTGCTTAATATCATTATCCAATTATCCAGCACGTGAGTGCAAAAGACAAGGTGGAAGCATTTGGAACCATCTTCAGCCAGAATTGCCAAGTGGATGATCCATCTCAGCCTCCTCCTGATGTCCCCACCATCACAGAAGCCAGTCTTCAGCCAATTCGATGAACTCCACGTGATATTAAGAAACGGCTGAGCGCACTGTATACAGCAAAGGCTGTGGGCCCCGACAACATCCCAGCTGCAGTGCTGAAGACTTGTGCTCCAGAACTAGCCGCGCCTCCAGCCAAGCTGTTCCAGTACAGCTACAAAACTGGCATCTACCCAACAAAGTGGAAAATTGGCCAGGTATGTCCTGTCCACAAAAAGCAGGAGAAATCCAATCCGGACAATTATCGCCCCATCAGCCTACTCTCAATCGTCAGCAAAGTGATGGAAGGTGTCATCAACAGTGCTATTAAGCGGCACTTACTCATAAGAACATAAGAAATAGGAGCAGGAGTAGGCCATTCGGCCCTTCGAGCCTGCTCCGCCATTCAATGAGATCATGACTGATCTTCTGCCTCAGCTCCATTCACCGGCCCTATCACCATATCCCTTGATGCCTTTACTAGTCAGAAATTTATCGACTTCTGTTTTGAATATACCCAATGACTGAGCCTCCACAGCCCTCTGGGGTAGAGAATTCCAAAGATTCACCTCCCTCGGTGTGAAGAAATTTCTTCTCATCTCAGTCCTGAATGGCCTACCCTTTATCCTGAGGCTGTGGCTCCTGGTTCTAGACTCCCCAGCCAAGGGAAACATTCTCTCAGCATCTACCCTATCCAGCCCTGTAATAATTTTGTATGCTTCAATGAGATCCCCTCTCATTCTGAATTCAAGAGAATACAGGCCTAGTTTACTCAATCTCTTTTCATACGACAGTCCCACCATCCCAGGAATCAATCTCGTGAACCTTCATTGCACTCCCTCTATGGCAAGTATATCCTTCCTTAGGTAAGGAGACCAAAATTGTACACAGTACTCCAGGATGAGGTCTCACCAAGGCCCTATATAATTGGAGTAAGACTTCTTTACTCCTGTACTCAAATCCTCTTGTAATGAAGGCCAGCATACCATTTGCCTTCCTAATGGCTTGCTGCACCTGCACATTCACTTTCAGTGACTCATGTACAAGGACACCCAGGTCCCTTTGAGCATCTGCATTCCCCAATCTTTCACCATTTAGGAAATACTCTGCCTTTCTGTTTTTTCTACCAAAGTGGATAACTTCACATTTATCCACATTATATTCCATCTGCCATGTTCTTGCCCACACACTGAGCCTGTCGAGATCCCCTTGAAGCCTCTTCACATCCTCTTCACAACTGACACTGCCACCTAGCTTTGTATCATCAGCAAATTTGGAAATGTTACATTTAGTCCCCTCATCCAAATTATTGATATAGATTGTGAAAAGCTGGGGCCCAAGCACCGATCCTTGCGGTACCCCACTAGTCACAGCCTGCCATCCTGAAAAAGACCCGTTTATCCCTACTCTTTGTTTTCTGTCTGTTAACCAATTCTCAATCCATGCTAGTATATTACCCCCAATTCCATGTGCCCTAATTTTGTTCACCAACCTCTTGTGTGGGACCTTATCGAAGGCCTTCTGAAAATCCAGATACACCACATCTACTGGTTCCCCTTTGTCTACTCCACTAGTTACATCCTCAAAGAACTCCAATAGGTTTGTCAAACAGGATTTCCCTTTCATAAATCCATGTTGACTCTGCCCAATCTTACTATTAGTTTCTAAGTGTTCAGTTATTGCATCCTTTATAATAGATTCCAGCATTTTCCCAACTACTGATGTGAGGCTAACAGGTCTGTAGTTCCCCGTTTTCTCGCTCCCTCCTTTCTTAAATAGCGGGGTTACATTTGCTATCCTCCAATCTGCAGGAACCGTTCCAGAATCTATAGAATTTTGGAAGATGACAACCAATGCGTCCACTATCCCAATGGCCACCTCTTTCAAAACCCTAGGATGTAGGTCATTGGGATTTATTGACTTTTAGTCCCATTAATTTTGCTAGTACTGGTTTATTACTAATAATAATTTCTTTAAGTTCCTCATTCTTGCCATACCCTTGGTTTTTTGTGTCTTCCTCCGTGAAGACAGAAACAAAGTATTTATTTAATTTCTCTGCCATTTCCTCATTCCCCATTATAAATTCTCCCGTCTCTGACTGTAAAGGACCTACATTTACCTTCACCAGTCTTTTCCTTTTCACATACCTATAGAAGCTTTTACAATAACCTGCTCACCGATGCTCAGTTTGGGTTCTGCCAGGACCACTCGGCTACAGACCTCATTGCAGCCTTGGTTTAATCATGCTGAATTCCACAGGTGAGGCGAGAGTGACTGCCCTTGACATCAAGACAGCATGTAACCGAGTGTGGCATCAAGGAGCCCTAGTAAAATCAGGGGGAAACTCTCCACTTACTGGAGTCAAACCTAGCACAAAGGAAGATGGTTGTGGTTGTTGGAGGCCAATCATCTCAGCCCCAGGACATTGCTGCAAGAGTTCCTTGGAGCAGTGTCTTAGGCCCAACCATCTTCAGCTGCTTCATCAATGACCTTCCCTCCATCATAAGATCGGAAGTGGGGATGATTGCACAGTGTTCAGTTCCATTCGCAACTCCTCAGCTAATGAAGCTATCCCGGCCCCCATGCAGCAATAACGGAGCAACATTCAGGCTTGGGCTGATAAGTGGCGAGTAACATTTGCGTCACGCAAGTGCCAGTAAATGACTATCTCCAACAAGAAAGAGTCTAACCACCTCCCGTTGACATTCAATGGCATTACAATCAACATCCTGTGGATCACCTGTGGTTTCTTAATTTGCAGAGGAAAGGTCGAATGGTTCGAGACTGACACCAATATTGTTTATAGTGGCTATTTTATTCTCAACAAGTAAAAGGTCAATACATGAAAGTATTTAAGTGGTAGTTAACAGAATAGGGAAAGCATTGATATTACCCACTCCTATCCTGGGTAAGGCTCCATGGGGGAGAAATTCAGTTGATATTACCCACTCCTATCCTGGGTAAGGCTCCATGGGGGAGAAATTCAGTTGGTTACTGCCTCCCATTAGCGCCTGACGGGGGCACTAATGAAGTAGCACCGAGGCGAGGCAAATCCAGCGCCACACACCAAATCCAGTCGCCCCTTAGCGCCGCCGCTAACAGCGTCTGGAGCTTTAGTGCTAGGCAGATCATGACGTCAGTGAGCGTACAACACTCACTCAGCACCCGATCTACCAAATTGTTTATCGCCCCCTGCCTTAGTGCCTCGCCCCGACAATGACAGGAAGAGGAGGAGTGAAGCAGGCGGATGGCAGCTCCAGGGGCAATACTTAAAGGGATGAGTCGCAGCTGTCAGGTTAGTGTTGTTTCACTGTTTCCTTGTCAGTTTGCGATTGAGCAAGAGTTTAATTCAGTCATTTAAAGGTTCTTTAGTATCAGGAGTATTGTGGCTACTAAAAATTTGTTAAATTTATTCTGACAAAATTTCAAAGTGCTACACATCGTTACATTAATGGGGGCTGTACTGGCAGTCGACCTCGCCCTCCAGGATCTACTGCAGAGGGAGTGGAGGCAGCGAGAAAGATTGCAAGATGTGGCCAGAGGGAGGAGGAGGGCCATCAGGGCTCCCAACAGGAGGCTTTACCCTCCGAGAGTATTCCAAGAGCACTTCTCCTACCTCCAATTAAGCGAGGAGCAGTGTATTAGAAGGCTCCACTTCAGCAAGGATGTGGTCACCGAACTGTGCCACCATCTGCAACCAGACCTCGAGCCTCAAATCAGGGCAACCATGGCTCTCTCAGTGACAGTCAAGGTCACCATTGCCCTCAGTTTCTTCACCAGCGGTTCCTTGCATTCTGCAACAGGAGATATAGCGAACATCTCGCAGTTCGCTGTCCATCGCTGCATTAGGGAGGTCACAGAGGCTCTCTACAGTAGGAGAAGGGACTACATTTCCTTCCCCATCACCGGAGAGAAGCAGGACGAATGTGCATGAAGCATTGACTCACCCCGACCACCCAAGTGAGGTCATTAAATTTCTTCCTGCACTGTGTGTGGGTCCTGGGGACCACAGTGTTGCCTGAGACCTGCTGGGCTACCTCCCTCCACATGGCGCGGAAGACTTGCGGCGAGGACCTCCTGCCACTTGCTGGGTACAGCACCGCCCTCCGTCTCTCCACAGCGAGGACCAAGGCCTCCAATGCTTGGTCACAGAATCTGTGAGCTCTCTCCCTGGGCCGTTGATCTGCCATAATGACACCTCCTCGAGTGGTCCAGTTCCTTCTCCTTAGCCTTCTGCTGCTTGCTGAGACAGCTGCAGAACCAGCAATGCTGAGAATGAGGTTCTGCAGCATGAATGAACCTCCCCTTTAAGAACTGGAAAGAGCCTGTGACGATGATGATTAGTGTTTAGACTGCACCTGAAATTGCTTAACGCTTTGAGTCTAACGCCACTGAACTATGTCATTAGCGCTTGATTTACCGCTCCCATTATTTCTTTGAGCGATGACACTGAATTTTGCCTGGCGCTAAATCTCAAACTTCTCAGAAGTTAGCGCCCATTCCTGGGCTATAATGAATTTCTCCCCCAATGTCCCTTCGCCAGTGGCCCGTCAAGCTGTGCCTTCCTCGGTTGCCTTGACTCTACACACCTTTTGCGTGACTCCCAGTTTTGACCCTACAACTTGAACTGCAGTCTGGCTTCTGCTTTTAAAACCCAAGGAAAAAGAAAGCTGCAGGCTACTATCTTGACCCCTGGAGAGTCAATTGCATCTATCAATACCTCCGTGAAAGTATGGCCTACTCCTGCTCCTAATTCTTATGTTCTTATTCCCTCACCAGAGCTAATAATTTCCCTGTATCTACCTTATCTAATCCCTTACTAATTTTAAATACCACATGAGATCTCCCCTCAACCTTCTAAACTCAAAGGAATACAAGTTTATGCAACCTGTCCTCATAAATTAACCATTTAAGCCCTGGTATAATTTTGGTGAATCAACGCTGTACCTCTTCCAAGGCCAATATATTTTTCCTGAGGCTCGGTGCCTAAAACTGAACACAATACTCCAGGCTCTGTACAATTGAGACATCGCTTCTGATAACTTCCTCACCTTTGAATTCCAATCTTCTTGAGATAAAGGCCATCATTCCAATAGCCTTTTTGATTACTTTTTTTTTATCTGGCGCACTAGCGTTTAGTGATTTGTGTACATGGGCACCTAAATCCCTTTTCTCCTCCGCAGTTCTTAGTATTTCACCAATACTGCACCTGATTTATTACTTGGAGTTTTTTGACTGGATTTAAAATAATGTCTCCCAAATTCAAAGGAAGAAGGCAAAAGTCGTGAAATTGTTAACATTATAGAATTTCCTCTGCCTCTCTCATGTGCCTTCCACTGAATGCCTGTTAATATCTACTAATAACACACCACCTCTTGAGCCTCACCTTCTGCTAAAAATCACCTAAAGCTGACCACTTGACCAAAACTCTGCAGTGAAGTTTTACAGAATTCAAGAGCAATCACTGTGGACAACGAACAAAAAAGAAAATGGGGTAGAATTTCCATGGGGTTCTCCTGATCTCCCACTAGAACTTTAATGGAAACACAGGAGACATGAAGTAAAAGCCATTTCTCTGGGCTTTCCATCAATCTCCTGCTGAAGTTATGGTAGCAGATCAGGAAACCCAGCATAACTTTGTACTGTATTCTAAGGACTTAGGTGCATGTTTTGTAGTCAATGCTTTATTTTCAATAACAGCAAAGAGTCTCTTTTGGTGTCAGTCTATAACGGACTGGTCAAATGCCCAAAAAAAGATCCTTGAGAAACATCTCAAATTGAAATAGCATGTAATTCAGTTGCAAACGAAGACGCTTCTGCAGATGTCTGTAAAGGAAGAATAGAGACACCATACTAGGCATTGTCCAAGTCGGACAGACAACTTACAGAACACATTAAGAATTCATTGAGAATGTTCTTTCCATGTTCTTCATTATACTGCCCACATGGATCCCTTGCTGATGGAGCATTTAAAATTGACATCACATAATTAACAGTACACATCACCACAGATTCAATGAACCAATTAGGGTAATATCACAACAGATGCAACAGAAAGTTTTATAGAGAGTAAGAGCTTCAAAGTTCTTCATTTTAATAGCTGTTGGCACTACAGACTTTGGCAACAAAATGCAAGTTACACTTGCTGTCCATTATGTACACAAGAATGAAAATGGGCAGGCAAAAAATTATAAAGATTTTTGGAGTTTGCAGAAGCTTTTAATACAACGGGGAGAAATCTTGCAGAACTCTTTCTGCAGCGGTTGACAGTAAGAGGCATTGACAGTTTATTGGAGGACAAATCTATGATGAAGGCAGCAATATGAGAGGAAGGCTCAGTGGTATTCAGACACTTAGCCATATAGTTGTACCTGACGTTATATCCTGCATCTGCAAAGCTCACAACCTGAACACTGCAATTGTGCCCTGATGTGTATTGCTGCAGGTGGCAAAAATGTTCCCACCCTCCAGAAAGCCAATATAATAGCACTGAAATCTTCATCAAAGTTATGCAATATTTATCTTGCTCAACTGAAAGGATTGACAATCCTTCCCAGGGGTATAATGATGAGGTAGAAGACAGGAATACTTCCTTACCTGTAGCAGAAAACACTCAATATATGACAAATCAGCCTCGCAATGTGTACTCGAGACCAGAAATATTGTTATGTCAGCTGACTGGAGAAAACACTCTTGAAACTTTCAAGAAAGAAGGTTTCTCTGAAGCAGAGATCTTTTTGTTTTCCCCTGCCAACTTCATTTTGTTTGTTTTTTAGTATTTATGGAGTATCTCTTTATTTTCACATATCCTCTCCAGTTGTACCTACAGTGTGTAGACATTGACTTGCTTCAGACATCTGATGAAGCAACAATTATTATCCAAGCTCTCAAAAGAATGGCGGAGAATGACAGTCCAAGTTTGGGTTCAATAGATGGGGAAGTAAAATGATTGGCAGATTGCATTCATAGAAGAATCTGTGGAAGACAAATAAGCAACAACACTGTATCGAATTCAACAAGATGAATATCTCCATCCCATTTCTGGACTACGTGATAACAGAGCAGCAAGGTCAACTGACAGAATGCCGGACATTTTCTACAGACATTGGGTCAACTTCCACACATACACTGATGAGACCCACCTCTATCTCTCCACCACCTTTCTCAACTCATCTATTATATCTGTCACATTGCTTGTCTGACATCCAGTCTCAAATCAGCCACAATTTCATCTACCTGAACAGAATACTGCAATCACAGGGTGGGGGGGTGGGGGTGGCTGATGCAGGGACAGTGTAATCTTAGGGGACATTGTAATCTCAAGGGTACCTGGTGCAAGGACAATACAATCTCAGGGGACCTGGTGCGAGGACCGAGTAAGCTCGGTGGGTGGCACTGCAGGGATACTGGCCTGTGGTGCTGGTATTTTAGATGCTCAAGGCTGTTGATGTATAGTTTGATTAAACTGAGGAGAAGCAGCTGAAGGAGTGTAGGGGAAGGAGTGCTAATGAGCAAGTTTGAGTAATGGAATGGAAGAGTATGGTTGGTCAAGCCCTTGGAATGAGATCAGACAGTGCATGAGCTGGATGAGTTAATGATATCAGCAACGATAGAGATGGTGCTATTCAGCAATAAATTTGGGGAAGGTTGATTCAGTACTGATATTTAAAATGAAAGCATAGAGATGAAGGAGGTTCCACTCTCAATTTCCTGTCTGCATTAGATTAGATTATCATGATGGTAAAGGTACAACAGTTGGTCTCAGCGCTCAAGGCTATGAGGGAAGGTAAATCATACAGGGTCCCATTCCTGCTTGATATTCAGTGACTCCTGCTGCAATATATGCACGTGTGAACATTAATTAAGAACAGGATTGGGCTAGGATGTGATACGCTCCCGTGGTTGATTACCATGCCAACACTCATGGGAAGACTGTTGCCTCTTCTGATCTACCCATAAGGAGACACTAGGTTGCCCCAGTGTCAGCAACCCAAATACAAGAAATCTAACAAACAAACGTACCCTCTTTTTAGAGGGGCACCAGTAATAAAATCCAAATCATACAAAAGAAAGGAAAATTAACAAAGTAAATAATATAATTTCCCTTATCCACTCCGCACTCCACCCCCTGCGGTGACCACTGGTTGCAGAAGGCCTCAACGGACACCGTATGCTCCTTCTCCATAGCCACCTGGGCACAGACAAAGCCACCGAAGAGAGGCAGGCAGCCAGAGCCACCACCCCCACAGGCCGCGTCCAACCTGGACCTGTGGATGGCCACCTTGGCCAGGCCCAGGAGCGGACGCACGAGGAGGTCCTCTGACTTGCCCGCCCCCTCCACACCGGGTGGCCAGAGATCAGGAGCATAGGACTGAAGTGGAGTCAGAAGTTGAGGAGCAGCCTGTTCAAATAATGGAACAGGAGCTGCAACCTCTCACACTCCATATACACATGAATCATGGACTCATCTAGACAGCAAAAGTTGCAGGCGGCCTGGGAGTCCGTGAAGTGACTTAAAATCATATTTGTCGGGACTGCTCCGTGCAACACTCTCCACCCCACATCCCCAATAGTGCAGGGGAGGACTCACATATGGAGAGCCCTCCATTGGGGCCTCCCACCTCCTCCAGACACAAGGTGGCAGGGAAGACTGTTGCTATTGTGAAACCATATACCAGCATGCATCAGTGCATTCAAGAGAGGAGGACAAACAAATTGTTAAAAATGTGAAAAACAAACTGTTGAAAAAACATAAGTGGACAGCTAACCTGTCCTCTACCTTCTGCCAATCCCACTTCGAATAAGCCAGTTGATTGACTTGCCCCCCAGTTTAACCCCATCATTCAAGGATGACCCCAACTAAAGTTAGGACTCAGTCAGGTGGTTAATTGTAGGGGTGAACCCTGCACCCTATCACTCAGTGGCATGGTAAGTTAAGAGTATCCACATATTTTTTCAAAATTTGTTCTACAAACTCAAGTAGCTTCCCCAATGAGCTAGTGCAAAAAGGTCATCTGATATAGAGCTAAGTTATACATGGACACAAGTCTTGAAATCTAGAGGTAAGGTGAGAGTGACTGCCATTAACATCAAGGCAGCATTCAACTGAGTGTGGCACCAAGGAACCCTAGTCAAACTGAAGTCAATGGGAATCGGGGGAAAAACTCTCCAGTGGCTGGAGTCACACCTGGTATAAAGGAATATGGCTGTGCTTGTTGGAGACCAATCAGCTCAGCCCCAAGACATCGCTGCGGGAGTTTTTCAGGGCAGCATCCTGGGCCCAATTATCTTCAGCTGTTTCACCAATGACCTGCCCTCCATCATAATATCAGAAGTGGGGCTGTTCGCTGATGATTGCACAGTCTATAACTCCATTTGAAATTCTTCAGATAATGAAGCAGTCCATACCCCCATGCAGCAAGACTTGGATAACATCCAGACTTGTGCTGATAAGTGGCAAGTAACACAAGTGGCAGGCAATGATCATCTCCAAAGAGAGAGCCTAAACACCTCCCCATGACATTCAATGACATTACCATCACTGAGTCCCCAACCATTGACCAGAAACTCAATTGGACCAACCACATAAATGCCGTGGCGACTAGAGCAAGGTCAGAGGCTAGGTATTCTGTACCTCTTGACTCCCCAAAGCCTCTCCACCACCTACAAGGAGTGTGATGGAATAGTCTCCACTTGCCTGAATGGGTGCAGTTGCAACAATTACTCAAGAAGCGCGACACCATCCAGGACAAAGCAATCTGCTTGATCGACACTTCATCCACCAGCTTACATATCCACTCCATCCACCACCAGCATACCATAGCTGCAGTATATATTGAAGATCGATAGATTTTTGGATATTAAGGGAATCAAGGGATATGGGGATAGTGCAGGAAGGCGGAGTTGAGGTAGGAGATCAGCTATGATCTTACTGAATGGCGGAGCAGTCTCGAAGTTCCTATTTCTTATGTTCTTATCTACAGGACGCACTGCAGCCAAGGCTTCTTCAGCAGCACATCTGAAACTAGCGACCTCCACCAGCTAGAAGGACAAGGGCAATCGGTGCATGGGAACACCATCACCTCCAAGTTCCCCTCCAAGTCATACACCATCCTGGCTTAGACGTAGATTGTCATTCCTTCATCATCACTGGATCAAAATCCTGGAACATCCTACCGAACAGCATTGTAGGAGTACCATAGCACGGCTAGTGATGAAAAAAATCAGCCAAGATACCCTCTCCTGGTCACTGCTGAAAGTGCATGTCTGGACATTAAGGCAGGACTGAGTTGGATTGGGCTTGGCTGATACCCTTCCTGGTTGCATAACTGGTCAATACTCACTAACTGGGCTCAGACATGAATACCCACTTGAGCAACGTACTTGAGGCTGCAGGCACCTATGGAACCATACACCAGCCAAGGTCAGTGCCCTCAGGTGGAGGGGTGAGAAAGGAGAATATTTTCAGAAACCCCATAATTATTCTCATCAGCTGCTGCATAATATTAATACTACATGTATAAACTGGGTAATGTGAAGGTTTGTTTCAGATCCACCCTTAATCACAGCTATCTCCATGATATTCAGCTTTCCTTAAAGCACTGCTCTCGCCGCATCCTGAGATCCACACTTAACTCCATGCACTGCCACATGCACGCTCTCGACCTTTCACTTCAGCAACACCGACCGACTCACTTTATTTCAGAGCTGTCCTAGTCCACGGTTTCATTTCATCCTTTGCCTCATCCGTCGCTTTAACTAAAACTTTTTTTCTTCCTTTCAGATGTCAAGGATCGCAAGCTTCAACAACTCTTAAATACCAGCACCCCTCCGGATCCTTATTTCCCATCACTTTCTTATGACCCCATCCGTCAGTCCAATCTCACCCTTTGTCGCATTTTCTCTATCCCTCTGATCTTCCCCTCTCTGATCTCGAGTGATTAGTCCTCAACAAAGGCCTCAGCTTCATTCCATTACGCCTCCACCTCAATGAATTTCAAGCTTGGCATGACGCTGAGCTTTTTTTCCGCCGCCTTCGCTTCTGCAACCACTTCTTTGGCCAGGAGGCTTCCCCCCAACATAGTATGGAGAATTCTCCTGTCTTCAGAATTCTAATTACACCTGGACCACTTCCTCTAGCCTCTGACCCTCCTGATCTTTTCATTGGAAACTGCTGACATGACATCGGCTGTCTCAATTTCTCTGCTCCCCTCACTCACTCTAACCTACCTCCTCTGAACTTGCAGCACTCCATTCTCTCACGTCCAACCCTGACATTGTCATTAAACCTACTGACAAGGGAGGCAGTGTTGTTGTTTGGTGAAAAGACCTCTACCTCGCGGAGGCTGAACATCAACTCACTGACATCTCCTCCTACCTCCTCCTGAACCATGACTCTACCACCGAACATCAAACAATCGTTGCCCAGACCGTTGCTGACCTCATCTCTTCTGGAGATCTTCCTGCTATGGCCTCCAACCTCATAGTCCCCAACCTCGCACAGCCCGCTTCTACCTCCTTCCCAAGATCCACAAACAGGACTGTCCTGTTATGCCCATTGTTTCAGCCTGAACCATGGAACTTATTGCTTCTTATCTCAACTCTATTTTTTCTCCTTTTGTCCAGTCTCTTCTGACCTACATCCGCAAGTCTTGTGACACTCTCCGCCACTTTAACCATTTCCAGTTCCTGGCCCTAACTGTCTCCTTTTCACCATGGATGTCCAATCCCTCTAGACCTCCACCCCCCACTAGAACGGCCTGTGAGCCCTCCGCTTTCTCGTTGAACCGAGGTCCAACCAGTCCCCATCCACCACCACCCTCCCCCGCCTGGCTGAATTTGTTTTCACATTGAACAACTTTTCCTTTACATCTACTCACTTCCTCCAAATAAAAGGTGTTACCATGAGAACCAGTATGGGTCCTAGCTATGCCTGCCTTTTCGTGGAATACTTAGAACATTCTTTGTTCCAGTCCTACTTAGGTCCCCTCCCTGACCTCTTTTTCCTGTACATTGATGACTGTGTCGGTGCCACTTTCTGCTCTTGCCCTGAACTGGAAAATGTAATCAACTTTGCTTCTAACTTCCACCCTTCCCTTACCTTCACATGGTTCATCTCCGACTCTTCCCTTCCCTTCTTCGATTTCACTATCTCCATTTCTTGGGATAGGCTGTCCACCAATGTCTACTATAAGCCCACCGACTCCCACAGCTACCTTGATTGTACTTACTCCCACCCCGCTTCCTGTAAGGACACTACCTCCAAATAAAAGGTGTTACCATGAGAACCAGTATGGGTCCTAGCTATGCCTGCCGGTTCTCCCGGTGTCTCCGTCTCCGTCGGATCTGTTCTGATGATGCCACCTTCCATACCAGTGGTTCCGAAATTTCACCCTTTTTCCTCAGCCGATGTTTCCCCTCCGCCATAGTTGACAGTGTCCATCCCATTTCCCACACTTCTGCCCTCACCCCTTCCCTTATTACCATAACCATAATTGGCTCCCCCTAGTCCTCATCTTCCACCCCACCAGCCTCCCCATTCAACGGCTAATTCCTCCATCATTTTCGCCACCTCTAGCACGATGTCACCACCAAAACACATCTTCCCCTCCCCTTTCACCATTCTGAAGGGTCCGTTCCTTCCACAACACCCTGGTCCACTCTTCCATCACCCAACACCTGCTCTCCTTCCCTTGGCACCTTTCATGCAAGTGCAGAAGATGCAACACCTGCCTTTTTACCTCCTCTCTTCCCACTGTCCAGGGCCCCAAACATGCATTCCGGGCAAAACAGCGATTTACTTGTACTTCATCCAACTTAGTATACTGTATTCGCTGCTCACGGTGCGGACTCCTCTACATTGGGGAGACCAAACGCAGATTGGGTGATCGCTTTGCTGAACACCTCCGTTCAGCCCGCTCACGTGACCCTGAGCTTCTGGTCGCTTTCCACTTTAATTGTCCATTCCACTCCCACTCTGACCTCTCTGTCCTCGGCCTCCTGCACTGTTTCAATGAAGCTCAACGCAAGCTCGAGGAAAAGCACCTCATCTTTCTACAGCCTTAACATTGAGTTTGTCAACTTTAGATCTTAACCACTGCTCCCATTTTCTCTCAGACAGTAGCAGGGGGGGGGAATTTTTCGGGGGGTCAGCAGGCACGTTTAGTGGTGGGACAGATGGGAATTTTTTTTTTAACAGTGGGTAGGGAACCCACTGTCAACCTACCGCCACGCTAGTTTCCCAGATGTCGGGTCTGTCATCGCTGAACAGACCCGACACCAAGTGACAGGGGAGGCAATTTAGATGATTAACAGCTTGTTAACAGGCACTTAAAAACTATTTTAAGCTCACCTTTAAATTTTATGAGTTCGCCCACGGGTTCCCTGCTGCTTGGGGATCACGTCAGGTAAGCAGGTCGGGAGTTGTGTCACCATGGGATCATTTCTTAACTTGACAGCTGCAAATGTTCTATCAAAGCTCCCATTTCATAGCTGTTCATTTTCCAAGGTCAGAAGCTGTTGCTTACTGCATTTGAAAGACAGATTGAGCTTTATGCAGCTTGCAAGTGTTTGGAGCAAACTCTGTATCCAGTGTCACCTCATTGGAACAACCTCTCTCACCACTGACAGATCGCTTCTGTCATCTCAACTTCACCTGCCATCTATTACATCAGCATCGGTGCCCTTGAAACTATCTCACCTTGGTCCTCAGAATCCCACCACGATCAGCCCCAACACCAGCATCACCAGGCACACCAGCAGCACCAACAACAACACCAACCTTCTCCGCAATCAACTGATGCTGCACAGGACACAGGGCATCAGCACCCGAGCACATTGCTGGCCAGGAGGCCAGGGATGGCCTCACCATAGCCAGATGTACTTCACTTGACGCTGTACACCCTGGCTGCCACATGATGCGCCAGGTTGGCACCACCCCACACCAACACCATAAAGCATCCCTACAATGCCCAAGCCGTTCTTTTCACACTCATCACCATTGCGGGGGGGGGTGGGGGGGTGGGGGGGCACCGTTATGTCTCACCATTCACTGCAACTCACTAAGCCACTTCCAAAGGTTCACACAAATCTGTCCAAGAACGCAAATTGTTGAAAATAAAGATTTCAATGTTTAACAGCACATTACCAGAAACTTTACATGAACATTGGCTAAAACACCCAAGTGCCTACTCTTGTGTGTTGTTACTTGGTACGATTGGACTAGGATGAGGGTGAGTGTGGCTTTGCAGTAACGTTTCGTGATCTACTGAGATCATTGAAAGGTTTGAGCCACTGCAGCCTGGTCCTCCTAACAACATACCTGCTTGTGTCCTCCTGTGCAATGTGCAACCATGCTGTTTTGGTCTCCTGGGGAAGTCTCTTCCACCCATTGGAAGGGAAGAGGACCTCCCTGCGTGCTGTGACTCCCTCCATAAGCATAGGGAGGGAGTCATGGGAGAGCCTGGGTGCAGCCGTACACCTCTGCGCAGTGCTTGTCGGTGTTTGCAGCATCTCAATGCTGTAGAACACTGACAGCACAACTGCCAAAATCAACATGGTCCCTTTAAGGAAACCGGCTGATGACGCGTCATCAAGTGACGTAATCAGATCGGCTTCCTTTCAATTGGCCGGCAAACGCGCTGGGCGAGTTTAACAAGCCCAGTCAGCGTAAGGGAGGGAGTCATGGGAGAGCCTGGGTGCAGCCGTACACCTCTGCGCAGTGCTTGTCAGTGTTTGCAGCATCTCAATCAGTGTAAGATCACTTTGGACAGTGGGCTGGAGCCAGCCGTGGGGTCGGGACCCACCACCGAACCCAGCCGCACCAGACCCGCTGAGGTAGGGGCAATCGCGGCCTAGGTGTCTGAGGATGATTTCACCAGAGCCACTGGAGTGGAGGTGTGGGCTAGTGCTTGGGGTGGGGATCCCCTATCAGCACACCACCTTTGGGGTCTACCTGCCTCTCTTGGGAGCCTCTTTGCTTTGTCAGGTTTTCTATGCTTCCCTCCCCCTCTACTATTCTGCTGTTCCCATTTACAATTCCTCTGGACCCATATTTTGTTTCTTTACTTATCCAATTATCAATCCCTTTTGCCTTGTAACACCATCCCTTTTGTCATTTAATCACTCCTGCCCTCCACCCTATTATAGATGTTTTCCTTTTGTTCTTTCCCCACCCCCTTTCCCCTGGCTCTGCAATTGCTTAAAAGTTGTTTATCTCTAACATCGTCCAGTTCTGATGAAAGGTCATCGATCTGAAACGTTAACTCTCTGTTACTCTCGCTGCCTGACCTGCTGAGTATTTCCAGCATTTTCTGTTTTTATTTCAGATTTCCAAGCATCTGCAGTATGATTTTTTTCTACTGCTCTCTACTTGTGATGTTATAAATACAAACTTTCTCTGAAAATACTTAAAATACGTGTAATAAAAGCAATTTTTGTTTTTATTTCATATTTCCAGCATCCGCTGAGGCGAGATATGAGCAAAAATGACTCTTGTATGAATCCACTGAGTCTCAGCCAGACGCATGCAAATGTGCGTCCTGCTTCAATCCTAAATTTTAATCTATTTTCCGAAAAGTCACGAGCAACTTTCTCCGTGTCTGCCCGTGTATAATTAATTAACGAATCGACAATTTTCGAAGTGTACATATATCTTCAGCACAAGGTGAGCATAAAGTCTTCCTTGTTTGCATAGTATTATACAGGCAAGTGAGTTCCGGTTAAAAGGACTGACGAGTGTCCAATAGGAGCAGCCCGGGGTATGGTGCGCCGATGCTATTGGGTGAAATTGACGAAGCCCCGCCCGCGCGGCAATTTCCACTTTGTTACATTGCAGCCAGAGGACGGAAAGGTTTCAGTGAATCTACCGCGAATCAGTCATTTAGTGCAGTGCAGTGCAGTCAGCTGGACAGCAAGAACGAGGGCTGGGGGAAGGGGAAGGGAAAGGGGGGGAAAAAAGAGCATCAGATTGCAAAAATCAGTGAGTGAACATTTCCGATAAAAAAAACTTCAATCCTCTTTTATCCCGTGCTGTTCACATAGAAGCAATCACTTTATTTAGCAGGAAAACCGAGCCCGGATCCAGGAGCTTTTTGATAGTTCAAGATTTTTTTTTCCCCAATTTTTTTTGGGGGCAATTTAGCTCTGTTTCATCTACATATATTTTCGTTCATGGCTCCTGCTGTAAACCTAAGGCAAGTTCTGGTGGAAATTCCAAACCCGCAGCCAAAGATTGCTGGTGAGTAAAAAACCCATTTTTAAATAGACGCGGAAAAAAATAAGGCGCTCAACTGAGACGAGGCGATGGGGGAGGGAAGGGGAGTACTGTCGTTTGCCAGTTTTTAAAAATGTTCAAAGTCAGTACAATGGTAATATTCACAGAGTATTGCATCTGTGAAGTTAAACTATCGATCTGTGTCGTTCTTGTAAGAAAAAGATGAGTTATACGCTTTTAAAGAGAGAGTTATTCTGCTGTGATATTGGCGGGCAGATGAGAAAGCGGTTTCACCATCCCGCATATTAATACAAAATGTGTCTCTCTTTAAACTTAAAAATAGAAAATATTGTAGATGTGATCCAAGTAAACGCATCTAATCTATAACGTTGATTTATTAATTAAAATAATTTGAGGGTGTTGTTCACTATTGGAGGAAATAGAAGTTCCAGTAGGCGCCAAACGTGAGCCAGCAATTAAAAGGGTGTCACTCATTAAATATCACCTTGACTTAAAAAATAACTTTATTGCTCTGTGACAACTATTTAAATGTATACTGTATTGATTGTTTGTTTATATTGACCAATATAATGTATTTTGTAGTATAAGGTCACATGAATGCATCGCTAATAATGACTAGGTATGATCTGATCACGTTTTTGTATCCAAAATTTCTCGAAGTACGGAGAAAGCGATTTATTCTTTTAACCTTTTGTGTGTGAATTTTATGTGATTAGGTTTTTTTTATAAACCTTAAAGCTAACCTTTTAGACAAATCGTGAGACCCCTGTTGGCCAGTCCCCTCACTCTACCTGATTAAATAAACGATTAAAGTCACATTTACAATGGGTTTTAAACTTCAGCAAGCAATGTTCCGATTGACGGCCTACAAGGAAATTGTACATTGAACATCCCAGCTGATCATCAATGGGCAACACGCGCAAAATTTTACCACACAGGAGGAGGCCCATCATGCCTCTGCTTGCTTTCTGAAAGATTATTACTTAATTCCCTTCTCCTGTTCTTCCTGTACTATTTTAATTTGTCTTTTCTTTTTTAGATTATTGTGGATTTTGTTCCACCTCCCCTTTTTGGTAGGGCATTAAACGTCCTAAAAACTAAAAATATTCTAACTTCTCCCTGTGGTTTTTTTGGTGATTATCTTAAACTTGTGCCCTCTAGGGGGAAAATGTTTTGCCACATATGTAAAAGTCACTTAAAACACATCTATTGCTTACGATGACGTGCACAGTACAAGTGCTTATGTAGCATATGCCATAGTGAGTAATATTTACTTTAAAAAAAAAATCTCCCAATAACTTTTTTTATCCACCCAGGACCAAACATTTGCTGCAGTACGGGACTGCTAGGAAGCTTGGTTGGCCGCCTTTGGCATGTGCTTTTGTCTTTGAAATAATGGAAGCAAAATAACTTGCAGGTGCTGTCATATGTATAAGCAGAAATTCTGTTAAACAATATTTAAAATACCTTTTTTCCCTTCAGTCCATCTGCGCAGGTCCTATGAAGACATTCTGAATTCTACAAGAACACAGTCGCGGTTAACAACACTTAATGTCAATATTCCAACATCTTTCCTAAGAACAGACAACATCCCATCAGATGATCGTTTGGTTCAAAATCTGAATGTAACGCCAGGTTTGTTTGTGTGTGTGTGTGTGTACTTTCCCCATGGTATTTAATCATTAATAAGGGTGTCAGCCATCTTCATCCCATTTTTCTGAGAAATTTAAATAAAAGGGAATGGGCTATTCCAATACCCCTCTTAGTTTGTTACCAGGAGTACGATAGCAGTCTGGTGGAGACTTGTAGTTGTTCCTTTCTCCACTCGCACTATCTGGCTGAAATAGGGAGTTCAACAGAGCTGAAAGTTAACCTATTTTGGTATACTCAGCCGCACTTGTGTAGGTCAAATGCGCAATGCCATTGTATGGCCCAAAAGTTACCAGATCACAATTAGAACGCACAGCATGGTGTGAAAAGGCTTTTGGGACTCCACCAAACACATTTAGTTTTCTGATGGAATGGTTCTGAAAAAGAATCCTTACCTCCAAAGGTAGTCAACCAAAAGTCTAGAATATCTGGCTTCTCTACAACCTACATTATGTAACCCTCACCGCTTGTTTCTACAGGTGACATTTCTATGGTCCCAATGCTACAGGAAACCTTTGTGTACTTGATCGTACTAACCTCCCCCCTGCCCACAAAACTTCAGTTGGTGCTATTTAGATCATGTTTTCACTGTGTCCAGCTTTCTACATCATTTTCTAGCAATTTGGGGAGTTCTTCATGGAACTATACAAATGCATATCGTTTGCAGGTTGGTGGCTTAAAATTTATGGACTTTTTATGTTGGCATTAAAATATATAGTTTGGTAGCTTGGTGCTACTGGAGGATGCACTGCATTTTGGCAGGGAAAAAGAAATGTAATACTACAAATGCCCTTCAAGAAGATGTACTTACCTTTTCCTTTTGTAGACTGTTTCCAAAAGAGCAAACTGAATCACTTGCGTTCTCGGGATGTCCCGAAGCGCTTTAGTTAATGATGTACTTTTGAAATGTAGTCCTTGTTATGTAGACAAACACAACCAATTTGTGCGCAGCAGGGTCTCACAAATAGCAATGAGATAAATGACCAGAAAATCTGTTTTGATATTGGTTGAGGGATAAATGTTGCTAAGAACACCATGAGAACTCAGCTGCTCTTAGAATAATTCCACAGGATTGTTTACGTCCCCTTAAGAGGGCAGGTGAAGTCGCACCCGAAAGATGGCCCTTCCAACAGTGCCGCGCTCCCTCACTTCTGCACTGAAGTGTCAGTCTAGATCATGTACTCAAGTCTCTGGAGTTGGGCTTGAACCCACGACCTTCTGACTTAGAGGCAAGCGTGCTATCATTGAGCTGGAGTCTGGAATGATCTTCATGGCCATATTTGTCGCAAGAGGTGGAATTTCAAGCTGACCATGTAAGATAATGCCATTTTTCTGATTCATTGTTCTTGAATTGCTTAGTCCAGGCCCCTGCTGGAGGAACTGCTACAATTGGAGTAGGTAGATTGAAGTGATGGGCAGCTCTGTGATTATTTGGTGAAGAATCAAGAGCTCTGAAATCTTGCACTGCCAGACCACCCTTGCTTATACTTGACTACCAGTAGCCACTGGCTGTTATTTAGCTTGTCCTTTTGCTGTAAGTACATTTTAGTTTTCCTTTCAACAGATAATATTTCTGAAGTCTCACCGTTTCCCAGAAGAAAGTTTGGAGAAGGAAGAAGATTGTGCTTCAGTTCACCAGCAGCTTCCAACTATCGTACAAAAACATTGCAAAATGGCAACAAGAAAGGTGTGTGATATGCAATATAATACAAACCTGAGTCCTTCGACACAGTTTGTTTTGAATCCCAATCCAGATAATTTAGAATTTAGTGATGGAGATCAGAATCCCACTGTGGGGTTGTGAGAAAGTCCATGTCCACTGTGGGTGTTTGATGGCAGATGTTCTATAGTTGTCTTCATTTTCGATCTATGATTGACTGTTGGGTGTGACTTGTGTCACCGAAGTCTGTTTCTTGTATCCAAGGCGAGACATCTATGTAGTGCTGCTGATTCCTCTGGCATGCAGCAAGATGTGGACAACATTCAGGCTTGGGCTGATAAGTGGCAAGTAACATTTGCGCCATACAAGTGCCAGGCAATGACTGTCTCCAACAAGAGAGATTCTAACCAACTCCCCTTGACATTCGACGGCATTATCATCATCGAATACCCCATCAGCCACATTCTGGAGGTTACCATTGACCAGAAACTCAACTGAACCAGCTACATAAACACTGTGGCTACAAGAGCAGGCCAGAGGCTGGGTATTCAGCGGCGAGTGTCTCACCTCCTGACTCCCCAAAGCCTTTCCACCATCTACAAGGTACAAGTCAGGGGTATGATGGAATACACTCCACTTGTCTGGAGAAGTGCAGCTCCAACAACACTCAAGAAACTTAACACCATCCATGACAAAGCAGCCCCCTTGATTGGCACCCCATCCACCACCTGAAACATTCACTCCCTCCATCAACGGTGCACCGTGGCTGCAGTGTGCACCCTCTACAACAGGGGTTCTCGACCTTTCTGCTTCCGAGGCCCCCCACCCGTGTTATAAAAATTCCTCTGATCCCCTGTAACGTAACACAAGTATCTTTTCTGTATGAAAATTAGTTATTTGTTATTAATAGCACTAGTACACCTTGTAAAGAAGAATTTATGTCCTAAATTTACAGAAACAAAATACTGTGGATGCTGCAAATCTGAAATAAAAACCGAAAATGCTGGAGACACTCAGCAGATCAGGCAACTTCTGTGGAGAGAGAAACAGTTAACTTTCAGGTTTGACGAAAGGTCATCGACCTGAAATGTTAACTCTGTTTCTCTCTCTCCACAGATGCTGCCTGACCGGCTGAGTGTCTCCAGCATTTTCTGTTTTTATTTTGCATTATGTGCCCATTTGCTGCCCAATCAACCATTTGCTTAACGCGGAATGAACCAGGAGCAACAAGCGCAGTGCTCACTACAGGATCGTTTCTGTGCACACTCGGTCGGACTGGAGTAAAATTCCAGCTCCACGTCCCCCATTTCCGAAACCGCATTTCCCTCTTATTTCGATACCAAGCCCCAACATGGCCGAGAAAGCCAACGGCTTTAATTAACAGCACCAGTAATGGTGGAGGCGGATGGCACATGAGAGAAATGGAGAAATAAACAGGGTCCTGAGCGACTTTACCCACCCAACCTCATTGCCATAAATCCTTTTGTGACAAAGGCAGCTCCCCCTCTTTCCTCCTCCCCAACCCTTTCGCAAAGAGCTGGCTGTATCTCAAAGGAAACTAGCGCCCAGACTAGGCCTAGCCGTCCATTGGAGAAGCACGTGGCCATGAATATAAAGTTCTGAGTCTGACGTACAAGGAAAATCGTGATAACGCCTTCAGCTATTTTATTAACTCAGACTGAAGACGTTGCAGGAGAGAGTCACACGGGAGCATTATTATTATGGCCTTGCCGCAGAGACTGGAAAGTCTCTTTCTTTACACACCCCTTTCCTCCACCACCCCCCCACCCCAAGGCCACATGGCGCACGCACTCTCTCATTGACAGCGCCCCCTCCCTGTCTTAAACACCAGTTTAATCGGTTGGGGGGGGGGGGGGTCTTTTTTCTTTCAAACGTGTGAGCGGCTTCTAACCGACACCAGGGAATGAAAAGGGTTGACAGCGAGGCTCACGCTACCTCAGCCCATGTATTGCCGCACTAACTCGTGGATTTCCCTGCCTCCGACTCCGGTTTTAATCCCTCAGAAGAGAAGTTGTAACTTCCACTAATTTATTTAATAGTTAAAAGCGGCGAGTGGTTTATGAATGTGGAATCGATTAGGGCTGAATCAAAAAAAACTTACCAAGATAAATACTGCTGTAAAAGTCAGTGAAACGCAAAGGGACTTGTCTAACCATACAAATGGTGTTCAACAGTAAGAACCTGAATTGACTGCGCATGCATAGTCTTTGTATCGCTGAGACTATTTCACTCCTCAATATACAGGGGAGACTACTGTTGCTTATGCCACAAACATCAGTAGTCTCCCTTGTATATTGATGGGATAAACCAACTGGCGGACCCCCGTTGAGAACCCTTGATCTACAAAATACACTGTAGCAACTCGCCATGGCTTCTTCGACAGCACCTCCAAACCCGCGACCTCTACCACCTAGAAGGACACGGGCAGCAAGCGCATGGGAACATCACCCCCTCCAAGTCACACACCATCTTGACTTGGAAGTAAACATAGAAGATAGGAGTAGGCCATTCGGCCCCTCGAGCCTGCTCTGCCATTCAATGTGATCATGGCTGATCATCCAAATTCAGTACCCTGTCCCTGCTTTCTCCCCATATCCCTTGATCTCCTTAGCCTTAAGAAATATATCTAACTCCTTCTTGAATATATTTAATGAATTGGCCTCAACTGCCTTCTGTGGTTGAGAATTCCACAGGTTCACCACTCTCTGGGTGAAGAAATTCCTCCTCATCTCAGTCCTAAATGGCTTACCCCTTATCCTTAGACTGTGACCCCTGGTTCTGGACTCCCCCGCCATCGGGAACAGCCTTCCTGCATCTAGTCTGTCTAGTCCTGTTAGAATTTTATAAGTTTCAATGGGATCCCCTCTCATTCTTCTAAACTCTAGCGAATATAAGCCTAATCGACCCAATCTCTCTTCATACGTCATTCCTGCCATCCCAGGTATCAGTCTGGTGAATCTTCGCTGCACTCCCTCCATGGCAAGAACATCCTTCCTCAGATAAAGCGACCAAAACTGCACACAATACTCAAGGTGTGGTCTCAACCAAGGCCCTGTACAACTGCAGCAAGACATCCTTGCTCCTGCATTCGAATCCTCTCGCTATGACGGCCAACATACCATTTGCCTTCTTAACCGCCTGCTGCACCTGCATGCTTACCTTCAGCGACTGGTGCACAAGGACACCCAGGTCTCGTTGCACTTCCCCTTTTCCCAATCTATTGCCGTTCAGATAATAATCTGCCTTCCTGTTTTTGCCACCAAAGTGGATAACCTCGCATTTATCCACATTGGGCAGATGCATGGCAGATGCAGTATAATCACCCAACCTGTCCATCATATTGGAGTTTCTCTGCATCCTCCTCACACCACACACGCCCACCCAGCTTTGTGTCGTCTGCAAACTTGGAGATATTACATCTAGTTCCCTCGTCTAGATCATTAATATATATTGTGAATCACTGGGGTCCTAGCACTGATCCCTGCGGTACCCCACTAGTCACTGCCTGCCACTCAGAAAAAGACCCGTTTATTCCAACTCTTTTTGCTTCCTGTCTGCCAACCAGTTTTCTATCCAAGTCAGTACCTTACCCCCAATCCCATGTGCTTTAACTTTGCACGCTAATCTCTTATGTGGGACCTTATCGAAAGCCTTCTGAAAGTCCAAATACACCACATCCACTGGTTCTCCCTCATCTATTCTAGCAGTTACATCCTCAAAAAATTATATCACTGTTCCTTCATTGTCGCAGGGTCAAAATCCTGAAACTCCCTCCCTCATAGCACTGGACGTACCTTCGAGATGGGCAATAAATACTGGCCTTGCCAGCGACGCCCACACCCTGTGAATGTATTTATTTAAAAAAATGCCAGCTGTAGGCAGAGCAAATGCACACAACTGAGAAGCATTACAATAGAATTCCTAGGAAAATAGCTTTGTAATGTTGCAAAATGACTACCTCTACCATGAAAAGCAAAACATTTCCATGGAAGAACAGACAAAATTTTAGCTTTTTTTCCTTCCTCCTCAGAACTGCCTTTCAAGAAACAGCGACTGAATTTTAAGCCAGGTGTAAATTTAGAATTCAAACTGAATGACCTCGCATCGTCCCAGCTTGTGCGCACTCTTTTATTGCACAGATATCCGGCACTTGATGATGAGGTATGTACTTGCATTACAACATTAATTTAATACTTCGTAAACTTAATTTCTTGTACTTTCTTGAGTAGAGTCCGACCTGTGCTTCCCTCTGGTAACTATGCCGTGACAAAATATTTTAAGTTACACCATGAATAAGGGTGTGTTTGGTTCAGAAGTAAGTCAAAACATTATTTTTTCCTAAAACAGGACTTGAAATTGCTTCTTCCATCATTGAACTTGAACTTTGCTCAAGAACAGCTGGAGTTGAATAAAATCAATGTGTATCGATCCATACCCCGATGGCGCTTGGGTTCCAATAGAGATGCATACTGCTACCGAAAAGCACATGTCCATCTTCAGGCTTTCAAGGTTTGTATTCTGCAACAAAATTGTTTATTGAGCACAATGAGAGTGGAAGGCCGTCAAAAGGTTTTGTTTTCCCTCCAATTTTCTACCTTTTTCTTAAGGTACTAATTTATGCTTTGATCTAATTTCATGGCTGCCATTAGCCTTCTGTACCTCACTCACTAGAGTGGCCATTTGTATGGTCAGTGAGTGTGACAGGCTATTTGACCGTTCGTAACGCTTAATCCTACTCTCATGACATGCACATTCCAGCCAAGGTCTGAATAATGATCAGGAATGTAAAATATTGATTTTTTTTTTTAAATCCTTCGGCCAAATGTAATGCTCCATCAGTGCTAAGATCATCAAACTCAGCACATTATAGATTTAATAATGGGCTCAATGCTACAGCATGATGCATTTACCTACTAGGAAGGGATGCATTTAGATTCTTGAACATTTTTCTCTTCAACAGTGGGTACTGATTATATAAGTTTGGGTATGGTTTGAAGGAAGTGCTGGATCCCAATAAGGGTGCTGAATTGACAATAGTACTAAACCTAGGGTTTACAGGATGGATAAGAGATTTCAAAGCCATTTAGTCCATAATGGCTCTCCCTAAAATAAATCACAACACCCGACTCTCTCTTTGCAGGATTGCAGGGTTTTTGCCTCCATTACCTTGCCTGGAATTTTGTTCCATGTGTTAACTTTGTATGAGGAGCTTGCTTTTTACTGGTTTGCATCTGTGTCCCCCTTGTCCGGTCAAAGTTTAGTCTGAAGTGGTGTTCTGGATCTTTTTACCTAATGTCTATATCTTGTGGTCACTCTTTTTTGAAGGCTGAAAAGCCCAAATTTCTCCAGTCTTTTCTCAAATGAATCCTCTGCTCGGGATCACTTTTGGTTCTTCTGTGAACACGTCCACAGCTTGAATGGCTTGGTGACCAGAAGTGTCACAGCACTCTAGATGTCTGACTTCTCCCAGCTTGTACTCTGTTTGGTTATATAATTCAGCATTCTAATTACTTTGTTGCTCTGCTGTGATTTGCCAGTTGAGTGCTGTCTCCTAAAAGCCTGCAATCTTTCACCCACACCCTTTGGTTTTTTTATTGATTGAATCATACGATTACCTTTTTTCACCTTGTATGCACAGTAGTTATTCAATTTTAGCTGCATTGTTTTGCCTGCTTAAATATTTTGTTTAACTCTTTCTTGTAGTTCTTTACTTGCCTCCTGCAGATTCAACAGCACCATTTGAGCTTGGTTTTATCTGTGAATCTGACTGACTTGCTGCAGAATTTGAAGCCTTTAATATAAATTTAGAAACACCATGGGTCCCAAGTAACACCTCGGGGGCACCTCGCTCCTCACCCTGACATAACTCTTAAACAACTACCTGCAACCTACCAGGTTGATTCAACATCAACTGTGTATGTAAATTCAATATCTTGTGCTAATACTTCCAAGAGCCATACCAACCTTTTTCCCCCCTTTGCTAATAGTGTCAAAAGCACTTGCTGGTTAAAATTTAAAAAATGAAGCAAAAAAAAGTTCCTACTTTTTTTATTGGTATTGATGATCTGCGCACAAAGTTTAAACATTCCAAATATGAATGTTGGATGTGTTTTGTAGCTGTTGTCTGTTGAGTTCTTGACCAAGGCAACTGAAGTTAATGAAGAAGGTGAAAGAGGAGAAATTGGGAACCATTTTTCTCTGTTTGAATTGCATCTCCTACCTGTTAAGCCCAGAGCATCCTGTCCTTAATGGAAAGATGCTGTCAAATTCTACTTGTGGGTCCTGTGAAAATTCTGTGGATCAACGCAGAAGTGACTTTTAGAAATTTTGTTACGGATGCATATTTTATTTTGTTGCTTTGCAGAAAATTTGCCTGGAACAAGGGAAACTATTATTGCAAGCAGAGTGCTGGGAAACCGCATTAGACTATGTACTAATTGCCTGGAGATACACAAGTGACCTTCCTCAGTGGGATAATAGCTTTCATAATGAATGCACGCAGCAATGTTTTACTGTTTTAGCTGTTCAGTGCATGACTGGCTTGCAGAGAAGCTGCTTGGAATTGGACAAGTATCAACAACTTAAGAAAAGGTACATGTCTATATTCCTTCTCTAATAAAACCTGTATTATAGTTTTTTGTAAAAGGAAATTGAGTCTGGGGAGTTTTTCGATTCAAAATCCTCTACTGTAAATTTGAAAATCATATCGTTATAAAAATGTTGAATCATAGAAATTTATGGCACAGAAGGAGGCCATTTGGCCCATCATGTCTGTGCTGGCCAAAAAAGAGCTATCCCGCCTAATCCCACTTTCCAGCTCTTGGTCTGTAGCCTTGTAGGTTGCAGCACTTCAAGTGCTCTTTAAATGTGATGAGGGTTTCTGCCTCTACCACCCGTTCAGGCAGAGAGTTCCAGACCCCCATCACCCTCTGGGTGAAAAAAAATTCTCCTCAACTCCCCTCTAATTCGTCTACCAATTACTTTAAATCTCTGTCCCTTGGTTATTGACCTCTCTGCTAAGGGATATCGGTCCTCCTTATCCACTCTATCTTGGTACCTCATAATTTTATACAACTCAATCAAGTCTCCCCTCAGCCTCTTCTGTTCGAAAGAAAACCACCCCAGCCTATTCAATCTTTCCTCATAGCTAAAATTCTCCAGTCCTGGCAATATCTTCGTTTATACTCCTCCTGTACCCTCTCTAGTGCAATCACATCTTTCCTGTAATGTCACCAGAACTGTACGCAGTACTCTAGCTGTGGCCTAACTAGTGTTTTATACAGTTCAAGCATAACCTCCCTGCTCTTGTATTGTATGCCTCGGCCAATAAAGGCAAGTATCCCGAATGCCTTCTTAACCACCTTATCTAACTGTCCTGCTACCTTCAGGGATCTGTAGACATGCACTCCAAGGTCCCTCTGTTCCTCTACACTTCTCTATCCTACCATTTATAGTGTATTTCCTTGCCTTGTTAGCCCTCCCCAAATGCACTACCTCACACTTCTCCACATTGAATTCTATTTGCCACTTTTCTGCCCACCTGACCAGTCCATTGATATCTTCCTGCAGTCTACAGCTTTCGTCCTGACTATCAACCACATGGCCAATTTTTGTATTATCTGCAAACTTCTTAATCCTGCTCCCTACATTGAAGTCTAAATCATTAAGATATACCACAAAAAGCAAGGGACCTAGTACTGAGTCCTGCAGAACCCCACTGGAAACAGCATTCCAGGCACAAAGCATCCGTCGAGCATTACCCTCTGCTTCCTGCCACTGAGCAAATTTTGGATCCAACTTGCCACTTTCCCTTGGATCCCATGGGCTCTTACTTTTCTGACCAGTCTGCCATGCTGGGTCTTGTCAAAAGCCTTGCTAAAATCCATGTAGATGCCATCAAATGTGCTATCCTCATCAGCCCTCCTTGTTACCACCTCTCTCAAATTCAATCAAGTTAGTCAGATATGACCTTCCCTTAACTAATCCATGCTGACTGTCCTTGATTAATCTGTGCCTTTCTAAATGATGATTAATACTGTCCCTCAGAAATTTTTCAAATAATTTGCCCACCACTGAGGTTAGGCTGACTCCTTTTTAAACAACGAATGGTGTTCTGACTGGTGGTGGTTTCTCTGGGGTTGGTGACTAGTAATGTCACTAAGCAACTTAGTAGTGGAAATGCCTTGCATGACTAAATTCAAGTTGAAGATTGACATTTTTAAAAAAAAATTTAAGTCCTATCTTCCTTGTAATTTTTCTGTCTCATTTGCTCTTTATATTCCCCCCCCCCCCCCTTGCCAGGATATGGGTATTGAGATCCCTCGGGTACTTTGCCCAAGTGTGAAATTTGACAGTAGGCTATTTTGAGGCGAGAGTCATCCATGCCCTAATATTCACACTTTTCTATTGGGTGTTGCTGAATAGTAATCAGGAACCCTGGACAACTTTTTGTTTTCTTCGTGCCACCGCCCCAGATCTCCACCTCCAAACTCAAGGATGACTAAGGAACTTGCTGAGCTATTGGATCTTTTTTTCCAATATAACGGGGAGACTGATTTTTAAATAAAATTGCCTTCTACCCCCTTGCCTTCTCCAATAAAGTTATGTTGTCTATCTCATCCTGTAACACAAATAAGCAAAGGAACCTTCATATCGAGTTCAGACTGGCGCTTTTTTCTCTCTGATGAATTTATTGAAGAATAAAACCGTTTCCCTGAATGCTCAGTTGGAGAAGGTACTGGGCAGCGTTGAAATGAGCCGTATAGAGCAGGAAGCTGCCAATTTCAACCTTTGGTCTGAGCTGAGTAGGCCACTGTAAATTTGACAGTTCTAACTAAATATTGGGAAGACCAAAGCCATAGTCTTCAGTCCCTGCCGCAAACTCTGTTCCATAGTCACTGACTCCATCGCTCTCCCTGGCATCTGTCTGAGGCTGAACCAGACTGTTTGCAACCTTGGTGTCATATTTGGCCCCGAGATGAGCTTCCGACCACAACATATCCACACCATCACTAAGACCGCCTATTTCTGCATCCAGAACATCGCCTGACTCCGCTCCTGCCTTGGCTCATCTGCTGCTGAAGCCCTCATCCATGCCTGTGCTACCTCTAGACTTGACCATTTCAATGCACTCCTGGCCAGCCTCCCATGTTCTACCCTCCATAAACTTAAGGTCATCCAAAACTCTGCTGCCCATGTCCTAGCTTGCACCAAGTCCCGTTCACACATCACCCTTGTGCTCGCTGACCTACTTTGGCTCCCAGTCTGGCAACGCCGTTATTGAAAAATTCTCATCCTTGTTTTTAAATCCCTCCATGGCCTCTCCCTTCCCTATCTCTAACCTCCAGCCCAACAACCTGCCGAGATATCTGCACTCCTCTAATTCTGGCCTCTTGAGCATCCCTGATTTTAATTGCTCAACCATTGGTGGCCGTGCCTTCAGCTGCCAAGGCCCTAAGCCCTGAAATTCCCTCCCTAAACCCCTCCGCCTCTCTACCTATCTTTCCTTCTTTAAGACGCTCCTTAAAACCTACCTCTTTGATGAAACTTTTGGTTATCTTCCCTAATATCTCCTTATGTGGCTCAGTGTCAAATTTTGTTTTATAACGTTCCTGTGAAGTGCCTTGGGACGATTTACTATGTTAAAGGTGTGGTGGTAGTAGATCAATCAATGGCCCTGATGAATAAATTGTGCATTCAATTGGATAACACCCCTGTTGTATCTTCCTGATGCCATGGGAGATCCACTCATATTTCTAAAAATAACATGGTTACTACACTTTTGGTACATGTCGTCTGACTTTACTACAGTGCTGTTAACATTATGCTTGAAACAGACGTCCACTAATATGCAAGCATCCTTTCAATCCTTCCCACAGTTCTTGTTCATAACAAAATGTATCAGTAAGCATTTTGACTGACTATTTTGGTGAGGCAGACTTGATGTTGGTACAGGTTGAGCGTCCCGAATCCGGCAACCTCGAGACCTGAGGCCGAGCCGGTTTTCAGGTTTTTCCGGACTTCGGAACGTGTTTCTGATGTCCGAAGTCCGGAAACGCTCAAGCCCAGGTTGCGATATTTCCGGACTTCGGACATCAGAAACACGTGCCAAGTCTGGAAATGCCTGGGCCCAGGTTGTGCTATTTCCGGTTTTTGGTAAGCCTCCCTCAGGGTGTCCGGATTCCGGAACATTTTACGGATTCCGGACCCCTGCCACCAATCGTCCAGATTCCGGAACTCCGGATTTGGGACGCTCAACCTGTAACATTGTAGGCTTGATCTGTGCACTTACAAGTTGAGTAATTCAAGAAAGTGTGCAAGTAGAATTGTTTTGTAATTTATTTCTTTAATATAATAAAAACAAAGCCAGACTTTGAACCATGAAATAACTGATTGATTGATTGTTCTTTTTTACAGACTTAGAACTGCATATACACAGAGCAAATTAATCAAACCCTGCCTTGAAGAGTTGGACAGGCTTATGGGGGTCCTGGAATGCAGCCCCTCAAAACAAAATCTGTCTTGTTCTTAATTATTTAAAATACTTGAGATTGCATCTTGAATGAGGATAGTAGTCATCATGCCGGTGTGTCCACAGTAAGAAAATCCTAGTGCCTTAATGGAAAATGACAGCTGGATTTCCCTCCGACTGTTGCGCAAAAGCTACAAGTTGATATTGTTTTGAACAGACAGGGTATTCTTACTTTGGATTGATTTCAGTCTTGGACAACATATGGAAAGTTGGAAAAGAAATTGAGATTAAAAGGAGGAGACTGGGAAATATGTTGAGCACACTCCAGTATATTTGGTTGGTGGAGAAAATTGGTAGTTATATTTTTTTAATTGCATTTTTGGGGAGCCTGTGTCCTAAAACTCAAACTAGTTCACTTTTTAAGAAAAAATTGGAAGAATAGCTTGTCATTTTAACAACTTCGCCTCCAAAAAGGTGACTGTCGATGTCTGGCATGTGAGGCTGTCCACAAATGTGGACATTTAGATTAATTGATCTTCTGCCATTCTTGAAGATTTGTGCAAATTTGGTACTGTTCATTTTGGAAATTTCTAAAGGCATCTTAATGGAAATAGACCATTGCATGAAGTTCAGAGAAGAGTTTTTAAGGATAGAATTGTACATGGTTTTTGTAAATCTACTGCATTTTATTTAATTCCATTTGTATTAGAAAAATAAAAGTCAAATGTTGTGGATAGGTCATAGTATGGAGGTAGAATTTGTAGTTATTGGTATAAGAGATGCAATTTAGTGCAATAGCAATATTAGAAATCTAATAATGGCAATTGCACTTTAACTTTGACCAAGTACTGTATTTTAATGTTGAGTTCCTGGTATAAAACATGTTTGGGAGTGAATTGACCAGAATTGGGGATATTTTTCATGTATGTAAAAGAAAAAATATATATTAAAGTACTATTTCCTTGAATAATTATCTATGGATTTCATAAATGTATAGATTTGTCTTGTATTGTGAGTAGTGCAACTTGTTGATTCTTGATGGAATACTGGAATGGCAATATCTCAAGCGTACTATGCTGTAAATGGGCAGAAAATGTCATTTCATGTTTTAGATGTTTTTGTAAGCAAGTAATTTGGTGGTTGTTGTTGTTTTCTCCAAATAAAATGAATTGAGTACAAATGTATGATCTTATAAAAATGCATGTAAAGTCGTAAGAAGTATGTATACGAGATACCAATCTATTTTAAATGCAAACAGAGCTTTGGTGTTGAAATATTGCAAATGGCTTATTTTGCAGTGTCTACATCATGTGTGAAGGATTCTATGCTCTAGTGAAAATGGGACTGATTAGGCAATTATTTTTACAATGCATTTACAACCTGATAAAGGAAAAGTGTAACCAATAAATTCAACTGCTTATTCCATAGTGAGTAGCACAATATAGTGGCCCTTGCCATCTACAACCTTAGTGTGGATGATTGCATTTACATCCTGGCTTTGACTGAAACTTGGCTATACTTTCTCCTACCTGCTCCACCCAAACTGCTGCAATTATGGTGTGACCTTTATCACCAAGTTGCACCGTAGCAGGGCTGGGACCAATGTCCACGCGGGTGCTGTGGGGGTGGGTTTAAACTAATTTGGCAGGGGGCGGGGCACCAGGATGAAGCATTAGAGAGAGGATGCAAGCTGTGCAGAGGATTGAGAAAGACAAACAACATTAGAATAAAGAATAGTTCAGAAATAGGAGGGACCAGATGGGGGAATACAGTATTGATCAATGCTACTGTTACAGCACTAGAAAGGGATGACATACTTAAGGGTTCAAAGACAGAATCTATTTGGTCAGAATTAAGGAACAATAGAGAAGCTATTACACTGCTGGGTGTATACTATAGACCACCAAATAGTGGGCAGGAGATAGAGAAGCTAATTGCAGAAAGGTGCAAGAACTTGGTGATAATAGGGGATGTCAATTATTCTAATATAGACTGGAGAAAATAACTAAAGGGCAAAGAGGAGGAGGAATTCCTGAAATATGTACAAGACAACTTTCTTGATCAGTGTTTCCAGACCAATGAAAGGAAGCAGTGCTGGATCTAGTTTTGGGGAATGAAGTGGAGCATGTTTCAGTGGGGAGGTAGTTGGGAAACGGTGATCATAGTAGTGCTGGGTTTAGAGTAGTTATGGAAAAGGTCAAGGAAAAATCAAATGTGAAAATACTCAACTGGAGGAGTTGAAAAGGGATCTGGCCCAGGTGGATTAGAATCAAAGAGTGACAGGTAAAACAGTAAATGAGCAATGGGAGGCCTTCAAAGAGGAGATAGTTTGAGTACAGAGTAGACACATTCACACAAGGGGAAAAAGAAAGGGCATCCAAAGCTGGCGTGCCATGGATGGCTAAAGGTATAGAGATTAAAATGAAGCAGAAAAGGGAGGCTTAAGATAAATGTTAGGTTCATAATTCACTAGAGAACTAAGCTGAATATAAAAAGTACAGAGGAGAACTGAAAAAGGAAATGAGGGGCATAGAGTATGAGAATAGATTAGTAGGTAACATAACGGAACCCAACAATCTTTTATAAACATGTCAACAAAGGATTAAAAAAGATCTTGTGGAAGTAGAGAGCATAGCTGAGGTACTAAATGAGTATTTTGCATCTGTCTTCATGAAAGAAGAGGATGCTGCCAATGTCACTAAAGGAGGAGGTAGTGAAGTTGGATAGGATAAAAATAGGTAAGAGGTACTAAAGGTTGGAGTTGCTTGAAGTAGAAAAGAAACCTGGTCCGGATGGAAGTAAGGCTGGAAAGTGCGGAGCCTTTGGCCATAATCGCCCAATCCTTGGATATGGGAGTGATGGCAGAGGAATGGAGTATTGCAAATGTTACAACCCTGTTCAAAAAATGGAGAGGGGGAATAAACCGGACAACTATAGGCCAGTCAGCCTAATGTTGGTGGTGGGAAAACTTTGAGCCAATAATCTGGGACAAAATTAATTGATGCTTGGAAAAATATGGGTTGATAAATGAAAGCCAGCACAGATTTGTTAGAGTCATATCGTGTTTGACTAACTTGATTAAATTCTTTGAAGTAATGGAGATGGTTGATGAGGGTAGTGTGGTTAATGTGTATATGGATTTCCAAATGGTTGATAAAGTACCACATAATAGACTTGTTAGCAAAATTGAAGCCCAATGGGATTAAAGGGGCAGTGGCTGTGTGGATACGAAATTGATAAGGGGAAGCAGTGGATGTGGTTTATTTGGATTTTCAGAAGGCATTTGATAAGGTGTCACACAAGAGGTTATTAAACAAAATTAGGGCTCATGGGATTGGGGGTAATATACTAGCATGGATTGAGGATTGGTTAACAGACAGAAAACAGAGTAGGAATAAACGGGTCATTTTTGGGTTGACAGGCTGTAACTAATGGGGTACCGTAAGGATCAGTGCTTGGGCCTCAGCTATTCACAATCTATATCAATGATTTGGATGAAGGGACCAAATGTAATATATCCAAGTTTGCTGATGATACAAAGCTGGGTGGGAATGTAAGTTGTGAGGAGGATGCAAAGAGGCTTCAAAGGGATATAGACAAGCTAAGTGAGTGGGCAAGAACATAGCAAATGGAATATAATGTGGAGAAATGTGAAGTTATCCACTTTGGTAGGAAAAATAGAAAAGCAGAGTCTTTTTTAAATGGTGAGAGATTGGGAAATGTTGGCGTTCAGAGGGACCTGGGTGTCCTTGTACACGAATCACTGAAAGTTAACATGCAGGTACAGCAAGCAATTAGGAAAGCAAATGGTATGTTGGCCTTTATTACAAGAGGATTTGAGTATAAGAGTAAAGATGTCTTACTGCAATTATATAGGGCCCTGGTGAGACCACACCTGGTGTATTATGTACAGTTTTGGTCTCCTTACCTAAGGAAGGATATACTTGCCATAGAGGAAGTGCAACGAAGGTTCACCAGACTGATTCCTGGGATGGGGGGATTGTTTTATGAGGAGAGATTGAGTAGACTAGGCCTATATTCTCTAGAGTTTAGAAGAACGAGAGGTGATCTCACTGAAACATACAAAATTCTTACAGGGCTTGACAGGGTAGATGCAGGGAGGATGTTTTCCCTGGCTGGGAAGTCTAGATCCAGGGGTCACAGTCTCAGAATAAGGGGTCAGCCATTAAGGACAGATGAGAAATATCTTCACTCAGAGGGTGGTGAATCTTTGGAATTCTCTACCCCAGAGGGCTGTGGAGGCTCAGTTGTTGAGTATATTCAAGACAGAGATCGATAGATTTTTGGATATTAAGGGAAATGGGGATAGTGCAGGAAAGTGGAGTTGAGGTAGAAGATCAGCCATGATCTTATTGAATGGCGGAGCAGGCTCAAGGGGCCAAATGGCCTACTCCTGCTCCTTTTTCTTATGTTCTTATTGGCTAAAGGCCAGAAAGCAGAGAGTAGTGGTGAACGGTTGCTCTTCAGCCTGGAGGGAAGTGTGCAGTGGTGTCACCCAGGGGTTGGTGTTGGGACTACTGCTCTTTTTGATATATATTAATGACCTGGACTTGGGTATTCAGGGTATAATTTCAACATTTGCAGATGACATGAAACTTGGAAATGTAGGAAACAGTGAGGAGGATAGGAACATACTTCAGGAGGACATAGACAGATTGGTCAAATGGGCAGACACATGGCAGATGAGATGTAACGCAGAGAAGTATAAAGTGATTCATTTTGGTAGGAAGAATGAGGAGAGGCAATATAAATTAAATGGTACAATTTTGAAGGGAGTGCAGGAACGGAGAGACCTTGGAATGTACTTACACAAGTCTTTGAAGGTGGCAAGGTGAGAAGGCTGTTAAATAGGCATACGGGATCCTTAGCTTTATAAATGGAGGCATAGAGTACAAAAACAAAGAAGTTATGCTAAACCTTTATAAAATACTGGTTGGGCTCAGCTGGAATACTGTGGCCAATTCTGGGCACCACAATTAAGGATGTCAAGGCCTTGGAGGGTGCCGAGGAGATTTACTACAATGGTACCAGGGATGAAAGACTTAATTAACATGGAGACTACAGAAACTGGGGTTGTTCTCCTTAGAGCAGAGAAGGTTAAGAGGAGATTTGATAGAGGTGTTCAAAATCATGAAGAGTTTTGGTAGAGTAAATAAAGAGAAACTGTTTCCAGTGGAACAAGGGTCAGTAACCAGAAACACAGATTTAAGGCAATTAGCAAAAGAACCAGAGGCGACATGAGGGGAAAAAATGACGCAGCGAGTTGTTATGATTTGGAACGCACTGACTCAAAGGGTGGTGGAAGCAGATTCAATAATAACTTTCAAAAGGGAATTGGATAAATACTTGAAGGGGAGCCTAACATCCGTGGTAGGGAAATTATTGGAAAAAATTCTGAGGGACAGAATTAGTCTCCACTTGGAGAGGCAAGGATTAATCAAGGATAGTCAGCATAGCTTTGTCAGGGGAGATCATGTCTAACCAATTTGATTGAATTTTTCGAGGGGGTGACTAGGTGTGTGGATGAGGGCAGTTGATGTGGTCTACATGGACTTCAGTAAGGCTTTTGACAAAGTCCCGCATGGGAGACTGGTCAAGAAGGTAAGAGCCCATGGGATCCAGGGCAACTTGGCACATTGGATCCAAAATTGGCTTAGTGGCAGGAGGCAGAGGGTGATGGTCGAAGGTTGTTTTTGTGACTGGAAGCCTGTGTCTAGTGGTGTACCGCAGGGATCGGTGCTGGGTCCTTTGCTGTTTGTAGTGTACATTAATGATTTAGATATGAATGTAGGAGGTATGATCAGTAAGTTCGCAGATGACACGAAAATTGGTGGGGTGGTAAATAGCAAGGAGGGAAGCCTCAGGCTACAGGACGATATAGATGGGTTGGTTAGATGGGCAAAACAGTGGCAATTGGAATTTAACCCTGAAAAGTGTGAGGTGATGCATTTTGGGAGGACTAACAAGGCAAGGGAATACACAATGAATGGTAGGACCCTAGGAAGGACAGAGGATCAGAGGGACCTTGGTGTGCATGTACATAGATCCCTGAAGGCAGCAGGACAGGTAGATAAGGTGGTTAAGAAGGCATATGGGATACTTGCCTTCATTAGCCGAGGCATAGAATATAAGAGCAGGGAGGTTATGATGGAGCTGTACAAAACGCTAGTTAGGCCACAGCTGGAATACTGTGTGCAGTTCTGGTCGCCACACTATAGGAAGGATGTGATTGCATTGGAGAGGGTGCAGAGGAGATTCACCAGGATGTTACCTGGTCTGCAGCGCTTCAGCTATGAAGAGAGACTGGACAGGCTGGGGTTGTTTTCCTTCGAGCAGAGAAGGCTGAGGGGGGACCTGATTGAGGTGTACAAAATTATGAGGGGCATAGATAGGGTAGATAGAAAGGAACTTTTCCCCTTAGTAGAGGGGTCAATAACCAGGGGGCATAGTTTCAAGGTAAGGGGCAGGAGGTTTAGAGGGGATTTGAGGAAAAGCTTTTTCACCCAGAGGGTGGTTGGAATCTGGAACTCACTGCCTGAAAGGGTGGTAGAGGCAGGAACCCTCACAACATTCAAGAAGCATTTAGATGAGCACTTGAAATGCCATAGCATACAAGGCTACGGACCAAGTGCTGGAAAATGGGATTAGAATAGACAGGGCTTGATGGCCGGCGCGGACACGATGGGCCGAAGGGCCTCTTTCTGTGCTGTATAACTCTATGACTCTATAAAATTTGCAGGGGTATTGGGAAAGAGCAGGGAAGTGTAAAGTGATTCATTTTGGTAGGAAGAATGAGGAGAGGCAATATAAATTAAATGGTACAATTTTGAAGGGGGTGGGACTACTTGGACAGCTCTTTCAAAAAGCCAGCACAGGCATGATAGGTCGAATGGCCTCCTTTTGGGCTGTATCATTTTATAATTCTAATGCACAATCAAGATCAACCTGAAACTTCTATCTTCTAGTAGGAAGCACAATGACACAGAGCAAGATGACCCCTGCCCCCCGCCCGAATATGTGTAGCATCTATGAATCAGGGTGCATGCTAAACATTTGGCTCCAGACAAAAAAAAGGAATCAACCCCATAGAAAGTAATTTACGAGCCTGACTGCAATCTCAAGGTAGTTTCCTTATTTTCTGAAGTGAAAGAAACCAAATAATTTGTATAGTTTCTTCAATGTAGCAAAATGTTCCAAAGCGCTGCACAGAGGCATAATTAAATATAATTGACACAAGGCCAAAGGTGGGGATATTAGGTGACCAAAAGCTTGGTCAAAGAGGTTAGTTTTAAAAGAAGATCCGACATTTATCATAAGCCTCCTTTTTCTGTTTCAGTTGGAATTGAACAACTAAATTTGTTCAAAAGCAAAATACTGCGGATGCTGGAAATCTGAAATAAAAACAGAAAATGTTGGAAATATTCAGCAGGTCAGGCAGCATCTGTGGAGAGAGGAACAGAGTTAACGTTTCAGGTTGATGACCTTTCGTCAGAACTTGTTTTCTTGTCTTAAATTAAATTTGTTGTTTTTCTCCATTTTTCTCAAACTGTCAATAACACTTGCTTGGATGGGGACTGAATTACATCTGTGTAACCTGGTCCAATTATTTCTACCCTCTAACCTCGCTTCACCTCAAGACTACACTCGGTCTTGATTCCCTGTACAAGAGATCTACTTGTGGTCTCTGTCCTTATGGCTCATCCAGTACTTGTAACCTGAAAGCAACAGCAATGAAACTGGACTCCATACTACAGCCGAAGGGACAACAAGAGATGGATTGAGCAGACTACAGTAGAGGGAGTAAGATTTGAAATTCAATCAACCCTACCACTTCTTCCTTCTAAGGGTTGTCCAGAAGCCACTGCCATTCACTCCATCGCTCACCCAATTACCCACAGCCACTTCAGCATGGATGTGTCCCCCTTTCTACAGCTAATTTAACATTTTAAATCATGGGGGATGGAGTAGGAGAAAGACACCAGATAAATAGCTTTTCAGCTATAGTGGTGCTTTGTGTCTAATTGGTAACAACACTTTTTTCCTTTGTTAACGTTAAGTTCTAAATGGCTAATAACATCCATTTCACGTGATTGGAGAAAGCTATGCCTTTTCTGTAAGCATAAATCTGAACACTGTAGTGTAGAACTATATAAATCCACACCCCCCGCCCCCAATGTTCTCCCATTCTAAGGCACAACCCCGACTGGGATACAGCTCCATAAGAAACCCTCTCATGTTCCAATACTTAGCTCATTCTTCAAGTCTAAGCCCTGGGCCGATTGAAAACTATTTAACTGTGGAAGGAATCATAGCTGAGGCCAATCAGGTTTTATGTGCAGGCCACATATGCTTTGGAGCAGGGGTGAGTCACTGGAAATAGAAGCAGGAAATGCAAAAATAAATGCAGAGGTATTCTGTATAAAAAATGTTAGCATTCTACAAAAATGGTGCAGTCGTTATTTAATATACAGATAATTAGTTTTATAGCTAGGGGGTCAATACCAGGAGTCGGAACCCCACCTGATTTTCCCTCTACATTACCTATGCTGAGGCTAATTAAACCATCTCTATTACCACTGTTGACAGTCTGCTAACAACCCATACTGTTGATTGAGTCTGGTACCTTGCTAGTTTGTATGACTTGTATTTACTGAATAAAATCAGAAATATTGGAAATACAGAATTGTCCTGTGAACAACTGTAAAGAGAGGGACATTTCAGGTGTTTGAACTTGCATGAGAACTGAAGACTGAAAGAACAGACATTTCAGTAAGGAAAATAAAACAGAGGGCAAGGAAGAGCAGTGAACAAACTGGCTTGAGAATGGGGAGAGGTGTTCAATTCTTTCTTTCCAACAAACTACTTGTGGCTATAAAAAGAAAGACTTGCATTTATATAGCACCTTTCACGACCACCGGACGCCCCAAAGCACTTTACAGCCAATGAAATACTTTTGAAGTGTAGTCACTGTTGTAATGTAGGAAACGCAGCAGCCAATTTGCGCACAGCAAGCTCCCACAAACAGCAATGTGATAATGACCAGATGATCTGTTTTTGTTATGTTGATTGAGGGATAAATATTGGACAGGACACCGGGGATAACTCCCCTGCTCTTCTTCGAAATAGTGCCATGGGATCTTTTACGTCCGCTTGAGAGAGCAGGCGGAGCCTCGGTTTAACGTCTCATCCGAAAGACGGCACCTCCGACAGTGCAGGACTCCCTCAGCACCGCAATGGAGTGTCAGCCTAAATTTTTGCGCTCAAGACTCTGAGTGGGACTTCAACCCACAACCTTTCTGATGCAGAGGCGAGGGCGCTACCCACTGAGCCGACATTAAATAAGAAATAACAACAGAAAACGCTGGAAAAACTCAGCAGGCCAGGCAGCATCCGTAGAGAGAGAAACAGAGTTAAGAACATAAGAAGTAGGAGCAGGAGTAGGCCATACGACCCTTCGGGCCTGCTCCGCCATTCAATAGGATCATGGCTGATCCGAACCTAGACTCACGTCCACTTCCCTGCCCGCTCCCCATAACCCTTAATTCCCTTATCAGCTAGGAAACTGTCTATCTCCGTTTTAAATTTATTTAATGTCGCAGCTTCCACAGCTCTCTGAGGTAGCAAATTCCATAGATTTACTACCCTCTGAGTGAAGAAGTTTCTCCTCATCTCAGTTTTGAAACGGCAGCCAGCCCCTTATTCTAAGATTATGCCCCCTAGTTCTAGTCTCACCCATCAGTGGAAACATCCTCCCCGCATCCACCCGATCAAGCCCTCTCACAATCTTATATGTTTCGATAAGATCGCCTCTCATTCTTCTGTATTCCAATGAATAGAGGCCCAACCTACTCGACCTTTCCTCATAAGTCAACCCCCTCATCTCTGGAATCAACCGAGTGAACCTTCTCTGAACTGCCTCTAGAGCAAGTATATCTTTTCTTAAATATGGAAACCAAAACTGTACGCAGTATTCCAGGTGTGGCCTCACCAGTACCCTGTATAGCTGAAGCAAGACCTCCCTGCTTTTATACTCCATCCCCCTTGCAATAAAAGCCAAGATTCCATTGGCCTTCCTGATCACCTGCTGTACCTGCATACTAACCTTCTGTGTTTCATGCACCAGGACCCCCAGATCCCTTTGTACTGTAGCACTTTGCAGTTTCTTTCCATTTAGATAATAACTTGCTCTTTGATTTTTTCTGCCAAAGTGCATAACCTCACACTTTCCAACATTATATTCCATCTGCCAAATTTCTGCCCACTCACTTAGCCTGTCTATGTCCTTTTGCAGGTTTTTTATGTCCTCCTCACTCACTGCTTTCCCTCCCATCTTTGTATCGTCTGCAAACTTGGATACGTTGCACTTGGTCCCCTCCTCCAAATCGTTAATATAGATTGTAAAGAGTTGGGGTCCCAGCACTGACCCCTGCGGAACACCACTAGTTACTGATTGCCAACCCGAGAATGAACCATTTATCCCAACTCTCTGTTTTCTGTTAGATAGCCAATCTTCCACCCATGCCAGTATATTACCCCCAATCCCGTGATTTTTCATCCTGTGCAGTAATCTTTTGTGTGGTACCTTGTCAAATGCCTTTTGGAAGTCCAAATACACCACATCCACTGATTCCCCGTTATCCACCTCGTTTGTTACGTCCTCAAAGAATTCAAGCAAATTTGTCAAGCATGATTTCCCCTTCATAAAACCATGCTGACTCTGTCCGATTAAGTTATGCTTATCCAAATGTCCTGTTACTGCTTCCTTAATAATGGACTCCAACATTTTACCAACCACAGATGTTAGGCTAACTGGTCTATAGTTTCCAGCCTTTTGTCTACCTCCCTTTTTAAATAAGGGTGTTACATTAGCAGTTTTCCAATCTGCTGGGACCTTTCCTGAATCCAGGGAGTTTTGGAAAATTACCACCAATGCATCCGCAATCCCTACCGCAACTTCTCTCAAGACCCTAGGATGTAAGCCATCAGGTCCAGGGGATTTATCCGCCTTAAGTCCCATTATCTTACCGAGTACCATCTCCTTAGTGATTTTAATTGTGTTTAGCTCCTCCCCCCCCCCATAGCCCCTTGTTTGTCCAGTGTTGGGATATTTTTAGTATCCTCTACTGTAAAGACTGATACAAAATATTTGTTCAGCGTATTTGCCATCTCCATGTTCCCCACTACTAATTTCCCGGTCTCGTCCTCTAAGGGACCAACATTCACTTTAGCCACCCTTTTTCTTTTTATATAACTGTAGAAACTCTTGCTATCTGTTTTTATATTTTTTGCTAGTTTACTTTCATAATCTATCTTCCCTTTCTTAATTAATCTTTTAGTTATTCTTTGCTGGTTTTTAAATGCTTCCCAATCTTCTATCCTTCCACTAGATTTGGCTACTTTATATGCCCTTATTTTTAGTTGGATACTATCCTTTATTACTTTACTTAGCCACGGATGGCTGTCTTTTCTTTTACGCCCCTTTTTCCTCAGTGGAATATATTTTTCTTGAAAGTTGTGAAATACCTCCTTGAATGTACACCACTGCTCCTGTACCGTCTTACACCTTAATTTATTTTCCCAGTCCACTTTAGTCAACTCTGCTCTCATACCTTCATAGTCTCCTTTATTTAGGCTTAGTACGCTGGTTTGAGATCCAACTCTCTCACCCTCCAACTGAATTTGGAATTCAACCATGTTATGGTCACTCATTCCAAGGGGATCCTTTACCAGGACATTTTTTATTAATCCTGTCTCATTACACAGGACCAAATCTAAGATTGCCTGCCCCCTGGTTGGTTCAGTAACATACTGCTCAAGGAACCCGTCCCTAATGCACTCTATGAACTCTTCCTCAAGGCTGCCCTGCCCAATTTGATTTGTCCAGTCAATATGAAAGTTAAAATCTCCCATGATTATAGCTGTTCCCTTATTGCAAGCCCCAACTATTTCCTGATTAATACTCCGACCAATTGAGTTGCAACTGTTAGGAGGCCTATAGACTACGCCCACTAGTGACTTTTTCCCCTTATTATTCCTTATCTCCACCCAAACTGTTTCACTATCTTGATCCTTTGACCCAATATCATTTCTCACTATTGCAGTGATTCCATCCTTTATTAACAAAGCCACCCCACCTCCCTTTCCTTTCTGTCTGTCCTTCCTAATAGTCAAATACCCCTGGGTGTTTAGTTCCCAGTCATGGTCACCTTGCAGCCATGTTTCTGTAATGGCCACCAGATCATACCCATGTGTAGTTATTTGTACCGTCAACTCGTCTATTTTGTTACGAATGCTGCGTGCATTCAGATAAAGAACTTTTAAATATGTTTTGTGACAATTTATTCCTGCTTTTACCCCCTTTACTACTTTACCTTTATCTTTATATATTCTGTCCGTTCCTGACACGCTCTGGTTTTTAATTACCCCACTGCTAATTTGCTCTATTGCCTTCTCCGCTGACATTTTTATTTTTTGCTCTCTTGAAACCTCCCCCCGACTAATTAGTTTAAAGCCCTCTCTACAGCCCTAGTTATTCGATTCGCCAGGACTCTAGTCCCAGCACTGGTCAAGTGAAGTCCGTCCCAACGGAACAGCTCTCTCCTGTCCCAGTACTGGTGCCAGTGTTCCAGGAAGCAAAACCCATTTCTCCCACACCAGTCTTTGAGCCACGCATTTAACTCTCTGATTTTATTTACCCTAGCCAAATTTGCTCGTGGCTCAGGTAGTAATCCAGAGATTACTACCCTAGAGGTTCTGTTTTTTAATTTGGCCCCTAGCTGCTCATACTCCCTCAGCAGAACCTCATTCCTTGTCCTATCTATGTCATTGGTACCAACATGGACCACGGCAACTGGATCCTCCCCCTCCCACTCCAAGTTTCTCTCCAGCCCAGAGGAGATGTCCTTAACCCAGGCAACACAGCCTTCGGGACTCTCGCTCTAGGCTGCAAAGAACCCTATCTATCCAGGTTTCAGGTCAGAACTGGAAAAAAGCAGGAAATGAAATAGATTTTAAAGCAAGTTTAGGGCTGGGAAAAGGGGGAGGGGATGAAAGAACAAAAGGGAAGGTCAGTGATAGGATAGAAAGCAGGAGAGATTAAGAGACATTCAAGACAAGAGGAGGTGGAAATGGGACAGGTTGAGGAACAAAGGATGGCTCTAGCTGAAGTGTGAATTGCACTGGCAGAATGAAGGACAGCTGCCACGTGGGAGAGAAAAAAAGACACAGACAAAAAGTGTGGATGAAAAATATATATGATAGGGGCCGAGGTTATGATCTGAAATTGTTGAACTCTATGTTGAGTCCAGAAGGCTGTAAAGTGCCTAATCGAAAGATGAGGTGCTGTTCCTCGAGATTAAATTAAAAATGCCCAGTTAAAAGAAATAAAAAAAATGAAATGTTGACCATCCTGATGACAGCCACATTCACACCTTCAGCAACAAGACTTCAGAAGGCAATGGTTCAGTGCCGTAAACCAACTTGCCAAACGCAGAGTTTTATTTTTGCGACGGTTTCTTTTTTCATGACGACACTTGATGGAGGAGAGCGAAAGAAATACAGTTTACGGCGGCAGCTGGGGACAGACGTGGAAGCCGAGAGCGGAATGGCGGCGGCGGCCGAGGCGCAGCCGGTACCGGGCGGCAACAGCAGCAGCTGGTGGGTGTCAGTAGGGCTCGGCTTCTCTGTGTGTGTTTCGGCTGCCTGTGTGCGGCCTTAAACGGACGAAAGGAATGGAGCCAGTGAGCCGTCTGTGTGTGTTTGTGTGCGCGGAGCCGCGGTGTCTCTGCCGGGTAGAAATGGCTCACCGTGAAGCCCAGCCAAAGAGCTTTAAACTGGGAAGAGGATCGATTGAGGAAGGGACGGGGTTGTGTGACAGGCTCACTTTATTTCCGTTTTCTGTGACTTCAAATCACATGTTAAGCGAGTCATTTCTCCTCCTATGGGAATCTAGTCCGTCAAAATCTGAGTATTTAGCAATGGTTGTTTTTTTTTATGTACCAGCACATTTTTACGGTCTTATGAATTTATTATGGAGTGGATGTGCACGCTCAATCATAGTTTGTTTCTCAGTGCTAGAGGTACGACTTTTAACAAAAAAAAATTAAAGTGTTTAATAATTTCCTTTTAAATTTAAAGAAAGCTGTTAACAAAGCACCTCCTGTTCATAAATTCAACCAGAAGATGAAAGGGGTAGTAGTCTAGTGGGGCCAGTTGTGTGTATGAGACTGAGAGGAGGGGTTGTGTTTACATTTACTGACCTTCATGTAAAGGAGTAGGAGCAGAGTGGGAGTTCCACCTCAGAAATACTTTAAAAGGAATTCGGTGTGAACGAACATCACGCCATAATATTTTCTGCCCCATCCTGTAATTGCATAGGAAATAATTTGGTTGTGCGAGCTATTTCAAAAATAATTTTGATGGTGCATTTTTATATTAAAATTTGTTCTAGATAAGAATACTCAATCTTTCTCATCTGTTGGATATTGTGCTGTAATTAGAATTCTGTACACAAAATAATTAAATATTTTTCTATACAAGGTTACTAAAATTCTACAGTAATTGTCTAGGGTACCATAATGACAAGATTATTAAGGTACAGTTATGCTTACAGTAATGTAGAGCTGGCAGTGGTGTGTTGTATTGCAAGCTCTGCATTTCTGGGCAAATAAAGTAGAGCTCTGTACTTGTGCTTATGGCTCACCAGTGTTCAAAGGTTAATTATATTTTAATGTGAGATCAATTAACTCATCTCTGTAAGGATGCTATTGTTAATACTTTAGTTCCTGTTACTAGTAGGTATTGCATAAACGCACTGGTTTTTGGGTGGGGACGAGGTCAGATGTTGCTGTGATGCCCATGTAGCTGAAAAGCTTGCTGATACTGTCCAGGTTCACAAATAGAGTGGTAATTCGGGAAGGGTCAGGAGTCTGTGAAACCACAGAGTGTGAATCTCTTTGAGAGGAGGAGGAGGAAAGAGAATTGATGGCAAAAGAATAAATTGGAAGTTGAATTAAGTTTTTAATTGGTGGTAGGCTGCTTTGACTTGCAGTTATACTGCAGTTGCTGCAAAATGGAAGCGAGACTACATTCTAGAGGTTGTTTCACATGTGTCTAAATTTAATTTGGGCAGATTGTCACCAGTGTCATATTACAGTTTATATCAATATGAAGCTGAAGCTGCTTTGTAATATAACTGGTTTGTTAGATAATTGCGAGATCACAACAGGAGTTTTGACTGGTTGATGTACAGTTATAGGATCACTGGAGTACCCTTACATAAAATGTCCTGCATTTCTATAGTATTTTATCACATCTTCGAATGCTTCACATAAAATGAATTACGGTCTGATGAAAGGGAGGAACTGAAAGAAATCAGTATTTGCAGGGAAATGGTGTTAGGGAAATTGATGGGATTGAAGGCCGATAAATCCCCGGGGCCTGATAATCTACATCCTAGGGTACTTAAGGAAGTGGCCCTAGAAATAGTAGATGCATTGCTGATCATCTTCCAACATTCGATGGAATCTGGAACTGTACCCATGGATTGGAGGGTAGCTAATGTTACCCCACTATTCAAAAAGGGTGGTAGAGAGAAAGCGGGGAATTACAGACCGGTAAGCCTGACATTGGTAGTGGGGAAAATGCTCGAGTCCATTATAAAGGATGTAATAGCTGAGCACTTGAAAAACAGTGACAGGATCGGACAACGTCAACATGGATTTACAAAAGGTAAATCGTGCTTGACTAATCTACTGGAATTTTTTCAGGATGTAACTGGGGAAAATAGATAAGGGAGAACCAGTGGATGTGGTGTATTTGGACTTTCAAAAGGCTTTCGATAATGTCCCGCATAAGAGATTAGCGTGTAAAGTTAAGGCACATGGGATTGGGGGCAAGGTATTGACTTGGATAGAGAACTGGTTGACGGACAGAAAGCAAAGAGTAGGAATTAATGGGTCTTTTTCCGAGTGGCAAGCAGTGACTAGTGGGGTACCGCAGGGATCGGTCCTTGGACCCCAGCTATTCACAATATACATTAATGATCCAGATAAGGGAACTAAATGTAATATCTCCAAGTTTGCAGATGACACAAAGCTGGGTGGGAGTGTGTGCTGCGAGGAGGATACCGAGAAACTCCAGGATGATTTGGACAGGTTGGGTGAGTGGGCAGAAGCGTGGCAGATGCAATATAACGTGGATAAATGCGAGGTTATCCACTTTGGTGTCAAAAACAGAAAGGCAGACTATTATCTGAATGGCAATAGATTGGGAGAAGGGGAAGTGCAACGAGACCTGGGTGTCCTTGTGCACCAGTCGCTGAAGGTAAGCATGCAGGTGCAGCAGGCGGTGAAGAAGGCAAATGGTATGTTGGCCTTCATAGCGAAAGGGTTTGAGTATAGGAACAGGGATGTCCTGCTGCAGTTGTACAGGGCCTTGGTGAGACCACACCTTGAGTACTGTGTACAGTTTTGGTCGCCTTATCTGAGGAAGGATGTTCTTGCCATGGAGGGAGTTCAGCGAAGATTCACAAGGCTGATACCTGGGATGGCAGGAATGACATATGAGGAGAGATTGGGTCGATTGGGCTTATACTCGCTGGAGTATAGAAGAATGAGAGGGGATCTCATCGAAACATATAAAATTCTGACAGGTCTGGACAAACTAGATGCAGGAAGAATGTTCCCAATGGTCGGAGAGTCCAGAACCAGGGGTCATAATCTAAGGTTAAGGGGTAAGCCATTTAGGACAGAAATGAGGAGGAATTTCTTCACCCAGAGAGTGGTGAACCTGTGGAATTCTCTACCACAGAAGGTAGTTGAGGCCAAGTCATTAAATATATTCAAGAATGAGTTAGATATATTTCTTAAAGCTAAAGGTATCAAGGGATATGGGGAGAAGGCAGGTACAGGGTACTGAGTTTGGATGATCAGCCATGATCTCATCGAATGGCGGAGCAGGCTCGAGGGGCCGAATGGCCTACTCCTGCTCCTATCTTCTATGTTTACTTGGATGAACAGTGACTATTGTTTAGATAATTTGGATGAGGGGACTAAATGTAACATTTCCAAATTTGCTGCTGATACAAAGCTAGGTGGCAGTGTCAGTTGCGAAGAAGATGTGAAGAGGCTTCAGGGGGATCTCGACAGGCTCAGTGAGTGGGCGAGAACATGGCAGATGAATATAATGTGGATAATGTGAAGTTATCCACTTTGGTAGAAAAAACAGAAAGGCAGAGTATTTCCTAAATGGTGAAAGATTGGGGAATGCAGATGCTCAAAGGGACCTGGGTGTCCTTGTACATGAGTCACTGAAAGTGAATGTGCAGGTGCAGCAAGCCATTAGGAAGGCAAATGGTATGCTAGCCTTCATTACAAGAGGATTTGAGTACAGGAGTAAAGAAGTCTTACTCCAATTATATAGGGCCTTGGTGGGACCACACCTGGAGTACTGTGTATAATTTTGGTCTCCTTACCTAAGGAAGGATATACTTGCCATGGAGGGAGTGCAACGAAGGTTCACGAGATTGATTCCTGGGATGGTGGGACTGTTGTATAAGAAGAGATTGAGTAAACTAGGCCTGTATTCTCTTGAATTCAGAAGAATGAGAGGGGATCTCATTGAAGCATACAAAATTATTACAGGGCTTGATGGGGTGGATGCTGGGAGAATGTTTCCCTTGGCTGGGGAGTCTAGAACCAGGGGCCACAGCCTCAGGATAAAGGGTAGGCCATTCAGGACTGAGATGAGAAGAAATTTCTTCACACAGAGGGTGGTGAATCTTTGGAATTCTCTACCCCAGAGGGCTGTGGAGGCTCAGTCATTGGGTACATTCAAAACAGAAGTTAATAGATTTCTGACTAGTAAAGGCATCAAGGGGTATGGCGATAGGTCAATGAATGGAGTTGAGGCAGAAGATCAGCCATGATCTCATTGAATGGCGGAGCAGGCTCGAAGGGCGGAATGGCCTGCTCCTATTTCTTATGTTCTTATGTTTAGACAAATGCGGTAACCAATATGCACACAGCAAAGTCTCACAGTCAGCAATGATTAGTTAGTAGAACTGTTTTTGGTGGTGGTGGTGGTTGAGGGAGGAATATTTGCCCAGATCATAATGGCTGCACATGGATCTTGAATATCTATAGGCAGATGGGCCTTTGTTTAGCATTTCATCCAAAGGACAGCATCTCCAGCAATGCAGCACTTCCCCAATACTGCATTGGAGTGTCAACGTAATTTATTGGTTCCTGCCACAAGTGGCGCTTAAACCCACAACCTTCTGACTCGGGCAAGAGTGCTACTAACTGAGGGAAGGTAGCAGCATATACCTTGGAATGACCGTTTAGATTCTTGTCTTATCAGTGGCCCTACATTTTAAAATCATGTTGCTGACTCTATCAAAACAGTTTCAAACTCTGTTAATTATTGCTGAAATGTAGAACTTAAAACCTGTAATAATATAATGCAACAATGAACTTCGTGTTTCTTTTGGGCATTCATCACACCAAACGTTCCTGTCATTCTTGTCTTGCTTTATATTAGAAACTATTTTTTAAAAATTCGTTTATGGGATGTGGGCGTCGCTGGCAAGGCCAGCATTTATTGCCCATCTCTAATTGCCCTTAAGGTGGTGGTGAGTCGCCTTCTTGAACAGCTGCAGTCCGTGTGGTGAAGGTACTCCCACAGTGCTGTTAGGGAGGGAGTTCCAGGATTTTGACCCAGCGATGATGAAGGATCGGCGATATATTTCCAAGTCAGGATGGTGTGTGACTTGGAGGTGGTGGTGTTCCCATGCGCCTGCTGCCCTTGTCCTTCTAGGTGGAAGAGGTCGCGGGTTTGGGAGGTGCTGCCGAAGAAGCCTTGGCGAGTTGCTGCAGTGCATTTTGTAGATGGTACACACTGCAGCCAGTGGTGGAAAAGTGAATGTTTAAGGTGGTGGATGGGGTGCCAATCAAGCGGGCTGCTTTGTCCTGGATGGTGTTGAGCTTCTGGTGTTGTTGGAGCTGCACTCATCCAGGCAAGTGGAGAGTATTCCATCACATTGGTGGCTTGGTATGCAAGCCAAGTTCAATGCTGCCACTTAGATAGCTAAAATTGGCACTAATAACTTTGCCTCTATATTTCTCATGACACTTGATTAATTTTATTGACTTTCATTTTTTTAAGGAAGAGTATTTTGTAATGTATTGCTTATATTTAGATCGATTTTACATGTGTTGTCAATTACTGCCTCATCTCCAACTTCCCTTTCCTGGCTATAGAACATGTCACCTCGAAGCTTTGTGCCAATCGCAAAACTCCCTGTTCAAAGCCCCTCCGCAGTGCGGCTTCCACCTTTCTCATAGCACTGAAAGGGCCCTTGCAGAAGTTATAAATGGCATCCTCTGTGATTATGATTGTGATGCATTATCCCCCTTGACCTATCTGTGGTGTTCAATACAGGTGACTATGCCATCCTCCTCCAATGCCTCCTCTGTGTCCAGCTCTGTGGGACTGTATGGCTCCATTCCTATCTATCAGAATGCAACCATTGCAGCTGCAGAGATGGCTTCTTTTCCTTCCTCTGCACCGTCACCTTTGGCTCCCTCCTCTTCCTTAAATACATGCTGCCCCCTCAGTGACACAGTCATGGGGTCAGATTTCACATGTACACTGATGATACTCCGCTTTACCTCTCCACCACTATTTTTAATGCCTCTCTGCTGTCAGACTGCACGTCTGGCATAAAATTCTGGATGAGACAAAACTTCCTCCAGCTCAATATCACGAAGACCTATGCCATTTTCTTCACTCCCCACCATAAATTCTACTCCCTTGCCACTGACATTAACGTTCTCTCTGGCCACACACTCAGGCTAAATTAGGCCATTAGCAAGTCATGGTGTCTTTTTCAATTATGATAATGTGTTTTTAAGGTAGTAACGTGCAGTTTTTAATTAATGTAATGGAATACTCCTCACTTGCCTGGATGAGTGCAGCCTGAGTAGCAATAACGAAGCTTCACAACATCCAGGACAGAGCAGTTTGCTTGAGTGGTGCCCCTGTGACTGGCTTCAATATCCAACCTCTCGAGCACCAGACTGAAATATATATTATGTACAGGATGCACTGCAGCAACTCACCAACGTTACTTGAACAGCACCCCTCTTCCCTGTGACCTATACCACTGAAAAAGACAAGAACAGCAATGTCATGGGAGTACCATCACTTACAAGTCCCCCTCCAAGACACACACCATTCTTCTTGGCCATAAAGTGCAGTTCCTTCTTCATCGCTTCGCTGCACTGCTATCTTGGAATTCCCTACCTCACACTATTGTGGGAGCACTACGCCAATAAGAACTTAACAAGTTAAAGAAGGTGGCCCACCACCACCATCTCAGGGCAGCTAGGGATGGGCAACAAATCTGTCTTGCCAGCTTTGTCCACTTCCTGAAATCAAAATAAATAATGGTGTAGAATTGGCATTGCTCTGGTTGTCCTCACTTGGGAAACACAATCCTAACTCCACCCTCACAACAAAGCAGCACAATTGGTGGATGAAGGATTTACATTAAATATACAAGACAGTAAGAGGGAGAACAGTAAATAGGGAGTTGCACAGAAAATAAATAGGAACTCGTATAAAGAAGTCAAGAAGGGGGGGTGGGGAAGGTCTAAAATGAAATAAATAGGAGTAAAATTAACTCGACTGCTGAGTTGGCTTCTGGGACTTTCGTTGCTCTGTTGGCTTCCTCAATTCACAATCGCTGCTCTCCGATCTCCAGGGCTGGCCCCAGTTTGCTCCTCGCTTTGGTTTCCGGCTCCCCCTCTACTCTCCTGGATTCAAACTGCTACTGCTCTCATTTGTTTGACTGCATTCAACTTTTTTGTCTCCTGGACTGTGCATCTCTCTGCTCCAGGGCTAGAACTGCTCCTGTTTTTCCTAGATACCATTTTGCTGCTTCACTGCATTCTTGAGTCATACTCTCTTCCACCGCTGGTCTCCTGGAGCGTCGTCAGTTTTGCTTTGATTAGCCCCCTCTCTCCCATATGTTGCTGGATCAGCCTCTGCTGATTCTTGATTGTGTCTTCGCTCCTTAGTGCCACCTGGTTTACTCCTGCTCCGCCTCTTGACTGCTAGTCTGGTTGTATCCCCTTAGTTGGACCAACGTTCCCCCATTGTCCTCCAATCTGTTTTCCTTTCGCTGTTTCTTTATTCCTGCTTTTGCTGGCTCTAATTTTGGAATAGCTATCTCGTCACAATCTATCCATACTACTCTTCCCTAGATCGCTCCCAATGGCTTGTGTAATCTAGTTTCTTTTCATGTCTTCTCACGTGCATTTTGGTTGCTACTTCAGCTGACCAATGGGAAGACCGAAGCCATCATTCTCGGTGTTCGCCACAGTCTCTACTGCCTAGCCTTTACTCGGGTTAAGCAAAACCATGCACGGCCTTGGCATCCTGTTTGACCCTGAATTGTGTTTCAAACCCCACATTCTCTTTGTCATCAAGACTGCCTATTTCCACCTCTGCAATATTACCTGCCTCGGTCCCTACCTTAGCCCTATTGCCGCTGAAACTCTTATCCATAATTTTGTCACCTCCAGACTTGATTATTCCAATGCTGCCCTTCCTTGATCTACCCTCCAGAAACTCCAACTTGTCTAACAGGCAGCTGGTTGTATCCTGTCCTGCACTATGCCTCGCATGTCCCATCATTCCAGTCCCTTTGCCACATTGGCTTCCTGTTCCCAGACACATTAAACTTAATTAAAATTCTCAGCCATAAATCCCTTTGTGGTCTCACTTTATCCTACTTCTGCATTCTCCTCCAGACTTCCTCTTCCTCCTGCACCCGTCAGTCTTCCGACTCTGGCCTCCTTTGCATTCCACCCTCCTTCCATCTTGCAAGTGGTGGTGGAGCTTTTAACTGCCAAGGCCAAGACCTCTTGTTACGACTCTGAAGTGCCGTGGGATCTTTTGTATGTTAAATATGCTATATAAATGTAAGTTGTTTCCAGTTTTCTCCCACCTTTTCCCCCTTCCTCTTCTAAAGGTGTTAACTTGTGCTGGGATATGGTTCTCCGGGCATTGGCAGCCCTTGGTATCTCACTGAAGTGGCTGTTATTCATACATGAATCTAGATAGTGAGTGTTAGCAGGCTATTCAACCACAGGGATGGGGCATCACAGTGGAGTTTTCACTTGATGTCCAGATTTGTGCTATTTTCAACAGTAATCACTAGATAATCTCGAGTGTTAACGGTGACTGATTCTTTCCCTAGGCCAGGGACATTAAGGCCAGTTGGCTGTCTCGCTGAGATCAGCTAGCTTGACACAAACTACAAGTCAGACCCGGAACCTTCCTGACCTATACGGTTTTGAATCGTAGTGTTACAGCGCAGAAACGAGCTGTTCAGCCCATCAAGTCTACACTAGTGCTTTTCTCCCTGTGAGCCACCTAACCTAATCTTGCTCTCCATATGGTTTCATGTTCCTCTCTTTCAAGCAGCTGCAGTCTACTGATAATTTGCAGTCATTTTGTTTTTAAATCAGGGTGAAAGTGGGACATTACAGATCATTTCAGTTCACTTAGTAAACTGCTACTGCAAATGGTTTTGTATTCTTTGTAGTTTGCAATGATATTTTGACATGTTTAAATGTTTTTTTGTAACTAGTGTTCCGCAGAGCAAAGCTGTGTGTTAATCTCAGAGATTCTTTTACATGGTAACTATTAATCGCAACAAAAAATGTTTTAAAGGAGAATGCCATTGTTGGCTGGAAAGGATTGGTTTCTGTAATCAATCTTATGCATGAATGTGAGATGGATCAGTTGATGCATGAATGTGAGATGGATCAGTTGATGCATGAATGTGAGAGAGATGGATCAGTTGATGCATGTTCTGTGAGAGTAACTACAGAAGTTTAGAACCGTAGAAATTTACAGCACAGAAGGGGGCCCTTTGGCCGATCATGTCTGTGCTGGCTTTTTGCTCGAGCAATGCAAAACAAATCCACAGCCTTGCTTTCTCCTCATAGCCCTGTATCTTCCAACGCTTCAAATATTTATCCACTTTTCCATTAAAAGATGCAGTGATCTCTGCCTCAACTGTTCCCTGTGGCAAAGCATTCCATGGTTCTCCAACTCTATTAATAAAGAAATTGCTCCAAACCTCACTATCAAGTGAAAATTTCAAGTTGCTGACCCCAACCAGAGCAAATCATCTCCCTGTTCATCCTAACAAAATCCTTCATAATTTTAAAAACCTCTATTAAATCACCTCTTACCCTCTGCTCCAGTGGAAATAGCCCCAGTATTTGAAGGTTCTCATAATTATAGTTTCTCATTCTGATAAATCTACACTGTACACTGTCTGTGGCTTTAATTTCCTTTTTATAATGGATGCTCAAAACTGCACACTGTACTCTTAACTGTGGCCTAATCGTTACCTTGCACAAAGTTATTATTACGTCTTTGCTCTTGTACTTTTTGCCCATATTCACAAAAACCCAAAATTCTATTGGCCTTTTTTTTAATAGCTTTATCTACCTGCATTTTATTTCCTCATGCCCCTCTGAAGTTATATGAAAGCAACTTGTTCATCTTTGCTGTCTTGCACTCAACCCCTAAGTTTCTCTCTCGATCCACATCCTTCAGCAACTTTCCATTGAGTGTATACCCCATTCCTCGGTTTTCATCTCAAAATATATTCCCTCCCAACTCTGTGCTTTAAATAGCATCTGCCACCCGTCCATGTCTGCTAATCTGTCTGTCCTCCTGAAGACTTTTACAGTCCTTATTGTTTGCCAAACCTGCTACTTCTGTACCTTCTGTAACTTTTGACATTATGCTCTCAAGCCCAAATCATCTAAATATACTAGGAAACAGAAGTGTACCCAGTACTGATCTCTGGGGTATGTCACTTCCAAGCCTTCTCCAATCGAAATAACACCCGTTAGCCCTAACCCTTTGTTTGTTGTCTGTCAATCAACTTTGTATCCCTGCTGCTACATTTCCTCTTATACCATATGCCTGTTTTTTTTGGTTACAAGCCTCCTGTGGACACCTTATTGAATACCTTCTAAAAATACATATATTCCACATGTACGCCACAGCCTTTATGTATTCAGTTGTCACTTCTTCGCAAAACTTTATTAAATTTATCGAACATGACTTGTCTTTAATAAATTTGTGCTGCCGTTCTTGATCCCAGGCATCTCTATATGCTCTCCAAACTTAAAAAATGCAGCATAGAGCCAATAAAAGGATTTAAAAATAACGTAGGACAAGATCTCTGTCTGTCCATGCCATTTTCAAAATTATGTAATCGTCTGCAATTCTTGAAGAGCAGCAGTTATTTTTAAATACTTCGAATAACTAAAATATTAACTTCATATGCTTTGACAATGATTACTTAAGTTTTCGGATGTATTTCTCTTCTCTCGTGGCCTGTGTGATGAGAGGAGATGCAACTGGTTAAGGGCTTGTCACATATTTGATTGTCTTGTGAGGGTATCATCAACTGAGTGTGTTAATGTACTTTCAAAATCAGAGAGTGATCAGATAAACATGACAGTGTCAACATTGTGCACTTTATTAAGGCTGTCTGTTTTTAGTCAGTGGTTGTATAGACAAATGACTAGACATGCTAAAACATCGGACTTGAAATGTAAAACATCATTGTAGTATGTACAGTGTACTTTGCTGGAGTGTACAAAAGCATTTCTTGTCATTGCAAAAAATTGTAGGCTACCAATGCTATCATTGAAAACTACTTTACACAAATAGTTTAGTTTCTGTACAAATTTTCTGTTTTATATTTGATAGTTTACAATAATGGAAGTTTGGCGGATTTAAAAAGACCGACTTCTTTGACAGATGTTTGTTGACATTTTCCTGTACATTAGTAATTCTGATAAAGTACACACATGAAATATAATAACCACTCTTTTGTTTATAGATACAGTACTGACTTACTACTGTGTATTTCCACTAAAACAAAAGGAAAATACTGTGGATGCTGGAAATCTGAAATAAAAACAGAAAATACTGGAAAACACTCAGCAGGTCGGGCAGCATTTGTGGAGAGAGCATCTCTCCACAGATGCTGCCTCCAGCATTTTCTGACTTTATTATTGTGTATTTTCAGCCTTTTCTGTTTTTATTTAGTATATTGTGTTTTCCTAAATTTCTGTATAAGAAATTACTTGTCAGTCAGTTTTTAGTCCCAACAAGCCACTCATTAATATTAGACTAAATTCTCTTCCAGTATTTCTAGGTCAGCCAGTGATGACGTGTTTTAAACATTAGTTAGGCTAGCCTACTGCTAAGTCTGATGCTGTGTATTTCAATTGACCAAGGTGAACTTTTGAACTGTATTGAGTTGCTAGTTCTGTAATGCTATAGGTAAATGTAATCCCACAGTCAATGATCTGCTGATTAGTAATTAGTCAATATTTCACTTCTGTCTTAGGGATAAAGACCTAGCTGAAGCATTGGACGAAGGTGGCTGTGACCTGGAAACACTTAGAAACATAATTCAAGGACGATGCATACCAACTGACCAAAGGGCCAAAGTGTGGAAGGTAAATAGTTAATAGTTACTGCATTTGCCGATTTGAACTATCAGCATTTTTAGTACAGTGTGACCATACAGACATTGATTAAATTGCTCTGCTTGGGCAAACCAGAGCTCTGCACACAAACATTTTTAGAACGTTGCTCATTTGCCACTGACTACTGGTGTAATTTCTAATGTTAGAAAAGAGCCAATAGGATAGTCTGCTCTTTTTGAATATTAGAAACATCATATTGCTTGTGTTCCCCTGATGACCTCAAGTAAATTTGCCATGTGCTTTGGTACTATATCTCACAGACTAGAAGATACTGTGTTTGATTCTCAGTCTATGTAGATTCAGTCAATCTCAACAAGGAAAAAAATTAAGGTGCTTTAGTTGGCCTCAGAACTCCTGGGCTATGGAGGGAAAAATAACAACCAGAATTCACTCAAGGTTGCTCTCCAATGATTTATGCTAGAACACATGAGCACATGATGTCTGTCCTCTATGGTCAACCAGCCTGATGATCATTGTCTAGGCTCGCAAGTAAATAATTGACACGTGGATGAGGTAGCCGAACACTTTCAAAAGGAAAAAAAAATGGTTTCTCAATGACATCAGTTTGGCTGGAGATTTCTGCCCTTGAATCACTCTGACATAAGATCTACATGGTCATTGCACAGCTATGTGTCCTAAGTTTCAAATATCTCAGTTTAATAAATAGCCTTGCTCTCTGGATTTCATGTATAAGTATGCCAAGTTCAACTGTGCCAAAGAGCTAAAACAAGTGATTTCTAGTCGAGGCTTTAAATGATGTCCAATCCCAACAACTGTCAGATGTATTACCAACAATGGTGATTTAATATAATACTTTCTCCTCTCCTGAAGATGATGACTCTTGCTGGGGTATAGTTTGATGCACATTGGCATACCTAGTTTCTAATCTAACTGCCTATTCTTGTGTGAGCTTAGATGGTGACTCTGGAGACCATGCACCTTAGAAAGGATATATTGGCTTTAGAAGGAGTGCAGCGCAGATCCATCAGAATGTTACCAGGGCTCCAAGGGTTAGATTATGAGGAGATATTACATAAACTAGGCTTGTATTCCCTGGAATATAGAATGTTAAGGGGTGATTTAATTGGGGCTTTTAGGATTTCGAAAGGAATTTAAAGGATAGATAGAGAAACTTTTTTCTGCTGGTGGGGGAGTCTCGGACAAGGGGACAGAAACTTAAAATCAGAGCCAGTCCATTCAGGAGAGACGTTGGGAAGCACTTCTTCACGCAAAGGGTGGTAGAAGTGTGGCACTCTCCCACAAAAAGTAATAGATACTAGCCCAATTAATAATATTAAATCTGAGATCGATAGATTTTTGCTAGCTAAGGGTATTAATGGATATGGAGCCAAGGCGGGTGGATGGAGTTAGGATACAGATCAGCCATGATCTAATTGAATGGCAGAACAGGCTCGAGGGGCTGAATGGCCTACTCCTGTTCCTTTGCCATGGAACTGTATCCTAGTATGAGATTGCACCTTCAGGAGAAAAAAACTATAAATTATTTAAAAAAAAAAGTTTCTGTTGTATTAGCAAAATAAATGCAAATGCACAACTTGCTGCATTGTGGTGCAATGTGCTAGTAGCAATATGCTGCATCTCTGGGTATATTTGTTCTCATCTCTATTACAACTACCTGGAACGGTGCTTCCTCCTATATCATTTGAGGAAGGGATGACTTGGGTTATGAATCGACAACAACTGATCAATGGGAAGTATACTTGTGCAGGGTAGACTGCTCCTATTAGGCATGCTATAGCTTAGTGGTTGCACTTTTACCTATAAATTAGAAGGTTGGGCTCAAGACCCACTATAGAGACTTGAGCACACAATCTAAACGGGCACTCCAGTGCAATACTGAGGGATTGCTGCACTGTTAGAGGTGCCACCTTTCAGATGAGACATTAAACCCAGGCCCCATCTGTTTGCTCAGGTAGACGCAAAAGATCCAGTGGCACTATTCAGAGAAGAGCTGGGGAATTCTCTGTGTCCTGGCCGACATTTATCTCTCAACTGACACCACAAATAACAGATTATCCGGTCATTTATCTCATTGCTGTTTGTGGGACTTTGGTGTAGCAAATTGTCTGTTGTGTTTGCCTACATTACACCAGTTACTGCACTGCAAAAGTGCAGCCTGTGAATGTGAAATGCGCTATATGAATTTGTTTTTTTTGTGATGTGTTTACATTTTAACTGATTTAACTTTTCAGATTTCACTTAATGTAGCAGGGAAAGTGGGTAGCTTGGGATCGTGGGATGGATCCCTAGATCTACCTGAACAGACATTAATTCAAGAAGATTGCCAAAAACTCATAGGTAAGTTAATTAAGAAACTTCGGTAAAGCACAGAATGTTTGTCTGTCCTCAGGTTATTCCTTATAATAATTTCTGTCAAGCATGGTATTCTAGCAGGATGGAAAGAAGGAGCACCATTATAGCCAAGGCCCTCCGTGCAGGACACCACCAAGGTTGAAAAGAATAAAAGTGAAAACTGGATAAATTATGATTGGTTGTGCTAAGCTTGGGTTTAAAAGCCTGAAGGTTGTAGGCAGAATAGAATTTTTCAGCACATGAGGCCATTCAGCCAATTGCATGTGCTGGCTCGCTGAAAGAGCTATCCATTTAGTCCCATTCACCCCACCTTTCCCCATACCTTTTTAATGTTTTCTTTTCCAAGTATTTATTCACTTCTGTTGAAAAGCTATTCTGCTTCCACCACTGTTTCTAGTCTGGTATTCCATGTCCTAACTTCTCCCTTCGTTCTTAAATTTATACCCTCTAATTAGAGTCACCAACCAGTGGAAATAGTTTTTCTCAATTAACTTTATCAAAACCTCTCATAATTTTGAACCTCTCTCTTAGATCTATTGACCACCTTTATCTTAATGAAAAGAGGCCCAGTTTCTCTAGTCTCGCCTCATAACTAAAAACTCTCATCCCTAGTATCATAGTGAATCTCTTCTGCACCCTCTCTATGGTCTTGACATCTTTAAAGTAAGGCACCCAAAACTGGACGCAATACTCTTATCAATGATTTGTATGGGTTTAGCATTACCTCTTTGCTTATGTTGCTCTATATCCCTATTTATAAAAACATAGGATCCCATGTGTTTTTTACAGCTTTGTGTGTATCTGAATCTCTAAGTCTCTTTGCTCCACTACTTCTTTTAAACTTTTACCATTTAATGCATATGAAGAATAGAATCATAGAATGGTTACAGCACAGAAGGAGGACATTTGGCCCGTCGAGCCCGTGCCGGCTCTCTGCAAGAGCACTTCAGCTAGTCCCACTCTCCCGCCCTTTCCCCATAGCCCTGCAATTTTTTTCCTTCGGGTATTTATCCAATTCCCTTTTGAAAGCCACAATTGAATCTGCCTCCACCACCCTTTTCAGGCAGTGAATTCCAGATCCTAACCACTCGCTGCATTAAAAAACTTTCCTCATGTCACCTTTGGTTCTTCTGCCAATCACCTTAAATCTGTGTCCTCTGGTTCTTGACCCTATCGCCAATGGGAACAGTTTCTCTCTGTCTAGACCCGTCATAATTTTGAACACCTCTATCAAATCTCCTCTTCAACCTTCTCTGCTCTCAGGAGAACAACCCCAGCTTCTCCAGTCTATCCACGTAACTGAAGTCCCTCATCCCTGGAACCATTCTCATAAATCTTTTCTGCACCCTCTTTAAGGCTTTCACATCCTTCCTAAAGTGCGGCGCCCAGAATTGGACACAATACTCCAGTTGAGGCCGAACCAGTGTTTTATAAAGGTTCTTCATAATTTCCTTGCTTTTGTACTCTATGCCTCTATTTATGAATGAAATTGAGAGGTCGCACAACACCAGGTTATAGTCCAACAGTTTTATTTGAAATCACAAGCTTTCGGAGCTATCGATTGCTCCTTCCTCAGGTGAAGTAAATTGGATACAGAATCGCCAGAGCATATATAGATGGAAAACAAAGCATGTGTACTTTACAATTGCAGACCAATAAATTAAATCATCCTGACTATCTGCCGAGGTGTGATAAAGTTACTTGAGTGGGTTCGTGATCTGTAGTCCTTTCGGGATCTTGTCTGCTTTCTTGCATCTCTGTAGATACTTGATGTCGGTGTCGATATGCGCGATCTTCTTGGCGATTCTCTCCACTTTGAGCCGGCAGTTTGTGGTGTCGATAGTGGTCATGATGCGGAGATGCCGGTGTTGTCTCAATTTTGTCCACCCCAGTCCAACACCGGCATCTCCGCATCATGACCACTATCGACACCACAAACTGCCGGCTCAAAGTGGAGAGAATCGCCAAGAAGATCGCGCATATCGACACCGACATCAAGTATCTACAGAGATGCAAGAAAGCAGACAAGATCCCGAAAGGACTACAGATCACGAACCCACTCAAGTAACTTTATCACACCTCGGCAGATAGTCAGGATGATTTAATTTATTGGTCTGCAATTGTAAAGTACACATGCTTTGTTTTCCATCTATATATGCTCTGGCGATTCTGTATCCAATTTACTTCACCTGAGGAAGGAGCAATCGATAGCTCCGAAAGCTTGTGATTTCAAATAAAACTGTTGGACTATAACCTGGTGTTGTGCGACCTCTCTATTTATGAAGCCCAGGATCCCGTATGCTTTTTTAACCGCTTTCCCAACCTGCCCTGCCACCTTCAATGATTTGTGCTAATATACCCCCAGGTCTCTCTGTTCATGCACCCCCTTTAGAATTGTACTCTTTAGTTTATATTGCCTCTCCTCGTTCTTCCTACCAAAATGTATCACTTCGCACTTTTCTGCGTTAAATTTCATCTGCCACGCGTCCGCCCATTCCACCAGCCTGTCTAGGTTGTCTTGAAAGTCTATCACTCTCATCCTCACTGTTCACTATACTTCCAAGTTTTGTGTCATCTACAAATTTTGAAATTGTGCCCTGTACACCCAACTGATTCTACTTCTTGATTTTCGGAGCTAAGATCCTTTCTCTCTACTGTCTTTATCTCATCCTTTATTATCAGAGCTACCCCTCCTCCTTTTCCATTTTGCCTATCCCTTCTAAAAGTTATGTATCCTGGAATATTTAGTTCCCAACCTTGGCCACTTTGCAACCACGTCTCCGTTATGGCTATTCGATCAAACCTGTTCATTTCTATCTGCGCTATTAATTCATCTATTTTGTTGCGAATGCTTCGCCTATTCAGATATAGTGCCTTTAGCTTTGATTTATTTAAATTTTTCCCTGATGTCACCTTAGTCACTGATGCCTTATTACCTTTGTTACTCTCTCTGTCCCTTCCTGACCCACTCTGCTTATTTTTACCCAAAACTCTGCTCTGCTCCAGAGCCTTGACATTTCTCTCACTGCTTTTAAATGTACTCTTTCCTGAATCCTCCTGTCCCCCCTTCATTAGTTTAAAGTGATCACTGTTCCCTAAATGTTCCCTACTGACACTTGCTCTACCTGACCCACCTCATTCCCCAGAACCAGATCTAGCAAAGCCTCCTTCCTTGATGGGCCAGAAACGTACTGATCAAGAAACTTCTCCTGAACACACTTCAGAAATTCTTGCCTCTCTCTGCCCTTTACACTATTACTATCCCAGTCTATATTAGGATAGCTGAAGTCCCCCATTATCACTACTCTATAGTTCTTGCACCTCTCTGTAATTTCCCTGCAAATTTGCTCCTCTATATCCTTCCCACTAGAGCCATCCTTTGTTTCTTAACCTGTCCCATTACCATCTCCTTTTGCTTTGAATATCTCTTAATGTCTCTTAACCTCTCCTGCCTTCTATCCTATCACAGACCTTCCCTTTTGTTCTTTCATCCCCTCCCCCCTTTCCCAGCCCCTACACTCGCTTAAAAATCTGTTCAATTTCCTGCTTTTTTTCCAGTTCTGGTGAAAGGTCATCGACCTGAAATGTTAACTCTGTTTCTCTCTTCACAGATGCTGCCTGACCTGCTGAGTATCTCCAGCATTTTCTGTTTTTATTATAGAATACACCTAGTAGTGTAATGGCACCTCTATTGTTTCTCAACTCTTAACAAAATAGATTCTGTCCTTGACCCCTCCAGGGCATCCTCTCTCTCCAGCACTGTAATATTCTCCTTAATCAACACTGCCACCCCACCTCCTTTCTTTCCTTCCCTATCTTTCCTGAACACCTTATATCCAGGAATATTTAAAACCCAATCCTGCTCTTTTTTGACCCAGGTCTCTGTTATCACCACAACATCATATTCCCATGTGTCTATTTGCGCCTGCAGCTCACCAACCTTATTTACCACATTTCGTACATTCACACACATGCACTGTAAACCTATCTTAGATCTTCTTGCATTCTCTCTTAGTCTGACCCCACCTAATACCGTACTATTTCTTACTCTAGTGCTATCTGTCTCTCCCAATCCTTTGTGCACCTTGTTTCTCCTTTCTAATGCTACATCCTGGTGCCCATCCCCCTGCCAAATTAGTTTAAACCCCCCTGCGAGGACATTGGTCCCAGGTCTGTTGAGGTGCAACCCCTCCGGCCTGTACAGGTCCCACCTCTGCCAGAACTGGTCCCAATGTCCCAGGAATCTAAAGCCCTCCCTCCTGCACCATCTCTCCAGCCACACATTCATCTGTTCTATCCTCCTATTTCTATACTCACTAGCTCGTGGCACTGGGAATAATCCGGAGATTACTACTTTTGAGGTCCTGCTTTTTAATCTCTTTCCTAGCTCTCTAAAGTCTGTCTGCAAGATCTCATCCCTCTTTCTACCTATGTCGTTGATACCGATATGGACCACGACCTCTGGCTGTTCAACCTCCCCCCTCAGAATGTTCTGCAGCCGCTCAGTGACATCCTTGACCCTGGCAGCAGGGAGGCAACATACCATCCTGGAAACACATCTGCGGCCGCAGAAACTCATGTCTATTCTCCTAACTATCGAATCTCCTATCACTGTTGCTTTCCCGATCTTCTTCCTCCCCCTTTTCTCTTTGTGGCTAAAAAGGGAAATCCCCCATACATTTGGTTTCTTTATTTGCTTTTGAATAGACAGATTTCTGTAGGCTACCTTCTGTGCATGGAAACAGTGTTTGTAAATTGGTTTCTCAAGTATATACATTAATATTACGGTTGGATAATTGTATAACTGGTAATTTTCTATTCAGCTTGTTTTCCCTATCTTCCACAACCCGATCTCTCTTTCCTCTTTCACTGAAGATCCTATTTTCAGTTCATCAATTGTTATTTGTTCTTGAGCTGCTAATTTCAGAATGTAAAGCTGTTTGAAAGACACATAAGTGACTGTTGTAGCTTACAGCTTGTCCAAACTATGTCACATATGCTGCACCTCGGCGACATTATCTCAAGATATGACGTCGGGTTCCACGCGTATGCTGACGACACCCAGCTCTACGTCGCCACTACCTATCTAGACCCCTCCGCTGCCTCTGTGTTGCTAGACTGCTTGTCCAGCATCCAGTCCTAGATGAGCTGAAATTGGCTCAGTCCTTGATTTTAAAATTCTCATTGTGTTCAAATCTCTCCGTTCCCTTGGTCCTCCCTATCTCTGTAACTTCCTCCAGCCATACAACGCTCTGGTAACTCTGCATTCCTCCAACTCTGGCCTCTTGTGAATCCCCCACTTCCTTCACTCCGCTACTGACTTTCACTCTGTCAAGCTTCAGAAGCTTACCACAGTAACAGCTCTAAAGTGATGTATTATAATTCTGATTTGTCTATTAATATTTTTTCTTTTCCCACATGTAGACTATCTTTCAGTGCCAGAAGAGGAAAAGACACGATTACTTTCAGACATTGAATCTGTGATCACATTTTACTGCAAATCCCGAAATGTCATGTACACCCAGAGTCTTGGCTGGACTGACTTGCTTAAACCTCTTGTTCCACTCCGAATGCCACGGAATGATTTATATAATTGCTTTTATGCCATCATGAATAAATACATACCCAGGTAAGAACACACAGATGTCACCTGAATTAATTTCCTTTTGTATGGCATACAGACAAGGTGTCTCCGTTCTCTCAGTGTGTTAGAGTAGTTAATTGCTTTGCATAGGATTGAAATGCTCCCACAGGTCTTTTCTATTAAGTGAAGTGTCAGCTGGCATGGCTAGATATGTGTCGAGTTGTAGTTTTGATTTGTTTTTCACTCTGGAATGCTGTCTTTTACAGGGATTGTGTCCCCAAGGGTCGACCGTTCCACCTCTTCAGGCTTCTTCTGCAGTATCATGAACCAGAACTTTGCTCTTTTCTTGACACAAAGAAAATTACCCCAGACTCTTACGCAATCAATTGGGTAAATATATCTCTTCAAAAACTATTTTGTATTTTCCCAATGTTCTAGCCACTAAATAGCCTGAAACTTTTTTCTGTGTATCTGATATCTGTTCCCATCATTTATATATCCTTATTGTATGCACATTTAAAGGTACTTTTTTCCACAAAAAGTGATATTTTTGGTAGAGTTAAGTTAATTGTGGGCTAATTTTTAAAAATCCAGATTCACAATTTATATCGGCATTTAAAATTTTGGAAATGCTGTTTTTCAGTTATCTAATTTAGTTTTTGAACAGATTCCATTTTCATTATCTACTAGAATCTGGCAAGCACTATTCTTAAATTAATTTTGCAGTCCCAATCTGTTCTTTGTTGAAATGGGAAAAATTGTACTTACCAAATTATTTTGGTGCACTTTGGTGCTTTTAATTAATTTCCCACAATTTGTGTCCATCTAAATGAATATGTTCATTGGGACTTCTTTGACTTTTCCCAAAAAATTTTTTTTTAAAAATTGGCTGATGGTGACTTGAGCACAACAATCTAGGCTGACGCTCCAGTGCAGTACTGAGGGAGTGCTGCACTGTCGGAGGTGCCGTCTTTCAGATGAGATGTTAAACCGAGGCCCCGTCTGCTCTCTCAGGTGGACATAAGATCCCATGGCTCTATTTCGAAGAAGAGCAGGGGAGTTATCTCCGGTGTCCTGGCCAATATTTATCCCTGAATCAACATAATTAAAACAGATTATCTGGTCATTATCACATTGTTGTTTGCGGGAGCTTGCTGTGCGCAAACTGGCTGCCGCGTTTCCTACATTACAACAGTGACTACACTTCAAAAAGTACTTCATTGGTTGTAAGGCGCTTTGAGACGTCCAGTGGTCGTGAAAGGCGATATATAAATGCAAGTCTTTTTAAATTCTATCATAATGTACTTTCAGTAAATTATTTGAGAATTCAATAGTCATCCTACATGTTTAGATAGGCAAAGACATTTCACAGTTTATGCTATAATATTTGGAATCGTAGCCCTCAAGAATGACATAGAATAATGTAATTGTACCTAAGCTGGTTTCCAACTCTTGTCCATTTCAGTGCTGACTCTCAATAAGCTTTAGAAGTATCCTACTATCGGGCAGTTTTCTTTTAAAGATTTCATCTTGTGTACAGTAATTTTGTATGGTCAGAGGTACTGTTTTAAAATCATTGAATATAATGCAGAATATGTTCAATAAAGGCCTGTATAGACTTCAAGTAATTTTATCTTTTCTGAGGATCATTTTTTAAATATCTTTATATTTGCTATTAGTTTTCTTAAACTAACCACCATCTTTAGGTAGCTAGGTGACCTGTTTTCAGTACTCTGCCAGTGCATTTCTGAAACTGGATGGTCAGTTATGTTATATACAATTCTTCCTTTCCCATTATACCTTTCAACTAAAACAGTACAGTTTTGGTGCTTCTTGTAAATCCATTATCATAGACTGACCTTTGACATTTTATACTTCACAATTTAGCATAAGTAAAATGGAATATATGTAGAATTGTATGGTATGGTTCAAAACATTGCATTAATACTCTTTTGCTGGAATCCAATTAATGAGCTTTTTATGAACCTCCTTGTACCTGCAGAATCTGACCAAACTGAGTAAAGTAATGAAAAATAGAATTCTTCCTCTTAAACAAAAATTATATACAAGTGTAGCAAAGTTATAATCTAATTCAGGGTACATATGATGGTTACAAATACCTTGAACTTATTTATTTTTTGTTATGTCATATGCATGATGAAATTAGGTTCCACTAGCCATTATTCTCTTTGTAGAGGATTTTAAAAAAAGTAATATTCCTGAAATACCAATATTAATTGCCAAGAAGCTATGATTTTGAATTTTTAGTAATTTCAGTTTATGAAACATTCTTGTTTTTTTTTATTATTCTGAAGGGAGCAAGCCTCTTTGCAGGTTGTTGTACAGAAGATGTTGCCCAGCTGATGTGGGATGTGTATCTACAGCAAGCAGACCCTTTCCTAATTTTCTTCCTAATGTTAGTCATTCTAGTTAATGCAAAGTAAGTATCCTTTATGTAAATTTTTCCCAGTGTTAAAATTAGGTCCATTTAACATTTGCATGTTTGTAGCATATTGATAGAAAAATATGTTTGATATGATATGTGGTTCTATTTGATTAATTGGATCTGTCCATCTTGATTTTCATGTTTACAACCTCTATTATAAAAATAGGTATCAAACACTTGGTGTAAATTTCTGTTCTTCTCATTTCATATCTTTTTCCCCTTATTTTGTATTTAATTAAAACAGTTAAATATGTAAACATTATTTATGTTCACTTAAAATATTAAAAGTTACAGGACTGATTTTAGAATTGAATCATCTTGTCATTCTACTCCTGAATGCTGCACCATATGATTTATATACAGTTGTAGCCTTTTTACCCATTCATCTTATCTCCATGCCCCTATTACTGTAATTTCTGTGCCATCTTCCCCGCCCACTCCCACTGAACTAATTTCTTCCAAGTGTCCCACATCCTGCTCTCTTGATCCGCTGCCCCCTCAATTCCTCCTGACCACTCAACTACATTCTTCTGGCCCTAATGCTTGCTGGTGTTGTAAATGTAAATGTCTCCCTTTGCTTAGCCACTGTGTTTCTCCCTTTCAGAACTGCTGTAATCATCTCTCTGCTCAAAAAACCCATCGCTTATCCATTTTCCCCCTCCAGCAGTCATTCTATCTCTAATATCCTTTTCCTCAAACATGACAACACATCCCAACTTAATGCCACCTTTTTCAAAACTCCCTGTTAGAATCCCTTCAGTCCAGCTTTTGCTGTGCTCACAACACTCGAGACCACCCTGGCCAGAGTTACTGATGACATATTTTCTGTAACTGCAGTGCATTTTCCCTCCTCGACCATTGTTGGCATTTAACACAGTCGCCATACCATCCTCCTCTATTGCCTCCCCTCTGTTGTCCAGCTCCATGAGACTGGCTTCACATATTTTCACTGCTACCTGCTCCAATGCAGCCAGTGCATCTTCAGCAGTGGCTTCTCTTTCCATCCCTCTGAAGTCTCCAAAGGATACTTATCATTTTTTTTGTATATTTGTTGTCCCTCAATAATATCATTTGGAGGCATGGAGTCAGGTTCTGCATGCATATACCGATGACTCCAGATCTAACTCGCCACCAATTGAACCCACAGCCCCCTCTGCCTGGAAAACAGTAAGTTGTGAATTAATATAAGTTTCCTCCCAGCTAAATATTTGGATGACCAAAGTTATCATTTTTGGCCCCTGGTATAAAATCTACTCCTTTGCCCCAACTCCATTACCCTTCCCGGTCACTCATACCATATGAAACCTCAGTATGCTGTTTGACCCAGAGTTGAGTTTTAAATCCCACATCCTATCTATCTTTCTTTCACCTCTGCAACACTCCTGCCTCTGTTGGGGTATACTAGAGCGAAAAGCTTGGTGTTGTCGTCTCTGTGCCAGGAATAACAGTTCTAGACACCGAATCTTTCACTGATAGATTTATTAGAGGAAATTATACTCGGATAACATACATGATGCGAAGGCTACAGGAGACTTCGTGTTACAGTTGCTGTAACATGTACTTTACCCTTGCTGCCACCATAAGTCTTATCCATGCTTTTGTTGCCTCTGGATTCAATTTCGCATCGCCTGTTCTGTTCTTGCATCGCCCCTATCCTTGCTGACCTAGGCTGGCTTCCTGTCCCCCAACACACTGAATTTAAAATCCTCATCCTCAAATCCCTTCATGGCCATGCTCCACTCTGCCTCTGCCACCTCCAGTCTTAGAGGACCAAAAGGTGAAGGAGGGATCTGTCTCTGGCCTTCTGTACATCCTGCTTCCCTTCACCCCACCATTGATGACAGATCCTTCAGCCATTCCGATTCTACTCTCCAGAACTCCCTCTTTAAATCCCTTCTCTCTGCTGCTGTCTCCACCTTTTTTATAAAACTTATTAAAACCCATCTCTTTGACCAAGCTTTCTATTATCTCTTCTAATTCTCCCACTATGGCTTAGCATCAGCTCCTTATATTTACTTTTTTGATTGTAAACCACTGACATTTTCTATACTAAAGGTGCTGTATAAATGCAAATTGTTTTAATAAACTACTTGCGCATCGCCAATTTTCATCGCTGTACCATTGGCAGTTGCGCATTCAGCTGCCTAGGCCCTAAGTTCTGGAATTCCCTCCCTAAACCTCCGCACCCCTCTCCTCCTTTAAGACGCTCCTTAAAACCCATCTGTGACCGTCACCTCTCCTAATATCTCCTTGTGTGGCTCGGTGTCAAATTTGTTTCATAACGCTCTGTGAAATGTCTTGAGACGTTTTACTACGCCAAAGGCGCTATATACATGCAAATTGTTGTAGTAGTAGGATGCAAAATGTTCCCGCTTCTACACGCAAGCTTTTAGTCCGGTAGGCCAATTTAAGAACTGAGTGCCTGTCCAATAATTTCTGACTCCTAACATCCCTTTAAAGTATATTTACCGTACTCCGTATTAAATCCAGTACCATAATATATCTTTCTTTCCCCCCCAGAGAGGTTGCATTTTCCGAAGAGACAGAGTGTAAGGAGGAACTCATTCGTAAGTGTACCCAAATAATCTATTTTTTTCAATTAGAGTTGCATGTATTGTATGTAATGAGAACTTCTTAACAATGGGAGGTACTCTGCAGATGCTCAATGTCATGGACACTTAACCCTCAAAGAAGGACCACAATGTCAATATAGTATTCCAGTTGGTAGAAAATTTGTAAAGTAGTGAATATTTTTTCTAAACAATGATCATGCTAGGTTAATAGTCAGGTCATAAATCTAATATATAATGTAATTTTAAAATTGTGCTCACTATTTCCATCAACTAAAGCTACAGTTGTTTTTTGTGCTTGTAGTTTAGTAAAGGCCTCTTATTTATAGAAATAACTTTTGACTTTTGGAGAAATTGGAGTAGTGTAGGATAATAACATTTGAGAAGTCTCAAGACTTTGGCAATTCTATTTTACTGAAGTTTCTACATTACTTGTCTGAGTTGTTGCTGAGCAAATGGAAATTTACATGTCCAAAAATGTGTGTGTTGGAACATAGTTATAAAAATTTCTCATTTTAAACTTGGATCTGCTTTTATTTACAAAGCATTTACAGTTCAAATCTATATAACTAAAAATCGTGTGTATCACAAGTCACACATCTGTAACATGGGGCATTAAATCTATCTATCAGGGGGAAAAAAACACTTCCCAAAGGCTCACAAGTAACTTCAGTATACTGATTTGCCAAAACATAGATCAACAAGATCCCACAGAAAAATAAAATCTTGAAAGGTTGAAATTTCAATCAGTCCCATTGTTGCATTTTTTTTTCAGCTGCCATTTTTATTTCTGACCATGGGGAATATAAAGAAGTATAAATGACACTAGAAAAACCCATTTTTAAAAAACATTATCCCCCCACAAAATCATGAAAGTTACACATTTACCTTTATTTCTCACTATTATTTCTTTCCAGAGACCTATGCATATCTAAAGGGCATGCGATTCACTTATTCTCATTGCGTGTAGCTTAATTTCTTTCCTTGGTCTTTGTTACCTCTTTCTTTATGTTACAGTCAGACTTTAATGGCAGGGCCTGATTTAAATGGGGAGCCTCTGTTTCCCACCTGCAGCCAGCCAGATGAGAGGGTGGGTAGGCCTGTGGCACTAGACTGCACAGAAGAGGGAGGGAGGGATCCTGTGGGGGCTGGGCGCGGCAAGGAGACCGGGGGCGAATGGGGGGGGCGCTGGGCTGGGCTGGGAAGAAGACCGAGGGGGCCGGGAGGGGGCAAGAAGATTGAGGAGAGGTGGGGGGCTGCTGGGCCTGGAAGAAGACCGGGGAGGGGCGGGCCGGGAAGAAGATGGGGGAAGCGGGAAGAAGATTGGGGGGAGGGGCTGGGAAGAAGATTTGGGGGGGGTGCTGGGCTGGGAAGAAGATTGGGGAGGGAGGTGGCGAGAGCCAGGATGAAGACGGAGGGGGGGTGGTTTGCAGGCCGGGAAGAAGATTGAGCGCGGCTTGGGAAGATGATCTGGGGAAGCGGTGGTGCCGGGCCAGGAAGAAGATCGGGGGGGCTGGGAAGAAGATCCGGTGGGGGGAGGACAGGCCAGGAAGAAAATTGGGGTGGGGGCAGAGGCCGAGGAGATGATTTGCGGGGGGGGGGGGGGGGGAGAAGGGGGTGGGAGCGGCAAGTAGATCAGGGTGGAGGGGAGGGCTGTGAAGATGATCGGGGGGAGTGGCTGAGAGCAGCAAGAAGATTAAACGGGGTGGAGGGGTATGAGCGGCAAGATCATCTCGGGGCCAAGGGGGCGTCCGGAGGAGGATGATAGGGAGGAGTGGGGGGGATTCCAAAAAGGATTGGGGGCCGGAGGAGGGGGTCCAAAGAAGGTCGGGTGGGGGGGAAGATCTGGGGGTGGGAGGTGATCGGAGACCTCGCGGTGGGGTGGGTTAGACAGAGACCCTGGATCCAGGAGGTATGTGTAAAGGCATTTACCTCCTGGATCCAGCAGTCCTCACCTTGGATTAGCTGGCAAGTTTCACGAGGTGTGCAAAATCCAACCAGCTAAAGTTAAAGACAAAATGGAAGTTAAAGAAGAGGCTTCCAGCCTCATTATAAAATTTAAATAGACGACCCGCCTCTTGGCAGGGGGTTGGCTGCCCGTCCCCCGTCCCGCCTCCATTAAAACCGGAAGGAGGCAGGTTCAGGTTTGGGTTCCGATTTTTAACACTTTAACTACCCCTATGCCCCCAACACACCCATTTTTTAGGTTAAAAATCCCCCCTCGCCTCAAGTCTCTTGCTAGCCATGAGAAACCTCAAAAGATTGATTAGTAAGATTTATAAATTCTACTTCAAATTGGACAATGCATAGATATTCCATTTAATGTACAACACTGTTAATGAATTGCACACCATACCAAAATGCTGCAGCAGTTCCTAACTAAACTACTGATAAAGGCATGTTTAAGGCGCCATTGTTAACTGAAAAATCTTCTTACCACTGTGACATGCTTAAGGAGAATGTTGAGGGTGGAGTTCGAAAACGGGAATTATATTATTGGCAGTTTAAATTTGAACTACTTTGATCCAATGCTGCCAATGTCTTCAGAAGGAGTATTGCTGCACCAGTTTTTTTTAAACATTAAGGTAAAGGTTAACATCAATTTTATAGACTCAATTGATATTAGGACCAATGTAGAAGTGTAACCTGGATTATTTCTTTTTGGATTTTGAGAAATGAATATTTTTGGCAATTCTGCGACTTGCTTAAAGAACAATGATGCTGCATGTTATAGAACTGAAAGAAAATGTTGCAGAGCGAACAGATATTTATGCAATTCAAGTAGTTAAAATCTGAGAATAGATTATTCCGGATTCCTATTCATTGATTAACCGTGGTGCAAGGATACTCCATTTTCAGTAGCTTAAAAATGCTTCGATCACATTTTCTCCCCAAAAAATTTGTTTACACTTTTTTCTACTCATCAAGGTGAGGGATTTGCTGGCAAATGGAACTCTGCCCAGTGTCAGCATCAAGCACTCCTCGGTCAGGTACAGCACATCCAGATGAGGGTGTAAAGCTCCCTCTACTCTGCCCCAACAATGTGCTTTACCCTAACTTCAGAAGAATACTATTGCACCAGTGTGACACATTTGTTGTTCCATTTCCTACACCAGCCACCCATCCTGTGGCTTTTTGAGTGAGATGGAAATTAGTGCTGTAGGCCCATATCTACTAGGAATTGGACTGAGACTGCCCAAACTCATTTCACAGCAACAGACGGAGGAGATTTTTATCCCATCAGTCTCTGCTGAATTTATACACTGGTTCCAGAGATGAAAAGCCAGTGCGGCACTTTGTTTCTCCTCTCTAAACTTTCTAAGTGACTCTTCATATCCCTCTTTGGATTATTTTTAAATAATAGGCAAGTTGAAAGCTATCAAAGAAGTTGTATATGCACATAGTGTCTTGAACATTAATAACTTGGAAGTAATAGTTGTTCCAAAACTAGTGAAAGGAAGTGCTCTTAACTTATACTTGATCCCTTTTGAAGGTGAACATATTAGAAATAATGGGACCAATTTCCCTGACCTTTATGGCCAGGGAGGTGAGTGTTCCCTTTGTGCAAAGGTAATGAGAAAGGGGTAGAGACCTAGATGGCTGGGTCTGAGCCCCTTTAACGCTGCTCTGAGAGATTGCTGGGTGGGGGAGCCTGGCCTGTACCTAAAGTAGATGCAGGACAGATGGAGCTGTTTATATCAAATGGGGGGCAGTCCTATCTCTTGCCTTTATATTCTGGATGCTGCACTTGCTAAGCACCCAAAAATAATGGCACAGTGGGCTGCCCCTGAAAGCTCACCAATCAGAGGTCCTGGGGCAGGGCAAAGAATTTCAGGTAAGGCATGTCTTTCAGTGCTAGGCCCAGCTCTCAGAAGTTTGATCATCAATCACAGTGTTCTAGCAATCGACCTCCATCAGCAGGCAGAAGATCCTGATTACCGAGGCAGATGCAGCTGCCCCTGACTTTTCAGGCAGTACCGCCAGGAGACAGGCTTACACTGGGTGGCCGCCAGCCCATTTAAATGGCCCTGGTTAGGAAATCCAGATGTTCCTGGGTCTGGAGAAGCATCACACTTCTGGTGTGCTTGCACCTGTTTAGTGCCCAGGCAAGGGAGGGGGCCCAGGAAAAAAGGCTCTAACCTGTTGCTGCATTCATTATATTGAATGGTAAGCACCATTCGTTTTAAAGCACAAATTTAAGCCAACATTTTGTTAGTGACTTTTCCTTGTTGCACTCAGTTTCCAAAAGACTGCCAGGGACTCATACTGCTGCACCCCTACACTCAGTTTTTAAAAAGATAATTGATTTACTTTTGCCCCATACATCTCCTCACATGTTCATGTAATTATTTATGTTTGTGTTTACCACATTTGGACCACTTTTTCAACAAGCCACCCTATTCAAGGTTAGGGTCTGCTCTGATGGTCACTTGAGTTAGGGCTATGCAGTATTTTAGTTGGATATGCCACTAAAATAAGAGCTCATAGTGGGAAATAGATCTTATTTTGTGGTGGTATATGTCAAGAAGAATTGTTATTACCTGTCCCACAATTCCTGCACAGGGTAATGAGCATACAAGTTGCAGCCAAGCAGCTAGTTTCTATCCTGCTTGTGCTGTGTACTCTGTAACATACTGACTTGACAGCAAACTTGATGGTTTGACTGTCTTGCATACCAAACTGCAGTACTGTTTCCTTTGGCCATTGTTGATCAACTGATGGCTGAAGGAAGGGTGATGTACATGATGTTGATCTGCTCTCAGATTAACTGTTTGCAGAGCATAGATTTAGTTCTTGTACCAGAAGATATTAAAACAACAGTTTGATGAATATTTAGCAGAAAGCTGTAAAAGGTCAGTGTTAGTAGGTTTTAACAGAATGATACAAATCTCTTGTGTTATAGTTTGAGCAATTCCAAGGTTTAAAAAGAACCTCTACTACTGTACACCGTCTCTGCTGTAGAATTATAAACTGGATTAAATTAATCATTATTAATGACTATCAGTTTAGAACTACTCTTAAATCTGCGTCTGCCTCTCTTTGCAGGGGTGCAAAGCAAATTGACTTGACGTACCTAATAACATTTAATTCATTTGGAGTGGGTTTGCTGGCCTTTTAACCTCCCGATATTACACATGTGAAGGATAAAAAAAACTCTCATAAAATCAATCAGGATTACAGCATAGACTTAATCACCTACTCTTAAAATGGATCTTATTTTGAAATATTACAGCTTATAAATAACCATTATGTGCAGCCATCTATTTATAATGAAGTAAACAGATTTTTTTGTAAAAGTGTTATATGAATATAACATTTTAATGTAGACTGTGCAACAACCTGTGATCATTTTTGGATAAGTCAAAATTCTCCCCACTTTAAATAAGGCAAAACTGAAGCCATCCTATTTTGCTATCATCACTTTCTATGTGCTGCTGCCCTATCTCCATCAACCTCCATGACTGCTCTCTTAGGCTAAGTCCAGTAGTATGGAACAAGAACAGATTGCTTCATTCTGAGCTGCGTTTACTTCCCCATATGCATTCCACCATCAAAACTTGTTCTTCCTGTTTTGCGATATTCCCAGTTTCTCTCCCCCATTGCTGCCAAGATAAAAATCCATACCTTTATTACCTCGAGCCTCAACTTCTGTAATGCTCTTATAGCCAAACTCCCCCACTTCCACCCTCCAAAACTGCAATTCATTCAGAATGCCGCTGTCCAAGATCTTGCCTGCTCAAAGCTGAGTATTTCTATTACCCCAATCGTTGCTGGGCTTTCCCAATACCCCATGGACATAAGAACATGGGGCAGGAGTAGGCCACTCAATAAGATCATGGCTGATGTTCTACCTCAATTCCACCTTCCCACACTATCCCCATGTCCGTTTATTCCCGTAGTACCCAAAAATCTATCGCTCTCTGTCAGAAAATATACTCAACAACTGAACATCCACAGCCCTCTAGGGTAGAGAATTCCAAAGATTCACAACCCTTTGAGTGAAGAAATTTCTCCTCCTCTCAGTCCTAAATGGCCGACCCCTTTGTCTGAGACTGTGATCCCTGGTTCTAGACTCCCCAGCCAAAGGAAACATCCTCCCAGCATCTACCCTGTCAAGCCCTTTATGAATTTGATATGTTTCAATGAGATCACCTCTCATTCTTCTAAACTCTAGGGAATATAGGCCTAGTCCTAAATCTCTCCTCATAGGACAATCCTTCAACCCAGGGATCAGTTTGGTGAACCTTTTGTAGCACTCCTTCTAAAGCAAGTATATCCTTCTTTAGGTAAGGAGACCAAGACTATACACAGTACTCCAGGTGTGGTCTCACCAAGGCATTCTCCACATTATATTCCATCTGCCATATTCTTGCCCACTCACTTAATCTGTCTATATCCCTATGCAGCCCCTTTGTATCCTCCTCACAACTTACTTTCCCACCTAGCTTTGAATCTTCAGCAAACCTGGATACATTATGCTCGGTCCCCCATCTATGTCATTGATATAGATTGTAAACAGCTGAGGCCCAAGCACTGATCCTTGTGGTACCCCACTAGTTACAGCCTGCCTACCTGAAAATGACTCGTTTATTCCTACTCTCTGCTTTCTGTCCGTTAACCAATCCTCAATCCATGCTAATATATTGCCCCCAATCCCATGAACCCTAATTTTATGTAATAACCTCTTGTGTGGCACCTTATCAAATAGTTGCAACCTCAAAAAACTCCAATAGATTTGTCAAACACTATATCCCTTTCATAAATCCGTGTTGGCTCTGCCTAATCATATGATTTTCTAAGTGCCCTGTTACCACGTCTCTAATTATAGATTCTAGATTTTCCCTGCTACTGATGTAGAATCGTAGAATCATAGAATCATAGAAGATAGGAGCAGGAGTAGGCCATTCGGCCCCTCTAGCCTGCTCCGCCATTCAATGCGATCATGGCTGATCATCCAAATTCAGTACCCTGTCCCTGCTTTCTCCCCATATCCCTTGATCCCTTTAGCCTTAAGAAATATATCCAACTCCTTCTTGAATCTATTTAATGAATTGGCCTCTACTGCCTTCTGTGGCAGAGAATTCCACAGGTTCACCACTCTCTGGGTGAAGAAATTCCTCCTCATTTCTGTCCTAAATGGCTTACCCCTTATCCTTAGACTGTGACCCCTGGTTCTGGACTCCCAGACCATCGGGAACATCCTTCCTGCATCTAGTTTGTCCTGTCCTGTCAGAATTTTATAAGTTTCAATGAGATCCCCTCTCATTCTTCTAAACTCCAGCGAGTATAAGCCCAATCGACCCAATCTCTCTTCATACGTCATTCCTGCCATCCCAGGTATCAGCCTTGTGAATCTTCGCTGAACTCCTTCCATGACAAGAACATCCTTCCTCAGATAAGGCGACCAAAACTGCACACAGTACTCAAGGTGTGGTCTCACCAAGGCCCTGTACAACTGCAGCAAGACATCCTTGTTCCTGTACTCAAACCCTCTCGCTATGAAGGCCAACATACCATTTGCCTTCTTAACCGCCTGCTGCACCTGCATGCTTACCTTCAGCGACTGGTGCACAAGGACACCCAGGTCTCGTTGCACTTCCCCTTCTCCCAATCTATTGCCATTCAGATAATAATCTGCCTTTCTGTTTTTGACACCAAAGTGGATAACCTCGCATTTATCCACGTTATATTGCATCTGCCACGCTTCTGCCCAATCACCCAACCTGTCCAAATCATCCTGGAGTTTCTCGGCATCCTCCTCGTAGCACACACGCCCACCCAGTTTTGTGTTGTCTGCAAACTTGGAGATATTACATCTAGTTCCCTCGTCTCGATCATTTATATATATTGTGAATAGCTGGGGTCCAAGGACCGATCCCTGCGGTACCCCACTAGTCACTGCCTGCCACTCAGAAAAAGACCCGTTTATTGCAACTCTTTGCTTTCTGTCTGCCAACCAGTTCTCTATCCAAGTCAATACCATGCCCCCAATCCCATGTGCCTTAACTTTACACGCTAATCTCTTATGCGGGACCTTATCAAAAGCCTTTTGGAAGTCCAAATACACCAGATCCACTGGTTCTCCCTTATCTATTTTACCAGTTACATCCTCAAAAAATTCCAGTAGATTAGTCAAGCACGATTTACCTTTTGTAAATCCATGTTGACTTTGTCCGATCCTGTCACTGTTTTTCAAGTGCTCAGCTATTACATCTTTTATAATGGACTCTAGCATTTTCCCCACTACCGATGTCAGGCTTACCGGTCTGTAATTCCCCGTTTTCTCTCTACCACCCTTTTTGAATAGTGGGGTAACATTAGCTACCCTCCAATCCCTGGGTACTGTTCCAGATTCCATCGAATGTTGGAAGATGATCAGCAATGCATCTACTATTTCTAGGGCCACTTCCTTAAGTACCCTAGGATGTAGATTATCAGGCCCTGGGGATTTATCGGCCTTCAATCCCTTCAATTTCCCTACAAATACTGATTTCTTTCAGTTCCTCCCTTTCATCAGACCCTATGTTCCCCAACATCTCTGGGAGGTTATTTGTGTCCTCCTTTGTGAAGACAGAACCAAAATATGTATTTAATTGGTCTGACATTTCTTTGTTCCCCATTATAAGTTCCCCTGATTCTGACTGCAAGGGACCTATGCTTGATTTCACTAATCTTTTTCTCTTCACCTATCTATAAAAGCTTTTACAGTCAGTTTTTATGTTCCCTGCAAGCTTACTCTCGTATTCTATTTTCCCCTTCTTAATTAATCCCTTTGTCCTCCTTTGTTGAATCTTAAACTGCTCCCAATCCACAGGGTTACTGCTTTTTCTGGCCAATTTATATGCCCTCTCCTTGGATCTTATGCTATCCCTAATTTCCCTTGTTAGCCATGGTTGAGTCACCCTTTTTGTTTTATTCTTATGCCAAATGGGATGAACAAATTCTGTAGTTCGTCCATGCGGTCTTTGAATGTTTGCCATTGCCTATCCACCGTCAACCCTTTGAGTGACATTCCCCAATCAATCCTACCCAACTTGCACCTCAGCCTAACTGGTCTATAGTTCCCTGTTTTCTTTCTCTCTCCCTCCTTTCTTGAATAGCGGGGGATTACGTTTGTTACCTTCCAATCCATGGGGACTGTTCTAGAATCTAGTGAATTCTGGAAGGTCAAATCCAATGCATCCGCTGTCTCTGTAGCTACCTCTTTTAAAACCCTAGGATGTAGGCCATCAGGTCCAGGGGATTTGTTGACTTTAAGTCCCATTAATTTCTCCAGTACAATGTCTTTACTAATACTAATTTCATTAAGTTCCTAATTCTCGCTAGACCCTTGGTTCCCCACTATTTCTGGAATGTTTTTTGTCTTCTACCGTGAAGGCTGAAACAAAGTATTCGTTTAACGTGTGTCACCCATTTCCTTATTCCCCATTATAATTTCTCCTGTCTTTACCTCTAAGGGACCCACGTTTACTTCCTTTTTACATATCTATAGAAGCTTTTACAATCTGTTTATGTTTCTTGCTAGTTTACTCTCAATCTCTTTTGTCTTTCTTTATCAATTTCTTGATCATTCTTTGCTTAATTCTAAAATCCTCCCAATCCTCAGGCTTACTACTTTTTGGCAACATTATAAGCCTCTCCCTTTAATCAAATACTATCTTTAACTTCTCTTGTTAGCCACGGGTTGGACTACTAATCTCGTGGGGTTTTTATTCCTTGGGGGAATGTATATTTGTTGTGAATTATGAATGAATTCTTTAAATGTTTGCTATTGCTTATCTACCGTCATATCTTTTAATCTAGTTTCCCAATCTACCTTAGCCAACTCGCCCCTAATACCTACGTAGTTTGCTTTGTTCAGATTTAAGACCCTAGTTTCGTATTTAACTAAATCACTCAAACTCAATATGAAATTCTATTATATTCTGATCACTCTTCCCCAAAGGCTCCTTTACTACAAGGTCATCCACTTTGGATCTGAGAAAAACAAATCAGAATATTTTCTTATTGTTGAGAGTCGAGCAGCTGTGAGGAGCAAAGGGATTTAGGTGTCCATGTACACTAATCTCCAAAAGCTAGCGCACAGGTACAAAAAGTTATCAAAAAGGCTAAAGGAATGTTGGCCTTTATCTCAAGGGGGCTGGAATACATACGTGAAGAAGTGATGCCTCAGTTGTACAGAGCACTGGTCAGACCCTATCTGGAGTACTGCATTCAATTTGAGCATCTGACCGTGGGAAAAATATATTGGCCTTGGAAGGGGTACAACGCAGATTCACCAGAATGGTACCAGGGCTTAAAGATTTAAATTATGAGAACAGGTTACATAAACTTGGCCTGTATTCCTTTATGTTTAGATGCCTGAGGAGTGATCAATTAGAGGTATTTAAAATGATTAAGTGGAACAGAGTTGTTTACATTTCTTTTATTACAAATATACATAGTTATTCAATATCAAACTTGATTGCAAATATAGTATAGTTTATATATGGTACAGTTTAATAATGCAATCCATGAGGTCGTCATTTGGTCTTTTGTTTTCACATGCGGTGTTACAAGATACATTTGTGATCTTGAGACAGTTTGACAGATACTGTACTGAGGTTGATGGTCAGTTATTGCACATGCTTAGTTTAACAATGATAAATGATCTGGAAACTTCAAACAGTGTGCATGAGAACAAGAGCTGAAGCATGATAATTTTGTTTAGCTTCTGGTTTACTCTGGTTCCTTGTACTGATAAAGCAATGTAAGCCATCTGCTGCTTTTTGTCACATGGACAAAGAAATAGAAGGAAAATGCTGAGTCGTGTTTCTCCAGGCTACAGAGATTAAGTGATATTATTTCCACAAACAAGACTGCCCTGGTAGACCCATCATTTCAGCCTGTTCTTGCCCCACAGAACTGATTTCTTCCTATCACGACTCTTGTTTTTCTCCCTTTGTTCAGTCGCTTCCCACCTACGTCAGCGATTCTTCCGACATCCTCCGCTACTTTAACAGTTTCCAGTTTCCTGGCCCTAACTGTCTCCTTTTCACTATGGACATCCAATCCCTCTACACCGCCATCCTCCACTAGGATGGCCTGAGGGCGCACCGCTTCTTCCTTGTACAGAGGCCCAACCAGTCGCCATCCACCACCACCCTCCTCTGCCTGGCTGAACTTGTTCTCACATTGAACAACTTCTCTTTTGAATCCACTCACTTCCTCCAAATAAAAGGTGTTGCTATGGGAACCCACATGGGTCCGAGCTATGCCTGCCTTTTCGTGGGGTATGTGAAACATTCTTTGTTCCAGTCCCACTCAGGTCCCCTCCCTCACCTCTTTTTCCGGTATATTGATAATTGCATCAGTGCCGTTTCCTGCCCTTGCCCCGAACTGGAACATTTCATCTCTTTGCTTCCAATTTCCACCCTTCCTTTGCCTTCACATGGTCCACCTCTGACTCTTCCCTTCCCTTCTACTTCTTCTCTGTCTCCATTACTGGGGATAGGCTATCGACCAATATCCACGAAAAGCCCACTGACTCCCACAGCTACCTTGACTACACTTTTCCCACCATGCTTCCTGTAAGGACTCTATTCCATTCTCCCAGTTTCTCCACCTCCGTTGCATCTGTTCTGACGATGCCACCTTCCATACCAGTGCTCCCAACATCTTCCTTTTTCTTCAACCGAAGTTTCCCCTCCAACATAGTTGACAGGGCCCTTGACTGTGTCCATCCTGTTTCCCACACTTCCACCCTCACCCCTTCCCTTATTGCCAAAACTATAATAGGGTCCCCCTAGTCCTCATCTTCCACCCCACCAGCCTCCACATTCAATGGATCATTCTCCACCACTTCTGCTACCTCCAGTGTGATCCCACCTCCAAACACATCTTCCCCTCTCTTCCCCTTTCAGCATTCCGAAGGGACTGTTCTCTCCGCGACACCCTGGTCCACTCCTCAATCACCCCCCCTGGCACCTTCCCGTGCAAGCGCAGGAGATGCAACACCTGCCCTTTTACTTCCTCTCTTCCCACCCTACATGGCACCAAACATTCATTCCAGGTGACACAGCGATTTACTTCTACTTCATTCAATTTAGTATACTGTATTCGCTGCTCATGTTGCGGTCTCCTCTACATTGGGGAGACCAAATGCAAATTGGGTGACCGTTTTGCGGAACACCTCCATTCAGTCCGCAAGCGTAACCCCAAGCTTCCAGTCGCTTTAATTCTCCGCTCCGCTCCCACTCTGACTTTGGCCCCTTCTACACTGTTCCAATGAAGCTCAACGTAAGCTCAAGCAACAGCACCTGCTGTTTCGATTAGGCACTTTACAGCCTTCCAGACTCGACATTGAGTTCAACAATTTCAGATCATAACCTCTGTCCCATTTTTTTCAGATGGCAGCTGTTGACGATTCAGCTATTCCCATTTACACCTCTTCTATATCCATCTTTTGTTTCTTTACTTGTCCCATTACCATCTCCTTTTGCCTTGCACCATCATACCTTTTGTCATTTAATCTTTCCTGCCTTCCACCCTAACACAGACCTTCCCTTTTGTTCTTTGCTCCTCTCCCCCCTTTCCCTGCCTCTGCACTTGCTTAAAACCTGTTATATTTCTAACTTTTCCAGTTCTGACGAAAGGTCATCAACCTGAAATGTTAACTCTGTTTCTCTCTTCTCAGATACTGCCTGACCTGCTGAGTATTTCCAGCATTTTTGTTTTTATTTAAATGATTTTATTTGATGGTCTACTCTGTACTAATAAGCCTGATAAAACGCAAAGAATGCGGAGTACACCTCCGACCCGCGAAACAATTCCGAAAGTACCTCATGGCGTTCAGGCTGCGAAGAGTTGCATTCTCGGGCTTCCAGGCATACAGCAGCGTAAAGGCCCACCGATCCCAGGGACACAGGCGGTTCAGAAGCGTCCCTGGGATCAAGTGGGCCCCATCCTCCAATCATAAAGAGGGTTCCATTGCGATCATTTACAAAGGGAATCACCTAATATGCAATGGAATCCCCAAATAATTATACAATGTACAGAATTCTAATAAATTTAAATGTACTGAATTGCAATTTTATTCATAAGTTCCTTCATTGCACCAACCTCAATAAAAATTTAATTTTTTGATAAATAATTTTAAATATTTCCCTGAACTCATTTAAAGTATATGTGCATAAATTGATTTTTAAATGTTTTATTTAAGCCTTATATATACCCTTATGCTGATGAAAGCAGGTCCTACACCTGCTTTTACCAGCTGTAAGAGTTGCGTGGGCAATTCTTCTGAGGCAGTCCCTCGGAATCGAGGATGACTTGCTTCCACATTAAAAATGAGTTCTCGGGTGACTGCTGAGTCCAATGCGGGACCTACAGTCTCTGTCACAGGTGGGGCAGACGGTGGTTGAAGGGGCGGGTGGATGGGGTGCTTGGGTTGATGTGCGCTGCTTGCGCTTGCTCCCGGCGAAGAGACTCGAGGTGTTCGCCGCCTTCCCGGATGCTTCTCCTCCACTTTGTGCAGTCTTGGGTCAGGGATTCCCAGGTGTTGGTGGGGATGTTGCACTTTTTCAAGGAGGCTTTGAGGGTGTCCTTGAAGTGTTTCCTCTGCCCACCTGGGGCTCTCTTGCCATGTCGGAGCTCCGAGTAGAGCGCTTGTTTTGGGAGTCTCGTATCGGGCATGCGGACCATTTTACCCGTCCGTCGGAGCTGATCGAGCGTGGGCAATTGCTGGGCATATAGCACAACTCTGCGCAAGCAATACTCATTTTTCAGGTGGTTAAGCTGATCTGCCTGGGGAAATCCAGAAGTTGCAGGACCTTTCAAATGGATTATGACGGTGTACTCTGAGTACGCCATCGCAGAGACCGCAATTTCAGGGCCATAATGTTCTGCAAAACTGTGCTTTGCAAGCAAAAATGCTCGATAATATAAGAATTGTTTTCATTCTCTAGTTGATGGTTTTCAATTCTTAATGGCATAATTAACTGCAGTAGATATCAATTTAAGCTGTTCCAAAAAGTAAATTGTTCGGAAGGTGTCCATTATGAATTTCTATGATGATTGTTTCCCCCTTCTTTGAGTAATGCAAGATAGAATGTAATATTCGTTACAGAAAGTGCTTGAAAATTACCCCAAGTTTATCAATTCATCACGGGTATAATAGTCTATTGTACAGTTGATGTTGCGCTATGATGGTTCTTTTCTTTGTGAGTTACAGCTGTTTTACCCACAAGAAAGAATGATAATGGCCCGGAATTTGTGTTCGGGATGACGGCGAACTGGCAGCGTACGCCGTCATTCTGCCTTTGAAACTGACCGCATCTTCGGGATTTGGCGCATCCTCAAGTTGCGGTCTGTCATTCACAGCTCTGACACAGTCTTTGCTGTGCCCCCCGCCTCCACAGAGCCGGCAATCAGTGTAATCACTCAAATCAGGGAAACTGACGAAAACGTTGGCTTTTCCACAGTAAGTACGCTGTTAAATTCCCTACTAAAAGTTAGACCCACAGGGATTAGGTGTAACTGGGGTTTTAACAGTGTATTGACTGCTAAACAAAGGTTAAGGGCCTTTAAAACTAATTTTAATTTTGTGCAGTGTGAAGTTTGTCCATTTTAATAAAAATGTAAATTTTTAAGAAACTTCACTTTGTCCATCTTTATTTCAGGTTTGCCTTTTCTCCATGTGAGAGCCCCAATCTTTGTTTTGAGGTCTCTAACGTTTTAAAAAAAGTTAGAACTTTAAGAGCTTACTCACTTTTTTACTCAAGCAAAATACTGCGGATGCTGGAAATCTGAAATAAAAACAGAAAATGCTGGAAATACTCAGCAGGTCAGGCAGCATCTGTGGAAAGAGAAACAGAGTTAACGTTTCAGGTTTGACGAAGGGTCATTGACCTGAAACGTTAACTCTGTTTCTCTCTCCATGGATGCTGCCTGACCTGCTGAGTAGTTCCAGCATTTTCTGTTTTTATTTCACTTTTTTACTCGCTTGCTGTGAGAATTCTGCATTTTGATTGGATGCTTAGACAGCTTGTTGACGTCACAGCAGCTCGCAGAAGGGGATCCCCACTAACCTCCATTGATTTGAATTGGATGTCGGAAAACCCGAAGTTCTCGACACAGAGATCGCGAGATCCTTGTGCGAAACGTACTTTGGTGCCAGCAGAGAACGCCTTCACTTCACCGCTGACAGCAAATTCCGGGCCATTGTATCGTTGCTGGTGTGATATCCTAGATAACTTTGTGTATACTGCTCATGGTGCGTCAGAGATTATGCTGTTACAAGGGTGAAAAAATGCTGGGGTGTGGGGCAGGCATGCACATGGCTGTTAAAAGGATTTGGAAAGAAGTTTGAGAAATGCACATTGATGGTGAAGTAAGAGCTTTTGAATTGGTTTCCATAAATAAATAAACAGCATTTTCCTTACCCATTGCAGGTAGATATATTTTTAAAAATTGTTCCTTTCACATACTAGTTGGATTTTAAAAAATCTGTGCATGTAACTGCTATAGCTACATTAATAAGCAACCCTTTGAATATAGTTCATTGCATCATTTTTCCTGTCAGTTACTTCAAATAAAGTTCATGCTTTAGCTTCTATACAAGTAAAAACAAATTGTCCTTTCTTTATTGGTAGCTGTTTTCTGACTTTTTTTTATAGATTGGTAATTTTTGTATCCATTTTTGAGTTGAGCATTCCATAACTTCAGTTATTTCTTTTATGAATATAAATTTTGATCCAATTAGATACAAGTGTGACAATAAAATTGCACATGTATAAGTATGATGGACACATTGCATGCCAGATGCAAGCCATAAATATGTAGATATTTAGAGATTGAACAGTATATTTTCTGAATTGTATTTGAAATCAACACAAAATACATTGTTTACATTGCTTGCTTGGCTCCTGTTAGTGATGTTGGGTCTACATCACTGCATGGCCTAATTCCTTCCAAGTAAGGAGATTACTAAAGGGATAGACTTAACTGACTTATTTTACTAAAACACACTATTTGTTGTCAGAATGTGTGTGAGCCCAGTGCAACATATGTTTGTATTTCAGGATCACTTGAATGTGTTCCATGCAACCTGGAGACAGAAGATGTAGAGGATCTCTATTCATTGGCGCTATATTATTATGCCAGAACACCTGCTTCTTTTAGAAAGGTACATTTATTTTTGAAAAACAAATACATTAGGCTTTTAATTTTGATCCATCTGTAGCAACTTAATATACAAACAAGATTCAGATTAGGCAGAATCCTTTTAAAGAATTTGTGTGATTTGCTTTTTAAATTTTTTAGTAGCATAAATTTAAACTAATTATCAAATATCATCTTAAACACATTTTTCTATTTAAAAAGGTCAATATTATGTGGCAAGACTAGAATTTCTGCCTTTATTTCATACTGCTTTTAAAATAGCTAGAGTTAACATGGAAGATGTCTTGCATCACAAAAAATTAATGGGGGGATTGCAGACAGTATGTCTGAGAAAGTGGTGAAAGTCTTTGTTTAAAACCATTCTTTGGTGACTGGGATAGCTTATTTGAAATGTTAATATAGGCAGATTGACAGACAGTAGAGCAAACAATTCTACTTATTCTGAATACTGAGCGATCAGGAATTCACACTGTACCGACATTTGTCCAGAGGAAATGTATGTGGGAAAGGGCCAATATCCAGACATTAACACCTCGGCTCGCAAGGCACAAGATCTTTTAAATAGTTTGTTTGCTTGAAAAGAAACAGTTAAAACATGAAAAGTTCAATGGCATAAATTGCAGCTTGGGCTGCTCAGCTTTTGTTTTGGCTAAGGCATCGAAATTCCGTGGGTGAACTGAGGTTTGTGCCATGCATTTACATCTTGAAGATCTGCCAAGAGACAAACCTGGCACATTCATCTAAAAGTCCTATTGCTTATCACATGTTAAGAAACCCCGTTTTAAAAAAGTATATGTTAACCTGTTATGGACTGATTCCAGTTTCATTTTTTTTTTAATGTGCTTTGAAATATTGTGACTTCTGTTTAATTAACCATTAGATTAATCCCTCAAATAGCTTTAATCTGTATGCATTGGTCTGCAAAATGTGTACATCACATGCATTCTTCAGTGAGTAGTATACCATGAATATCAATTGATGTTAGAAATGGACATGCTAACCCATATATGGCACATACAAGGCCACTGGTTTTGGTTCATAAGAATTCTGGTCTGTATGAAATCTGCCACCTAGCTGTGAAATAAGACAAAAGTGTTGGGGAAAAATTCTGAACTGTAACATTGACCGGAATTTTCTGTGGGTTGTGCGGGCACAATTGGAGGCGGGCCGGGAGGGAAATTTGAAAAACTTTGGAGTGGGTCGGGATCTCGCCCCCACGCGCCTTTCCCTAGGTTGCGTTTGCCAGCGCGGCGGCGACCCAAACGGCAGAGGTGGCTGAGGTAATTGAGATCATTGAGGTACTTGTCAGACCCTTAAACCTCTTTTTAACCCTGCCTTTCAAATTTCCCTGGATGAACACTGGAATTACGCAGCTCGGGAACCATGTCTGTGAACCTGAGGCGGAAGTTCAGTGGCCATTGATTCACCTCATTAGTGCACAGCATGAAGAGTACAATAAAAACTCACACCTAACAGCTGGTCACTTTCCTAAAGCAGATGCTGTTGATGAGTGCATTGTCAGCACAGATTTAACTTTCTGGACGTTGCAAGTGTTTCCAGCAAAGCTGGGATCCACTGTCACCTCATTGGTAGAACCTATCGCACCATTGACAGATTGCTTCTGTCATCTCTACTTGACCTGCCATCTACTACATCAAAATGGGTATCATTTATACTGTCTCACTTTGGTCCTCCATGATGAACCCCAACACCAACAGCACCAGGCACACCAACAGCACCACCAACCACCTTCTCAACTACCTGATGATGCACAGGACAGAGGGCATCAGCGCAGGGCTGCACCATGCGGAGGCATTAGCCCCAACATAGGGAATACAGACAGAGGATGAGCTTCCTCAACATGACGGAGCAGCAGTGCCAAAGACGGCTATCGCGCCAGGTCATCAGACATTTGCAGATTGCTGGAGCAAGACCTGTAGCCCAGAGGAGCGGGTGGACAGGCCTTACCAGTGGCTGTCAAAGTCACCAGCGCCCTCAACTTCTTCGCCTCAGGCTCCTTCAGGGATCTGCAGCAGACATTTACGGCATCTCTGTCGGCCGCCCACAGATGTTTTATAAATATATTAAGAGTAAGAGGATAACTAAAGAAAGGGTAGGGCCTATTCGAGATCATGAGGGTAATCTGTGTGTGGAGGTTGTTTCCAGTGGGGTTCCGCAGGGCTCAGTACTAGGTCCCTTGCTTTTTGTGGTATATATCAATGATCTAGACTTGAATGTAGGGGGTATGATTAAGAAGTTTGCAGATGATACTAAAATCGGCTGTGTGGTTGATACTGAAGAAGGAAGCTGTAGACTGCAGGAAGATATCAATAAATTGGTCAGGTGGGCAGAACAGTGGCAAATGGAATTCAATCTGGAGAAGTGTGAGGTTAATGCATTTGGGGAGGGCTAACAAGGAAAGGAATACACATTAAATGCTCGGACACTGAGTAGTGTAGAGGAACAAAGGGACCTTGGAGTGCATGTCCACAGATCCCTGAAGGTAGCAGGCCAGGTAGATAAGGTGGTTAAGAAGGCATACGGAATGCTTGCCTTTATTAGCTGTGGCATAAAATACAAGAGCAGGGGGTTATGCTTCAACTGTATAAAACACTAGTTAGGCCTCAGCTAGAGTACTGCGTGCAGTTCTGGTCACCACATTGCAGGAAAGATGTGATTGCACTAGAGAGGGTACAGAGGAGATTTACAAGGATGTTGCCGGGAGTAGAGAATCTTAGCTATGAGGAAAGACTGGATAGGCTGGGTCTGTTTTCCTTGGAACAGAGGAGGCTGAGGGGAGACCTTATTGAGGTGTATAAAATTATGAGGGGCCTAGATAAAGTGGATAGAAAGGACCTATTTCCCTTAGCAGAGGGGTCAAAAACCAGGGGCACAGATGTAAAGTAATTGGTGGAAGGTTTAGAGGGGATTTGAGGGGAAATTTCTTCACCCAGAGGGTTGTGGGGGTCTGGAACTCACTGCCTGAAAGGGTGGTAGAGGCAGGAACCCGAACCACATTTAAAAAGTACTTGGATGTGCACTTAGGATGCTCTAACCTGCAGGGCTACGGACCAGGAGCTGGTAAGTGGGATTAGGCTGGATAGCTCTTTGTTGGCTGGCACGGACACGATGGGCCGAAATGGCCTCCTTCCGTGCTGTAACTTTCTATGATTCTATGAGATGCATCACACAGGTTACTGATGCCCTGTTTGACAAGTCAGCCAATTATATCAACTTTGCCACTGATGAAGCCAGTGTTACTGAGCTGGCGCTGGCATTTGCCACTCTGGCTGACTTCCCACGGATGCAGAGCGTCATCGACTGCACACATGTGGCCATCAGGGCACCCCATCATCACCCAGAAGTCTTTATCAACCGCAAGGGCTTCCACTCCCTCAATGTGCAGCTGGTCTCCCACCATAGGAAGCTCATCATGCATATGTGCGCCAAATTCCCTGGCAACTTCCATGACTCTCTCATCCTGTGCCAGTCCACCCTCCCTCAGCTCTTCGCTCCTCCAAACACATTTTCCGACTGGCTGCTTGGAGACGAGGGCTATCCACTGAAGACGTTGCTCATGACATCCTTGAGAAGGTCAAGTACTGAGGCCAAGGAGCGATATAATGAAAGCCACATTTCCACCAGATGTGTCAGAGAGCAAACAATAAGCATGCTGAAAATGTGCTCCAGATGCCTTGACAGATCTGGAGGAGCCCTTCAGTATGCACCAGCTAGGGTCTCAATAATCGTCGTGGTCTGCTGCACCCTGCACAACATAGCGCAGCAGCGAGGATTAGCGCTGCATGAGGAGCAAGGCTCTGAGTGCACAGCCTCTTCAGGGTAGGAGGAGATGCAGGAGGAGCATCAGCTGGAAGAGGAAGAGGAGGAGGAGGAGGAGCAGGAGGAACCTGGGGTCCAGATCCCAACCGCACCCGAGCACATTGCTGCCCAGGAGGCATGGGATGGCTTCATCATGGCCAGATTTACTTAACTTCACGCATTACACCCATATGGCTGCCACATGCTGCGCCAGGTTCGCACCACCTCACATCAACACCATAAAGCATCCCTACAATGACCAGGCCATTCCTTTCACACTGACCACCATTGCTGGAGGTAACGTTATTTCTCACCATTCACTCCAACTCACTAAGCCACTTCCAAAATTGCACACACATTTGTCCATGACCAGAAAGTGGTGAAAATAAATAGTTTTATGTGTGACATCACAGTAACGGAAACTTTACAGAAACATTTATTAAAACACCCAAGTGGCTACCCTTGTGCATCTACTTGTGTTTCATCTTTCTCTTACGTGTGCTTCTATGAGCTGCTACCCCTGTGGCTTCAGCAGAGGTAGAGGCAGCCTGCTCACTTCCCTGCTGCGACTGCAGACACTTTTGGTGGACGTCCTCTGGGTATTGGAGCCTGTGATGGCCCTGCCAAAGTCTGCTCCTCCTGCGACTGTGCAGGGGCAGACTCGGCCATCGCGATCCAAGGAGCCATCTGGGGCTCTGACTGAAGGGGGGAGGGGGGGGGTCAATGGGGGAGAAGAGTGAGCCCTTTGAGAGGAGCCCCACTTCCATGTCCCCCCTCACTATCATCCCTCTCTTGGGCCACCCAGATTTCCCTGCGAGCAAGGAGCTGGAGAGTACCTGGCTGCACAGCAGTGGGGCCATGAGAACCCACGTCTACGTTGACATCTCTCCTAGAGAGGAGTTCTGTGAGCGTCTGCCATTTATTCTCCATAGATAGCATGTGCTCCTGTGAGTGGTGCATTAGCTGCTCCATGCAGGTGGCCATCCTTTCCATGGAAGAGCCGGCAGTTGCCATTGCCTGCGACACGGTGGTGCTCATGTTGGAGATGGACTCCTCTATTCTCTGCACATTTCCAGACATCGCGGTCACAAAACCTGTCAAAGCCTCCTGCACTCTTGCTGCACCTCCAGGACTGTCCTCTCCCTGGATGGCCCCTGAGGCTCAGTGTCTGCATGCAGCCGAACAGAGCTGGGAGCATCCTGCGCCCTCCGGCGAGGAGTCGCCACTGCTGTCCCTGTCTCCACCATCTGCTCTTGCTCAGTTGAGAGTTGAGACACCGGGTGACAACACTACTCTATCTCGCATTGCACTCACCCAGGTGTGCATATCTGCGCTGGTGCTGGGTGCACTTATGTCTGGTGACGATGCGCCCTCAGAGGAGTCGTCTTGCTGTTCCTCATGGACAGTGGGGGGGCTCTTGATGGACCTGTAGGAGAGTAAAAAGATGAGTTGGATATGTCATTATCAAGAATGGGTACAGATACCATTATGCACATGATGAACATTCACTGGCTGCTGACATCAGTCCCCATGAGTGACTGCTGTATGTCATGTGGCTATATTAGATGTAATTCTGTCACCAGGTTGCTGAGATGTCTCCGTCTCTCCGTCTCCCACCTCCAGCTGCTCTGCGACTCCTGACATTTCCAAGGCAACCTCCTCTGCTGCTGTTAAGGTGGAAAATTATGAAGGGCCACCTCAAGTTCCCTCCCTCCTTTCTCATATTGTGGGCTCTTTTCCTGCAAGGAGGGAAGAAGAGAAGATTGAGTGAGAGTGATGGATTGAGTGTAAGGAATGGATGAGTTACATCTTTGGAGGGTGACTATGATGGAGTTGGGTGCCAAAGCAAGTGGCCTCCTTGTGTGTTAGTTGGTATGAATGCATTGGATGAGGGGGAGTGTGAGGGGTTGTTGGTCAGATGGGGATGTGATAATGTAGATAGAGAGAGAGGGATGGGTGGACGTGCAAGGTACCGTTGGTGTGAGTAAGGATGTGCAGGAGTAGGCTTGGGAAGGCAGAGTGATGGGGATGTGATGAGAGGCACAGCAGGATGAAGTTGAATTGATTTTGAGTGTGGCTTTGCACTCGCCTTTCCTGATCTAATGAGATCATCGAAACGTTTGCGGCACTGCACCCAGATCCTCCTCACAACATCCCTGCTGTTGGCCTGCTCTGCTATTTAGAGCCAGGCTCCTTTGGTCTGTTGGGGAGGTCTCTTCCACCTATTGGAAGGGAAGAGGGACCTCCCTGCGTGCTCTCACTCCCTCCACTAACATATGGAGGGAGTCATCCGTGAACCTGGGTGCAGCCCTCTGCCTCTGTGCAGTCATGTTTGCAAGTGTTTGGAACACTCCAATCGTGCCGTGCCTGCACTATCCTAGATGAACCTTCAAATGCAACGTGGCCATGGCTCCTTTAAATATCCTGGCTGAAGACGCGTCATCGATGATGTCATCAGGCCCGCACCACTTAATAGGGCCAAGTAACGCTGCCTTAATAGGTGCCATTAACGGAAAGTCGATCTCTGGAGCGGGATGGAATGAAGAACGGGGTCGCGACCCGCCACGGCGATAGCCTGCACCTGACCCGTCCGGGTACAGAAAATTCCGGCCATTGTTTTTTATGCCTAAAAATTATAAGAAATTTAACAAATATAAGCTCCTTCAGGGATTTAAAAAATATTTAGTCCCCAATATTGACTTTTATGGGTTCAGCTGGCCTTGTGCATCTTAAGATTGTGTTTTGGCTGAAACATGTGGTTAGTCTTTAATGCTTTTGTATCTGACCTCCTGATTTTATTATAGTTCTGTTTTTTTCATTAGATATATTTCGGACTTTTATTTTTTGACAGGAAATTAACTTTTTATATTTCCTCAAACATGTTTTGTATACTGCATTTCCAGCTGAGAAGGCAGTCTGCAAGGGGTTGTAATGCAACTTGACTCCCTTCTGACGTATCCTTTCTCCCTTGAGGGGACGTGCTTAATCTCTGCCACCTTGCCGAACATCTGCATCTTGGATAGGAATCTAAGTGGAGAATCTAGTTACACAGACCAGAGACCTCTTGTTCCACCAGGTGGTTGGCTTCGTTAACATCTTAGAACTTCATTGAGATGAACTCCAGCTTTTAGTGTATTGATAGGGTAATTTGTTTTCGCATCTTTTAAAGTTGTATAACTGCATTTCATTGCCGGATCAATTTTTAAAAATGAGCAAATCCCATTATCTAGATTCTTGAATTTTTGCAAGAGTTGGGGCTGCCAGCATTTTGTTTTCCCAAAATATTCAAACCAAGAGATCATAGGATATATAAGATATACGGCACAGAAATAGGCCATTCGGCCCAACCAGTCCATGCTGGATCGGCAACAGTGGTCACTCTGTCAACATCAGGTGGCACTGTATGAGCTGATTTGCTAGCTCCCTGTTCTTTGACACACCCACTTTTGACTCGAGCTGCCACAAACCTAAGAGCTACTGAGAAATCGTTCCCCAATACCAATAATGGGGTGCCACCCCTTCCCAGCTACAGAGGTTATTGCAGTGAGCATTAAAGGCAGTATGATCCTCTAAAGTGCTTTTCGCAATTTCTTTTTGGTTCCATACCAAAGACTTTTGTTTGAAAAATGCTATAATTACTTGTATAAAAAATGAAAAATTTGAGATCGATATTTCTGAAATTCTGTTTAGTTTGAAAAGATGAATATTAGAGAATGAATGAGTACATTCGTTTTTATGAGGCATTGCTAAATAAATGAGGAATTCAAATGCTGCATTAAGTTTGGACATGGAAGAGTGGTGTAGGATGACTTGGGGAAGTGTTGAGCTTCTGTGCAGTGTTTACACTAAAAGATAGTTGGTGTCAAGAACTTGCTACATCCCAAATAATATGCCTGAACCAAAATCCCACTGTTGCACCACTGCAGAGCTTTATTTTGCTGTTTTTTTTCTCTCTGATCTTGTCTGCAAGGAGGGAGGGAGCTATACTATTGTTTTACAATTCCCAGATCCCCTTCCACTTGGTGGTCTCCCTGTGGCACATACCAATCTGGTAGGCAGGCAGTCTGTTATGAGGGTTCTTCATGTGCTACTCTGACACGCTGCTCAGGGGTACATAAGCCAGGCCTGGGATAACTCTCCTTCTGTATGCCTTGGTGCCTCATAACACAGCTAAGAATAGTCATTCACACACTGGGCATGCATCTGCTTCTCACCACTGTGCGACACAGGAAGGTAGAGCTCCACATGCTGTGTTGCCATGCTGTCTGTTTTGATTGTTTTCTTAGTGTTTGGCAGGTAATACTGGCATAATTGGTATTTACCCTCCTTATGTTTGCCAATTGCAGAGGAGCATTGACTGCTGTGAAGGCCACAGCCACATCTTTATGTCTTCATTGTTGAAATACTGTTGTGCAATGATTGGAACCATAGGGAAAACTGAGATGGAGCATGCAAGGAGGAAAGGGGGAATATGTTTTAATATAGAAAAAAAAACTGTACAAGGGACAATATAATATAGTGTACACTAACAGTGTAGTTTAAAAACAACTTTGAATGACTGGGTGCTGCAATGCGTTAGCAAGCTGTTCTTTCATATCTCGCACCTGGGTTTGAATACAGCCCAAATCAAAGGGATGAAAATTTTCCTTCACTGGCTTGAAACTTATGTGAAATAAGTTTGGGCAATGTGAAGCCAAATCCTGGGCATGCACCCATGTAACAGAATTGCCCTAATTTTGCACTACATTCGCAATTTCACTCGGAGACCACAAGGATAGATGGTATGAGAAATGAAAAACTCACACTGAAGAATTAGCGGCACTGTTCATAGAGTAAAGGAACAAATTTGTAATTATATAGCACCTCAGGGTGTCCCAGCACTCCTCACAGCCAATGGATTACTTTTGAAAGGTACTCACTGTTGTAATGTAGGCCTACGTGGCAGTCAATTCGCACACAGCAAGGTCCTACAAACAATCTTCCCAGACCAGACTACTGGAGACAGAGATGGGAACAACTGGATAATCTGTTTGTCATGTTTATTGAGGGATAAATGTTGGCCAGATACTGAGAACCACCCACCACCCCCTGCTGTTCAGATAGTGCCATGGGATCTTTTACATCCACCTGAGGGCAGACCTTGGTTTAACGTCTCAGCGTCATAATGGCACAGAACAAGGCCATTCGGCCCATCAAGTCTGTGCCGGCACCTCTGACAGTGCAGCACTCCCTCAGTACTGCATTGAACTATCAGCCTAGATTATGTGCTGGGAGTTTCTGGAGTGGGGCTTGAATCCACAACTCAGTAACTCAAAGGCAAGAGAGCAACTACTGAGCCAAGACTGACACCTGAGAGTAGTGTTAGTGCACATTGTTGGGGCACAGTAAAGGGAGCTTTATTCTGAATCTGACCTTGGAGTGCTTGATGCTGACCCTGAACGCAAAAAGTGGAAAAATACTGCATTTTCCTGCACTGACATTCCTCACCTTGATAAGCACAAGCATTCACCAAAAAAGAACACTGTATTTTTTGTATCATTGTCGAAACATCTCTGAAACAGTAAAGTATCTACCAGAGGAATCCAAGATGTAATAAGGTCAGCTAGCATGTATCAAGGTTTGGGAAATTACACTAGCTTTTATCTAATAGATTATTTTCATAAGTACAGTTGAAGTATTCCTTGCATCTTGATGTTCTGTAAACTGCACAGATTCAAACACTTTCAAGCCTCCAGTCTCCTTCTGGATCAGGTGGTTCATATTGCTTCCAGTTCAATTCCAGATATTTCTAAGCAGCAGTAAAACTATTGCTATGTAGCTGTTCATAATGATTGTTCACGACTAATACCATTGCTGTTGGCAGGATAACCAAAACCTGTTTGGAAGTAATCTGCTGGGCCTGAAGGATGATGAGATGGATCTGAGCCAAGCTTTATGCTTGCCCGTTTCAGTATCAGAAATACTACAGGCAAATCAACAGCAAGGGGTAAGATATACAAATAAACATGTCAACCTATTTAAACAAAAGAATTGAGCAAACTGTGAAAGCTATAAGATTTGTATTATGCCTGTGAATATTTGTTCACATGAACGACTCATCATGAAGTATCAAGATTCCTTTTGTATGAACAATGTGTCTTAGCAGACAATGAGTGTCTGTTGACTAAAAGCAAAATACTGCGGATGCTGGAAATCTGAAATAAAAACAGAAAATGCTGGAAACACTCAGCAGGTCAGGTAGCATCTGTGGAGAGAGAAATAGGGTTAACGTTTCAGGTCAAAGACCTTTCCTCAGAACTGGCAAATGTTAGAGATGTAACAGGTTTTAAGCAAGTACAGAGGCAGGGAAAGGGGGAAAAGAACAAAGGGCAAGGTCTGATAGGGTGGAAGGCAGGAGAGATTAAATGACAAAAGGAATGATGATGCAAGGCAAAAGGCAGTGGTAATGGGACAAATAAAGAAACAAAAGATGGGTCTAGAGGAGCTATAAATGGCAACAGCAGAACCACTACCAGAACCTGCTGTCCAAAAAAGGAAAGCGGTATTTGCTGATTCTAGTTTGGTGGTACTGAACTTCAGAGAGTGCTTTCAAATCATTGCAGTTTGATTTAAATTTATATTTTTGAAGAAACACCGTTGAATCTTTGTTTATTTGTTCTTATATTGGTTTAATGCAACCCTCAAGTATCCTAGAACCTGAATTTTGTTCTGCAGCAATCCAATGAAGTTCCAAAATACATTTTGTGCTTTATCCAAAATAACCTTTGGTCGCTCTAAACCCTTTTTGTGTGTTATCATCATAGAATGTAACAAATTGAAAATGTAAATGCAACCTCATTTATTTCAAATCAATACGCAATCTTTACAGCCAAAAGAGAAATCCTTGCAGCTGATTCTAATTGCATTAAAAATGTGATTTTACTTAGAAGAATTTGCATTTAGCTAAATAGAGGTGGAAAGTGCGAGGTCGTGTTCTGTGATACTTAACAATTTACAACAGTGTTCAGATTATAGACCTTTGTTAGATTGGATATTTACTTTGGAGTCTCTAAACAGAGTTGTAATTTGATAAGATTGTAATGAGGTATAAGTACTATCAAGACTTAATGGGACTATGTAGAAATATAAACAGCATGATTCAGTGTTGGTGTGGTTAATTATTGCAGAATAATATATTGAGTAACCATTTACACTGCAGTGCAAGCACCTTATTTTGTTATAGCTCCACTTTGTTTCTTATTTACCTTGCTTTTCACTTTAAAGGATGGAGTTCGGTTCTTTGTAGTAGATTGCCGACCTGCAGAACAGTACAATGCTGGGCACCTTTCTACAGCATTTCACTTGGATTCAGACCTGGTAAATAAAAATGTATACTGAAAATTACTGGAAGAGAATGCATGCTATGCACAGATGTGCTACGGTTGCTAAAATCAGGTAGAATGATTGCATTGCATTTTTTGACAATGTTGCAGGGACCTTGAGATACTTGTCTGCTTTGCAGGTTCAAATTCCAATAGGCTTCACACTGGGCCCTGATATTCAGGAAAGTTTGGAAGGAGCTTTCAAAGGAGTCTTGAGAAACAACATCAAGTGGCACTGAGACATAGGGACCAGGATAGTTTCAAATTAAAAAGGAAAACATTTATGTGTAATTGTTGCCTATTCTCTGAAAGTTTCACATTTAGCAGAAACAGTTTCCAACAAGATAATCTTGGAAATGGGCATTTAATCAAAACACGTTATTCTAACCTCGTATAGATCATTGGCGAGGTCACATTTGGGATATTATGTACTGTTTTGGGCAAACAGCCTCAAAAGGACATTGTTATTTTGGTCTTGGGGTTCAAGCTATGAAGACAGCCATAGAGCTGAACTTAATTTTATGACTGGAAAAACGATGATCTAAGTTTTAAAATGCTGAAAGGAATTGATAATATAAATGGAGCTAGAAGACATAAGTATATAAATAGCAAGCCAGAAGCAAGTCTACAGACTGGATGACTTTTTCCCCCATTAAACAATAAGGATAAAGAATTGGAGTAGTTAGTGCTGTATATATTTCTTCAAAAAAGAACTGTATAAATATCTAGATAAACTGAGGTATAGAGTTATACAGCACAGAAAGAGGCCCTTCGGCCTATCGTGTCCGCGCCAGCCATCAAGCCCTGTCTATTCTTATCCCATTTTTCAGCACTTGGTCCGTAGCCTTGTATGCTATGGCGTTTCAAGTGCTCATCTAAATGCTTCTTGAATGTTGTGAGGGTTCCTGCCTCTACCACCCTTTCAGGCAGTGAGTTCCAGATTCCAACCACCCTCTGGGTGAAAAAGTTTTTCCTCAAATCTCCTCTAAACCTCCTGCCCCTTACCTTGAAACTATGCCCCCTGGTTATTGACCCCTCTACTAAGGGGAAAAGTTCCTTTCTATCTACCCTATCTATGCCCCTCATAATTTTGTACACCTCAATCAGGTCCCCCCTCAGCCTTCTCTGCTCTAAGGAAAACAACCTCAGCCTGTCCAGTCTCTCTTCATAGCTGAAGCGCTCCAGCCCAGGTAACATCCTGGTGAATCTCCTCTGCACCCTCTCCACTGGAAAGCAAGTGGGCAGCCATTTTCTGAGGTTTTAAAAAAAATTAGGCCAAAAGTTATTTTCTTTGAGCTACTTAAGGGAAATCTAAAATTAAAACAGCCACAGAACACTTCCGTTGGAATGTACTTTGAATAGATGTGACTCGCTAATTTTTATTTTAGTGTATTAACTACAGTCCACAAAGAGTTAACACATATCTTGCAAACCTTTATGCAACTTAATGGGATTGTTTCCATTTTCTGCAGATGCTGCAAAACCCTGCAGAGTTTGCACTTTCAGTTAAATCTCTTCTGGAAGCACAGAAACAATCCATCGAGTCGGGGTCAGTAGCAAGTGGTGAACATCTGTGCTTCATGGGAAGTGGCCGAGAGGAGGAGGATATGTACATGAACATGGTACTGGCTCACTTTCTTCAGGTAAGCTATAACTCAACCATACTTTAGCACTAGTTCTATCAATTACAGAAAGAGTTTTAGAAAAAAAAATTGGTAGGTAAAGGGGATAAGGGAATGGAGTTCCTACAATGTGTACAGGACTCCTTTTTAACCCAATATGTAAGAAGCCCAATAAGGGAGGATTCGCTATTGGATCTCGTAATGAGGAATGAACCACAGCAGATAAAAAGTAAAAGTAGGGGAACATCTAGGCAATAGTGACCATCATATAATACGCTTTAAGATAATTGAGAAGGGCATAAGTATGACGAAGACCAGGGTAATAGATTTTGCGGGGCTGAGAATAGAACTTGGGAAAATAAAATGGACAACAATATTGGCAAACAATGATGTAGAACAGCAGTGAGAAATTGTTGAACACCGTTTTAAATGAGTCTGAGAAAAATATATTCTGCTAAAAAAACAAGAACAAGCTAAACACTAATGAGACACCATGGATAAATAAAGACATAAGGGAAAAATTGAGGGTAAGGAAAGAGGCATACACTAAGTACATGGACAGCAGGGGAGAGCATGACAAGAGAGAATACGAAGAGATTAGGGGAGAAGTCAAAAAAATATGAAAGGCAGAAAAGAACTAGGAAATTAAATTATCAAGGAACATAAAACAAAATAGTAAAATATTTTACAGGCACATCAATAAAAAAAGGAAAGTCGGGATGGGAATAGGGCCACTAAGAGATAGACAGGATAATACCACAGGCAGTGATGGAGAGATGGCAGAAATATTAAATAATTACTTTGCTTCAGTATTTATCACGGAGACAGAACAGGTGGACATGACATTGGATGATGAGATTAGAAATGAGATAACTGCATTTAAAATAAAAAGAGGAGAAATATTAAATAAACTAATCAAACTCAAAGGGGATAAAACCCCTGGTCTGGTTGGATTACATCTGAGCATTTTAAAAGAATCTAGGGAAGAGATAGCAGAGGCATTACTACACATATTTAATAATTTGTTAGAACAAGGTGGTGTGCCAGAGGATTGGCGGATAGCTAACATAATACCTATATTTAAGAAGGGAGATAAAACATGTCCAAGGAACTATAGACCAGTCAGCTTAACATCGGTGGTAGGGAAATAATGGAATCCCTACTAAAGGAGAAAATAGAAGAACATCTCTCAACCAAAAATATAATAATGAATAGTCAGCATGGATTTCAAAATGGAGAGAATAGACAAGGGTAATGCAGTAGATGTTATTTATCTAGATTTTCAAAAGGCCTTCAATAAGGTACCATATAATAGACTAATGAATAAGGTCAGAGCATGCAGAGTCAGGGGACAAGTAGCAGAATGGATAACTAGCTGGCTTCAAGTCAGAAAGCAGAGAGTAGGGGTAAAGGGTAGCTATTCAAAGTGGCAGAAGGTGGGAAGTGGTGTTCCACAAGGATCAGTGCTAGGACCACTGCTGTTCACAATTTATATTAACAATTTAGACTTTGGAATCAAAAACACATTTCTAAATTTGCAGATGACACCAAGTTGGGGGGGGGGGGGGGGAAGAGGGGGATAGTCAATACTGAGGAGGACTGCAACAAATTACAAGAAGACATTAATAAACTTGAAGAATGGGCATATAATTGGCAAATGAAATTCAACACAGATAAACGTGAGGTATTACATTTTGGTAAGAAAAATAGGGAGGTCACATATTACTTGTAAAATATGAATCTAAGTGGGGTAGAAGAGCAGTGATCTCGGAGTACAAATACACATCACTGAAAGTAGCGACACAGGTTAACAAGGCTATTTTTAAAAAAGCAAACCAAGCACTCGGGTTTATTTCTAGAGGGATTGAATTGAAAAGTAGAGAATTTATGCTAAACTTGTATCGAACCTTGGTTAGACCACACTTGGAGTACTGTGTACAATTCTGGTTGCCATATTATAAAAAGGATATAGAGGCACTGGAGAGGGTGCAAAAAAGATTTACAAGGATGGTACCAGAAATGCGAGGTTATACCTAGCAGTGAAAGGATTAACAGGCTGGTTCTCTTTTCTCTTGAAAAGAGAAGGCTAAGGGGTGACCTAATAGAGGTCTTTAAAATTATGAAAGGTTTTGATAGAGTAGATACAGAGAGAGTGTTTCCACTAAAGGCCATCAATATAAGATGTCACCAAGAAATCAAATAGGGAATCAGAAGGAACTTCTTTACCCAGAGAGTGGTGAGAATGTGGAACTTGCTACCACAGGGAGTGGTTGAAACGAATAGTATAGATGCATTTAAAGGGAGGCTAGATAAGCACATGAGGGAGAAGGGATTAGATGAGAAAAGATGGGAGGAGTCTTGAGTGGAGCATAAACACCGGCATGGACTGGTTAGGCCGAATGGCCTGTTTCTGTGCTGTATATCCTATGTAATCCATATAGAGGATTGAAAGTTCAGAATCTGTTGATTCTTTTTAATAACCCATATTTTACATGCTTAATAATAGAAGCAAAATAATGTTGTATAACCATGAAATTTATGCATCGGGTTGTGTAACAAGTTGAGTTTTTTCATTTGGGTTCTAAAAGAAATACTGGGACCCTTGAACAGAGATATTAATTTTCATTCTGCATTCTCCACACAATATGTATATAGCCTAGCTTGATATTTAATTGGGAAACCTTGTAGTAAGCCTGCACATGAAAATATTGCCAAGACACACAGGTTTCTGTTTGCATTTTCTCTATATGCCACAGGTAGTTTAAAAAATGAGTAAATCTAGTGAAAATCATACTGATAACCCTTAATTGACCCTGCAAACTGTGATTCTCAATATCATGGCCGTGAGCACTGTCCAGATTCTATTGCCTCACAAGCAGGATCTCCTCTTGCAGTTTAGGATTACGTAAAGACAATGGCAGTTAGAACAAGGTCTCCCATCCCGAGTCATAACTACCTTGATTAGTTCCCTCTTTGAGAAATAGTGACACATAACTAAAATAATGAATAGGACTCATTTGGGAAAATTATTATTGTCCATTTGAGAAGGCTGAAGGAAAGGGGTTGAAAAGACCTCAGAAGTATAACTGCAGGGCAATGGCATTTTTTTTCAGTTGTGAGAGAAGAAGCTAGCAAGAACACTAAGTTCACAATTGTTTAATAGGAAGTGCTGGAATTTGGTGCAGTAAGAAAATTCTATCTACTAGGCCCAGAAAACATTGAAGGAAACAAAATCTGCCACGGTTGAGCACATGGCTGTTATCTGTGATGTTCTTATGCTTAGGTTGACCCTTAGCTAGACTTCATATCATTCCCATCCTTCCTTTAAAAACCCCAGAATTTGTACTGCTGCTAACAATTTGTTCAAGTTGCTGTGTGCTAAACTTGATAAACTTGGTTTTATTGATGTTCTCCCCATATGGCCATTTGGCCTGTATAATTCTGCAATGAATCTTCAAGTTTGATTATATAGTTTATGCATTTATGCTCCATAATAAAGGGCAACATTTGAGGTTTTTTTAAATGTTTTTATATTCTAGAAAAACAAAGAATATGTTAGTATTGCCAGTGGGGGCTTTATGGGTAAGTTCTCAAAATCTTTGAATATCATTCAACAAAGCTATTTCTACTGAGCAAATCGATTTAATATTACACCAAAGTATTGAAGATGTTGATCTCAAATTCCCACTTGCTTTACAAGGGCACATTCCCAAACCTGCTACATAATTTGTCTCTGTTGGAAATGATGAAATATTACTACTTTTGTGCATTAGTTTAGCATATATATTATATAGTACTGCCTTTTAAACCTTAGAGTACATTGTTACTGCTTTGTGCAAACATTTCTATTTTCAGTTGATTGACAGAAAATTTTCATTAGGTTTCATATTTGTCTTCATCCTTTACAATCAACATGTGAGGTTCAATATTGTCGTCATTGGTATTATTATGGAAAGTATGTGCACAATTAAAAGTTGCAAATGTACTCAAAAGGCTAACTAATGGAAACTAGCGATAAAGAGAATATTGTACTACCGGGTAATAAAGACGTAATTAATTTCTGACAGTTTTGTAATCTAAGATTATAGTAGTCACTATTTCCTTTCTATATATTTGTAGTCAGTTTTATGTAATTGTTATAGAAGTTCAACATCTGTGTATTTCGACTTCCTCAGCAGCCATTTCATTAGATTTTATTTTGTATTGTGCAGTCGTTGTCTATGTTCAGTTTTAGTCACCATATTGATCTCTTTATTTTCCAGCATTTTAGTGGATTGGCATTGTCGTCCTGTACCCAACTTAATTTTATTTCTTGTCAATTTGCATGCTGTTTTCTGACAGCAGAGCCTTCCTTCAGTGTTTTCAGTAAAGGATTTTGTAGCGTGAGTAAGAGGGACTATATTTGACTTTATTTAAAATATCTATTGTGAAAGGCCATTGGTTAACTATTTAGGATCCCACAATGCTTTGCATAAGAGTTGTAGTTCTGGATGACCAATATTTTATTGTACAACTGTTTAAATAAATTATTGATGAAAGTAAGACCTTCTAAAGGTGACAGTGTTGATAGTGGGTAGGAATTGGTGACTCTGCCTTCTGAATCTCTTCTGTGTCTGCCCTGCGGCTACGTTATTCACATTTACTGCTGGTGATTTCCAGCCATTTAAATTATCCTTGCACTTAATTCTCAATATAAATAACTAAAAAAGTTCAAGCATAGACAAAAATGGTCAATATCAATCTTGAATTTGTCATTACGTGACAGCCGAAGGGAAATTCTATTTTGTCAGCTGTTTCTGTAGTGAACCTATGTTATTACATTACGTTGCGTTACTGAAAACGAACTGGTGCTAGGTCCTCTGAGTCACTAGAGATAATATTGATTGTTCCACAAGCCAGTGGTAGTTTTGTGTCTTCAGAATTTATTGAATGAAAGATTTTCTGATTTATTGCATTAATTTCCTTCAGTATTCCACATTAGAGCATCAAAAAATTCTAACAGTTGTATTCAATCAATGTTATTAGAGAAGGGAATCCAACTGCTATACCTTAGTTATAAAAACCATTACAATTCTTTAATGGAGGAACATATTCTGAATTGTCAGATAACTAAAATGCTACAGATGGAAGATAGCTAGATACTTACTAGCTAGGGTTCCTTTTGTGCAATGGTAGTGTTTTATGTTTTAAAACTGTTGATTCGCGGCAACCCAGGAACAAATGTTGATATTCAACTATAGTCAGCAGAGAAAAACCTTTATAATGTTGGGATGATATAACAATTCAGTAGAATACACTTTCCCTTTAAATCTGTGAAAGTGAAATCTGTTTTTGTATATGTCAGAATATGAACCTAGTTAGCAATTTAAAAAAAAAGTTTTCTTCTTTCCCAAGGGGTATAATGTTGTGCTTTTCTGAGGCTATTTGCTGAGCTACAGGATGCAAAATAATTTTCTTTAAACTTTTAGTAACCATTATATATAAATTTCAATAACTAGAATTATTTTCTGGTTATACTGCCTTTCTGATTTTTATATAGAAGTGCCATCATTGTACTCAATATAGGATTTCATGTCTTACCATACTAGAGCTAAAATTGGAGCAGTGACTATTGTATTAAATATATATCCCTCCTCTCGCCAACTGTAACTTTCCTTTGCTTTAGAACATTAAGAATTATACAAAACATTGTGGGAAGGCTCTGATACATTTGGTGTCCTTGGTCGCTGTTGGAATCTGCACCCTTTTCTTTGAAACCTTTTCTCTCCAAATCATTTCACCCTTAAACTCAGACCTGATGATCTATTCCCTTGTTTATCACAGGCATCGAGACTGTCCCAGAACAACCTTTTTATTTTCAGACACACTGCAGTAATGAAATGTAGAAAATTGTGCTGCATTTGTGAATAGTGTATGCTAATATTTCATTAGTTGGTGCACTGACTAGGAATTACATTGTTAACAAATTGTACACTATTTTCTGTATGACAAAAAAATACCAGTATGTAATTAAGGTGTCTGGCTTTTGATATTTTTTGGATGTTTCATTGTATCAAAATCTGGTTTTCCAGCAGGATAACAACACAAGTACCTAATTGACAAGAGTTTGTGGAAGTCAGCACTGACCTTAGTGTTTAGTGATTGTCACAGGGTTAGAGCAGTGCACGGTAGCATCAGGCGTTCATCATAGCAGTAGGTCCTGTGCCCGACAAAAGGAATGATTTATTTTTTGCTTGAGCTTTATTTCCAAGACTGCTGGGTTTCCCCTTGGCACTTCACCCAAGTGGCTGTTAATCATGTGTGATGGTGAGTGTCGACAGGTTATTTGACTGTGGTGGGTATCACAGTCAAGACCAGTCCTGTTCCCACCTGATGTCCAGAAAGTGCATTTCCAGCTGGAGCTGCTGCATAGAAATCAGAAGTCGAAACACTGGCAATTCTGTCCAGTCATAACACAGGGATGCTGAGGCCAGTTGTACTGCCCCCGCCACTGCCCTGGTTGGAATCAGTTAATTCAGCAGATTGAACCTAGTCCCTTCTTGGACTCTGCCTTTTTGGGTGTTTCATCAGTTTTACGGTCTGTAAACACACAAACTTTTCAATTGGGGGCGGTGCTGGTTGGGCTGGTGGTCATCAATGTAATCCAAAAATCAGTCTATATTTAATGCCTTCTATTTAATTTGATTCTAAATATAAAATTTCCCTTTACAAATTTTAAATTGTAGTTAATTAAGGCTCCTACAAAATTAAGCTCTATCTTGTGTGTATATATAAGTTGATTATTAATGGCATTATATAATTCTCATCTCTTCCAACATATATACTGAGCTAGAAGACCTGCTTGGCTCTGATTTTAACTATTTTAAAGCCTATAAGATCACCTATAAATGAACAGAAAATTCACTGGAAGCAATTACAATGAATGCACTTCCCCTGTAAATCCTATCCCCCACTGCATTCTTGATTCCATACTGTCCTTCAGCTTTAAGATTCAATTGATTTTGGCTGTAGTCACTCTATGGTACTTTGTAGAGTGGCCATTTTTCCTCCAGATAATCTGAACAAGTGCTGTGGAGACTCCCCATTTAGGATAATCAAGCGTGTATTGGTCAAAGCTAGGATTTAAACCAGGATCCCCAATAATGAAAAGCTAATGCAGTAGGATTAAGCATATGTTATCTACAACAGATGGTTTATTCTTTTCTATTGGTCTAGATGTGAATGAGATGGAAAGTGTATATGCTATTATCAATTCTTATTTGTAATGCTTTAGTTGTGCTTGGGTTTTTTTGGTTTTCAACTAAATTCCTTTCTATTAATTACACCTTATGTTGATTTTAGTGATTGATGGCTGGTGCCATCACCAATAAAAAAGGAAGCAAGTGTCCCCTTTTTAAGGCACAACCAATAAACCGTAAATTAAACCGAATTTAAATGAAACTTAACAAATCAAATCAGAATTTTGTTTCCAAGGGTGATGAAGCACTCCAGTCCCTCTGGTGCCCACCGGTCGCGGAAGGCCTCAAGCGTGCTGGTGGGCACCGCGTGCTCCATCTCCAGGGACACCCAGGCGCGAACATAGCTGTGGAAGAGAGGCAGGCAGTCGGGCCGAACGATCCCCTCGACCGCCCGATGCCTGGACCTGTTAATGGCCACCCTGGCCTGGCCCAGGAGCATTCCAACAGGGAGGTCCTCCGATCTGCCCGCTCCCATCCGCACCAGGTGTCCAAGGATCAGGAGTGTGGGACTGAAGTGCAACTTTCTATTAATTACAAGTTTGCAATAGCCTATTTGATATATAAATTGGTTACATAATTGAATGAAATATGGAATTGATAAAATTGCACCAAATAAAAAATTGAATGTAGTAATTTGTCAAAGGGTCGTCATCATTATTGCAGATTATAGAATAAGGAAATGTACTCTAGTGTCATTAAACAGCAGTACGGTAGAACCTCAATTATCCACCATAGTGGAGGGGGAGGCTATGGTGGATAATTTGTAGCTTTGACTAATACAAGTTTTATTAACCTAGTTGGGGAATTCCCCTCTGAAAAGAGGGAAGAACATTAGCGAATTAGTCAATTTGCATCACTCTCTTACATGTATCACCATTATTGATCGATGTCTAGACATGGGTTAACTGCCTGTCTCTCTCTTTGGTGCATGATGTCTTGGGACCTGGAAGGGGACTGGTTGGGTATGGAATTGCAGAAAGCCTCGTATAGCAGTCAAAAACGTAATTATTTTAATGAAGAAAGTATTTTACTTTGTTGCACAGCAAAACCTCTGGACTACCTAATTAATTGAATTCCATGCATTTCATTGGAGTGTTTAATGTACTCTTTAGGAGCTTTTGTTGGCTAATAGAGGTACAGAGTAATGCAACCTTGAGATTAATTATAATACTTCTGAATCCCCAAGGTCTCCAAGGCGTTATGCACTGTTTGTTTTGTAGAGCTCCCATCTGTAATGCATTGCAAGATCTGTGACGCTGTCTAAAATAGACAACTCAATTGATGAGACTTTCCCTATGCAGTGCACAATTCACTTTGATAAAATTTCTCTGTACTAAGTATATGGTGCACTCAGTTAATTCTCTCAATAATCAACTTCCATGAGCACAGTGTAGGTAGATTAACTTGAAAGCATTGTTTCTGTTGTTGGTAATACATTCATAATTAACTTGTAGCAACATCAAAATTACTGTGTCTGTTGTAATGAATATAAACCATCTAATAATAATATGATCACTTGCAATGAAGAAACAATACTAATGTATCCAAATCTATGCTTACATTGATCAAATAACTAACCAGGATTGATGAGTAGACTGTACTTAATCTGACTGAATTTAAAGGTTGTTCTGGTGAACAGCATTCTCTTTGTATTGAGATTTATGAAGACTATTATTGGAAGTAAGATTAGAAGGTTTGGTTGATTATTGTCAGTATCTGTAAGCTGCCATGTTTTGCAGCATTGCAGCAGCACCTTGTAGACATAAATGTAGATGGGCCAGAAAATGGCTACGGTCACTGGATTGTTAGTACCTCTGGATCTCGTGGAAGTATCTCTTCCTCTGCTGATGTAAGTATATCTTCGTTATTTCAATGTTTTGTTTAAGGTAAGAATATTGGTTAAGATTGTGAAACCTTATTGCAATATACTTAAGAGTGAATCCAGGCTTCAGTTAAAGTAAAGTATGACTTCTTATGTAAAGCCAGAGTTGATGTAAAATAGAAACTACCTTTTGGTTCACAGTTGGGTGTGTTGCATCACGAGACTTGGAATTTGCCGATACAATGTTTCACTTCAGTGTGTCTCATGGGGGTACTACGCCAGTGTGCTATGTGTACCTGTCCAATTCTAAATGAAGGACAACCTTGTGAATGCTTTAAACTGTCCTCCATGTTCAATAAAGGACTGATACTTCCTCAGCATCCTTCCATTAAATCTATTAAAATGGGGAAGTAGTTCAGAGCCAACACTCGCTGCAGTAGTGGGATGCAGGTTCGATTACCCTATGATAAATTCCTGATCTCTTTTCACCTCAATGACGTGATTGAGAAGGTAAAGTTCCTCTGTGAGGAAGGAAAATAAGCAGAAGAGTTGTTCCTGAGCTACATTTGCACATCTTGTGGCAGGCACAGAGTGGATTTAGTGGATGCCTGGAAACAGATTGACTTTGTGCTCTCTGGTTGAGGGCAGGGCGAAAAATAAATGAAATTTGCATTTAATATATTAAAACAATTTAATTGAGTTGCTGATGCTTTGGCCATGCAGTGAGCCTCTGTAGCAACGTTCTAATCAAAATTGTTCTGCCTGTTAAGTTTGTATCTGGCTTTATAGCCTCTTTTCTAAACTGATACTATTTTCACTGTGAGTGTACAAATGCCCTTGGGTAGCACTGAATAAAATACTGAAGTTTAATTTTAGTTGCTGATTTTCTGTTCACTGTGTAAATTAAATACTTTGTATAGTTTTCCAGAATAAATAAGTGTAATTTAAGTGCTTTGTACTCCAGATGATATGCTTGAGCATCAGTACTATACTGTCTGAATTATTTTACAAATCCTATCTTGAAGTTTACTATTAAGTTATAGAGTTAATGGCCAATAACTGTATAATTGTATATATGTTGTAGACGAGAACTGTTTATTTCTGCCTAGCACTTTATTCTAGATATCTCAATAATTGCATGGATTTAACCTGCTAAGAAATAGTAAAGTAAGCTAAGCACAAAGTGTTACATTCTTGCTGTGTTTTGAGGATTCTGTAATTGTGTTCCATTAAATGCTTTTGCAGGGCGAGACGCCAAATGGTTCAGGTGATGGAAGGGGAGTGAAGTCATTAGTCAACAAAATGACCTTTGCCCTTAAGTCCAGATCAGTGAATGTAAAAGAGAAAGTGATCAGTTTCATTGAGAATACATCTGCACCAGTTGAAAGGTAATGTAGAAGTACTTCAAAATTATATTTTATTCTATATAGAATGTTTCTGTGCAGACCATATTGTGAGCTTGTTTGCTAATTAAGGTAACAGACAGTTCCTTCCAGCAGGAGGAATTTTAATGCCAGAAATACATTTTATAAAATTTCTAGTTAAGTGGAATTTCAATTTAATGGAAATATTTTCCCTTTTTGAATTTAGGAGCCTATTTGCAGTACTGAGATAGAATGTATGTCTATCTATATATGTATCTGAATGTGGCACAACAAAATACACATACACAATTGCAGAATAAGTAAAACTTGATGTTTCTTTTGGAACAAGGATTATTTCTTTTTAATGAAGAGATCTTCTGTTGTAGTTGAGCTTTCATTTCTAATTGAATTTTTTTTGTAGCTTTTCCTTTCCTTTTTTGAAATTTATTGGTTTTGTTCTGTTTTCTATCACTGATTAATATAGAATGAATTTTCAACTTCCTTGGCCAGAAAAAGTGAACCTAAATTGGTAAGATGGTGTTCAGAATAGCTTGCCAACTTCTGGTCTGTGTACTTTAGCATGATGCGCAAGCACTTATTACTTACTGTTGCTTTGCTGCAGCATCTTAAGCCTTAAGCAATGTCTACTCATTTTAATTCCTACTTGGTTTGTCTAAATCCAAAATTACTTATTTGTTACTGGTCTTTCACAGTGGAACCATGCAGAGAAACTAAAATGTATATTATAACATTTTTAGTTGTATTTCACCTTATCTGGCATCCTGGGAGTCTTGCGCAGTACTTTGCTGAGATGTACAGTGTGCTATTAGTAAGTTCCACCATTTGTAATGGCAATGCTGTGTTTTTGCTGTGTGGGTTTTCTGTACCTTTTGCCAATGATATAATCAACCCTCAAAAACTATCGGTATTTAAAAAAAGATGTATGCTGACTACCTTCTTCCTGAGTTTCCCAGTTTAGCACTGCCTTACTGATATAGCTACTGCTGGTTGATTCTTGATTATCCAAGCTTTTTAAAAGTAACCATTTGGTATTGAAGGACCCAAAGAACCACTAGGATCTATCAAGCAGTTGTGTTGTGTGGTGCTGTTTACATCTGGTGTCAACTTTAGTTTTTGAATGGAAAAATAAAAAGGTGCTCGAGTAAGCAGTGGGGGAAACCTGTTTTAATATGTTTAATTATAGTTATAAAGCTTACTAGTAAACAACCTTTTCATAGATGTGCAAGGGTTAGTGTCGGACAGCATGGCCTTTGATCTGGTATCAAATGCCCACACAAATTTTGTCTATCAGTCGCATTTAATTTTATAAATTAATTTGCTTTTAAATAAAGTTGTCAAATTACATTTCAGAATAGAGATTATTGATTTTAAAATCAAAACTGTATCACCTGATTCATTAAACTTCTCTCCCCTTAGGCTGAATAATTTTTATTTTTCCAACTTTCTTCCCTTGAGCCCAAGATCAGCCATGATCTTATTGAATGGCGGAGCAGGCTCGAGGGGCCAAGTGGCCTATTCCCACTCCTATTTCTTATGTTCTTCTCCTAAGAGCACTGACTCTTGGGATACGTTCCATGGTCCCATCTCCATCCAATGGTCATTCTTTCAGTGTGAGCCTAGGCTATACTCAACACATCCCCAGACTGTTTGCAGCTTTGCCAACCTATTCGACTCTGAACTGAGCTTCCAACCCCATATCGTTGCCTACTTCCACATCATAACATCGCCCAGCTCTGGCGTGTCCTCAGCCCATCTGTGCTGAAACCATCATCCATGCCTATTTCACTTCCAGACTTGACTATTCCAATGCTCTCCTGGCTGGTCTCCCATCTCCCATCCTCCACCCTCCATGATGTTCAACTTATCCAAAACATGGCTGCCCATATCCGGCTTGCCCATCACCCCTGTTCTTGCTGATCCCCATTAACTTCCGATCCCCAACACCTCAAATTTAAAATTCTCATCTTTGTATTTAAATCTCTTCATGGCCTTGCCCTTCCCTATCTCTGTAACCCCCACCAACCCAAAATCACCCAACCCTGAATTCCGTTCCTCTGACAGGCCCCTTGTGCATTATCATTCCCCGGCCCGCACCCTCACCACCATCGGCAGCTTTGCCTTCATCCACCCATGCCCCATGCTCTGCCCCTCAACCTCTGCCTCCTTCCCTCCCCCCCTCCCCCCCCGCCCCAAAACCCGGCGTACTCTCCCCAACCCCGGCGTCCTCTCCCTGCTCCGCCCCCGGCGTCCACTCCCCGCCCCCGTCCCCTGGTGTCGTCCTCGCTTTCTCCCCACCACCCCATCGCTGTCCTCTCTATAGTCCCCCCCTTCGCCGTCCTCTCTCTTCCCCCCCTCGCCGTCCCCTTCCCCCCCCTCCTCGTCGTCTTCTCTCCCCTCCCCTTCCCCCCCCGCCCCCAACCGCATCATCCTTCTTCCCCCCTCTAAGATCTGCTTTAAAACTCATTTTTTTTCACCAAGCTTTTGGTCATCACTCCTAATATCTCCTCCTTTGGCTCAGTGTCCATTTTCTTTTTTATTATGCCTCTGTGATGCACCTTGGGACGTTGTTCTACGTGAAAGGTGCTATATAGATGATGTAGTTGTGGTTTGGTATTACACTTGGCATGAATACTCTGTTATTTGTTCACTCTACTTCTTATCCAGTCGCATGACCTACCCAGGATTCCTGTGGTTTTCGGTTGCAAAATTCCTCTGGGTTGTTGGTTTTAAGTTAGATTTTTGGATTTCCAGTGAAAATGGGACTTAACTAAATTCAAACTGTAAAATTTGAAGCTTTGTATTAATGGTTGCACTGAGTCTTATTGAAGTCTCAAAGTCTTCAGTTATTGTGATCAGAAACATTGAAAGGCTCTAGTTGTTTCACTGATGGCTGTTTTACATTGTGCTGCAATTTTGCACTTCGCCTCACTAACACAAATGCTTTGAGTGTTTTGCCATTTTGTTAATACACTCATCGTTTACATACTGTGCAAAATTTAATCCTAAACTGCTGCTCACGTATTCGTGCAGCTGTAGGAACTGATGACTTTATATATTTAAAAATGTTCACCGTGCATTAACCTTTCTCCTAGTACTCTTTATTTTTAATTTTGTAAAACTGCAATCAAAAGAAGTGCACATCCAACCTGGCTCAAGTCTCCTGCTGTATTCCTGATCATTCCTTGCTCCCACAGAAGATTTTGTGGATAATCTGGTGTGCAGTTAATGGGAGGGCAGATAATGTATATCATAGTTTTAGTATCTAGACACACTGAATAATAACCTCTTGACATGGTGAGTGTGAGTGGCCTCAGACCAACGTCCGTCTCCCCAGCCACTGAATCGATTCCTATGGGGCTTGTCGCTCTACTGTCATCCACCTTATCTTGTTTTAGGGTTAAACGAGCTGCACTAATCATTCTGTTAGGTCAGCCTCTTAAATCATAACACTGGTCACATAGCTAATTATTTGCTATGGTTGCATGGTATTATAATTCAGAGAGATGGTGTCACTTATAGTCATTCTTAATGTAGTGAATGATTCATCCTGAGAGTGTGCTAACAAATACAGATTTGAAATCAAATAAAATTTATGGAGTTTGTTTGCTCGAGAGAAGTCATTTAGATCAGCAGTGACTTAACAATGAGTAAAAATGTCTTACTGAAAAATTAATTGTTTATAAAGCTGTGGCGCGTAAGGAAACACTAATATATTTTCCAACATCCAATCAAGAAATGTTCACTTCACTGTCTTTGGGTAAAAGTCTGAGAAACTTATTTCCAAATTCTTTCCGAGAAATGTGCACGCTTCCCCCCACTTCCACACCTCCGTATCTCCCCCCCCCCCCCCCAACTCCCAAAACACCAGAACCACTTTGGTAAAAATGCAAAACAATCTTAAAATCCTGGAGCCTGCAACTAAAGAGCACCTTCCAACTTGCAAAATTCCCTGACCAAACGATGAAATGCTGAATGATCTTGGCCTCTGTTTACTTAACAGTTTGACTTTGTAGCTGTAAAAATTTGTTCTGTCATTTTAATTCTAACCTTTACAATGACCAGTGTATTCAGAGGATTGTGGTTTTCAATATGCAGGAAATGTTGTTGAAGAAATTTGACTGGTTTTATTAGTTTGAATGTTCTAATACAAAGCATATAACCATTTGTACTGAAGTTTGCATTTTTTGGTTTTAATTATTGACCACTGTATTTGCCCTCACTCAGGCATGTGAGCAGCAGTGACAGGGTGGGAAAACCCTATCGTGGGGTAAAGCCTGTCTTCAGTATTGGAGATGAAGAGGAGTATGATACAGGTAATTTAAATTCATTACAGTTAGCTCTCCAGTTAATACTGGGTGTCCCAACTGAGTGAATAAATGAATTGTCCTCATTTTGCAATTTCGAGTATGACCTGTAAGAATATTTGATTAAAGTAATTTTCTCCCCTCACCTCTCCTAAAGACTCTGGCTGTGCCTTTGCTACAGCTTCATTGGCAACAGCACCCTTCAGGTAACTCGGACAAGTGGACATTCTTCATGTATGAGCAAGACAGTGAGTGCTGGCACGCTGTTTGTTGTTGAGACCACTATACCTGGGTACGATCCTATGCCCCCTTTACCGGTGAGGGCCCACTGGACAGAAATTGGGAGCAGGAACTTTTTCTTTCTTTCGTCTTCCTATCCCATGGACATGGAGACCAGTGGTAGCATCCCAACTGCTGTCTCACATGAGATTAGCTAACTCAAAGCAGGTCAGGGATTAAAACTGCCACTTTCTGTTCTTTATGGCTTAGTACCACACAGTGTGGTGCTTTACAGATTAAGCCATTTCCATTTTTTTTTAAAATTATCTCATTTTCATATGTTGAAACCAATTAAAATAGTATCTTCCAGTTTAGAAATAAGCTAGTTGGGACTATGAAATTCTTCTCTTCCCTCCTCGTCCATTTCACTGTACGGGTTCTTGCTTGGGCCATGCATCTCCTGTGGTTGAGGGGACACAGACTCCAAGGCCACTTTCACTTTATCTCAGTGATGCAACTGAGATTGGAGAGTGCAGCGTTTCAAGCCTATCTTAGATGAACTCCACAAAACTGGCTTTAGGTTAGTGACTGGTCTCCTGTTGTAATCTTCATAGCAAATCATACCAAAAGAAATTCAGCTTTGATCCTTCAGTGTTGGCAAAATACCAAATTGGAGATTTTGGTTGTTTAACGTATATCAGACTCATTTGCTTGTGTTCTAATCGTACTGCGCTACTGTTACACATTTGAGTATCTCTGAAAGCAAGCCTAACAAATATATATCTGCTAATGTGCATTAAACGTCTCTAATAGATTACAAGAGTTAAATAGACCCCTGAACTTAGAAATATTGTAATGTTTATTTATGTACTTTATGTTTCTGGTTCATTCATTGTTAGATTTTTCTGTCCATTTTATTTTAACAGATGAAATTGACAGTTCTTCCATGTCCGATGATGATCGGAAAGAGATGGTGAATATTCAGACATGGGTGAACAAGCCTGACATTAAACACCACTTTCCATGTAACGAGGTGAAAGAGACGGGGCATATGTTTCCAAGGTGTGCAATGACCGCTGTACTAGTTCAGTTGCATTTTAGGTGCTTTGAAATGGCATATAACTACATCAAAATACATCCATCTTATTTAAGACGTTTAAAATGTCTACATTCATAAAAGGTTTGTTGCCTTTTGACCTCAGCCTTAATTTAACTATTCCCAATATAGCATGAGGAAAATCTGTTCGAACTCTTGATTAAGTTATTCAATATGAAGTCTGGGGTGCCTTTTTTAACAAGAGCTTTGAAACAATTCCATGACATTGGTCAAGTTATTTGGCAAACTCTCTCTCATTCATGCCCAAATCTCAATGTCATTATCAGTTGCACTGCAGATCCTGGTCCCAGGAAGACTCTGGAGGATGTCATTACTGTAGATATGCAGTATGATTGCTGACTAGCGTCAGTAAGATCACAGTGATCCTGTATGGTGAATTAATTTAGTTCGAGGAGCCTCGTGTCAAGCATAGACCTGTTGGGCCGAATGGCCTGTTTCTGTGCTGTTAAATTCTATGTAATCGTTTTTACTCATTGTATACTAACCAATCTGTTTTTGAATAGACTGCCAGTACACAAAAGCTTTTTTCTTCAAATCTCTCACTATGTTGTAAATCATTATTCCCAGGGAATAAAAACAGATTGGTTGCTATAAAAATGGCAGCTGAATTTTTTTATTGTCTTTTTTTTAGTCACCTTCTGATAACAGCAACCCACATGTATTGTTTGCGAGAAATTCCATCTCGGAAAGGATTTGCTTACATTCAATCACGGCAAGCCTTGACATCTATGGTAAAAATTACATCTAAGAAAAAGCACCCAGAGCTGATTACATTTAAATTTGGAAACAGTAATGCCTCACCAGTGGAGATTTTGGCTGTGGAAAGGTAAGATTATAAATTCACTTTGAGTTTAAATGTATAAGAGATGTGATGGCAAGTAAAAATGTGCCCATCTATTTTACTAGAGATTTTTATTTAATGTAGGAAATGAACCATTTTTGTTGAAATATCGTGTATGCTTTTTGTTTACATGGACCTTAACTAATTCAACTTGCTTGTCCTCAGTTGAGAGTTTCACTACCTTATGAATTCTCCACTAGATGGTACATTGAAAATTAGATCAAGGGAGGGGTCAGGACAAAATCAAACTTGTCCACAGAAACTGTGGGAAAATAATAACTGGAAAACTAAATGTATAAAAAGAACCCAGGTAACCAAACCAAGGAACACCGTACTTCTGAGCTAATGATAACATATAGCTTTATTTTATATTTATATCTCAATAGAGATCTGCTGTGGTATTCCTCACAGTGAGCTGGAGAATAGGCTGTTTTGTAATAATAGTGGGTGTGCACCATGTGCAGGATCACATCACTGACTTACTGTGACTGACTAAGTCAAAATCCATTTTTACTAATTCATATTCTGGGAGTTTTACCAGTGCTTTGGGGATTGAATTTGACAACACTGTCCATTTATTCTGTGAAAACTAAATCTGTGGCCTTTTCCTTTACCTGTGGCATTTAATTTTTTTATCTCTTAACCTGTTTAAAGCTGAAAATACACAGCAAGATAATATAACAAGATGCAACAGTTGTAATTAGACATATATTTATCAGTACTGAGGAGGGGGTTTCACCTGCACAGTAGGTGGTCCAGGGCTTTGATAGCACTGGGAATGGTCCTGGATTTGATGGAACTGAGGTGGGGGGAGGGTGGGGTGTGGACTGTGGGGTTTGGCTCATTGGTAGATTCCTGGTATCTGTCAACAGCGAGGAGAGGATGAGGGCATGGGCCGGGTAGCAGTAGCTTGTAACTTTCTAAGACAGTGTTGTCCAATAGAAATTGGTGACTAGCTGCAGGTGTGGCTATGGCAATGCCACTTTAGCCACATGCATTAATTTTAGTGCAAAACGCCTTAAATACTCACACAATAAGTAAATGCACTTCTCGTGTATACTTAACAAACTTCTACCACCATTGAGTAACCAAGGAAGTAAAGCATTCACAGCGATCAAAAAACACTTGCCCACTCTGCTTTTCATCATACTATTTTACCAGCGATACGTACAAAGGTTAAAGTACGCCGTGTGAATCTGACTACAGATAACATATGCCCAATGACTGTGTCTATTACTCATTTTTTATTTACTGATCAGAAATGCACTTAGCCATATCTGGATTCCCAATTATTCACATGTGGCTAGTAGCTAATTATTGGATAATACTGTTCGAAGAGATGTAGGCAAACATTAAATTTGGTGTTTTGTGATTGGTTCTTGGAAGTGTCTGTCTTTCCTCCCCTATCTTTCTAATTCTCACGGATGTCAGTAATTGGAATGCTTCTGTTATTTTTCAGATGAACAGTGGTAGAGGCTTTCTGTAAACTGCCCTTTTTCCTTAAACTGCCTCCCACCCCTTTGATTCTTCTCTACCCCACTCTGCAGATTCAATCAAGTTTTTAAAAAAACATATCCACCAAGCTCTGGTATGATCTTGTATTTTTTGTAGTTGCCAAACTGTTTCCAGCACCCTATGTTCTGCACATGTTTGAGTATGGTGAAGATGGCAACATTTGGAAGAGCTTGGATAATTTATTATTTGACAGATTATAGAGAGGGATGCATTTTATAGATGAACACTTGAGGAAAAGGGCACTGTTTCACCGTTTGGATGTTTCCTTTAACCAGTGAATGCAGTGTGAGATAGCATACATGTACCAGCAAAGGTCAGAGAAACAAAATGGGCCATTAGTCTGATTTTCAAACATGGCATTGTAAATGACACTACCTCTAAATTCTGAATAACTGAATTGCTTGTTGGTGGCAAGTTGTCTGTCAGATACTTATGTGATTTATTTTAAATATTTTTCTGCAGGTATTTGATACCAAATGCGGGAGATGCCACTAAAGCCATAAAACAGCAGATCATGAAGGTCCTTGATGCACTAGAAAGCTGATGAACAGAAGACTCAAGATGTTGCCTTCAAAAACTAGAGACTGAGAACAGATGAGGTGGTGGATATTTCCCTTTGGATGATTGACCTACCAGTAATTCTGTTTCTGGCAGTGGAACATCTGGGGCTCGACTCAAAACCGATACAGATTTGTAGGTGTTGCATTAAACCTTTGTTATTTGGTACACAGCAAGCTTACATACAGCCTATATCCGAGAATTTGAACTCTTTGAGAACTGAGCTCCTAAAAGTTAGACTTTTTGAAGGCAAAATGTTCAGTCCGTTTGAATATTCTTAACTTATAATTGTTGATATTTGTTTTTTTTTCCCAAATAGTTTGATATATTTCCTTAATGGCTAACATTTTCCCCTTAGATTTAATAATCACTGTATAGACGTAACAGACTTTACCTTGGATGTTTTTGTTTAAGCACCTTAATTTGAAAAAAAAATCTTTTAATACAGTACAAATAAATAACTCATTATTTCCACCAGGCTTTTAGCATGAATATGCACTTGCAAAGGGCGTATTCAGTTCATGCTTTCATTGAAGTTCTATTCCTCTGTGAAATTCCTGATGCGACCTCTACTTTGTGCCTACTTCAGTCAGTAATTTTCAGTAAATTAATGTAAACAACTTTGTGTTACTGTATGCCACTTACTGCTGTTTATAAAACACAGCCGTAAATAAACTGGGAGGATTTAATCTTAATTTTAGCAATTGTTTGTCTCTGTCACTTAAAACTGTGTGCAGTGTAACATAACTCAGCATTTTACATGTTAAAAGGGTAATGTCAGGAATTTCTGGTTTACAAACCATTGCCATTTCAGAGTATTAAACACTGACTTACTACAGTATTTACAATAAATGTGTTTTGGATAAGTTTAACATGAGATCTCCAGAAGAAATTTTTTGAGGTTTGCGACTTTAATCTGTTAGAATTGAATGGTATGGCTATTCTTCCCTGTCAAAATTGTTTAGCGTCGAGGGATACATGTGCACTGGCTCCAGCCTTCCTGCATGCCACAATTATAAACATCCTTTTGTTATCCATAGAGTCTGTATTTTTAATAAAACCAACTTGATCCTCTTCAGTTTTTTCTTGTCTGAGTGCACAAACTCCACAATCTGTGTTGAATGAGAAATGAATCTGTAATCAATGACAAATCAGTAATTACCTTGGTTGCCTCTAATTCTGTAGTTACAGCACTGCAGACTTATTGTGCCCCAATGGGACCAGCCCCAGAAAATGGCAGGGGTACTGGCGATAGCACCCCCGAGTAGCTTTCAGGGTCCACACATCCCCATCTCTGTGGGGGAACTGAGTCGGGAAGCCTACTTTAACATGTTCAATCACTATGTTGACTGGAATAAAAACAGAAAATGCAGGAAACACTCAGCAGGTCAGGATCTGTGGAGAGAGAAACAGAGCTAACGTTTCAGGTCAATGACCTTTCATCGTGACCTGCTGAATGTTTCCAGTATTTTCTGTTGTTTCTGACTTCCAGCATCCGCAGTATTTTGCTTTTTAACTATGTTGACTGGACCTACTCAAATCAGTCATAAGTATTGATTTTCAAGAATAGGAGTCAACCAAGCTTTTTTTGCAGTAATATGAACATGTTTTTCACCTGAATTCACCATGTTACATTTTGCCAATGTCAAATTTATCCAATCCTGTCTGTTCTAAAGTACTGCCTTTTATAAAGTTAACATATTATACATGCCTTGGTTCAGTGGTAGCACTCTTGCCTCTGAGTCCAGTGATTGAGTTCAAGCCCCACGCTGGAGACTTGAGCATGTAGTTCAGGCTGACACTTAAGTGCAGTACTGAAGGAGTGCTGCAATGTCCGACCTCCTGTCTTTTGAATGAGACATTAAACCGAAGCCCTATCTCCCTCTCAGGTGGACATAAAAGATCTAAGGGCACGATTTGAAGAGTAGGGGATTTCTCCCTGGTGTCTTGGCCAATATTTATCCCACAACTAGCATCACTAAACAAAACCGGATGTGGCTGATCAATTCAATGCTAGCAATGGATCTGGATTCAGAGTAGGAAAAATTCAATGACCGAGAGTGGCAAGCTATGGTCTGCACTGTGACCCCCATGTTTACACAGCACCTTTTACTCCTGTTAAGTGTCCCCTCCTACCCACACATTCTTTGTGTTTGTCTAGTTTATGGTTGCTCATATGGCTGCACTACCATTTCCAGCGCCTTCCAGTAGTAAACTGAATGACAAGAATCCCCTTAGCAACTTCTTTGCTTACAGCACCTACATGATACGTGTTTAACTTCCCAACACTCTGACTAGAATGCTGAAAAATGGGGTTTGGTGTATGTGATGTCACCAATGTAAACTCCTCCATTAATGAAACAGCCTATGCAGGACCTGGATAACACCCAGGTTTGGGCTGACAGGTGCCACAGAACATTCACGTCACATAAGTGCCAGGTAATGAACATCTTGAACAAGAGAAACCCCAGTCATCTCACCATGGCCGAATCCCCACCATCAACCAGAGGTTGAATTGGACCAGCAACCTCTTACAAGAGTAGGACACATGCTAGGTACTCTATTACCAGTGGGTCATTCTTCCCTCTCAAAGCGTATCCACCATACACAAGACTCAATTCAGCAGTCTAATGGAATACTCTACTCACCTGGATGAGTGCAGCTGCAACACTCAAGAAGCTGGACACTATGCAGGACAAAGCAGGTCACTTGATTGGCACCCGTGCCACTAGGCTCAGTATCCAACCCTTCCATCAGCAGTGCATTATGGCTGCAGTATGTACAATCTACAGGAACAGTAGCATAGTGGTTATGTTACTGGACTAATCCAGAGAGCTGGACTAATGTTCCGGAGACATGAGTTCAAATCCCACTGCGGGATTAAGTTAATCTGAATAAAGAGCTAGTATCAATAATGGTGACCATGAAACTACCAGAATGTTGTAAAAACCCATCTGGTTCACTAATGTCCTTTAGGGAAGGAAATCTGCTGCCCTTACTTGGTCTGGCCTATATGTGACTCCAGACCCACAGCAATGTGGTTGACTCTTAACTCAGTTGTACCAAACTGCTACAAAGAACGGTGGTTCAAGAAGGCAGCTCACCGCCACCTTCTCGAGGGCAATTAGGGATGGGCGATTAAATGCTGGCCTTGCCAGCGATGCCCACATCCCGTGAACGAATAAATATTTAAAAAAAGGATGCACTGCAGCAACTCACCAAGATTACTTCAATAGTACCTCCCTTGTGACCTCTACCACTAAGAACAAAAGCAAGACGGCCAAGTATCAGCCCTAGCTCTGTGGAAGTACTTGTGCCTCAGTCAGATGGATGTTGGTTCAAGCCCCCCCTCCAAGGGCTCAAGTTTATAATCTAGGTTGTCACTTAAGGGTGTACTACACCGTTGAAGGTGCTGCCTTTTGGATGAGATGTCTGCCCTCTCGTGATCCCATGGCACTATTTGAGATCGAGCAGGAGAGTCCTCACAATGATCTGCCCAACATTTATTCCTCAACTAACATCACCAAAAAAAAGGTAATGGTCATGGAAATTGAGCATAATCTCTGTACCGAGTTCCCTCTCGAATGTAATTTGGTCCTTTTAATTGATGCCCCCCTCCCTGTTAAAACCTTAGAAAACCCCATTACTAGTTGCCTTGATTTAGCCACAGGCTTGAGAGAGCTGCAGGTGCTGATTGAACAGCCCACAATAAAGGGATTACCTAAAGTAATCTTGCAGTTTCAGCAATTGTCATCACTTCTCATCATCCATGAAGGTCAGAACATGGATCCTATTTTTAAAAATTTTCAAATAATCTCTGGGTAAAGTCATCAATTATCTGTATCTTATGGGCTGTACCCTCTTGGAACAATGATCAGCTGCTGAATGAACCAGCTGCAGCAAAACTTGTCCTGAAGTGTGTTGCTAGCTCCCTCTGAAGCAAAAACCCTCCAAATGAATTTGGCAGAAGGTCATAATGCTGGGAGTACAGATTCTCTCTGATGGTGAAACAAGGCTCTGCTTATAAGCTCTGCTTAATTTCACTTCTGCTCAGAATTTATTTTAACCCTCCAAGTACCACACTCGTTTAACCGCTCTGGCCATCAGTGTGTATACTTGCCTGCTGAGTTTTGAAACATTCACATTTATCAGTTCCACCATCCTTTCAGGCTGTGTAAAAAAAAAAAGTTCCTCATCACCCCTCTGGTTATTTTGCCAATTATCTTAAAACCAATGTCATCTGGTTACCCATCCTCCTGGCAGTGGAAACAATAAATCTTGAATTAGATACCTCAGCATTCAATTGCCATATTTGTGGGCTATTCATATTTATTTTGGGTCAGTTGTATTCCAAGTAGGTGACAACTTTTTAAATTCCTTATTTGGATTTTTTAAATATATTTTTTAAAAAGGCTAAAGAGAAAATATACTCTAATCACTAATCATTGACAATTGTAGCCAGAGGCTATTCTGGCTGTGGTGCACTTGACATTTTTTTAATTTGTTCATTGAGGATGTGGGCGTTGCTGGTAAGGCCAGCATTTATTGCCCATCCCTAGTTGCCCCTGAGAAGGTGGTGGTGAGCCACTTTCTTGAACTGCTGCAGTCCGTGTGGTGAAGGTACTCCCACAGTGCTGTTGGGGAGGGAGTTCCAGGATTTTGACCGAGCAACGATGAACAAATGGCGTTATATGTCCAAGCCAGGATGGTGTGTGACTGGGAGGGGAACTTGGAGGTGGTGGTGCCTGCTGCCCTTGTCCTTCTAGGTGGTAGAGGTTGCGGGTTTTGGAGGTGCTGTTGAAGAAGCCTTGGCGAGTTGCTGTAGTGCATCTTGTAGATGGTACACACTGCAGCCACTTTGCGCTGGTGGTGGAGAGAGTGAATGTTTAAGGTGGTGGATGGAATGCCGATCAAGTATTATTGGAGCTGCACTCATCCAGGCAAGTGGAGAGTATTCCATCACATTCCTGACTTGTGCCTTGTAGGTGGTGGAAAGGCTTTGGTGTGTCAGGTGAGTCACTTGCCGCAGAATACCCAGCTTCTGAGCGGCTCTTGTAGCCACAGTACTTATGTGGCTGGTCCAGTTAAGTTTCTGGTTGATGGTGACCTCCATAATGTTGATGGTGGAGGATTCAATGATGGTGGTGCCATTGAATGTCAAGGGGGGTTGGAGTCTCTTATTGGAGATAATCATTGCCTGGCACTTGTGTGGAGCGTATACTACTTGCCACTTAGCAGCCCAAGTCTGGATATTGTCCAGGTCTTTCTGCAGGCGGGCACGGACTGCTTCATTATCTGAGGAATTGCGAATGGAACTGAACACTGTGCAATCATCAGCGAACAGCCCCACTTCTGACCTTATGATGGAGGGAAGATGGTTGGGCCTAGGACACTGCCCTGAGGAACTCCTGCAGCGATGTACTGGGGCTGAGATGATTGGCCTACAACAACCACTTTCCTTTGTGCTAAGTATGACTCCAGCCAGTGGACAGTTTTCCCCTTGATCCCCATTAACTTAAATTTTACTAGGGTTCCTTGGTGCCACGCTCGGTTAAATACTGCTTGATGTCAAGGGCAGTCATTCTCACCTCAGCTCTGTGGGCACCGGAGGGACTGGAGTGCATCATCACCACTGGAAATGGAATTTTAATTTGATTTGTTAAGTTTCCTTTTATTTTGTTTTTCAAGTTACAGTCCTTATTGGTTGTGCACCTTTAAAATGGGGGCATACGCTGAAACTTAATTAGGCAACTGCCTGAAATATCTCACCTCTGGAATTCAGCTCTTTCGTCCATGTTTGGACCAAGACTGTAATGAGGTCTGAAGCCGAGTGGTCCTGCCAGAACCAAAGCTGAGCATTGGTGAGCAGGTTATTGGTAAATGCTGCTTGATAGCACTATCGACAACAACTTCCATCACTTTGCTGCTAATTATATTATAGGATTACATAGGATATACAGCACAGAAACAGGCCATTCGTCCCAACCAGTCTATGCTGACGTTTATGCTCCACATGAGCCTCCTCCCGTCTTTCCTCATCTAAATCTATCAGCATAACCCTCTATTCCCTTTTCCCTCATATGCTTGTCTATCCTCCCCTTAAATACATCCACACTATTCGCTTCAACCACTCCCTGTGGTAGCGAGTTCCACATTCTCACCACTCTTTGGGTAAAGAAGTTTCTTCTGAATTCCCTATTGGATTTCTTGGTGACTATCTTATATTGATGGCCTCTAGTTATGCTCTTCCCCACAAGTGGAAACATCTCGCTGTATCCACTCTTATCAAAATTTTTCATAATTTTAAAGACCTCTATTAGGTTGAAAGTAGGTTGAGGGGGCGGTAATTGGCTGATTGTATTTCTCCTGCTTTCTGTGAACAGGACATACCTGGACAATTTTCCACTTTGTCGGGTAGATGTCAGTGTTGTAGCTGTACTGGAACAGCTTGGCTAGAGGCGCGGCTAGTTCTGGAGCACAAGTCTTCAGCCCTACAACCGGATTGTTGTCAGGGTCCATAGTCTTTGCTGTATCCAGTGCACTCGGCCATTTTGATATCACGTGAAGTGAATCGAATTGGTCGAAGACTGGCATCTTGGATGGTGGGGACCTCAGAAGGAGGCAGAGATGGATCATCCACTCTGCCCTTCTGGCTGAAAATGGTTGCAAACACTTCAGCCTTACCTTTTGTACTCACGTGCTGGGCTCTGCCATCGTTGAGGATGGGTATGTTCACGCAGCCTCCTTCTCCTGTTAGTTAATTGTCCACCACCATTCACGACTGGATATGGCAGGACTGCAGCTTTGCTCTGATCCGTTGGTTGTGGGTCGCTCAATAGCATGCTGCTTCCACTGTTTAGCATGCGTGTAGTCCTGTGTTGTAGCTTCACCAGGTTGGTACCTCATTTTTAGATACATCTGGTGCTGCTCCTGGTATGCTTTTCTACACTCCTTATTGAACCAGGGTTGGTCACCTTGCTTGATGGTTATGGTAGATTTTTTTTTATTAGTTTATTGGATGTGGGCGTTGCTGGCAAGGCTATTGCCCATCCCCAGTTGCCCTTGAAAAGGTGATGGCAAGCCACCTTCTTGAACCGCTGCAGTCAAGTCGTGGATGAGGGATAGTTTACCTTGGTCAGTCACAGAGGATGTAATTTGTGACTTTGATGAGAGCCGTTGCGGTACTGTGGTAGGGGCGGAAACCCAATTGGAGGGATTCATACATGGAGTTGCGGGAAAGATGGGCATGGATTTGGGAGGTGACAACACGATGAAAGACTTGAGAGGAAAGCGAGGTTGGAGATGGGGCGGTAGCTTGCAAGGACAAGGGTTTTTTTTTGAGGGGTGATGACAGCAGATTTGAAGGAGGGGGACAGTACCTGAGAGAGAACCGTTATCAGCTAACATGAGAGCCAGAAAAGGAAGTTGGGTGGTCAGCAGTTTAGTATGAATAGTGTTTAGGGAGCAGGAAATGGGTTTCAGACAAGATGAGCATGGAGAGGTCATGATGGGAGATCGGAGAGAAACTGGAGAAAGATGAGAGTTCAGAGCTAGGGGGGACCCTTAGAGGAAGTTTGGCCCGGTGGGCTAGGGAGAAGGAAGGGAATCGGCAGAGGCAGCTGAATGGATGGTCTCAATCTTAGAAGACAAAGAAATCCATGAGCTCCTCACACTTGTTGGAGGGGAGGGTGGAGGAGACAGGTTTAGGAAGACAGTTAACAGAAGAGAATAGAAGCCAGAGATTATCTTTGCATTCCAGAATGATCCCAGAATAGTGAGCAGTTTTGGCAGACGAGAGCAGGACCTATAATGCTTTATAGCCAGATCGGTCAGTGAATGGCTAAACCAGTTGTCCTCCATATCCGTTCAAGTCTGCGTCCCTTAGACTTAAGGGAGCAAATGAGGGCCATACCAGGGGACTGGCCAGGGTGAGCGAGTGTAATTATTTTAATAGGGACTAGGGTGGAGAGTGATACAAGGAAGTGGTCAGAGATGGCCTTGTGCGATTGACACAATGGGAGTAGCGAGGCCACGAGAGATGGCAAGGTCAAGGGGGTGGCCGTGGGGAGAGAGATTAAGGGAGGATAGGAAGGTCGTGAACGAGAGAGAGAGAGAGAGAGAGAGCGCGCGCGCGCGCGCGCATGATGGGTTGAGATGGTGGTTGAAATCACCGAGGATGAGAAGTCATTCTGTGCAGAGGCTGAGGGAGGAAAGCAGTGAAGATATCTCTGTGATAATCTTTGTACATGGACCTCCAAGTCTCAGTGGACCTCCACAGTTTCTAGCTTTTGACCATTTAGAAAGTACTCTGGATCAAAGTGGGTGACCTCACACTTGCCTATACTGAAATCCATTTGCCATAACTTTGCCCATTCACTAAACCTATTAATATTTTTGTAATTTTATGAGTCCAGCTACACGACTTACTTTGTCTTATCAGCAAACTTGGATGTGTTGCTCTCTAGCCCATCAGGAGTTGTTAATAGTGAATAGTTGAGGACCCAACACATATCCCTGTGGTATACCACCAGCCACATCCTGCAAATTAGAGAACAGCCTATTATCCAGACTTTCAATTCCATGAGCTTCAACTTTAGCCAACAGTCTTATGAGGAACTCTAATGCCACTGTGTTGCCACCTTTGGTGGGTCTGGCTTGCTGGTGGGACAGGACATGAGGGATGGTGATGGAAGAGTCTGGGACATTAGCTGATAATCACACACACACAATCAGGCTGTTGCCTGACTAGTCTGTAGGACTAGTCTCCCAATTTTGGCACAAGTCCCAAGCTGTTAGAGAGTTTGGCTTTGTCATGTCAATGCAGAGTGGTCAGTCTAGTTTTATTCTTATTGTACAGGTTTGATACAACGGAGTGGCTTGCTAGGCCATTTCAGAGGGCAGTTAAGAATAAACCACATTGCTGTGGGTCTGCAGTCACATAGACCAGACCAGGTAAGGACAGTAGGTTTCCTTCGCTAAAAAAAGACATTACTGGACCAGTTGGGTTGGACTGGCAACAGTTTTCTGTCCGAGAGCTTGGGTATTAAACTGTAACAGAATTAATTAAAAACCTGATATAATTATCCATCAATATTTGCCACTGGAGAACCAATTGTCCTTGCATAGATGCGTTTTGATGAAAAACCCTATAAAATACTGAACGTGAACCGTATCTATAGAAATTGCCACCCAAAAGGAAGTTTCACCTTTTTGAAAATAAGGGCTGCCGGCAACAGCTCCTGTTCAGAGAAACACGCGGCAGGGCCCCTGGAAAGTTCTACACTGATGCACATTCAATTCTCCCTGAATAGATGCTTGTACTAAAACAGCTTCGAACGAAACGAGATCAAAAGCGCAAAAATGCAGGTTTGAGAGAGCAAGAGTCATCCTTGATTATAAATGAATCGGATCAGGGAGGACCACACCTACCCGCCTATCAAAGACCAAGGGACATGGCTTTAATGAAACTCAATGTTTTATTGCAATAAAAGAGCAAACAACAAAGTCCAAAAAACAGCAAACAAGACTAGTCCCAATTTGCATTCAGCAGCCTAATAAATAAAAAAGGGAAATCGCCTAGCTAGTCACAAAAATCAAGTCCTTCCAGCAGACAGGAATCAAAGTCCCATGATTTCAGAGAACAGTAGAAACAAGTGTAAAGACCGGGATAGAACGGCATCCGCTTCAAACCAAGTCCCAGTGTTGATGTAGCGCGGCCGTCTTCCTGGTGCATGAACCGGTTGTGCAGTGTGATTGGGATCACAGCCTTCTGATGCGGTGGGATTTGGCCAGGAGGAGCCGCCTGGACCTCCCGAGAAGCACACGATCAAAGCGCTTGTTGTAATGAGCCGGACACGCATGGCCTTAGGAGGAGATGCTCGTGTCCGGGTGCACCGGCTTCAAACATTTTCGGCGGGTCAGGCCTCGGCTACCGCTTTTATTCGATTCCCTTATCGGGAGCAGGCGACTGAGCACCCACCATATCACAGCTGAAAAGCATCGAACGCGCCGCAGAGAGTGGGTATTTATAAACGCTGATATGCAAATTAAGGATAGAATAGCGTGCGGAATCCTATTGGACAATTTTTAAAACTACACAGCCAATCAAAGATAGAATAGCGTCTGGGTCCCGATTGGACAATTTTCAAGCTACCAACATAGTCAGCCAATCAGGAATAAGACAGATTCACAATCCCCGAAGATGGACTCGGAGCCGCTCGAGCACAATCACAAGCCAGCGCGCTACTAAAGCAAGTCATTCCTTTTTTTAAAAAACCCCCAATGTTTAATAAAATCCGTCTCCAATGATGAACGGCAGGCACCCGCCTTTTAACCACCGAAGCCATAGAGAGTGCGGCCCTGTCGTTTTAAGGCGTAAACCACATCCATGGCGGTCACCGTCTTCCTCTTCGCGTGTTCGGTGTAAGTGACCGCGTCTCGAATCACGTTCTCCAAGAACACTTTCAAAACGCCGCGGGTCTCCTCATAGATCAGGCCAGAGATTCTCTTGACACCGCCTCGCCGAGCCAGCCTGCGGATCGCTGGCTTAGTGATGCCCTGAATATTGTCCCGCAGCACTTTCCGGTGGCGCTTTGCTCCTCCTTTCCCCAGGCCCTTGCCGCCTTTGCCACGTCCGGACATGCTTCAAAATTGTAATTGCTTCTTTTCCACAACCTGCTGGCTACCAACTGAAGTTCCTTGACCACCAACGCCACTGAGGGCCAAATCCTTTGTAGGGAGCGGACCTGGGTGTAACCCGCCCACTGACGTCAGCACCTCACTAATCACGTGGGCTGTGTGTCGCTCCCTGACGTTTAACCAGGACTGTCCGGAAGTTGGTGCAATTGGTTGATTTTATTTTGTCGTCAAAAGTAGGAAACCTCCGGGGCAAAATTTACGATTGGCTATTCTGGTGTACAGGTTGATTATTATTATTTTTTAATTCGTTCTGGGATGTGTGCGTCGCTGGCAAGGTCAGCATTTATTGCCCATCCCTAATTGCCCTTCAGCCGCCTTCTTGAACCGCTGCAGTCTGCATGGTTTATTCTTATTGTTGTTTCTTGTAGTGGTTTGTTACAATCCAGTGGCTTGCTAGGCCATTTCAGGGGGCAGTTAAGAGTCAACCACGTTGCTGTGGGTCTGGGTCTGGAGTCACATATAGGCCAGAACAGGTAAGGACGGCAGATTTCCTTCCCTAAAGGACATTAGTGAACCAGATGGGTTTTTACGACAATCCGGTAGTTTCACCAGTACTGACACTAGCTTTTTATTCCAGACAAAGGAATACTGAATTTAAATTCCACAGTTGCCTTGGTGGGATTTAGAACTCACGTCTCTGGATTATTAGTCCAGGCCTCTGGATTACTAGTCCAGTAATATAACCACTATACTACTGTTCCCTGTGACATATATGAAGAGTAAATAAGGGCTAACTGTTTCCAGTGGCAGAAGGGCCAGTAACTAGAGGACACAGATTTAAGATAATTAGTAAAAGAGCCAGAGGAGAAGAACTTGGAGTGGGAGGGGGAGGATCCAGTTGTCATGGTCCATGTAGGAACCAATGACATAGGTAGAACTAAGAATGAGGTTCTGCTGAGGGAGTTTGAGGAGCTAGGGTCTAAATTAATAAGCAGAACCACAAGGGTAATAATCTCTGGATTACTACCTGAGCCACGCGCAAATTGGCATAGGGTCAAGCAGATCAGAGAGTTAAATGTGTGGCTCAAAGAGTGGTGTGGGAAAAAGGGGTTTCAATTGATGGGGCACTGGCACCAGTACTGGGGAAAGAGGAAGCTGTTCCATCGGGACGGGCTCCATTTAAACCGGGCTGGGACCAGCGTCCTGGCGAATTGAATAACTAGGGCTGTAGATAGGGCTTTAAACTAAAAAAGGGGGTGAGGGGTCAGGTGAGGGTAAATTTAGAAATCTAAAGAGAAAGATCAAGGCAATACAGCAGTGTAGCGATTTGGGTAAAAATAAGCAGAGTGTGACAGGAAGGGACAGAGAGTTTAACGGTAGCAGTGCAGCAGAGAATAAGGTCAAAGCAGGGAATAATGGTAAAAAATGTAAATTAAAGGCACTTTGTCTAAATGCACGAAGCATTCGTAACAAGATAGATATACTCGTGGCACAAATAGAGATAAATGGGTTTGATCTAATAGCCATTACAGAGACATGGTTGCAAGGTGGCCAAGGTTGGGAACTAAATGTTCCAGGGTACTTGATGTTTCGAAAAGACAGGCAGAATGGAAAAGGAGGGGGAGTAGCCCTGATAATAAAGGATGACATAAAGACAGTAGCGAGAAAGGATCTCGGCTCGGAAGATCAGGAAGTAGAATCAGTATTGGTGGAGATAAGGAATAACAAGGGGCAGAAAACACTGGTAGCAGTAGTATATAGGCCCCCTAACAGTAGCTGTACTGTTGGACAGAATATTAATCAAGAAATAGTAGGAGCTTGCAACAAAGGTAATGCAATAATCTTGGGGGACTTTAATCTTATAGATTGGACAAATCAAATTGGCAAAGGTAGTCTGGAGGACGAATTCATGGAATGCATTCGGGACAATTTCCGAGAGCAATATGTCATGGAACCAACCAGGGAACAGGCTATTTTAGAAACAAAAACAGAAAATGTTGGAGAAACTCAGCAGGTCAGGCAGCATCTGATATTTTAGATCTTGTACTGTGTAATGAGACAGGGTTAATTAGCAATCTCATAGTAAAGGATCCTCTGGGGCAGAGTGATCATAATATGATAGAATTTCACGTTAATTTTGAGAGTGATTTGCCTAAGTCCAAAACTAGAGTCTTAAACTTAAATAAAGCCAGTTACATAGGTATAAGGGGTGAATTGGCTAAGGTAGATTGGAAAAATAGATTAAAAGGTATGGCGGTAGATAAGCAATGGCTAGCATTTAAAGAAATATTTCATAATTCTCAACAAAAATACATTCCATTGAGAAACAAAAATTCCACGGCAAAAGTGATCCAACCGTGGCTAACTAAAGAAGTTAAGGATAGCATTAGATTGAAAGAAGAAGCTTATAATGTTGCAAAGAATAATAGTAAGCCTGAGGATTGGGAGAGTTTCAGAAACCAGCAAAGGTTGATCAAAAAAATGATTAAAAAGGGAAAAAATAGAATGAGAGAAAACTAGCAAGAAATATAAAAGCAGATTGTAAGAGCTTCTACAAGTATGTAAAAACGAACAGAGTAGCAAAAGTAAACATTGGTCCCTTAGAGGCTGAGACAGGAGAAATTATTATGGGAAATAAGGAAATGGCAGAAATGTTGAACAAATATTTAGTATCTGTCTTCACAGTAGAAGACACAAAAAGCATACCAAAAATGGTGGGGAACCAAGGGTCTAATGAGGGCGAGGAACTTAACAAAATTAATATAAGTAGAGAAAAAGTACTAGAGAAACTAATGGGACTAAAAGCCGACAAATCCCTTGGACCTGACGGCCTATATCCTAGGGTTCTAAAAGAGGTGGCTGAAGAGATAGTGGATGCATTGGTTTTGATCTTCCAAAATTCCCTAGATTCTAGAATGGTCCCAGTGGATTGGAAGGTCACAAATGTAACACCGCTATTCAAGAAAGGAGAGAGAGAAAAAACAGGGAACTACAGGCCAGTTAGCCTGACATCAGTCATCGGGAAAATGCTGGAAACCATTGTTAAGGAAGTGGTATCAGGGCACTTAGAAAATGATAACATGAAAAATTGCAGAGCTATGTGGAAAGAGCAGGAGAGTGGGACGAATTGGAGAGCTCTTTCGAAGAACCGGCTCAGGTACAGTGGGCCGAATGGCCTCCTTCTGTGCTGTAAGATTCTCTTACATAGTCTTACATAGTATTTACAACACAGAAACAGGCCATTCGGTCTGACAGGTCCATGCCGGTGTTTATGCTCCACACGAGCTTCCTCCCACCCTTTTCATCAAACCCCATCAACATATCCTTCTATTCCTTTCTCCCTCATGTGAATATCTAGCTTCTCCTTAAATGCATCTATGCTATTCACCTCATCTACTCCTTGTGGTAGTGAGTTTCACATTCTAACCACTCTCTGGGTAAAGAAGTTTCTTCTGAATTCCCTATTTGATTTATTAATGACTATCTTATATTTATGGCCTCTAGTTCTGGTCTCATCTGCAAGTGGAAACATCTTCTACCCTATCAAACCCTATCATAATTTTAAAGACCTCTATCAGATCACCCCTAAGTCTTTTCTTTTCTAGAGAAAAGAGCCCCAGCCTGTTCAATCTTTCCTGATAGATATAACCTCTCAAATCTGGTATCCTTCTAGTAAATCTTGTTTGTACCTTCTCCAGTGCCTCTATATCCTTTTTATAATATGGAGATCGGAACTGTTTACAGTACTCCAAGTATGGTCTAACCAAAGTTCTGTACAATGTTTAACATAACTTCTCTGCTTTTCAATTCTATCCCCCTAGAAATAAACCCCAGTGCTTTGTTTGCTTTTTTAATGGCCTTAGTAACCTGTGTCGCTACTTTTAGTGATTTTTGTATCTGTAACCCCAGATCCCTCTGTTCCTCTACCCCATTTAGACACTTATTTTCCAAGGAGTATGTGGCCTCCTTATTCTTCCTACCAAAATATTACACACCCATTCTGCAAGTTTATTAATGCCTTCTTTATTTTTTCACAGTCCTTCTCTTTATTAACTACAACACCCCCCCCCCCCCCCCGGCCCAATTTGGTGTCATCTGCAAATTTTGAAATTGTACTTCAGATTCCTGAGTCTAAATCGTTTATGTGAATGGGAAACAACAGTGGTCCCAGCACCGATCCTTTTGGACCACCACTTCCCACCTTTTGCCAATCTGAGTAACTACCTTTAACCCCCTACTCTCTGTTTTCTGTTTTGTAGCCAGCTTGCTATCCATTCTGCTACTTGTCCCGACTCCACATCTCCTTTCCTGACCGTAGTCAGGAGTCTACTATGCGTTACCCTATCGACGGCCTTTTGGAAAAACAAATATATTATATCTATTGCGTTACCCTTATCTACCCTTTCTGTTACTGCCTCAGAGAATTCAATAAAGTTGGCCAAGCATGACCTTCCCTTTTGGAATCCGTGCTAACTAATCTATTATTTTTCAGTTTCTAGATGTTTTTCTATTAGATCATTGAGTAAAGATACCATTATCTTTCCTACCACTGACGTTAAACTAATTGGTCTATAGTTCCTATGGACTTGTTCTATTTCCGTTTTTAAATATAGGAATAACGTTAGCTGTCCACCAGTCTCTGGCCCTATTCCCTTTTCGAATGAATTTTTATATATATATATATACTTAATAGTGGCTCTCCTAGCTTTTCCCTAACTTCTTTTAATATGCGCAGATGCAATTCATCTGGACCGGGGTTTATCCTCTAAATTTGATTAGTTTAGCAATTATCTCCCCCCCCCCCCTTTTCTATCTTAAATGTCTTTATATATTTTTTTAATCTATGATTCTATATCAAAATAGATTGCGTTGTTAAACAAAAACATTGAGTGATGATCATTCTTAATCAGGGCCCTACACATCAAATTTTGAATTGTACACTTTCTTCCAAATGCTTCCATCCGCCCATAAAATTTAGAATTTTTACATAAAAATATTACATGCTGGACCATTTTAAACCAAGTTTTACTTCACAGTAGGATTTTTTAATCTAAAAAAGGAAAATGGCATTTGGCTTTATCCATATTCACTAGAGCAAGCAGATCATCACTTCCCCAAAAGCTACATTCATTTCTCCCTTCACACAGCGCACCGCCCGCCCGCCCCCTTAACACAGGCACTGAGTCCTTCAGTTCAAAGGCATTCTCTCATCTAACCCTACAGTTCATGAAAGTACTCTTTACATCCCAAGTTCACACACATTCTCTTTTTCTAATCCCCCAGCTCAAAGCATTAAAGCCGTGGCTCAGTGGGTGCATTCTTGCCGCTGCGTCAGAAGGTTGTGGGTTCAAGTCCCACTCCTGAAACATAAGCACAAAAGTCTAGGCTGACACTCCAGTGCAGTGTTGAGGGAATGCTGCACTGTCTTTCGGATGAGACGTTAAACCGAGGCTCTGTCTACTCTCGAAGGTGGATGTAAAAGATCCCATGACACCATTTTGAAGAAGAGCAGGGGAATTATCCCTGGTGTCCTCAATCAACATCACTAAAACAGATTAGCTGGTCATTATCACATTGCTGTTTGTGGGAGCTTTCTGTGTGCAAATTGGCTGCCGCGTTTCCTACATTACAACAGTGACTACACTTCAAAAAGCACTTAATTGGCTGTAAAGCGCTTTGGAACATCATGAGGATGTGAAAGGCGCTATATAAATGCAAGTCTTTTTTCACTCTACCCGCTCGAACCCCATCTGGTTTCTCTAATCCTCCCTCCAGTTCATAGAGGCACTCTCCAAAGAGTTCACTGAGGCACTCTTCTTTTCCTTCAAAACTTCCCCATCCCAGATCCCAGAAGAATGCTTCCCTCCTTGGTGTTTTCCCATCCAGTTTTAAATCGAGGAGTGAGGCATGAGTCGGCTCGCCGAATTGCCTTTACATTAACCAACTCGGATTAAATTTAAATGTTAGTTTTCAACCCACGAGTTGGCTATAACCAAAACACGGTTGCGATCAAAGAGAAAGCAGCTGACATCTCCATGGGTATATTCCCGGCAGTTGATGGTTTTGCTTCTAAATTATGTCTTTTGTTAAAGAAAATATCTAAATGTATTCATTAAGGCATAACGATTGCATTGTATTTCTGAGAGAAAAATCATATAACCATACCGCCTGTGGATAAATGTCATACCCTGCAGTAGGAAATGAATTCTGCTACTACTGTTTACAAGTCACACTGGGTGGGCACCGCAGGGACTGGAGCGCATAATCATCCCCAACAACAACATTTTAATTTAATTTGTTGATGTTTTTTGCTAAGTTACAGCTTATTTGTTTATTGTTTGCACCAAAAGAGCTACAAATCACAACTGGCCAGTTAAACACGGAAATGAACAATGATGAGTTGTTTCAGTAGTCTCCTGTTTGCTCGCAGTCAACAGTGGTATCTGTAGTCCATTTCGCCACAGTGCAGGACTACATCTCCCGAGCACCGCCTTGCTGCTTGCCGGAAAGTGCCGAGACCCAGGCGGTGAGTGAAGTGGAGAGGCAGCAGTTCTCTGGGAAGTGCATTGTCAAGGGCTTCTTGATGTCTGACAACATGTCAGGAGCGATGACAAGTAAGTTATTAGAGAACGGTAAATACAAATGCTGTTGGTTGCTTTTTGCCATCGCCAAAAGTTGGAAGTCAATCTACACAGAATTTTTTTTTAGATTGCTGTTGTTTGAAGGCTAGTCTACAGCTCAATCGGAAACACCGGATTTCAAATCTTATTTGAAGTTGGTTTAGAAGTCTGTGCAAATATATTTACGAACCTATCTGATTTCGAGTGATTCCGTTGTTTAAAGTCGTTTATCAGCAGGATTAGCTTAATTGCAATTCGAATGCACGTTTCTTTTTGTACTTTAGGAGTTCGGTTACCGCCGTGTTGCACATCAGTTGTGTGTCATTTCTTTCCAGTGATAGTCGGTGTTTATTTTGTGGGGGAAAAAAGTAACGTCTTTCGCGTGTTTCTGTTTAAAGAAAACTGTTCATGTCAGTGGGTGTGCAATCCATGCCCCCATCCCCAAAAAAGTTTTTACTTTGTCTAAAAGTTCCAAAAGTGAACCGCCTGGTAGCTCTCTCCCAGGAAGACCAAGCTTAAAACTGGTTTTGGCATTGAAGAATTTGTTTTAAGTAAAATATGACCTTGAGTGTGTCACTTTGTTGGGTCTGAGAACATGAGTCCTTTTCACACTGTTCAGTGTTCTTACATAGTTGACCCCATTGTTGCCATTGGTGCTGATTACAGCACCATGCTTCATCATTTTGCTAACAAACTGTGTGGTAGATATGTTCACAAGCCCTCACCGGCTATGGTCACCTGAAACCCCTATCCTCCACCTTCCCTCACCTCCAACAACAAGTGCGAGGAGCTCATGGATTTCTTTGTCACTAAGATTGAGACCATCCGTTCAGCTACTTCTGCTCCACCACTAAGCCAAACTTCCCCCAAGGTTCCCCCCCACCTCCCACCTCCAACCCTGAACCTGTTTCACTCCTATCTCCCCTCATGCCCTCTCCATGCTTATCTTGCCCATGAGACCCACATCCTGCTCTCTCAATTCCACATCACCTAAACTGTTGACCACCCAACTTCCTTTCCTGGCTGCCATTCTAGCTGACCTCTCTCGGGTACTGTCTCCCCTCCTATTCAAAACTGCTGCCATCGGCCTCTTCCTCAAAAAACTCTCCCTTGACCCCACTATCCTTGCAAAACTACTGCTCCATCTCCCACCTCCCTTCTTGAACGTGTTGTTACCTTCCAAATTCATTCCCATATTTCCCGTAACTCCATGTTTGAATTTCCAATCAAATTTCTACCCCTGCCACAAAACTGATACAGCCCGAATGAAAGTCACAAATGACATCCTCTGTGACCATGGTGCACTATCCCTCCTCATCCTTCTCGACTTCTCTGCAGGCTTTTACACAGTCGACCACACTATCCTTCTCCAATCCCTCTCCTCTGTTGTCCAGCTGAGTGGGACTGCTCTTGCTTGGTCCCACTTATACCTACCCAATTGTAGCCAGAGCATCTCCAGCAATGGCTTCTCATCCCACCTCTGCACTGTTACCTCTGGAATCTACCAAGGATCTATCCTGGGCCCCCCTCCTCTTCCTCATCTACATGCTGCCCCTCAGCGACATCATCCAAAAACAAGGGGTCCGGTTACACATGTATACTGAGGACTTGTGCTCCAGAACTAGCTGCGCCTCTAGCCAAGCTGTTCCAGTACAGCTACAACACTGGCATCTATCCGACAATGTGGAAAACCGCCCAGGGATGTCCTGTCCACAAAAAGCAAGACAAATCCAATCCAGCCAATTACTGCCCCATCAGTCTACTCTCAATCATCAGCAAGTAATAGAAGGTGTCATTGCCATCTATAGATTTGAGTATTCCAATGCTCTCCTGACTGGCTTCCCATCCTCAACCCTCTGTAAACTTAAGCTCATCAAAAACTCTGCAGTCCATGTCCTAACCCACACCAAGTCCCATTCACCCATCACCCCTGTGTTTGCTGACCTATATTGGCACCGGTACCCCAACGCCTTCAATTAAAAAGTTTCATCCCTTCATGGCCTCGCCTCTCCTCCGGCCCTACAACTCACTGAGAACTATGCATTCCTCCAATTCTGGCCTCTTGCGCATCCCTGACTTCCTTCACCCCACCATTGACAACAGTCCCTAAGCTCTGGAATTCCCACCCTAAGCCTCTACCACTCCACTCTCCTTTTGTAAGACCCTCCTTCAAACCTACCTCTTTGACCAAGCTTTTAATCTCCACTCCTGATATTTCCTTCTTCAGTTCAGAATCAATTTTTGTCTGATTACGGATCTTAGGACATTTTCCCATGCTGAAGGGGCTTTATAAATGCAAATTATTGTTGTTATTATTTTCAAAAAGCTTTGAGTGATATGTGTTACTCTTTTCCTGTTATTTTAGTTTTGGATTTCAAACTCATTAGTTAAAAAGCTAATTAATAGAACAAATCCAGTTATGTGAATCCTGCTGTGTATTTAGTTGTCTTATTTTTATATATAACAAACCTTTTAAATATACATCGTACTTCCTATCCTGCAGACTTCTGATGTTACATTTGGCTAATACAAATTTCTGTGCCAAAATATAAAACAAATTGTGAAAAAACAAAGATTGTTATTTGCAATGTTCAAAAAACTCCAGGAATGGAAAAGACCAGAGCTGCAGACTCTTAATTGACCTTCTCATGAGCAGAGCCATGGTTCTGATCTCAACAACAATTTACATTTATACTGCGCTTTTAACGTGGTAAAATGTCCCAAGGCGCTTCACAGGAGCATTATCAGACAAAAAATAATTGACACCAAGCCAAAGAAGGAGACATTATAACAGGTGACCAAAAGCTTTGTCAAAGAGGTAGGTTTTAAGGAGTGTTTTAGAGGCGGAGAGGTTTAGGGAGGAAGGGAATTCCAAAGCTTAGGGCCTAGACAGCTGAAGGCATGGCCACCAATGATGGGACGAAGGAAGTCAGGGAAGCACAAGAGGCCCGAATTGGAGGAATGCAGAGTTCTCGGAGGGTTGTAGGGCTGGAGGAGGTTACAGAGATAGGGAGGGGGAGAAGCCGTGGATGAAAATTTTAAATTAAACACGAGGATGAGAATTTTTAATTTAAGGTGTTGGTGGACCGGAAGCCAGCACAGGGGTGACGGGTGAACGGGACCTGTTGCAAGTTATGATACCAGCCTGGATAGCAAGTAACCTTTGAATGACCTTATTTAACATCTGTTAAACTTTATAGCTTCAAAGAAATGCACACCCACACTTCAGCAGCCGAGTTATATTTGTTGTTTATATGATTTAACATTACTGTCGATATGAAACAGTATGAGCAGCTCCATGGTAAATTTGCTAATATATTTTTATATCTAACATGCACAGATGTCGCACTTTGTTAAAGATATAGACAATCTTAAAATGTTGGATACTTCTGAAGTGCTGCCTATAACTGATAAGCATATTCTAATCTCCACAGTTCCCTGACCAAAGTCTAATTGAATTGAGCCTGTGTTTACTTAACTTTATGGCCATAAAGAAAGCTAGCTCCACCTTAGCAGAATAATAAGTGCACAGTGCACTGTATAACACTCTTGTCCTTATGAAACAGTTGATCAAAAATAAGGCCCGTTTCTCAGATTGAAAAGGTGCAGTGTCCACAAGCGAGCCCTAACTGCTGGTGATTCTTCATTTTGCAGATCTAGTGATAGCTCGATACAGGTTTGGTATTGACAGGGTTATTTATTAACAACTGTTTGCTGTCCTGCTTTTTATTCCTAGAATTCCGTTTAGCACTTATTCAGCTCCAGGTCATGCCCTTGAAAGCCAGCAACCTCAGCAAAGTTCGAACACTCGTGAAGGAAGCAGTGGTGAAGGGGGCAAAGATTGTGGCGCTCCCTGTAAGTAAAACAATCAGTAACACAAATAAAGCAATGGTTTTCATCCTGCTTGTTGCATAATTTAGCTCTTCCCAGGTGAAGTTACCTTCGGACATGGAGAGCATGCATTTAGATTGGTGCGGAGTAGATTTGAAACAGAGGTTGGGGGTATTTTTTGTATTGTGGTGAATATTTTGACTGGTCTGCACAACAGGGTGGTAGAGACAGGGACATTGGAGATGTTCAGAGTGCAGCTGTATGCAGTATTGAAGAGTTAGGGTTCTAGATGGGCCTAGACTTTGATGGGCCAAATGGCTTTGTCTCATCTTTGACTTTTCTTGTACGTAAATGGGGGAGTTGGAGAAAAGGAAGAAAAAAAATCTATATTATGGAAAATACCTCTGACAGTGAATTAAAGGTATAATACAATCCAAGAGTTCAAATGGCATTTGTAAACTGTTTGAGCTTTTCTTTTGTGCATAATTACATCATTCAGACTCTTTTATTGTGCTATAACCTTGTAGCATAGTCACTTTTTCTGAAGTGACCTTGAACAAAATTCACATAATGGTTATTTTGAATATTGCATGTCTTCATTTTTCTGAATATTTGTTTTTAAAGATTCCATGTATCTTGCATCACAGGAATGTTACAATTCTCCATATGGAACAAATTATTTCCCAGAGTATGCGGAAAAAATCCCAGGGGAGTCAACCCAAGTGTTATCTGAAGTAGCAAAGGAGCATGGGGTTTACCTTATTGGAGGTAAATATGGATCCTCTGTTGGAAAGTTTAATGCAGATTGCATGAAGAAACAAACCGGTTTAATTGCTGCATTCCGTCGCATAAAGCAGCTTCTTGCTCAATAACCACTGAATGAAACTTGGAAGCACAATACTATTTACACGTTAAAGCACAGGGGGTAATTTTAACCTAATCTTCAATGGTAAGTGAAATTGAGCGGCGTGTAAAATGGGCTGTCAGTGTCCCGCTGGGTGGGTTAGGTTAAAATTACCCCCTATATCTTATAACATTTGTTAAATGTGCAGAATGAGAAATAAGAACATAAGAAATAGGAGCAGGAGTAGGCCATTTGGACCTTCGAGCCTGCTCCGCCATTCAATAAGACCATGGCTGATCTCTACCTCATCTCCACTTTCCTGCACTATCCCCATATCCCTTGATTCTCTTAATATTCAAAAATCTATCGATCTCTGTCTTGAATATACTCAACGACTGAGCCTTCACAGCCCTCTGGGGTAGAGAATTCCAAAGATTTACCACCCTCTGAGTGAAGAAATTTCTCCTCATCTCAGTCCTAAATGGCCAACCCCTTATTCTGAGACTGTGGCCCCTGGTTCTAGACTCCCCAGCCAGGGGAAACATCCTCCCTGTATCTACCCTGTCAAGCCCTGTAAGAATTTTGTATGTTTCAATGAGATCACCTCTTATTTCTTCTAAACTCTAGAGAATATAGGCCTAGTCTACTCAATCACCCCATCCCAGGAACCAGTCTGGTGAACCTTCGTTGCACTCCCTCTATGGCAAGTATATCCTTCCTTAGGTAAGGAGACCAAAACTGTACACAGTACTTCAGGTGTGGTCTCACCAGGGCCCTATATAATTGCAGTAAAACAGTCTTTACTCTTATACTCAAATCCTCTTGTAATAAAGGCCAACATACCATTTGCTTTCCTAATTGCTTGCTGTGCCTGCATGTTAACTTTCAGTGATTCGTGTACAAGGACACCCAGGTCCCTCTGAACACCAACATTTCCCAATCTCTCACCATTTAAAAAATACTCTGCTTTTCTATTTTTCCTACCAAAGTGGATAACTTCACATTTCTCCACATTATATTCCATTTGCCATGTTCTTGCCCACTCACTTCGCCTGTCTATATCCCCTTGAAGCCTCCTTGCATCCTCCTCACAACTTACATTCCCACCCAGCTTTGTATCATCAGCAAACTTGGCTATACTACATTTGGTCCCCTCATCCAATAGTGTATAATTTTTGACTATACTCCACATATCTTGAATATTAAAGTAATAGATATATCCATGGATCATCATGTCAATTTGCCTCAGTTGGTAGCACTCTCGCCACTAGAGCCAAGGCCCACTCCACTATTTGAGCACATAGGGGGAGAAATTCAGTATCGCCCCATTTGGGGCGCAATTATCAGCCGGGCGCAAAGATTAGTGCCTGGCGCTAATTATCGCCATCGACTGCAAACTTGACTTTTATCGCCCCTGGAGGTGATTGGAGCGCTAAATCAGGCGCTTCACACCTGTCTTAAGGCGCAAAGGCCGAGGAGCGAGGCGCTACCTCAGAGCGCTGGCGAAGCTCATGTAATGTCAGTCAGCAATGGAACACACACACAATGGCACGGGCCAGTTCTTAAAGGGGATGGTTAATCTTGCTTTCCATCCACATCCTGCTCATTGCAGCCTTGAATCTCGGCCTGGAGAGACCTGCACATCAAATCTGCTGGAAAGAACAATGGAGAGTACCAGGCAAAGAGCTCAGAGTGCAGCCCCCACAGTCTCTTCTAAATCGATACAAGGAATGGCAAATCAAAAAGAACCTGCAAAGTGCTGCTGAGTACCCAAAACTCCTTCACACAGTGTTGAATTTCTCCAGAAGTCTCTCTCTCTCTCTCTCAGAATGCGTAGTTAAAAAATGGCACCAACAATAAAAGGCAGGAAGCGGTCACCTTTAAATAGCGCTCCCCCTTTCCCTTCATGACTGCAGAACGCTCCCCTCAACCTGTCGTTGCTAGCGTCAGGCGGTAAGGCAGGGGGCGCCACTCAATATCCGCTCCGGGGCGATACCGGGGCGTTGCGCACTCGACTGACGTCACGATCTGCCGGCGCAGGAGATCGTGGCGGTAGTGTTTAGCGCCGCCACAAAATGTCTAGTTAATTTCGCGAGCGGCACAAACTTCGCCGCGCCTGGGCGCTAGGTGCTTTGCGCCCCATTAGCGCCCTCTTAAGGCGCTAATGGGAGGTGCAACCAACTGAATTTTTCCCCCATAATGTGGTTGACGCTTTTTTTCACTGCAGTTCTGAGTGAGGCTGTGTTGGAGGTGTTGTCTTTCAGATAAGACGTTAAACCAAGTCTGGCAGCTCAGGTGGACATGTAAGAATCTATGGCACTATTTGAAGTAGAGCAGAGAGATCTCCTGGTGTTCCAACACCGCCAAATAACCCCAGAATATCTCGTCATTCTTTCATTTGCTGTCTGTGGGACACTTGCCGACATAACAACAGTCACTGCACTGGGTAGAAAGTGCTTTGGGTTGTCTTGAGGATGTAAATGCCTTATAAAAACATATTCTTTCTTATTCACACTTTTAACCAGTGATAACTTTTCTTTTGTTATTTTATATTAAAGTAGAGGAAGACATTGGGCAGCTTGTTCTTTTAACTTGGATTTGTAAGATTGTTTGGTAGAAGTGAAACGATGCAATGTGTTTGCCGGTAGCTGAATGGAATTGATTGCTTGTGTTGTTCTTGCAGGCTCTATTCCAGAGGAAGATGGTGGGAAGTTTTACAACACCTGTACTGTGTTTGCACCCAATGGATCCATGTTACTGAAGTACAGAAAGGTCTAAAATCTTTATTATTAGGCAGTGACTGGATAGTGCAGTGGATTAGAAGAACTTCCTTTTCACTGAGAGGAAGTTATCCTTTCTTTCTAAAAGTCCAAAATAAAATGACGTTGAACAGTCTCCACCCAATTTGTATTGGATACCATGATATAGCACAAAACTGCCCATAATTCTGCAGAAACGTGGACACAGTGCTGGCTGGTGTGAGGAATATAAAATTCATACTTTTTACTAATGTAATTTTTCTCTCCATGTAAATAATCACTATTTTGTGGTTTATTTGGTCTTGAAACTTGCTCCCAGTAAGGCCTAAGAGGGTACTAGGGGACCACCCCTTTATGACTCTCTCCTCTGATTTCCCTTCCGCTTACAGGGAGACATCACTGCCTTAGCTGCGCCTCTCCGCTCAGCAAGGCTGAAGTTGCGAGCTTAGTGTACCAGGAATTGAACCTGCATTCATCTTCATTTTGGGGTTTATGGCTGTAGTGCTCTAACTATCAGTGCCATCACACCACTCTAGCAGATGCAGATTTATGTAGCAAGGGTGCTTTCCTAAAATTACAGTAAAGGCACATTGCTGCAGACAGTGTAAAGGTAGCTTTACCCTCCATCTGGCTCATGCTAATGCAGACCAGGGATTGGAAAAATTTTCAATTCTAAAGCACCGACTTTCCTCACCTCGATGAGGACAACAGCTAAAAAATGGATAGGATTCAACAAAAAAAATCAAACTGCCCCAGTTGATCTTTTGCTGTTTTGTTTATAAACGATGTGCTGAGGCAGGCAGCACAGGAATCATAGAATGGTTACAGCACGGAAGGAGGCTATTCAGCCCGTCGAGCCCGTGCCGGCTCTCTGCAAGAGCACTTCAGCTAGTCCCACTCCCCCGCCCTTTCCCCGTAGCCCTGCAAACTTCTTTCCTTCAGATACTTATCCAATTCCCTTTTGAAAGCCGTGATTGAATCTGCCTCCACCACCCTTTCAGGCAGTGCATTCCAGATCTTAACCACTCACTGTGTAAAAAAGTTTTTTCTTATGTCGCCTTTGGTTCTTCTGCCAATCACCTTAAATCTGTGTCCTCTGGTTCTCGACCCTTCTGCCAATGGGAACAGTTTCTCTCTATCTACTCTGTCCAGACCCCTCATGATTTTGAGCACCTCTGTCAAATCTCCTCTCAATCTTCTGTGCTCCAAGGAGAACAACCACAGCTTCTCCAGTCTATCGACGTAACTGAAGCCCCTCATTCCTGTAATCATTCTCGTAAATCTTTTCTGCACCCTCTCTAAGGCCTTCACGTCCTTCCTAAAGTGTGGTGCCCAGAATTGGACACACTACTCCAGTTGGGGCCGAACTAGTGTTTTATACAGGTTCATCATAATTTCCACACTTTTGTACTCTATACCCCTATTTATGAAGCCCAGGATCCTGCAAGCCTTTTTAACTGCTTTCTCAACCTGCCCTGCCACCTTCAACGATTTGTGCACACATACCCCCAGGTCTCTCTGTTTGTGCACCCCCTTCAGGATTGTACCATTTAGTTTATATGTCCTCTCCTCATTCTTTCTACCAGAATGTATCACTTCACACTTTTCTGTGTTAAATTTCATCTGCCACGTGTCCGCCCATTTCACCAGCCTGTCTATGTCTTCCTGAAGTCTATCACTCTCCTCCTCACTGTTCACTATACTTCCAAGTTTTGTGTCATCTGAAAATTTTGAAATTGTGCCCTGTACACCCAAGTCCAAGTCATTAATATATATCAAGAAAAGCAGTGGTCCTGGTACCGACCCTTGGGGAACACCACTGGAAACCTTCCTCCAGTCCGAAAAACAACAGTTCACCACTACTTTCTGTTTCCTATCACTTAACCAATTCCGTATCCATGCTGCCACTGTCCCCTTTTATTCCATGGGCTTCAACTTTGCTGGCAAGCCTATTATGTGGCACTTAGTTGAACGCCTTTCGGAAATCCATGTACACTACGTCAACTGCATTACCCTCATCAACCCTCTCTGTTACCTCATCAAAGAACTCGATCAAGTTAGTTAAACATGATTTGCCTTTAACAAATCCGTGCTGGCTTTCCATAATTAATCCACACTTGTCCAAGTGACTGTTAATTTTGTCCCTGATGACTGTTTCTAAAAGCTTCCCAGTACTGAGGTCAAACTGACTGGCCTGTAGTTGCTGGGTTTATCTTTACACCCTTTTTTGAACAATGGTGTAACATTTGCAATTCTCCAATCCTCTGGCACCACCCCTGTACCTAAGGAGGATTGGAATATTATGGCCAGTACCTCTGCGATTTCCTCCCTCAATTCCCTCAGCATCCTAGGATGCATCCCATCCGCTCCTGGTGATTTATCTACTTTAAGTACAGCCAGCCTTTCTAATACCTCCTCTTTACCAATTTTTATCCTATCCAGTACCTTCACTACCTCCTCCTTTACTATGTCTATGGCAGCATCCTCTTCCTTGGTGAAGACAGATGCAAAGTACTCGTTTAGTACCTCAGCCATACCCTCTGCCTCCATGCATAGGTCTCCTTTTTGGGCCCTAATCGGCCCCACCCCTCCTCTTACTACCCTTTGGGGACAGTTTGGCATTGTTCGGACAGCTGCAACAGGCATTCGCAGACTAATAACTCTGGTAAACCTAAATTGATATCTTTCGAAAATGCATTGACTGAAGAACTCGTATCACTGCATCCCAGCACAGGCCTGTAGGAACCCCTAAACCAGGTATAAGCTATGACAGTTCCACATTTTTACTGGCCTGTCCCAGTGCTTGAATCTGCAATATAGGCAGATGCTTTCTGTGCTGCAGCTGAAAATTTTAATTTCTTTGAAAGCAGGAGCGAAGTCCAAGTGTAGTGCATGTGACGTGAATCTCTGCACCGATAAGAAAACCCTTTTCAGCAAACAGTACTAACTGTTCTTGTTCAGAAAAGACTGAGGTGGCTATGCATTTATTGCCCTGAAAAGTTCACTTGCCTCGGTGTCAAGGTCTTCTTTCCCAGTACAGTAATTGAACAGAGTAAAAAAAAGCCATGGCAAGATAAGGTTTGAGGTGAAGTTAGAAATGAGAAAGCAGCTTAATAGCAATGATCATTGTGCCACTAGCCCACAGTTTACCAGATTTATCGACTTCAGTTTTAGAACTTGCCATGATGAGATTTGAACTCATCCTTAGGGCTGCTAGTCCAATACCATAACTACTCTGGTGCCTGCTTCAAGTGAGGGTTGTGCTCAGGTTAGTCAGGTATTTGATGCTCTTTGAATGCAACTGATATATTGGACAGAGTGAGTATACAAGTGCACTGTGGGTACTGTATTGCCATTGCATGGTAAAAATACCCAAATTCTCCCTGTTCTACACACTGGAAATCAGGTCGAGCTGTGCACCCAATTTTCTGCACCAAATTCAACAGAGAATTGTTGTGAGGCGAGTTCAGAATGATCTGTCTTCTGCTCACGCCTACATTAGTGTCTACCTTAAAGTTTAAAAAAAAATAGAATTGTAAAATGATTTACATTTTCTCCCCGTAATCTTTACCTCAAACTTGGTGCTTGTGACAGTTCAATGTGCTTAGTGCTATGGACCAAGCTAGAATTGCTTTCTATGGTTACATCCCAGATTCCAGGTGAATAAACCTTGACAAACTTAGTTTAACGCAACTGCTGCAAGCATACATTTGCTAGCATGGTGGCCATGAACTGTGTAAATAATTGTGGGTTGTCATTGAACTTAAGTGTATCCTTTATTAGTCCCTTGTTCTGTTGAATTTTAGCAATGTTCCAGATAATTGATAATTACTGATTTTTCTCCTAATTTACCCACATTTTTTGGTGTCTCGTTTCCCCTGCCCCTATATTCCTCTGGATTTTGACGTAAAAAAACATAACCTGAAAAACACCCGAAAACACCCTAGGTTTTTAAATCAGCAATATAAACTGTCTTTAATGATCCTTACTTAATAATCAGAACCTTTTAGCACCTGAATCCAACCCCAAATCCCCAGAAGTAAAAATAACTATGTTGTGACATGCACTGCTTGACACAACATCTTGAGCATATATCTTCAATGTCAAATCTATTTAATACTTCTTTCTACTGAAACTGTTTTGATGAGAATGAAAATCATGTGTACAGATCGTTTCCAGCAGTTGAAAAGATTTTACTGAGTTTTGTTTTTGGTGAATTTGCTTGGTGATTTTATTTTATATTGTTTTGAAATACACCTTTGAAAAGTTAAAATCATTTCAGATGTTTTCATTGATGTGGAGCAGGACCAAGCTCAATATATTTCCTCGGAAACAAAAGAGCCATGTTGGAAATCCACCATGTTATGAGATAGTTTAGATCAGATACAGGAGCTCCACTTTGCCTGTGACAGTCACGGGCATGGTCAGTATGGAGATTTGCTACAGTCTGATCTACAAGCAGTTCAAATAAGACTAGATGTCATTGTTCAAACAGATGGTGGGCAGATTTGAGTGCCAAAACATGTGAAGGAAGAAAGCTTGTGCAGTGCACTACTATATTAAAGCACTTTAACTTCAGGGCTTCAGTAGTTTGGATTTAAAAAAAGTAACATCTGTGTGCTATCTGCCTACATTTACAAATTTAAAAACTGGCTCCCTTATGCTGATGACAGAATCGTAGACCCATATTTGGATGTTGCTTTCCCATGATCTGAACTACAGGAATGCCAATGTTAGAACTGCCTTTGCCTGTCATAGAGCAGAAACTGATAGCCAAGTTCCGCACTCATGAGGATGGCCTCAATCGCGATATCGGGTTCATGTCACGATACAGAACGTGACTTGACATCATGGCCGGTCTTCCCAGGTGTTTTTTTTTTAAAAGACTAACACAAGAACCAACACAAATTGACAGGATATGCAGCCAGCAGGTGGTTTGACACGTTGGACCCCCTGGGACACATCTCATTGTCTTGGCTGTACTCTTAGTGTGTCTTTGATGTAGGGAAAGATTTGAATAGATTTTGTCTGTGTTTAAATTGTGAATTCTGGGAGATTCTCTCACTGCTAACTTGCCTGAGGAAGGAGCGAATAGCTCCGAAAGCTTGTAAAATTAAATAAATCTGTTGGACTATAACCTGGTGTTGTGCGACTTCTCATTTTTGTCCACCCCAGTCCAACGCCGGCATCTCCACATCATGTCTGAGATTTGGCAGTGCTTACACAATAAGATGGGAAGTGATTCACTATTTAAAATCTTAGCTGAAGTCCGACAGTCATGTTAGAGATCACTAACTGCCCGTGTTGTATGCTTGAACCAGATTCACTTGTTTGATATTGATGTACCTGGGAAAATCCGTTTCCAGGAATCTGAGACACTTTCTCCTGGCAACACATTATGCACCTTTGATACTCGTAAGTAAAAACCCCCGAGATGTTCTAATATGCGATTCCTTACAATGGCTGAACATTTTTACATACACAAGTTCTTTGTTTTTAAAATAGAAACTGTATTACTTGTGCTGCAGTTGCTTGGTGTAAGATGCAGGTTAATACCTATTATTTTTCATATGGGGATTTTCAATTAGATTGTTGGGGAGAACTCTGAGTACAGGCCGGACTCCAGTAAAGAGGGAGGGAAATTGACCAGTGAGTAAATCAGAGTGCTACATACTCGTTATAGAGGGCATTGGCAGATACCCAAGCGTTAATCTACTGTCCACTTTGTCAGTCACGAAATCATGCAAGGCATGTGGGAGATTTAAGGCAATTGTTTTAAAAGCAGAGATATGTACATGTTAAATTGCACATTTTAATTGTACAATGGGTGTCCGTTTTAAGCTTTATTTTGTCTATCTATAGATATATTACTGATTACCTGTAAACATCAAGAGGGAACATTTCATAATTCCCTTTTCCATTCCTGTTATCAACAAAAGATTGCGATTCTTGTTGAATGTCAGTATTTTCTACAAATTGAAATATACCCCAGTTCCCTCTTCCACCTTCCCCATTCACAAACAGTAGAAATGCCATTCTGCTGAAAACATGTTGCCATTGCAGAGCAGGATTCCAGAGCTGCTCAGGTATCTCAGTAGAGTATCATGGCTCGGATAAAACGAGCCGCTACTGCTCCCAGATACCGTTCTGTAAATCAGTTACTGGGAGATGTGTGACAATGGCTTGTGGTGTTATTTGCCCACTGATTTCTTTTCCCCCTCTTACACCCTCCTCCCTTTGGTGAAGCATGTAGACTGCATTCTACAGGTTTAGAAGAATCTAGGAATTTGCTGTGTGGGCAATTGTGATTATGAACTCCTGTTCTACTACTTGATGACACATACCCATGTATGTACATTCTAAATTAAAGCGAGATCATACCTTAAGTCACGTATCTTAATCTCTTCTTTACAGCTTACTGCAAGGTGGGGATTGGGATCTGTTATGATATGAGATTTGCAGAACTTGCTCAAATTTACGCACAAAAAGGTAAGTACTGTAAATAGACAGTTCTGACGAAAGGTCATCGACGTAAAACGTTAACTCTGTTTCTCTCTTCACAGATGCTGCCTGACCTGCTGAGTATCTCCAGCATGTTCTGTTTTTATTAAAGTAAATAGACATGATGTAATAATATTGTAGGACAATATTTGTGTTCAGGTGCTCACTTTTTTCTGTGCTGCACTGGTGGAGCTGCCGTCTTTTGGATGAGATGTTAAATTGAGGCCCTGTTTGCCCCCTCATGTGGATGTAAAAGATCTCCTGGCACTATTCAAAGAAGAGCAGGAGAGCTCCTGGTGTCCTGACCAAGATTTATCCCTCAATCAATATCACTAAAACAGATTACCTGGTTACTTCTCTCATTGCCGTTTGTGGGTCTTTGCTGTTTGCAAATTGGCTGCTGTATTTCCCTACATTATAGCACTTCAAAAGTACCTCATTGGGACGACCTGAAGACTTGAATGGCCTATATCAATGCAAGTTGGTTCTTTCTTTCTGACACCAATTACAGACTTGAGCCCTCATATTTCTGATATTGCATTTATTTTACGAAACCGCTTAAAAAAGAAGCGGTTCTGTAAAACCCTGAGCACTTGATGCTGTGGAATCCACCCATTTACATGCAGGGCAGATTTCACAGCCCTAAAGCAGCAGACAACTGCTCAGATTGGTGCTTGCGCTCATGCAGTTGTTCAAAGGTTGCCATTCACAGTTTTATTTCTGACCACTGCATCTTCCTGGATGGTTGCGAAAAGTCCATACAAACCAATAATCGTAAATTTGTGCAGGTGGGTTGACTGCTCAGCTAGAAAGGATGAGGGCCTCTGTCATCAGAAGCAGCGTTTGGACTGCTGCCCAAGGTAGCGTTTGGACTGCCGTCAGTGTTGTTGCCTCTGGAGATGTGGGTGAATACCAGCTGTTTGTCCTGCTCTTTGAGTGAGGTAGGGTTGGGGCACCGAGTTAAGAAGTGGTGGACAAAGCTTGTGTGGCTGTTTCTTCATCACTGTTGCTGAATCAGGTTGTGTTCCTCTTCCTCCTCTTTGGTGTATGTCAGATATTCTATTTGGTAAACAGAACGAGATATTAAAATCAGACTTTAAAAAAAAAACTGATGTGGGTCAGATATATTGTTTTAAAAATAAATGATAAAATAACTCATTTTTGATGTGCTCGGCAGGATGTCAACTTCTAGTTTATCCAGGAGCATTCAACATGACAACAGGACCGGCCCATTGGGAACTCCTACAAAGGGCAAGGTCAGTGTGGAAAATATTCTATGTGGACTACAAGAGAGAATATAGTTGGTTATTTTATTTTTAAGTAAGCGTTGAAACAATAGTAAGTCTTTCTCAAGTCTTAAGATTAGTGTGGAGGTGACAGATTATGGTAACAGTTTAAGTGAAGACTCATTTAATAGCAGTGTTCAACACAGTACAAAACAACCAGTCTAACAAAATCATTAGTATGTCAATATTTCTTCTTCATTTGGAGATCATATTGTTCAAACTCTACAGAAGTATCCCTCTTGAAATGAGCATGGCAGATTTACATGTTGTTCCCATGTTGAATATGCAGTTTGGTTACATTCAGTACAAATAATTAAAAAAAACGGCAACACTGGAAAACTGAAATCGAAACAGAAAATGCTGGAAATGCAGAGAAGGTTCATTAACAACTGTAAAAAGAAAGAACAGATTAACCTTTAGGGTATAGACTGTTTGTCAGAACTGGAAACTGAAAGATCAGAGAACCCCTTAATAGGGCTGAATTAAACAAAAGGGAAGGGAAAGAACAACAGTATCAGGGATGCTGAGTATTGTAACAAAAAATGGGGTAAGTAACCAGCAAACAGCAGCCAGACCAGTTCACATCCACTATCTTCCTACAGCTGCTAAACTTGTTCTCATCCTGAACAGTGAAGAATCCCATTGAAATGAACAGTATAGATAGATTCAAGAGACAATTAGATATGATTCTGGGGAGAGAAGGGACTGAAAGATATGCTAAGAAGACTAGTTAAGTGGAATTGAGATCTACAAAAAAGGAGTGGTCTTGTTAGGCCTACTGACGTTTAAAAAATCTGTTCTTGCGATGTGGGTGACACTGGCAAGGTCACATTTATTGCCCACCTCTAGTTGTTCTGAGAAACTGATGCTGTGACTTCTTGAATCGCTGCAACCCTTGTGGTGTCACTGCTCCCGCAAAAGATGTTAAGTGGGGAATTCCAAGATATTGACCCAACAATGATGAAGGAATTGCAATATACATCTAAGTCACTATGGTGTGTGACTTGAAGGTGTTGGTGTTCCCACAACATTGCTGCTCTTGCTCTTCTCAAGGTCCCAAGGGAGGGAGGTGCGTCTTAATATTTGTTTCTTCTTTTCCATAGACCTCAATCCAGTTGACTTAAAATAAAACAATATGACCAGTTTTTGAAATGTATTGGGCTTGAAATTCCATTCAGGCCCTGGGTAGAACTTGGGTGGATAACGAGGAAACGGGGCAGACCCTGTTCAGCCAGAATATTGCCCTGTGCTTTCCTTCTGCCATTTTCCAGGAAGGGGAATCCATAGATGTATCTTCATTTCCCCCCCGCCCCCCGCACATCTGGCGGAGTTCCAGGAATTCCACCCTCTATACCCTTATAAGGCCTCAGCAGAACTAACACCAGCTGAAAACAACCTGCAACAAGTGGTTATCAATCCTGGGAAGGGGTTGGGGTTGGGGGGGGGGCGGGGGGGGGAAATGAAGATACATCTATGACAATGGCCTCACTCGCTATTAGAGCTGAAGAGTCACCACCTTGAGTACTGTTGGATGCCTCATGGGCCTGTCCTCGGAGCACCGCTATGCCGATCTGATCTTCCTTTGTGGCTCAGTGGGGTGGACACCTATGGATGTGCCTTACTAGCCACCTCGCATATGCCAATAGCTCTGTCCCTGTAATTGCAAACAGGATCTGCACCTGTCAACTCAGATGGATTTGGGGCTGCTCCCCCACTCTTCCTCCAGCAGAGTAGTTTGGCAGGAAATTTGGGGCCATTATTTTTACAATACATGTAGTCTAGTACAGGAAACTTTCGTTTATCCGGCACCCTAATATCCGGAATTCTCGCTTAACCGGCAAAAATCAGGTAAGTTTTATTACACAGACAAGACCCCGATTCTGACCTTTCGCCCCCACGAAAGGGGGGGTCAACGTTCTTCCGACTCCGACCTGTCGCCGCCACGGAGGAAAAAGCCGGAGTCTCGTTTACCTTCCCTCTCCGGGTCCCAATTGTTCAGCCTGTGGCCGTGTACGGGGCTCTCGTACCTTGGTAAGTATACCTCTCTCTAATCCGGCACTTTCGATCAACCGGCACCACGCCGGTCCCGTCGGTGCCGGATAAACGAAAGTTTCCTGTACCATTATAAATCTACATTATTATATAGGTTTAAAAAAATGTTGACATTCGCGGTTAAAAAAATATGTACAGTATATGAAACAAGAAACCGCATATTTGTTAATTTACTCTTTCATCTGTTTGCAGGGCTCTTGATAATCAGGTATATGTAGCAGCAGTATCGCCTGCACAAAATGAGAAAGATTCCTATGTGGCATGGGGTCACAGCACTATAGTAAACCCATGGTACGTATTTCACAAGATAATTACAGATGAGCAAAGCCATTTGGTCCATCTCAGCTCATCCATCCAGAAGTTACTTCCCATTTCGGCATCCAATTGTTTCTTAAATGATGCGAGTTTTGCCTCTACTACTCCATCCAGAAGTCCATTCCATATATTGATCACTGTGCAAAATAGAACTTCCTGACATCAGTCCTAAATTTGCCTTTTAATAACTTGTACATGTGTTCTTTTGTCCTACTCTCGCAATTAATTTAAAGTAATTTTCTGGATTTACCTTTTCCATACTATTGGCTATCTTGTAAACTTGTATAAGATCACCTCTCAAGCGCTTCCTTCAATGCTAAAAATCCCAAGTTCCTCCAGTTATTCCTTATAACTAGGGAGCAGTCTCTTTTGTGCACTGCCTCCAGCACTTGATGTCTCCTTTATGTCTTGGTGATCAGAACAAGACCCAATAGTCAAAGTGTGGTCTGAGACCACTATATGTTTTGAGCAGGACTTCCTCAGACATGTATTCTACCATTTTGGTTATGTAGTTCAGCATTTTATTGGGTGTGTTGATTGCCACTTAGCATTACTTGGACACATTCAACTTTGAATCTACAAAGACTCCCAAGTCTCTTTCAATTTCATCCTTGGCTTTTTCAGCGCCATTCATGGAGTACATGTGCCACCCACTTTTCCTTCCAGTGTCTGTCTGTCTTTCACATTTCCCAAGATTTAGCCTAAATTCCCATAGCTTTTGAGCTTTTGTTTTATTGGATATTGAAAATGGCCCCTGTAGCTCATCATCTGGAGATGCAAGGGAGCGCCCAGCTGCGACTCTCCCCTCTTTTTCATTCATGACCAAGCAAGATGGCTGCTGCTAGGCTGGCAGTTCCATAAGCAGCTCTTCATTGCTTCATCGCTATCCATGGGAATCTCCTGCCATCCTCGCCCTTTCTCTTCCAAATCTCCTCGCTTCCACTGTTCAACTTCCCCAGGCTCCATCAGTTGGTGCATTTTAGCTCTAACTACAAGTTAACTGTTTTAAACCACCATTACCCACCCCAACCCCTACTCTCTGCTTCTCATTGAGCTGCTGATTTCTCTTCTCAAATTTGGTTTCCGAATTCCTGGACTTCTCTTGACATCAAGACTGTGGGTTAAAAATTTTAGCCCCCCGAAAATATTAGCGCCCCTGCGGCCGATTTTCCCAGGTAGCGCCCCGAGAGGGAGGAGGGGCGCTACTGGAAGCGCCCCGCGTCCCTCTTGGGGTGCTGCGAGCCAATATCGCGGTGCTATGTGCCGCGGTACTGCAGGCCTTCCTCCCCTTATTAAAGGGAAGGGACCTGGCGCAGCGCGTCCTGGCGCCCAGCTGGGCCACCAGGGATCGGGAGTGCCAGCAAATGAGCCCGGCACTCAAGAGGAGTGCCGGGCTCACGGAGAGCAGCTGGCACCCCGTGGGGGGGCTTCACGGGGGCCGGGGACAGCAACGGGGGCAGGTGCTGGCAGGCGGCCAGCAACAAAAATGGCCGCCCGCCACCTCCCCTTTAACTAGCACCGCCCCGGCCGCATGTAGGCGCCCCTGACCCCAGCAGACATAGCGTCCGACGGTAAGTCGGGGTGCGCCACCCAATATTACAGCCGGGGCGCGAGCGGGGCGCGGCACACGGCGATGACGTCATCGCCGGCTGCGCCGCGCTAGCGCCGCCGCTAACCTCCCGCTGAATTTTGCGGGAGGCATTAGCGGTGCCGCGCCCAGGCGCTAGTTGATTTGCACCGGCACTAACGGGAGGCGCAAATCAACCGAATTTAGCCCCCTAAGTTTCTACATTGGACTACACTGGATTATACCGCAAGACTCATCTTCTGTGTCTCTGATTCTGCTGTTAAAATTTTTTAAAATAACTTTTAATCATCTTCCCCCCCACTGTGGCTGTTTCTCTGCTGAGCTGGTGACTCGTTCTACTGATTTTTCAGCTTTGTTGGTCACTGGCTAGTGGTTTTACATTTTCTACGCCAGTTCTGATTTACGGTGACCTCCAACTTCGCCGTCATCTTTCTGCACCGCAACCGATTCTCAATCCTACGGAAATAACCTCCATCCTCCAATTCTCTACCCTTCAAATAGTTTCTGGATTTCACTCGCCCACTACACCTGTCTCCAAACTTGGGGCTGGATTTTGCCAGCCCTGGGGAGGCGGATTTGGAGGCGGAACTGCCGGGAAAATGGCAGAATTTGGGGGCGGGTGCCCAACCTGCCCCCAACCCGCCTCTATGCCATCTTGCCAGGAGGCGGGTAGCCGTCCCGCGCCGGGTCCCGTCTCCTTGGAGGCGGGAAGGGATTATAGCTACTTAACTGCCTGTTAACAGGTAGTTAACAGGCAGAAAATAGGATTATCCCCATTTTGCCCACACATTGGGCTGGATTTTGTCTTGGGGTCGGGTTGGGGTCGTGTAATCCGCATTTCGTGTTTCCCCCCCGACTCCAGATTAATGTGGATGCCTGATGCAATTTTCACTTAATTGGGCAATTGATTTGCAGCATGTAGGAACCCATGAACTAATTAGTGGTTTCAGTCTGAAACCCGCCTCTGATGATGTCATCATTGCTGACTGCCTGCTCTCAGAGATTGTCTGGCTACTGGTGAGAGAGCTGATGTGAGGAGAGAGAGAGAGAGAATTTGTATCCAAGTCCTCTTACACCAAATGCCACGACATTCAATGCAGCAGCATCAGAGGCGACTTTCAGACCTAATACTACTACTACCTTCATCACATCTCCGTTGTAATAGTGGACTTGCAGCCGATAGTCAGCTATCCATTTGTGCTCCCGCCAGGTTTCACTGGAGTGTTTCACACCAGGTGTGCTTCACGTCAGAAAAGGGTTGAACTAGCTACAACGTTTCAAAATAGCATTACAGAGCCAATTTGGGGCTTGTTAAGGGCTTTAATGGCCTCTCCCGCCTCTTGGAGGCGGGAGAGAGTCGGGAACCCCGCGACTGATTTTGTCAAAATTGCGTGGAGGCGGGATGGAGTCGGAAACCCCGACCCCGTAAATTTAACCCCCCACACGCCTCCAAACCCCACTCCATGGGTCATTCAAAATCCAGCCCATTGTGTGGGCTTGTCGAAGGCTCCGAAACCTGCCAGGGTCACCGAGGCGAGTAGTGGGTCTGCGGGGGTCTGCGGGGTCCAAAAATGCGCTGTGGAGGGGAGTGATGGGTGCAAGTGTGGAGAGGTGAGTATCTGAGGTAAGTGCAAAGTGTTGGAAAAAGTGTACTTACCTTTGTTTCTTCCTGCAGGCTTCAATCGGTGGGTATGCGGAGAGTCTCGTACCTCTGCGGTAGAGATGACAGATGACCGTTGCATTCTCCAATGCAGCAACTATCTAATTTCTACAAAAGAAAAAGAGGTTTGATGAGGTCTTGAATTCAAGAACTCATCAAACTACAGAGAGTGTCAGTGTTTGACAGCTTCACAGAGCTGTCAAACAATGACAATTCAACTGTCAAAAATTTTTGACAGATGAAACATCATACGTTGACGTTTTCTGTAACCGGCTTTCCCTTAATTGGCCTGCTAAGCCCGCTGGGCGGGCTTAACAAGGTCAATTAAGGGAAATTAGCGTGGGTTGGCCAGAAGTTGATGGAGGCGGGACTAAAACCTGACAAGTGGGAGTCCCGCCTCCAAAAGCTCCCCATTGGCAAAATCCAGCCCCAGGACAACAGCTCGGCGATGCTCCATGCCGACTCCATCCTACCTACATCAACTTTTTCCCTCCACGGGACCTCTGACTTTAACTCTGGACTCCCTACTATTGTCTCCAACCTATTCCCTGCTACTACCAGGAAATATGTATCCCAATAATTGCTGCATAACCAGGCCTATGTAACTTGAGTTTTTCCCGTGTGCATTCACGTGTGCATTTTGACTGCCGCTCCGGATCTGAGCATTTCACTTCTATCCCTCCCTGATCGCTCTCTCCTGTCGTTATGCCTCCTTTCATCTCTCCTCTCTCGGATACTCTGCCCTCCCAAATCCCTACCTCAACCCTTCATTACTCTTCGGCCTTCCTACTCTCCTGCCGGCATCCCAGGCTTGACTCCCTCTTAGATAAGCCTACAGCTTCCCTCTGTGCCTCTCTTGGCATCCTCTGAAGGGCCCATCGTGGCACTCGTAACTGCCTCCTCATGAGCAGCAACCCCAACTGTCCCATCCTACTCTCGCCGACCTTCCCGCCCAGCGCTCCCACTGGGGGATAATCTTGCCAATCTCCTCCCCATCCAACTCACTGCGCCCCCCCCAGCGCTGACCCTGTGGACGCTGGCAATGGTTCAGCCATCATCGACCCTCTCCGCATCTCCCTCCAGAATGTCCGTTCACTTGCGAACAATGGCCTTGCCATCCATGAGCTTATCGTGTATGATTGCATCATATCATGGCCCTGACGGAAACCAGGCTGAGGGGTGATGACACCTTACCCTTAAATGAAGCCTACCCCCTCCGGCTATACCTTCCACCACTTGCCCTGCCCAGACCACCATGGCGGCGGTGTGGCTGTCATCACCAAATCACACCTTGGTCTGTCCCCCGACTCCTGCATTTTCTTCTCCTTTCAGCATCTCACCTTGTTCCACACCTCTCATTTAAAATTCTCATTCTCTACCACCCACACAAGTACCATAAAAGTTTTATCACCAAGATATCTTCACTGCTTTCCTCCTTCAACCTCTGCACAGAGCAACTTCTCATCCTCAGTGATTTCATAGGATTACATAGGATATACAGCACAGAAACAGGCCATTCAGCCCAACCAGTCTATGCCGGCGTTTATGCTCCACTCGAGCCTCCTCCAGTCTTTCCTCATCTAACTCTATCAGCATAACCCTTGATTCCCTTCTCCCTCATATGCTTATCTAACCGCCCCTTAAATGCATCTATACTATTCGCTTCAACCACTCCCTGTGGTAGCGAGTTCCACATTCTCACCACTCTCTGGGTAAAGAAGTTTCTTCTGAATTCCCTATTTGATTTCTTGGTGACTATCTTATATTGATGTCCTCTAGTTTTGCTCTTCCCCACAAGTGGAAACACTCTGTATCTACTCTTATCAAAACCTTTCATGATTTTAAAGACCTCTATTAGGTCACTCCTCAGCTTTCTCTTTTCAAGAGAAAAGAGACCCAGCCTGTTCATCCTTTCCTGATATGCATACCCTCGCATTTCTAGTGCTTGGTTTGCTTTTTTTATGGCCTAGTTAACCTGTGTCTTATTTTCTAAGTAATATGTGACCTCCCTATTTTTCTTACCAAAATGTAATACCTCACATTTATCTGTATTGAATTTCATTGGCCAATTATCTGTCCATTCTGCAAGTTTATTAATGTCTTCCTGTAATTTGTTGCAGTCCTCCTCAGTATTGACTATCTCCCCAATTTGGTGTCAGCCGAAAATTTACAAATTGTGCTTTTGATTGCAACGTCTAAATCGTTAATATAAATTGTGAACAACAGTGGTCCCAGCACTGATCCTTGTGGAACACCACTTCCCACGTTCTTCCACTGTGAATAGCTACCCTTTACCCCTACTCTCTGCTTCCTGTCTTGAAGCCAGCCAGCTATCCATTCTGCTACTTTTCCCCTGACTCCGCATTCCCTGACCTTATTCATTAGTCTATTATGTGGTACCTTATCGAAGGCCTTTTGAAAATCTAGATATATTACATTTACTGCATTACCCTTGTCTACTCTCTCTGTTACCTGTTCAAAAAATTCAATAAGGTTGGTTAAGCAAGACTTTCCCTTTTGAAATCCACGCTGACTATTTATTATTATTTTTTTGGTTTCTAGATGTTCTTCCATTTTTTCCTTTAGTAGGGATTCCATTATTTTTCCTACCACCCATGTTATGCTGACAGGTCTATAGTTCTATCGCCCTTCTTAAATATAGGTATTATGTTAGCTATCTGCCAGACCTCTGGCACTACACCTTTTTCTAACGAATTACTAAATATGTGTAGTAATGCCTCTGCTATCTCTTCCCTAGATTCTGACCACTTCCTTGTATCGCTCTCCACCCACATCCTCCTTCTTCCCCCCGCCAACCCTACTTCCTTCTGTGTCCGCCCGTGGAAAAAGCTTTCTCCCATCTCTCTTACAACTGCACTTACGGAATCCCAACTGTCCAGTCTTTAGCCCTCCTTTCACCACGACATTTCTGCAGCTACTGATCTGCTCAACCACACCCTCACCACCACCTTTGATGCCCTAGTCCCTATTAAAACCATTACTCTCTCGCCCTGGCTGTTCCCCTGGTATGGCCCTCATTCGCTCCCTTAAATCCAAGGGACGCAGACTTGAACGGATAACTGGTTTAGCCATTCACCGACAGATCTGGCTATAAAGCATTATCGGGTACTGCTCTCGTCTGCCAAAACTACTCACTATTCCAGGATCATTCTGGAATGCAAATGTAACCCTCGGCTTCTATTCTCTACTGCTAACCGTCTTCTTAAACCCATCTCCCCTGTCTCTTCCACCCTCACCTCCAACAAGTATGAGGAGCTCACTGACTTCTTTGTCTCTAAGATTGAGACCATCTGATCAGCTGCCTCTGCCACTTCCCTTCCTTCCCCTAGCCCAGTGGGCCAAACTTCCTCTAAGATTCCCCCCTGCCCTAGCACTGAACTTGCATCTTTCTCCAGTTTCTCTCCGATCTCCCATCATGACCTCTCTGCACTCATCTTGTCCATGAGACCCACTTCCTGCTCCCTCGACCCTATTCCCACTAAACTGCTGACCACCCAACTTCCTTTTCTGGCTCTCATGTTAGCTGATATTAACAGTTCTCTCTCCTCAGGTACTGCCCCCCTCTCCTTCAAATCTGCCGTCATCACCCCTCTCCTCAATAAAACAACCCTTGACCCCTCCGGGTCTCTAAATTGTCAGATTGCTTGTACGACATCCAGTACTGGATGAGCAGAAATTTTCTCCAATATATTGAGAAGACCGAAGCCATTGTCTTCGGTCCCTGCCACAAACTCCGTTCCTTAGCCATCGACTCCATCCCTGTCCCCAGCCACTGACTCCATCCCTCTCCCTAACATCTGTCTGAGGCTGATCCAGACTGTTCACAACCTTGGTGTCATATTTGACCCTGAAATGAGCTTCCGACCACATATCCGCTGCATAACTAAGACCGCCTATTTCCACCTCCGTAACATTGCCCGTCTCTGCCCCTCCTCAGCTCATCTGCTGCTGAAACCCTCATGCATGCCTTTGTTATCTCAGACTTGACTATTCCAACGCACTCCTGGCTGGCCTCCCACATTCTACCCTATGTAAACTTGAGATCATACAAAACTCGGCTGCCCGTGTCCTAACTCGCACCAAGTCCCATTCACCTATCACCCCTGTGCTCGCTGACCTACATTGGCTCCTGGTTAAGCAAGGCCTCGATTTTAAAATTCTCATCCTTGTTTTCAAATCCGTCCATGGCCTCGCCCCTCCCTATCTCTGTAATTTCCTCCAGCCCCACAATCCCCCCCCCCCCACCGCCGAGATATCTGTGCTCCTCTAATTCTGCCCATCTTGAGCATCCCTGATTTTAATCGCTCAACCATTGGTGGCCGTGCCTTCAGCTGCCTAGGCCCTAAGCTCTGGAATTCCCTCCCTAAACCTCTCCAACTCCCTACTTCGCTTTCCCGCTTTAAGACGCTCCTTAAAACCTACCTCTTTGACCAAGCTTATGGTTATCTGCCCTAATTTTTCCTTATGTGCTTCAGTGTCAAATGTTTGTCTTATAACACTCCTGTGAAGCGCCTTGCGATGTTTTACTACGTTAAAGGCACTATATATAAATACAGGAAGTGGTTGTTGTTCCCCTCCCTACCCCCACCGCAACCGCAGATCATCATGGCTGAGATTGGCTACTGGACAGCACAAGACCATTTCTTTCTAACAACATTGCATTTTTATTCCTTTTGCTATTTTAATCAATGAGTATTTGTACAATTTTACTCACAGCATAAATGGAAGTCCATGAGATTTTTTAATGTTTCCTTTGAAAAGATTACTTTAGAAAAACAATTTTGCTTACTGAACACTTGTATAATCAGATATTTTATATGCATCTGCTTCTTGTCTTTCTAGGGGTGAAGTTGTAACTAAAGCTGCTTATGATGAGACTATTATATATGCAGATATAGGTGAGATTCTTAAGCCTTGTGACAACTGTTGAAAAACTTACCTCATATATGACAATTAAGTATGAGAGAATTTATTTCCTGCTCCTTGGTTGCTTTTCTTACCCGATTTCTCAACCTGCACAGGTAGGTGATATGTTCAGATTGTTGTCAGTACTTTTCATGGGTTTGATGTGGGAAAAATGATCCAGTTTGATGCTCTTTCATTCTCTTGCCTGCTCACAGTGGTCTGGCTGAGATGGGATTTTCCTGTCTCGTAAATTGTCTCATCATCCTCGATATTCATACTTGTTAGAAATACATCAGAAAGTTGCTTTAATTATTTCTAACTATACATGTCAGATGAAACAAATGCTTCTTGGACCAATATATATATATATATATTTACAATATTTTATAAGGTACCACCCTGAAATCCCTTAACTTCCAGAGAGCCCCCTGGAATGTGCCGTGCCAAGCAGAAACAAATCATTTCCTCGGGAACCTGCACTGAATTCAGTCATTTCAAATTACTGTCACAAGTACATAATACAAAAAATTTAACTACTGCCTGTTTCGATGCTGCACTCCTGGCAAAATAAAACTGGGTTAACACTTTGCTGTTACTGGTTTCTAGAAAAGACTAGCATCTGAAGCAGTCGAAAACCTAACTCCTGTACACAAGGAAACCAGATATTTTTAAAAAATAATTATTCTATTTAGGAAGACACTGCAATATTAGTTCCCCAAACGGAGACACAACATTGAAATTGTGTGTATTCTATTTTCCTCTGAACAGATTTGAAATATCTTTCGGAAGTTCGTCAACAGATACCAGTTCTCAAGCAGAAACGGCATGATCTCTACAGTGTGCAAGCTATGCAAGATTGAGCATCACAGGCCCTCAGATTGGTCCTTCAGATCAGAAGCAGCACATGGAAATACAAAATCTTCCAATTACCTCAACAATTTGTCTACAGACCTCAAACCCACCTGGGTTTAAGACTGTATATGCACAACACATCACGCAATGTTTCTATATGTAGAATTATGGATGATTAGGAGTGAGTTGTAATATAGTTTTCAGTTTTAAATGACATAAACCACTCACGGTTTAAGATTTCATATAAACCCCGAGTTTAAATTACAGCTTTCTATTATCATCTGTTATTTTAATGCATATACTTTCCATAACATTAAAATTATACTAATGCAGTTAAAGTTTATGTTGATATTACATTAATTGAAGATTCTGAGAGGCTATTGCAATGTTAGCACTGGAGATTAATATCAATTAAAACAACTTACATTTATGTCTTCAAGACATCCAAGGATCTTACAACAAGGTATTGTAATTGTGCATTCCTTCTGATTTTCTCTTCTGCTCGCCTGAAGATGGTGACTTATGGATCCATGGGCACTTGCAGCCCTCCTGTATCTTATCTAATGGTCATTGTTCATGTATAACCTCGGGCTAATAATTGCCAGTAGGCTATTTCAACAGTGACTGCACTTCAAAAGTACTTCATTGGCCGTAAAGCGCTTTGGGACATCTTGAGGTCATAAAAGGTGCTATATAAATGTAAATTTAAAAAAAACTATATCACAGTTGAGTCTAATCCTTTCCTTGCCTCTGGTCTATACATGCAGAGGTAACTGGCTGATGAGTCGGAGAAGGAAACCTGGCTGATCCTTCCTAGCCTGAGGACACTCAGGCCAATTGTTGTACCCTCACTGCTGCTTCAGAAAAAAACAGCCAAGATGGCACAGACCAGGGATTGAACCTGGAATCCCCCTGCTCTGTATGATTCAGTGATACACCGGGGAGTGTATTTATCCACTGAGACATTAGAGGAGCAAATTTACTTTATACCTTCAACGCAGATTTATTTAGAGGTTAGTGGAGGCAACTACAAGATGATAAGTTTGACAGAATAAACTGCAAAATTGAAGCCCCAGTGGTTGATTGTGATCAGAACACTAAAATCTGGTTATTTCATTCTAAATACCCTACTGCACCATCTTGTGGCATTACTTACAGTAAATTGGAAGATACAATGTTTTATAAGGGCAGGAGCATCAAACCATGAAAAAACTGGTGTGTGGGGCCTGCCATGTCAAGTTAAGACCTCAGATCTTGGTGTACATGGGCAATTCCTGTGGTGTTTTTTTGCTGGAGAAATTTCACTAACCAGCAGAAAATAACAGCTTTTTTTAAAAAAAAACACTTAAAATTAAATGTGTTACAGAAATTTGCATGTGTGACAGTTGAAGTTGGGTGCCGTGATAGAGGTACAGTAGAGTCTTTATGAGTTAAATTGGCTGAATGACCACCTTCATTTATATTTATCTTAAACTACTGCACACATGAGTGTCAACTGGCTGCAGCTATGTTAGTCCACATACTAGTGAAAGCCATCTTCTCAATGGTCACTAATATGTGTGAACATGGAACTGTGGACTTGCAGAATCCCTCCATAAGATGCCTATAGTAGTTCTGGGAGCATTTGTAGTGGGTGTTCATACTGTGCCTATAGCCTGCATAAGTGAGGTGCCCACTGCAGATGCCACTGGTGTTGTCAGATGATCAGTGGTCAATGGCCATTGATCTAACCTACCCATACTTCCCTCCAGTGGTGTGTGTATGAGGGCAGGTGACCAAGGAGAAGAAGAAGCTTGGATCCTGTATTTTAAACAGCATTTGTTTTAGAGCAAACTCTCAGTGGTCTGCATCGCCATACAACTCAGGGGCACTCCGGATAATGGACTTCCACTCTGTACCAGCTGATCCCTCATCAACCATTACCACTACTATCCCTTCCTCACCAATGTTTGGTGCCTCACCCTGTGCTTTCTCATCAATATCATTGTGTATGTCTGAGGTATGGGCATCTGTGGTGGTGCCTAGTTCAAGTGGGGATGAGGACGGTGTTCTTTCAGTGCAGCTGTCCTACTGGATACACCTTGCGCTGTGAAGAGGGCAAATGGTATATTCTGAGTACATTAGCACACTTCTCTATAATGTATTGTTATTACATGAACTGTTATGTACCTGGCACAGTGTCTATGGACATAAGAACAGGCGGGGGAGTCTAGAACCAGGGATCAGAGTCTCAGAATAAGGGGTCAGCCAATTAAGACTGAGATGAGAAATTTCTTCACTCCGAGGGTGGTGAATCTTTGGAATTCTCTATCCCAGAGGGTTGTGGATGCTCAGTCGTTGAGTATATTCAAGGCAGAGATCGATAGATTTTTGGATATTAAGGGAATCAAGGGATATGGGGACAGTGCAGGACAGTGGAGTTGAAGTCGAAGATCAGCCATGATCTTATTGAATGGCGGAGCAGGCTCGAAGGGCCGAATGGCCTACTCCTGCTCCTATTTCTTATGTTCTTATATGTTTCAATGAGATCTCCTCATTCTTCTAAATTCCAAAGAGTATAGGCCTAATCTACTCAATCTCTGTTCATAGGACAACCCTCTCATCCCAGGGATTAGTCTAGTGAACGTTCATTGAATCGCCTCTAAGGCAAGTATATCTTTCCTTAGATGAGACCAAAACTGTACACAGTACTCCAGGTGTGGTCTCAGCAAAGCCCTGTGCAATTGTGGAAGACTTCCTTACTCTTGTACTCTAACCCCCTAGTATAAAGGCCAACATCCCATTTGCCTTCCTAATTGCTTGCTGTACCTGCATGCTACCTCTGTGTTTCCTGTACGAGGACCTAAATCTCTCTGAACACCAACATTTAATAGTTTCTCACCATTTAAAAAATATTCTGTTTTTCTATTCTTCCTACCAAAGTGAATAACCTCACATTTTCCCACATTATACTCCATCTGCCACCTTATTGCCCACTCACTTAACCTGTCTTTGCAGGTTCTTTGTGTCCTCCTCACAGCTTACTTTATATCATCAGCAAACTTGGATACATTACACCCTATCCCTTTGTAAGTTTCATGGAACAGTTTGGCCCAGTGGTAAGGACATGAAATGGTTAAACTTCGAGGCACAGAAAAGGTGCCAGTCATCAAAGTCTACAGTTCTTGGAGAACACATTGATACTGGACAATGAAAGCTTTGACTCATGATTAACTCTGAAAAGGACATTGACATAGAACTGTGAGGCCTTGAATCATAATTGGTTTCGATGGGAAAAATTAACATCTGGACAATGCTCTGAGTTTAACTGAAACAATGGGGTCATGATCGACTTCCTGACATGAATGGAAGATACACAAGTCCCGAGCAGACAATCAGCCAACCGCCCATCAACAGTAATAGAAATCACATTGAATAGGCGTTACAGAAAGCAGGAGAGGAGATAAGGAGTTATCTTTGATCTCACAACTCTGTACACCTCCGGTGATTGAATTACAGGTTGATGAGGTGTGAATGTCGGACAGCATGGGGCCAGGTGACTAAAAGAACTATAAGAAGGAACCACACCCACAGCTCTCTTTCACTCGGAAGCTCTCGTTGGGAAGCTCTCTCTCTCAGAAGCTAGCTCTGACTACAGCAACTACCAGGTGTAAGAAGGAAGGGAAGACGGTCATCTCCAGCTCCCAGCCTACAATTGACGTCGGCCACGACCAGCCAGACGGGTGATTGTAAGTATCAGTTGACTCTACAAGGGGTTTGCGCTGTGTAGGCAGCTGCAGTCAGATAAAGGAGGACGGGGACAGGTCATCTCCGATCCAGGCCGACAATCCACAACGGTAACGACTGGCCGGATGGGTGATTGTAAGTTTCAGCCAAATCTCAACAGGTTTTTGTCTGTGTTTTGTTGGTTTTAATAAACTAACAGTTTTGGGTTGAACCTAAACCTTTGTGTCATCGACCATTTTGTTCTTGTAAAACCCAGAGTCAAAGAACCCTTGTAAGGACGAGGAAACCAAACACCTTACACCTTCATCTAAATCATTAATATAGATTGTAAATAGCTGCGGCACCTCACTAATTACAGCCTGCCAATCTGAAAATGACCCGTTTATTCCAACTCTCTGCTTTCTGTCCATTAACCAATCCTCTATCCATGCTAATGCATTACCTCCAATCCCTTGAGCCCTTATCTTGTGTAACAACCTTTTATGTGGCATCTTATCGAATGCCTTTTGCAAATCCAAATATACTACATCCACTGGTTCCCCTTTATCTACCCTACTAGTTACATCCTCAAAAAATAATAAATTTGGCAAACACGATTTCCCTTTCATAAAACCATGTTGACTTTGCCTAATCATATTATGATTTTCTAAGTGCCCTGTTACCACTTCCTTAATAATGGATTCCAGCATTTTCCCGATGACTAATGTTAGGCTAACTAGCCTGTAGTTCCCTGTTTTCTCTCTCCCTCTTTCTTGAATAATGGGGTTATATTAGCTACCTTCCAATCCATTGGGACCTTTTCAGAATCTGGGAAATTTTGGAAGATCGCAACCAATGCATCCACTATCTCTGCAGCCATCTCTTTTAGAACCGTAGGATGCAGTCTCATTAGTTTCCCCAAGTACGTTTTCTCTCCTGATATTAATTACTTTAAGTTCCTCACTCTCATTAGCCCCTTGGTTCCCCACTATTTTTGGTATACATTTTGTGTCTTCTACTGTGAAGACAGATACAAAGGGGGAAAAATTCGGTTGATTTGCGTCTCCCATTAACACCCTAAGAGAGCGTTAACGGGGTGCAAAGCAACTAGCACTTGGGCGCGGTGCCGCTAACGCCTCCCGCGAAATTCAGTGGGAGGTTAGCGGCGGCGGTAACCGTTAGCACCCCGTGGCGCTGCGCCTCCGGTGATGACATCATCACCGTGCGCAGCGCCCCGCTTGTGCCCCGGCTGTGATCTTCGGTAGCGCCCCCTGACTTACCGTCGGACGCTATGTCTGACAGGGTGAAGGGGGCATATCTGCGGCCGGGGCGGCGCATATTAAAGGGGAGGTGCCGGGCGGCCATTTTTGTTGCTGGCTGTCTGCCAGCACCTGCCCCGTTGCTGTCCCCGGCCTCCTGTGCAGCCCCCCCCCCCCCCCCCCCCCCCAAGGGATGCCGGCTGCCTTCCGTGAGTCTGGCACTTCTCTTGAGTGCCGGGCTCTTTTGACGGCACTCCGATCCCTGGTGGCCCAGCTGGGCCTCGGGTCGCTCTGCACTAGGCCCCTCCCCTTTAATAAGGGGAGGAAGACCTGCAGTACCGCAGGCACGGTGTGCCACAGCGCATAGCACTGCTGCACGTAGCGCCACGATATTCACTCGCAGCGCCCGAAGAGGGAGGCAGGGTGCTTCCACTAGCACCCCGCCTCCCTCTTGGTGCGTTACCAGTGAATTTCGGGCGCAGGGGCTCTAACTTTTTCGGGGCGCTAAAAGGGCGCGCAACCCAATTTTGCCCCCAAAGTATTTATTTAAGGTCACTGCCATTTCCTTGTTCTCCAATAGAAGTTCTCCTGTCTCAGCCTCTAAGGGACCAATGCTTGCTTTTGCTACTCTCTTCCTTATTAAATACTTGTAGAAGCTCTTACAATATGTTTTTATATTTCTTGCTAATTTACTCTCATTCCATTTTCTCCCTTTATCAATTTTTTGGTCATCCTTTGCTGGTTGCTACAGTTCTCCCAATCATCAGGCTTACTACTATTCTTCACAACTTTATAAGCCTCTTTTAATCTAATACTATCCTTAACTTCTTTTGTTAGCCACGGTTGGATCACTTTTCCCGTGGATTTTTTTTCTCAATGGAATGTATATTCGTTGAGAATATTGGAATATTTCTTTAAATGTTTTCCACTGCTTATCTACCATCATACCTTTTAGTCTAGTTTCCCAATCTACCTTAGCCAACTCGCCCCTCATACCTATGTAATTGACTTTATTTAAGTTTAAATAAGACTTAAGTATGTCACTCTCAAACTTAATGTGAAGTTATGATCACTCTTCCCTAGAGGATCCTTTACTATGAGATTACTAATTAACCCTGTCTCATTACACAAAACTAGATCTAAAATAACCTGTTCCCTGGTTGGTTACATGACATACTGTTCGAGGAAACTGTCTCGAATGCATTCTATGAACTCGTCCTCTAGACTACCCTTGCCAATTTGATTGCCCAATCTATATGAAGATTAAAGTCCCCCATGATTATTGCTATACCTTTGTTACAAGCTCTATTATTTCTCAATTAATACTCTGTCCTACAGTATAGCTACTGTTAGGAGGCATATAAACTACTCCCACCATTGTTTTCTGCCCCTTGTTATTTCTTATCTCCCAGCCATACTGATTCTACTTCCTGATCTTCCAAGCCAAGATCCTTTCTCGCTACTGTCCTTAAGTCATCCTTAATTATCAGGGCTAACTCACCTCCTGTTCTAGCCTATCTGTCTTTTTGAAATGTCAAGTACCCTGGAATATTTAATTCCCAACCTTGGTCACCTTGCAACCATGTCTCTGTAATGGCTATTATATCAAAGCCATTTATCTCTATTTGTGCCACTAATTCATCTATCTTGTTATGGCTGCTTCGTGCATTCAGTTAAAGAGCCTTTAATTTTAACTTTTTACCAGTATTCCCTGCTTTGACCTTATTTGCTGATGCATTATTACCTTTAAACTCTCTGTCCCTTCCTGTCCCACACTGCTTATTTTTACCCAATTCACTGCACTGCTCTATTTCCTTGACTTATCTCTTTAGATTACTAAATTTCCCCATACCTGCTCCTTCCCCCCACGTTTTTAGTTTAAAGCTCTATCTACAGCCCTAGTTATTCGATTCGCCAGGACACTGGTCCCAGCCCAGTTTAAGTGGAGCCCATCCCAATGGAACAGCTCCCTCTTTTCCCCAGTACTGGTGCCAGTGTCCCATGAATTGAAACCCCTTCCTCCCACACCACTCTTTGAGCCACGCACTTAAACTTCTAATCTGTTTGTCCTTATGCCAATTTGCATGTGGCTCCAGTAACAATCGAGAGATTATTACCTTTGAGGTTCTGCTTATTAATTTAGACCCTAGCTCCTCAAACTCCCTCAGCAGAACCTAATTTTTAGTTCTACCTATGTCATTGGTTCCTACGTGGACCATGACAACTGGATCCTCCCCCTCCCACTCCAGGTTCTTCTCCAGCCGCGAGGAGATATCCTTGTCATCTCTATCAACCTTATTTTATTTATATAATTAGTTGGTTTTTATTCAAACAATTATTTTTAGTTTTAATTTTTAGTTTTAATTAGTTAATTTAGTTTAAGTTATTAATTGAATAAAGTTATAGTAGTTAATACTCTCCCTGTTCTGAATTTAATCCACTTACCTAACCTGGAGAGCAAAAGAGCTGTACTACCCACCAACCAATCACCTACCTGCTGTCCTGTGACGTCACTCCTTGTTTTGTTTTGTTTTTAAATTGCCGCTCAGCTCCCTTTATGGCACCGCCTCCGCTGCCGCTCGGGTCCGCGCTGTGTCCTGGGCATTCTCCGGTGCTCCCTTTATGCCTCCGCTGCCGCTCGGGTCCGCGCTGTGTCCTGGGCATTCTCCGGTGCTCCCTTTATGCCTCCGCTGCCGCTCGGGTCCGCGCTGTGTCCTGGGCATTCTCCGGTGCTCCCTTTATGCCTCCGCTGCCGCTCGGGTCCGCGCTGTGTCCTGGGCATTCTCCGGTGCTCCCTTTATGCCGCCACTTGCCACTCAGGTCTGCACTGTGAGCATAGCCTGTTCAAATCCTGGAATAGAGTAGTATGGTACATACCATCAGTTTTGTCCTTTCAGCTATTCGCCACAGACCTTCTAAACTCTTCCTCCTGACCAAATGAGCCATAGCTTTCCCATATGGAATGAGTTCCTCAATAGCTGGGGCTCTACACGTTGTGTACTGTGCGTTCCTATTATGTGCCAATTTTGCCTTTAAATACAAGAGCAGTGGGGATTGCGACACTGATTTGGCACGGGAAAATCTGTATAATCTCTCCCCCATCAAACCATATATAATGCAATTTGCATAACCCTGCTATTTTCACTAACACTTCACTTGCTATATCCTTACTAACAGTTCTCTTGTCATTTCACGATTTTCTGCGTAAGGCTGTATCTTTGAGAATGGCAACTTTCATTCATGTTCACATAATCCTGTGCTGGCACTTTGTAATAACAACCATGCATTACCCATTGTGCTTCTTTTAAATCAGCCAACTTTTTTCTGGACCTCCACCAGGTCCTCTCCCAAATTGTGCAGACACCATTCACCTTATCTGTTGCATATTGCTGCTACTGCTGCCACCAAAAAATGTGCTCCTTTGTTCTATTATTGTGTTTACCGACACTTGTAGAACCTCATTGTTAAATTGGCTTGTTGTCTGTTGCATTCAGACATTTTTTGATTAAAAACCACATAGTTCATCACTGTATTGAAGAACTTTCAAAATTTACACCAGTTAAGTGGCTTGTTAGTTGCTTCAGAAACATTATTGCAGGTGTGTCTTGATCACCTACTAAGTTTTGCTATTGCCACTAATGAAATTACTTTCTCACAAATTGCATAGTTTAAAAAAAATCAGTTACTATGATTTCATTAACAGTTTTTTTGGGGAGGGGACATATTGGTTTTTAATGAATGTCTGGCTTTAAATCACTTTTCTGGAAGAAGGGGAAAAAGTCATTGGAACACCTCTTACAGAAAGGACTTCCCCTTTCTATATTGTATAAGGGGATTTTTGTGTGGTAACTTTACTTATTCTCCTCCCACTATTAGTCATCTGAGATACTTCGTCCTGTAGAAAAAGCCATACTTGAAGGAATCAAAAAAAGTGGAACTTACAACAATCTTACACAAACTGATATGTACATTTACTCCACTGAACAGGAAGATTTTTTTACATACATAGGATTACATAGAATATACGGCACAGAAACAAGCCATTCAGCCCAACAAGTCCATGCCAGTGTTTATGCTCCACTCGAGCCTCCTCCAGTCTTTCCTCATCTAAATCTATCAGCATAACCCTCTATTCCCTTCTCCCTCATATGCTTGTCTAGCCTCTCCTTAAATGCATCTATACTTTTCGCTTCAACCACTCCCTGTGGTAGCGAGTTCCACATTCTCACCACTCTTTGGGTAAAGAAGTTTCTTCTGAATTCCCTATTGGATTTCTTGGTGACTATCTTATATTGATGGCCTCTAGTTTTGCTCTTCCCCACAAGTGGAAACATTCTCTCTGTATCCACTCTATTAAAATCTTTCATAATTTTATAGACCTCTATTAGGTCACCCCTCAGCTTTCTTTTTTCAAGAGAAAAGAGACCCAGCCTGTTCATCCTTTCCTGATATGTATACGGTCACATTTCTGGTATCATCTTTGTAAATCTTCTCTGCACCTTCTCCAGTGCCTCTATATCCTTTTTATAATATGGCGACCAGAACTGCACGCAGTACTCCAAGTGTGGTCTAACCAAGGTTCGATACAGGTTTAGCATAACTTCCCTACTTTTCAATTCTATCCCTCTAGGAATAAACCCTAGTGCTTGGTTTGCATTGTTAATGGCCTTGCTAACCTGTGGTGCAATTTTTAGTGATTTGTGTATTTGTACTCCAAGATCCTTTTGTTCCTCTATCTCACCTAGACTCCCACCCTCCAAGTGATAAGTGACCTCCCTATTCTTCCTACCAAAATGTAATACCTCACATTTGTCCATTTTTAAATTCATTTGCCAATTATTTGCCCATTCTGCAAGTTTATTAATGTCCTCCTGTAATTTGTTGCAGTCCTCCTCAGTATTGACTATCCCTCCAATTTGGTATCATCCGCAAATTTAGAAATTGTGTTTTTGATTCCAAAGTCTAAATCGTTAATGTTAATTGTGAACAGCAGTGGTCCCAGCACTGATCCTTGTGGAACACCACTACCCACCTTCTGCCACTGTGAATAGCTACCCTTTACTCCCACTCTCTGCTTTCTGTCTTGAAGCCAGCTAGCAATCCATTCTGCTACTTGTCCCCTGACTCTGCATTCTCTGACCTTATTCATTAGTCTATTATGGGGTACCTTATCGAAGGCCTTTTGAAATTCTAGATAAATTACATCTACTGCATTACCATTGCCTACTCTCTCTGTTACCTGTTCAAAAAATTCTATAAGGTTGGTCAAGCAAGACTTTCCCTTTTGAAAGCCATGCTGACTATTCATTATTATACTTTTCGTTTCCAGATGTTCTTCTATTTTCTCCTTTAGTAGGGATTCCATTATTTTTCCTACCACCGATGTTAAGCTGACTGGTCTATAATTCCCTGGACATGTTCTATCCCCCTTCTTAAATATAAGTATTACGTTAGCTATCCGCCAGTCCTCTGGCACTGCACCTTTTTCTAACAAATTATTAAATATGTGCAGTAATGCCTCTGCTATCTCTTCCCTAGATTCTTTTAAAATGCATGGATGCAATCCACCAGGGATTTTATCCTCTTTGCGTTTGATTAGTTTATTTAATATATCCCCTTTTTTATTTTAAATGTACTTATCTCATTACTCATCTCATCATCCAATGCCATGTCTGACGTAAGAAAACTACTAGGCACTTGGTCTAAGCGTTAAACAAAGCTTTAATCAACTGTTTTACAACATGGAGATCAAGTTGTGTCCTTCACTAGTTCCTGTTAAAGAATGTCCTGAGCAAGCTGGGCCCATGCCCAAGTATTTATACTCTCCCTGGACAGCGCCACCAGCAGGCCGCCCAGTATTATTTCATAAGTCATTTCCACATGAATGACAAGATTCATGTCAATGTCCACCTGTTCTATCTCCCTGGTAAATACCGAAGCGAAATAATGATTTAATATTTCTGCCATCTCCCTATCGTTACCTGTGGTATTGTCCTGTCCATCCCTTAATGGCCCTATTCCCATCCCAACATTCCTTTTTTTATTGATGTGCCTGTAAAATATTTTCCTATTTTGTTTTATGTTCCTTAATAACTAATTTCATAGTTCCTCTTTGCCTTCCTAATTGTTTTTTTGACTTCTCTCCTAATCCCTTCGTATTCTCTCTTATCATGCACTCCTCTGCTGTCTATGTACTTAATGTATGTCCCTTTCAATCAGTGTTTTTCCCTTTGGTACTCCCAGTCTCGGGTAGAAAATGTAAGTAATAGCATTAAGTGTGCCTGTGTGAGAAGATGTATAAAGAAATCTCCAAAGGCCAAAACCAATATTTTACCCATTATCTTAATATCATAGCTGAACACAGATGCTGTTTTTTTGGTGATGTACTGTGGTACTTTCTACATTCTGACCCAGTTTTTTTTTTAACTCCCAACTTATTCAAGTGAACCCACTCCTTCCTGAAAAATGTACCCTCCCAGCAAATGTCCTAGTTATCTACATACACAAGATTTTCTTTTTTATTAATTGAGACCCAATGATACTGCTGTTCCTTTCCACTGAACACCCTTGTACTTCAAATAGCAAAATACTGTAGATGCTGCAAATCTAAAATAACTGCAGAAAATGCTGAAAATATTCAGCACGTCAGGCAGTATATGTGGAGAGAGAAACCGAGTTAACGTTTCAGTTCAATGACCCTTATTCTTCAATTTGCTGACCATTCTCCAAGTTCTTTTAAGAGGACAGACTTCCAATCCATTATACATGTACCAACTTGCAAAGCAATTACAGTTCCCATACTTTATTCTGTCATCAAGACATCTGCCCCACTATCTAATTAACCCTGACCCTAGGAAAACACACAACTGCCCCACTGAAAGATTTCCCTCTGCAAATTCCAATATCAACATGCCACAATGGAGTCGCCAACCAGTCAAGCTCGATTACTTCACTTACCTTCTGACACACTTTAACCTCTTTTGGAAGTTGTAGCTTTGTCCATTTTCTCCATTTTTAAAATTTGTGAATGTTTTTCGTGGTGACAAGGGTCTGAGATGACACTCTCTGAGGCTGTGAATTTCCCCAGAAACCTGAAAACAATCAATTTGGCTCAAAAGAAGAAAACAGTTATATAAATGTTGTGTGAATTCGATGCAGCTGCGAAGCAGTGAAGTAGCTGCAGACCTGCTAAAAAAGACATTAAAATCAAGAATTTTAAGTCTTCCACCTACTTATGCAGTTACATATCTTCTATTTCTAGGGCATTGGTCTCAAACATTTTTGGTTGAAGGACCCTTTTTCAAATCAATTAGTAATCACGGACCCCCCATCTAAATTATAATACTATATAATACTCATAATATGAAAGTGCTCCATGTAAAGAGTGTTTTAATAATGCTTTTAAGAAAACAGGTATTTACTTACAGTTAAGAGTGAGATGGGCGTGCCTGCTTCTCACACCAATTCTGGGTACTCTGCAGCAACAGATGGTCACTATTAGCCACTTAGTGCTGGGCAATATTTAAAGCAGTCAGCAGGCTGGCCAAGGTGAGTGAGGGCATGAGCACCCATACATATGCTGGGATGCTGCTGGAAGCATGACTCACCGCCATACTGTCCCACTGGCATGTTCTGTAACAGCTGCATTGTTGTACGTGTCTGCAGGGCCCCGCAGGTGCTCTGATCACGTATCAGGAAGATGGCACAGGGTCACGTTGTCAGGGAGAGGAATCGACTCAACCGGCAGGGAGCGCTCGTTGCAAAGTGAGTGAGAACTGTAGGCCTCTGTGAGGTGGCGGGTCCAGCCATTGAAAATAATCTGAGATTGAAAGGGCTGGATTTTACCAGCCCTGAGGAGGCGGGTTTGGAGGCGGGACTGCTGGGAAAGTCAAAAATAACAGGTCCCGAACCCGCTCCCAACCCACCACCAACCAATCTTCCAGAGAGTTGGGTCCCCGATTTGCGCAGGGACCCGTATCCTAGCGGCGGGAAGAGGATTATAGCCACTTCACTGCCTGTTAACAGGTAGTTAACAGGCAGTTAAGAGGCTTTTTCCAATTTTTAGACTTCTGCTGCGGGCTTCCCGACATCGGGGAACACCGCCAGGGTAAGTGAGGCATGCTGTGGGTCTGTTGTAATGTTTGTGTATAGATGACAGCTGCAGAAGTGGTGTGAAGGATGCAATGGGACACTGGTGAGTATCAGAGGTAAGGAAATGTTGGGAAAGTCATTTTTAATGTGTTTAGATTTTTCTGTAGGTGACAAGCTTTGAGGTGTTTGTGTGGCCTCACCTCAATGGGAGAAGTGACAGATCGCTTCTGTACCCTCACCTGCAGCTGCCATCTGTTTATCCTAAGGAGAGAGTCACTGGAGAGTCTGGGGACAAGGGCTCACCTTTGTACAGTGATTGTCAGTGTTTGACAGCACCTCGATGCTGTCAAACACTGTCAAATCATCTGTCAAAAATTTATGGTTCAGGTGCCTTTTAAGAAAACCAGCAGATGAAGCGTCATCAACTGACGTCATCTGACACCGGCTTTCCTTTAATTGGCCAGCAAGCTCACAGGGCGGGCTTAACAAGGCCAAGCAGGGGAAAATAGTGTCTGTGCGTCGGACGTCGCTGGAGGTGGGACTAGAACCCGGAAGGCAGCAGTCCCGCCCCCAACTCATCTCGGTGAGTAAAATCCAGCCCATAGAGTTTTGTTAACCAAAGTTATTTAGGGATATGGGGCAAAGGCCCACTGCTGTTAGGTCACAGATCAGCCATGATCTCATTGAATGGCGGAACAGGCTTGAGGGGCTAAATGGCCTACTCCTGTTCGTATATTCCTATGTTCCTGGACGAGGTAATTGCTCTTGAGAGTCGCCTTAGGGAGAAGAGTGGCTTCGGTGAAAGGAACTCCTGTATCCAAAAACAGAGTTAGACAATAGAATGACCTATAAGAATATTAAAATCAGAAATATGTGGTCAGTGCATGCATCGTCTATGATTGAGGCTGTAATGCAAAGGGTTTGGGAGGGAGATGGACACAGAGTTGTTGAAAGTCCAGCAGAACTTTAAACACGATTAGGAGAGCAGTTGGTAATTCCTTCATTCCATACACTGAAGGGTTTGCTCAGAGAACATTTACTAAGTGGTCCAGAATTTGCTGGAGCGGGGCATCTTGTGGTAAATGCTGTGAGTTGGATTTTCCCCCCTCCCCCTTCAGTTCCAATTATTTTGGGCAACCCCCCCCCCCAACCCCCACCCCCCCCGCCCCCCAAGCACTGCCACCTACAAGGCACGAGTCAGGAGTGTGATGGAATACTCTCCACTTGCCTGGATGAGTGCAGCTCCAACAACACTCAAGAAGTTCGACATCATCCAGGACAAAGCAGCCCGCTTGATTGGCACCCGATCCGCCACCTGAAACATTCACTTCCTCCACCATCGGCGCACCGTGGCTGCAGTGTGTACCATCTACAAGATGCACTGCAGCAACTCGCCAAGGCTTCTTCGGCAGCACCTCCCAAACCTGAAGCACAAGGGCAGCAGGCACACGGGAACACCACCACCTCAAAGTTCCCCTCCAAGTCACACACCATCTTGACTTGGAAATATATTGCCGTTCCTTCATCGTCGCTGGGTCAAAATCCTGGAACTCCCTCCCTAACAGTACTGTGGGAGTACCTCCACCACATGGACTGCAGCGGTTCAAGAAGGTGGCTCTCCACCACCTTCTCAAGGGCAATTAGGGATGGGCAATAAATGCTGGCCTTTCCAGCAATGCCCACATCCCACAAATTAATTTTTTTTAAATTACTGGACCTGCCTCAGACACCTGGCCTATGCTCTGGATTCGCTCCCTAAACTCTTCTGCATCTCCATCTCTCTGTCCTCCTTTAAGACCCTTTTCTTTGATTAAGATTTTGGACACCCTTCCTAATATTTCCTTCTTGGGCTTTGGGAGAATTTTGCGATATAAATGCTCCTTATTGTTTTTATTATTTAGGATCAGGAGGAAGGCAATAGATCGTACTGGTAGGTTGGTTATGTGATGCCAGTGCTGAGTTTGATGCTGGGTAGGGTAGGTGTTATCCTTGATTACAATGCATATTTCTTTGCCACAGTTTTGCCCATTTACTTAATCTATCAATATCTCTGTAATTTTATGCTTTTATCTACACTGCCTACAATGCCGCCTATCTTTGTGTCATCGGCAAATTTGGATATGTGATTTTCTATCCCATCATCTAAGCCATTATTAAATACGGTGAATAGTTGAGGCCCCAACACAAATCCCTGCGTGACACCACTAGTCACATTCTGCCAATTAGAGTACCTACCCATTTTCCCTACTCTGTCTCCTGCTGCTCAGCCAATTTCCTAACCAGGTCAATAATTTGCCTTCGCTTCCATGGGCTTCAACCTTAGTTAACAATCTCTTATGTGGGACTTTATCAAATACCTTCTGGAAGTCCATATAAATAACATCCATAGACATTCCCCTGTCCACTACTTTAGTCACCTCTTCAAAAAATTCGATCAGGTTCATCAGGCATGTCCGACCCTTTACATCTTATTTAAAAAATATCTTATTTCTTGCTATGGTGTTATCGGTTTCACAGGTGTATTTACTGTCTCCTCCAACCTGTTACTAATATTTCCACATAAAATGTCAAGTAATTTTACATACTGGGTCCCAGGTACTGAATAACGGCGTGGAATAAAAGCCCCTGAAGTTTAACAGTAGAATATAAATACTAACGATAATAGCGCATGTAACGCATAGAATGGCCCCGAATTTGTGGTCAGAGGCATACCTCCGGAGTATGCCTCTGACCCGCTAAAAATGTACAAACTTACCCTCAGGTTCCCGGGCTGCGAAGAGCTCAGGTCCTGGGCCTACAGGTGTACTCCTGCATAAAGGCCCTCGGAACCCAGGGACGCAGGCGGTTCGGAAGCGTCCCTGGGATCACGTGGGCCAGGTCATCCAATCAGAAAGGAACCTGTGCAGGGAGACAGAGGAAAGGGAAGCAAGGATAGAAACAAAAGACAGGAAGGAAAAAAAGCAAAAGTGGAAGGCAGAGAAATCAAGGGTGTAAATCAAACAGGGCCACAGTAAATAATAATTCTAAAAGGACTAAGAGTGTTAAAAAATCAAGCCTGAAGGCTTTGTGTCTTAATGCGAGGAGCATTCGTAATAAGGTGGATGAATTAGCTGCGCAAATAGATGTAAACGGATATGATATAATTGGGATTACGGAGACATGGCTCCAGGATGACCAAGTCTGGGAATTCAACACCCGGGGTATTCAATATTCAGGAAGGACAGGAAAAAAGGAAAGGGAGGTGGGGTAGCATTGCTGGTTAAAGAGGAGATTAACACAATAGTAAGGAAGGATATTAGCTCTGATGATGTGGAATCTGTATGGGCAGAGCTGAGAAATACCAAGGGGCAGAAAACGTTAGTGCGAGCTGTATACAGACCCCCAAACAGTAATGCTGAGGTTGGGGATGGCATTAAACGGGAAATTAGAGAAGCATGCAATAAGGGCACAGCAGTTATCATGGGTGACTTTAATCTACATATAGATTGGGCTAACCAAATTAGTAACAATACTTTGGAGGAGGAATTCCTAGAGTGTATACGGGATGGTTTTCTGGACCAATATGTCGAGGAACCAACTAGAGATCAGGCCATCTTAGACTGGGTATTATGTAATGAGAAAGGATTAATTAGCAATCTTGTTGTGTGAGGCCCCTTGGGGAGGAGCGATCATAATATGATAGAATTCTTCATTAAGATGGAGAGTGAAGTAGTTGACTCAGAGACTAGGGTCCTGAATTTAAATAAAGGAAACTACGATGGTATGAGGCACGAGTTGGCTAGGATGGATTGGGGAACGTTACTTAAAGGGTTGATGGTGGATAGGCAATGGCAAACATTTAAAGATCGCATGGATGAACTACAGAATTTGTTCATCCCTGTTTGGCATAAAAATAAAACAAAAAAGGTGACTCAGCCGTGGCTAACAAGGGAAATTAGGGATAGCATAAGATCCAAGGAGAGGACATATAATTTGGCCAAAAAAAGCAGCAAACCTGAGGATTGGGAGCAGTTTAGGATTCAGCAAAGGAGGACAAAGGGATTAATTAAGAGGGGGAAAATAGATTATGAGAGTAAGCTTTCAGGGAACATAAAAACTGACTGTAAAAGCTTCTATAGATATGTGAAGAGAAAAAGATTGGCGAAGTCAAGCGTAGATCCCTTGCAGTCAGAATGAGGGGAATTTATAATGGGGAACAAAAAAATGGCAGACAATTAAATACATACTTTGGTTCTGTCTTCACAAAGGAGGACACAAATAAACTCCCAGAGATGTCGGGGAACATAGGGTCTAATGAGAGGGAGGAATTGAATGAAATCAGTATTTGTAGGGAAATGGTGTTAGGGAAATTGATGGGATTGAAGTCCGATAAATCCCCAGGGCCTGATAATCTACATCCTAGGGTACTTAAGGAAGTGGCCCTAGAAATAGTAGATGCATTGCTGGTCATCTTCCAAAATTCTATAGACTCTGGAACAGTTCCCATGGATTGGAGGATAGCTAATGTAACCGCACTATTTAAAAAAGGTGGTAGAAAGAAAACAGGGAATTATAGACCGGTAAGCCTGACATTGGTAGTGGGGAAAATGCTAGAGTCCATTATAAAAGATGTAATAGCAGAGCACTTGGAAAACAGTGACAGGATCGGACAAAATCAACATGGATTTACAAAAGGTAAATCATGCTTGACTAATCTACTGGAATTTTTTGAGGATGTAACTGGTAGAATAGATAAGGCAGAACCAGTGGATGTGGCGTATTTGGACTTTCAGAAGGCTTTCGATAAGGTCCCACATAAGAGATTAGCATGCAAAGTTAAAGCACACGGGATTGGGCGTAAGGTATTGTCTTGGATAGAGAACTGGTTGGCAGACAGGAGGCAAAGAGTTGGAATAAACGGGTCTTTTTCCGAGTGGCAGGCAGTGACTAGTGGGGTACCGCAGGGATCGGTACTAGGACCCCAGCTATTCACAATATATATATATATATATATATATATATATATATATATATATAAATAAATGATCTAGACAAGGGAACTAGATGTAATATCTCCAAGTTTGCAGACGACACAAAGCTGGGTGGGCGTGTGTGCTGTGAGGAGGATGCAGAGAAACTCCAGTATGATTTGGACAGGTTGGGTGATTGGGCAGATGCATGGCAGATGCAGTATAATGTGGATAAATGCGAGGTTATCCACTTTGGTGGCAAAAACAGGAAGACAGATTATTATCTGAACGGCAATAGATTAGGAAAAGGGGAAGTGCAACGAGACCTGGGTGTCCTTGTGCACCAGTCGCTGAAGGTAAGCATGCAGGTGCAGCAGGCGAAGGCAAATGGTATGTTGGCCTTCATAGCAAGAGGATTCGAGTACAGGATAAGGATGTCTTGCTGCAGTTGTACAGGGCCTTGGTGAGACCACACCTTGAGTATTGTGTGCAGTTTTGGTCACCTTATCTGAGGAAGGATGTTCTTGCCATGGAGAGAGTACAGCGAAGATTCACCAGACTGATACCTGGGATGGCAGGAATGACGTATGAGGAGCGATTGGGTCGATTAGGCTTATATTCGCTAGAGTTTAGAAGAATGAGAGGGGATCTCATTGAAACTTATAAAATTCTAACAGGACTAGACAGACTAGATGCAGGAAGAATGTTCCCGATGGCAGGGGTGTCCAGAACCAGGGGTCACAGTCTAAGGATAAGGGGTAAGCCATTTAGGACTGAGATGAGGAGGAATTTCTTCACCCAGAGAGTGGTGAACCTGTGGCATTCTCTACCACACAAGGCAGTTGAGGCCAATTCATTAAATATATTCAAGTAGGAGTTAGATATATTTCTTAAGGCTAAAGGGATCAAGGGATATGGGGAGAAAGCAGGGACAGGGTACTGAATTTGGATGATCAGCCATGATCTCATTAAATGGCAGAACAGGCTCGAGGGGCCGAATGGCCTACTCCTGCTCCTATCTTCTATGTTTCTATGATTCCATTGGGTCAATTTCCGAATGGAATCCCCGAATGACAAGCAATGGAATCCCCCAAATAATTAAAGAATTTACACAATTCTAATAAAAATAAATGTTCTCCTTTTCACATTTAATTAAAAGTCCCTTCAATATATCAAATACAATAAAAATTTAATTTTTTGAAAAATAATTTTAAACATTTTAGTCCGGGCCAAAATTTGCAAAAAGTAATTTTAAGTGTTTGTGCATCATTTTTAATTTAAGATTTATATTAACCCTTACGCTGGTGAAAGCAGGCCCTACACCTGCTTTTACACCCGGTGCGGAGGGGAGCGGGCAGATCGGAGGACCTCCTCATAGGACTGCTCCTGGGCCTGGCCAAAGTGGCCATCAACTGGTCCAGGCAGCGGGCGGTCAAGGGGGTCGTTCGGCCCGATTGCCTGCCTCTCTTCCACGGCTATGTTCGTGCCCGGGTGGCCCTGGAGATGGAGCACGTGGTGTCCGCCGGCACATTTGAGGCCTTCCGCGATCAGTGGGCTCCGCGGGGACTGGAGTGCATCATCACCCCGGCCAACACAATTTTAATTTAATCTGTTAAAGTTCTTTTAAAGTTATAATTAGTTACAGTCTATTTGTTTAACCACCTAAACCAAAAGAGTACACCTGCTTTTACCAGCCGTAAGGGTTTCATGAGCATTTGCTGGGCAGTAGTTGGGCAAGTAAGTGATTTTACTTTCGGTTCGGTAGTTGCGGGGCCTTTCAGAAGGCTTACGATGGCGTACGCTCAGCGTACCCTGTCTTCGGGAGCGCAAATTCCAGGCCAATACATTGATCTATTCTTAGATTACCTGATTGGAAAATAAACTGGTGACAAAGCTCAGGCAACTGATCTGACATCAGATTAAATAGGTAGCATTTAGTATAATGATTTAGTAAAATGTAGGAGCCCCCCCCAAAAAAAAACAACCCACCCACCATGCAAATGCTGCCCCTGGATAAAGGAATCAAGTGATGTAATCTGACTTTTGCCAGGGCAGCTTACTAAATTACATGATTGCATACTAAGTAGATAAAACCCATTTTCGCACTCCCAAAGCTTGTATGACATCGCCATAGAATTTACGTTCTGTATCAATTCTTCTGAATTGTATTCTAAATGTAGTTACAATGACCGATTAATCTCAGAATGGTAATTATATACCTGCTGAGTATTTCCAGCATTTTCTGTTTTTGTGGAGGTCCTTCCATACGTGTCCCATTTGAAATTGCTGCTTGTTATCTCATTCATTGAGCTGGTTTCTCTCCTAAACCCGTGGATTTGAACAATGGGATTAACTAAAACGTCAGTAATCAGAGTATAATTGAATTATGTGTGATTTATACTCGTGCTGCCGCCAACAGTCTATTTTTTTTTAACATGGTTCAAATATTTTTATTCAAAAACAATAATACCTGTACAACTCATCAAGCCAACAGTCTATTGAGTCATTCATATATATAATTCGTTCACTTTTCAGCGGCTTTCCGCATTCATTCACCTATTTATTCATTGAGCAATTTGTCTATTGACTTAAAGACATCCTATTGGATGACCAATTGACCTTTTGGTCCCAACGTGTGGTGCAGCACTATTTAATTGTGTCTATCCAGGGCAGATGTATTTCTCCACCTGTCTCTTCTCAGTGGAAAGCTGAAAGGGAAAAGTAACAGCTATAATGTCGGGCCGTGATAAGATTATGGTCAAACCCAAGGAAGGGCCAAAATCTCGCTCGTCCAGATCAGGATTGCAGTTCCCAGTTGGGCGGGTGAACAGATTGCTGAAGAAAGGCAACTACGCCGAGAGAATTGGGGCTGGAGCACCCGTCTACATGGCAGCTGTACTGGAATACCTGGTGGCCGAGGTGCTGGAATTAGCCGGAGCCGCCGCCAGCGACAACCACAAGCGCCGGATCGCCCCGCGGCACATTCAACTGGCGGTGAAGAATGACGCCGAGCTCTGCCGGCTCCTGGGCGCTGTGACTATCCCCCAGGGAGGGGTGCTGCCAAACATCCAAGCTCAGCTCTTGCCCAAGAAAACGGCCAAGGGTGCAGGTCTAGCCCAGGACTTGGGCTCCTTGGAATTTTAACTTTGGCGTACAGGTTCTCCACAATAATCCACAATGCAACACCCCTGCCTCAACATAACCGTTATTCTGTCTTGCATTTTTGCAAAGAAGCTGACTTTTTAAAAAAAAAATCTGAAATGCGTCCAAAAGACTGACACAACCGTCCAATGGCCACTGTCTGGATTGCTGAACCCTTCAAACTGGTCGAATGTAAGAGGGTTTTAAGGTGGGCACTAGTTTTGCCGTGCTTGGATCAGCTTTTTAACTTTTCTCCCTTGAGTGATGAACTTTAACTATCAAAGATGCCTCTATTTAATAAAGGCGATTTTTAAAAAAAAGTGCAATTGTTCTCGCCTGACTCCATTCACTGACCATTTTGCTGATGCGGAGTCTTTCACTGGATGAGTTGTGCGTATGGTTAGTTCTATATTTTAGGAAGTTTAAAGACTACTACTACTTCAACATCGATAAGTTTGGCAAATGTAGAATCTCAATTTCTGATCCCCAGAGCTGATGATTTTTATTAAGCATTAATGTAGCATTTATAGCTGCAATGCCGTTATCAAGTCAAATGTTATAATTGACTTGGAAAACTGCTATGTGCAATGTTCATAGACATTACAATCCTTGAACTCTTAATATCCATTTTTTTTGCTAGCTGGATTGAAAATTAATGTCAAAACAGGGAGCTCTGGTAAATATAGTGGCCCAGACTTTCCTGTCAAAATAATTGAGGCTAATGTCGCTCGCCGTTATTTATGCGCGTATGGTAGTGTAACTTTAGGCGAGGGGCAGATGTGCGGTTAAACTCCAATCCAGAGGTTGCTATCCCAGTTCGCCGCTCTGCCATTGCTTCACAATCCGCATATCTATGCCTCACCATTGAATGACGAAGTTGCTACATTTGCACAGTAGATATGCGTCACAAAATTAAGTCTTGCCCATTTAAGTCTAAGTACCCTGTTAATGAGGTGACAACTTGTATAGCGCATTTAACATAGTAAAAAGTCCCAAGACGCACCCCGTGCAGCGTCATCAAACAAAATTTGACACTGAGCCACAAGGAAATATTGGGCTGTATTTTGCAACCTCTACGGGTGCTTACGAGCCCGTAGGGGCTGTGCAAGTTCTGGGTTTAGGCATAGGAAGTGCATACCTAAAACCTGGAACTTGTGATCTGTCAAGAATTCTCTGCATCCCTGGGAGATGGGCTATTTGCCCAACTTCCGCCCGCTGAATGCCTTATGCCTGCTTTTACCAGCGTAAGTTTTTAAAAAAATTATCACTCATTTATACATTAAAAACCCTGTCCAATAAGGTAAGTTTATTTTTAGCCCTGTTAAAAAAATTTTTTTTCAAAAAAATTAAATTAAAAAAAATATTTAATTGGCATTTTAATATGTAATTTTTGTATTTATTTCATGTTTGTGTTTTTTGTGATCCCCATTCATACGTATGTACAGAACTCCCATAAGTATGAATGGGGATTCCCTTTTATTGGTTGGGCGGAGGCATCCACCCGCGGGAAACCTCCAATCGCAAATTTTGGGCCATTATGAGGTTTAAGATCCAACTAGAAGGGCTACAAAAACTAGAACACCAGTTTGGATTAAAGCAGATTTTTAGAAAGATGAAGAGCAAGCTAGCCACAGTAAGGTGGAAGAAATTCCTGCACAGAGCAACAGTAGGATGTTCTTTAAAAGGAATTTGCAAAGGTACAGAATAAGTATATTCCATTTTTAAAAAAAAAACTAGTTTTATGGAAGTTTAGAAACCTATTAAAATCAGAGGGTCTGAGAATTAAAACATGAAAATAAGAGGGAGTATGAGTTGTGGGGGGGGAAATCAAACATCAAAAGGTACACTAGATATTTTACAAACATCAGTACCAAGAATCAAGTGAGGTGGGAACACTGAGGATTGTCAATTTTGTAGATCAACAAAATGGCAAAGGTATTTAACAAGTACTTTGCATTGAGAAAAGGATATTTAAGAGATGAATCTGAAAGCATTTGAAAGTGATATGATGGATAAAAGGAAAATTTTAGATGTTTAAGTTCAGGGAAGATAAAAGTACCAGGGACTGACTGGATACATCCTAGAATCCTGAGGAAATTGCTGAGTCTCTAGAAATTATATTTCTGGGCTCCTCTTGACTCTGGATGTACGCTGATAAGCCAATGTCATATCCATTTTTAAGAAGGGAGCCTGCGCTAATCCTTGTAGGCAGTACCCTAGTGATTCTGCACTGTACCTTCTATTGCCTCCACTTCATTCCTATAGTGTGGACCCTAAAACTGCACACAGTACTGCAACTGTGGTCTTACTAAGGTTTTGTCTAGCATCTTCACTTATCTCTTACCATGAAACACAGTATTTTGTTTAGCTCTTTGTGGGTTTATCCACTTGTGCTTTTAGTATCATGTGAACCCAAATTCCTCTGCTCTTCCACATTTTACCCAACTTTCCTCCATTCAATGTATAACTTTTTTATCAAAATGAACCACCACATTCTGACTGAATTCCATCTGTGCTCGCTGACCTACACTGGTCCACCGACACCTCAAAGTTAAAATTCTCATCCTTGTGTTCAAATCTTCCATGGCCTCGCTCCTCTCTAACCTACAACCCTCTATGAACTCTGCATTTCTCCAATTCTGGCCTCTTGTGCATCCCTGACTTCCTTTGCCCCAAGTGATTTGTATGTATTGACAGACCCACTGGAAAATCACTGGGGGAGGAAGTCAGTGTCTCATCCTTCCTCCTGGCTAGGAACACATGGAAGTTTGGGTCTTTTTAAATAAAGGATGATGCATAGAGCTTTGAAATATTTCTGGAGGGTCAGTTTGTGCAGTTAGAGGTAATGTAAACTATACCAAAAACTAGTCAGCCTGTGAAGGGGTGGGATTAAGGACTATGGAACAGATGTGAAAGTGCTTTTCTTTCTTGCAAGAGAAAACTAATTCAAAATAAAAACAATTAAATGTAAAGGGCTATTTGCTCGTGGAAGCATATATTTTAAGTTACTTTGATGCTGGTAATGTGGGTTGAGTGACTAAACAAGTTATGAATGGCAGACTCGTTCTTTTTCTTAGAGCTTGGTATTCAACATGTCTATCGTGAGGCTATCTCCATGTTTTTTTTAATCATGTTAGAGGTTTCTTTACTCTTTTTACCACCCCACACAATCTTCTGGTAAAGAGCTGAATTATGAACAAATAGGGGAATTCTCCAGTTGACAAAAGCTCAATTGGAGCCTTCAGAATTTTTCTTTCCTGGCTGCCTAAAAAGTTCTAGTGACCAATAAATTATTTCAGGACCAGTTACATCAAATGTTCTGTGGGTTGTATTTCCAAGAGTACAACATTTATGGGTTACAAGGCTATTGGGAGTGCCATGAATTTATTTTCAGGCTCTTCATGAAACCATTATTTCCCTGTGGGAATTGTACACCGTACTCCAAGTGTGGTATAACCAAGGTTCGATACAGGTTTAGCATAACTTCACTACTTTTCAATTCTACCCCTCCAGAAATAAATCCGAGTGCTTGGTTTGCTTTTTTTATGGCCTTGTTAACCTGGGTCACTACTTTTAGTGGTGTATTTGTACTCATCCACTTGCTCCCTCTACCCCACCCACACTCACCCTCCCAATTGTGACCTTCCTACCAAAATGTAATACCTCACTTGTGTTGAAATTCATTTGCCAATTCTGCAAGTTTATTCATGTCTTCCTGTAATTTGTTAGTCCTCAGTATTGATTATCCTCCCCAATGTGGCATCATCCACAAATTTAGAAATTGTTTTTGATTGCAAAGTCTAAATTGTGAACAGTGGTCCCAGCACCGATCCTTCTGAAACACCACTTCCCACCTTCTGCTAAATAGCTACCATGTTAAACTACAGGAAACTCTCGTTTAAACGGCACCTAAATATCCGGAATTCTCTATTAACCGGCAAAAATCATACTCCAAAAACTCCTCTCAAATAACCGGCAATGTTGCTGAGTCCGAGTCTCCCGCGAACGCCGAGTTAGTCAGTGGGGGTAGTTCTCCAAAGTGCCACTACTCAGCTGCCTGGCGCTGTCGGAAGTCCGAACACTGCAATAACAGGAGTCTGATTCTCCCGCGCTGCCGGGAGTCTCTTCTGATCCACCATTTTACTGTGTGTCTCCCACGCTGCTGGTAGTCTCTTCTGATCCACCATTTTACTGTGTGTCTCCCGCGCTGCTGGTAGTCTCTTCTGATCCACCATTTTACTGTGTGTCTCCTGCGCTGCTGGTAGTCTCTTCCTAGCCACCATTGTTCTGTGTGTGTCTCCATCTTTATCGGGAATTATCTCCCCCATCTTGCATTATGGAATTCCCAAAAGCTGGTCCAAGCAAAAGGAAGAGAGTGGTCTTAACTTTAAAACAGAAAATCGAGATATGCCAACGACTAGAAAGGGGAGAGAAGCGTATCAACATTATGAATGAATTCAAAATCGGTTCGTCAACAATCTACGACATCAAATCGCAGAAGGATAAGCTACTCAAGTTTTATTCAAGCTCGGAGACATCTAAGAGTGTAGAGAAACAGCGTACGCTTCGTAAGCCTAAGCTTGAAGAGCTGGATACCATGCTTTATGAATGGTTTTCTCTTAAGCATTCAGAGGGTGTTCCAATTTCCGGACCTATGCTAATCAAGAAAGCGAAGGATTTCTACGAAAGGATGGAGCTCACTGACAAGTGTGCTTTCTCCGAGGGATGGCTAACGTACGGCAAGGGATACGACGACTCGATATTTCCGGGGAAAAGAAATCAGCTGATCACGACGCCGCAGAAGAATACTGCGATTATTTCAATCGGATTGTGCAGCAACATGATTTGTTGCCAGCACAGATATAGAATGCCGATGAAACTGGCTTGTTTTGGAGGTTTTTGCCAGAATCAACGCTTGCTGGGGCTAGTGAGGCTAATGCTTCAGGTTACAAGAAAAATAAAGATCGTGTAACCGTGCTAACATGTGCAAACGCTGCTGGATCACACCGGGTTAAACTTCTTGTTATCGGGAAGTATAAAAATCCCCGTGCATTTAAAAATGTGAGGCACTTACCTGTTGAGTACAAAGCTCAAAAAAATGCTTGGATGGATAAGGAAATCTTCTCCGATTGGTTCCATCATATTTTTGTTCCATCTGTGAGGGAACATTTCCGTAAAATAGGGAAACCTGAAGATAGCAAATGCATTGTATTGCTTGATAATTGTAGCGCCCATCCGCATGAATCCGAGTTGGTTTTGGGAAATATTTTCACCATTTATTTGCCACCAAATGTAACTTCTCTCATCCAATCCATGGACCAGGGCGTTATCCAAAATCTGAAGTGTCATTACAAGACTTCCTACGTAAACTGATAAGCCAAGATGACAATATTCACGCATTTCAGAAGGAATACAATATTAAAGATGCCATCTATAATGTTGCATGTTCCTGGAACTTTGTGAAAGGTCACACTCTGAGGCAAGCCTGGCGCAAATTGTGGCCTTCTGTAATGTTTGCTGAAGGTTCTTCTATAGAGGAATTTCATGGGTTCAATGTTCGGCCCAAGAAGAGTACAATAATGGAAATGGCTGGCATAGTGAAAACTACAGGCCCAGCAAACCCTCTACGTCACCTCAGTGAAAGTGATATTGAGCAGTAGGTTGCTGCAGATAGAGAAGTTGGTGTTGTGCATATGCTAAGTGATGATGACATAATTGAGAATGTTTTGAATCCAAAGAAAGAAAAGGAAAGTGAGATGGAAAGTGAAGATGATATTTCTGAAGAGAACAAGATTTTTTGGGCTAAAGCTGCAGAAGGATTTTCTTCAATCCTCAAATTTGCTGAAAGGCAGACTTGCTACTCTGCCCAAGAAGTTATGCAACTCCATATTCTGCATTCCACGTTTCTACAGAAAAGGCAAGAGTCCACTAAGCAAACCGACATCCGCAATATGTTTAAGAAAGCTTCCAAAAGAGTCGAAGCAGCGGAAGTGCCTGAAGAATCTGTGGAAGTGCATGAGCCTGATGACCCAGCTCGCACGGATATTCCTGATGAACCAGCTGACTCAGAATAAGTGTACAGTCAACTACAGTACTGTATACAGTCGTTTAAGTTTTGTTTTACGGTTAAGTAATTAAAGAGTTATGGATTACCCTCAACTGGCAGTACTGTACTTAAGCATCTTCCACCATCCATTTAACACAACATTCTATAAGTGAGTACCCAAATACTGTATACTGCACATTTCTTGATTTTTTTATTTTTGTTTGTTAAAAATAGCCTCGGTAGATATAACTCTCCGTTATCCGGAATTTTTGTTCAACCGGCACCACCCCGGTCCCATCGGTGCCGGATACCAAAGAGTTTCCTGTATTAGCTTTCTCCCCAGTGTAGTGTTGGCTCTCCTTTTGATTTTTAATCCATTTGAACATTGCTCACGCTAACCATTTTCATTCTGAATGTAATATTTATTGGATAAGTTTACACTGTATAGCAGTTACGTGAACACTGCTCACACTAATCTCCATTCTGAATGCAGTATTTATTGGATAAGTTTACACTGTATATCAGTCATTTACAAAAAAAAACTAGTTCAATAACTTTTTTCCAGTGCATTTTCCAACATTGTATTTAACAGCCATTAGTTCTTTAACACGGAATGCTTTTACTGAAGAGCACATGCTTCCATTGAGGTCCATTTCTACATAATGGATTAGGCCAGACAAACAGAACCTTTAGCAAGATCAAAATAAAATTCACTGTGCATCACACCTGCACGTGAATACATTAAAATGGGAATGGAGAAGCTTCTGCCTCTAGGCCACACTGGCAGCCTACACATAGTGTCATCTCTACAGGCACACATTTTTGGGTCAAGTATGTAAACAGCAAAACACTGCAAAGCCCAGATAAGAATCTTTCCACATCAGAAAACCACCTGCTTTTTAAAAAGACACTCAAACTATTTTTTAATGCAGCTTATTAGGACAACCTCTCATTGGAAACAGCAATTTGATTAGAGCTCTACTGTACAACCATATCCCCACTGCATATGCTTACTTTGCAAAAGACATTTTCAACACAGTATAACTGAATTGGTTTTCTGTGAATGTAGAGAGCATCGTCTCTACCATGTCAAACTATATACCATACAATGCATACTTGAACCACCAGATCAGTCTTAAATATTTGAAGTACCATGGAGTACATTTTGAACAGGTAAGATTTAAAAATGCAAAGGTAATTTGCAAACAAACTTATTTTTAGCCCATTCCCATCATACACAGCAGAAAACATGAACAATCACAATTTTGTTGAATTTGTTGTACATTTAGCTATTTATCACATTTGTACTTCTAAAGGGGAGCTCCAATCTTGTACTGTACAGGAGTTTCTTTTTTTTAAAAAAGCACATAATATAATGAAAATAACCATAAGATGTTGCTTGTAGAGCCTGATTGTGTTGTGTAAAAAAAAAAGTTTTGTTCAGTGCCATAATAGGTAATTCCGCTTTATCGGCCAATTTGAGTGCAATTTTTTGCACACATTCATCACCAACCATTAACGTACTTATACAGAAAACATTAACAAATATCACAAACATCGCTGTGGCATTGAACAGTTTATAAAAGTTATCAGAGGCTTAACAATGGGAATAGCTTTGTGGGTATTTTTCCGAATCACAGTGTCGGGGGCTTCAATCCATATTTTTTAGCAACTTCCGTCTGTGCATATGCAGCATCACACAGCGAATACAGATGGGCCATCTCCATTTCTGACTTGGCCAGGTTAATGGCCTTGCTAAACATATCGATGGCCTTAGTCAGATTTCCTCTGTAAACAGATTTTAAAACAAATGTAAGTTAAGGTGCAAATGCTATGTCCAAAATGTTTAAGAATTCCACCATTTCTTTTCAATCTATTTAGAAATAAGATGCACTTTCTTGAGCTGCACCCACCCAAAAATCTAATACTTGGATATCAAAGGATTTTAACATTTCTGTAGATGGGAAAATCCTAACCAATTAGGCTTTCTTGCTAGATTTCCATGAACACTTTAGATTAATAACTTAATTCAAACACTTATATCCTAAAAAATAGTCTGTTTGCAGCTGTTAGACAACCAAGTGCTTTTATTTACATGATGAGGATTATTCCACGACGTAGGGCTCCAAGCTGTTAGGAGACTTGCTGAGCTTGCTTTCATTGGAGAAATGAAATCGAAGATGAATAGGTCAGTCAATGCTGAGAGTCATTGATGTAGGTGTAAGGAACTCAGAACTACAGAGTATACATTTAAAAATAAGAAGCCTCAAATTAGACTAGAATAAATGTTTTATCGCTCCCCCCCCCCCCAGAATATTAACTATGTGGAACTATTACTAATAGCAGTTGATGTTGTATTGATTAACTCCTTCAAGAAACAGCTGGATAAAAATTGAATTGGGGAAAAAAAGGCTATAGGAAAAAAATATAGAACAAAATGATCACATACTTCCCAGGACATGGTTCCAGTGCTGCTGGGGTGGAAGAGATGGAATATTGCCTGTGGAGGGCAGCTGAGCATTGATTAACAGTGAAGATGGGTGAATATGCTGGAATTTTCTGCCTATAATTTTGGATACAAGGGTATATTTATGCAGCACTTTACCACAGAAGGTTAAATGGTGGGGCAGAGCCCATAATAGGGTAGGTTGTACAGTGCTCTGTAAATAATGACAAAGCCCTGCATGATCCAGCCTATTGTGGAACTGGAATACGGAGAACATTTTGACTTTCTTGGTCTTCCCCCCTCAGCAGTGCCACAACTGCACTTCGTGCCTCCCCAGATCGCTATCTGTGGCACAGCACAACCGCACAATTCAGGCGTGATTGAATACTGACCCGTTAGTTGGATGGGTACGGTCGCACCAGCACTCAACACAATCCAAGATAAAGCAATGTATTTTAGTTGGTGCCCCTGAACTCAATATCCCCCACCTCCACATCGTGGCTGCATTATTTACTATCTACAGGATGCACTGCCGCAACTCGCTAAGGTTACTGTAACAGCACCTCCTCGTCCTGCAACGTCTTTCCTGAGTAGGATCAGAGTAGCAAGATCAGGGGAACATCATCACCTCCAAGTTCTCTTCCATGTCACAAACAATCCTGACGTGGACATGTAGTCATTTGTTAGTCATTGCTGGACCAAAATCCTCGAATTCCTCAACACCTCTGTGGGAATGCAGTCAGCACAGAAACTGCAGCAGCTCAAAGAGGCGGCCCACCACCTCTCAGGGTAACTAGGAATGGGCGATTAATGTCACCCATATTCCAAGAACAAATACATTTTTTAAAATGCATCAAGAATATTATGCGCTTTCAAACATTGAACTGCACCAAAATTAGCATCAGAAAAGGATGGGAGTTTCTATCTGACAGATGTGAGCCATACCAGCTTTACAAGTTCGGAAACCATGTGTGTTTTGTGGCAACCTACAACTTTGAGTATTTTCCAAAATCACTACGCATCTCACTCCTTTCAGAAATGCAAGTTTTAAGAGATGGATTAATTGCAAGTAAAAACAATTCATTAATAAATTACCTCTGGACCTCAATAGTGCCCATGGTCTCGTATGCAAAATCACATTTATTGTCGATCTCAATGGCCTTGGTGATTAGTTCCAAGCCTTTATCCAAATCCTGTTTCCACTGAAGCTGAAGCAAACTAAAATAAATTAAGTAAATACCAAGTTGCCATAAACCGAAAAACAAAAGATACAAATCAGTAATTTTATACAAACTATTTATAAAAACATATTGATAAAACAAAAAGGCTATGCCAACTTTCCCCAATGCAAGAATTAAAAAAAAAATCATGGTATGAAAGTACTACATAGGCTCCTCTACTAGGTTGGAAACTTTAGTCAATAAGTGAGATATAGGCAGGTCCTAGGTTCGATCTGTGGATTGTGCAAAATTAGCCGATCTCCGCTGAGACAGCACAAGAAGCACTAGTGGGCCTCAGCATTCCTCAGGATTGGGGTTTTGGGGGGGGCGGAGAAGAAATCACTTTGGCTTGCTATACACTCACTCCTGCTGGGAGTGTGCATGTACAGATGCTGCTCGAGGACAAGAATGGGCTCAACTGTGCTGCTCTTACAGTTGAATAATCTGACAGTTGCAGCCAAGGCCCATACTCAAGAACTCCCACTTGAGAAAGGTACAGGAGAACACTGTGCAACTATATCCTCAAAGGAGTCAATGACTTGAGAGAAACTTGGCAAGAAAATAAATACACAACATGTTGTGCCACTGAGCCACACAGAACAGGAATATTTCTGGGTAAATCCTTGTGCTTGCGCTGAATAGGCCAAATTCAGCTAGACAGCAGTGTGTGTGCATTACAACTGGCTGAAGCATCTAAGCTTTTTTGGTGGCTGGCAGGGACCAAAGAAAGGAAAACTTTGAGGGAATGATGACCACAGTTCCCAGTCCTGATTGGTGCCCTCAGTTGAAATTCCACAACTGCAGAGAGTTGACTCTTGCCTATGGTAATTAAGGAGCTAAAGGGGCACTGCTGCCTGGGCAGCATGAGTTAGTGCCATCAGATGCAGAGCAAGAAAGGAAGGAAGCTATTAACTTTCATGCCAAATTCATTTGAATTGTGCGTGGAAGTAGAAAAATAAAATGAAAACCATTCTAGATCTTTAATGTCAGTACTAATGCTTTCATTATTTAAAAAAAAACTCAGTTGTGGTTTATGTATCAAACAATTTAATTGACAAATTTTCCGAGAGCATGTCCATGATTCACTGAGGACTAATTTCAGCATTTATGGAGGACTTCCTTCCTCAGCTCTATCAACTATATCTATTGTTTATAATATAGACTTGATCTTATTTTTTGAAGGACTTAATATGGTATTAATGCTCAAATGAAGTCTTTATAGGGGCAAGCTAAACAGTGAAAGCAGCAATTATATGGAAATTCCCAATTATGCTTATTTCTTCTGTAACAATACTGCAAGCAATGTTAACATATTAAATGAACAAAATTCAGGGATGGCATACAACCCCGCACACAACTTCAAGCAGGATTTTTAAAATAAGTTAATGTATAGAAATTTAAACTCATCATAAATATGGGTAATCCTACCACAAAGTTAATTGTTTTATATCTGATTACTAGAGGCACTTGGTAGAGGTTTTGTTGTGCAAACATTGGTTGATTTTGCTGGGTATTTGCAATACTGACACAAAGTAAATGGATAGGTTGATTATCTTCATTTTTATTAAGTCCAGCACAGGATTAATTGGAGTGTTAGCACAACACATTTGGCTGATAACGGACATGGTACAGTTGGAAATCACTTGGTTTATTCCAATTCTTATAAATCACAGATCACTTACCCTTTGTGAACATATGTTGTTGCATTGTCTGGTTCCAGTTCAATGCATTTATCGTACATTTCATCTGCCTTGCTAAAATGTTGCTGGTCAGTTAAAGCCTAGAACAAATTTTTTTGTGTCAAATGTTGCATTTTTATTGAATATACGTCCAAATACAAGATTGCAAATATTAAAGTTCAGAATAGAATCATAGAAAGTTACAGCACGGAAGGAGGCCATTTCGGCCCATCATGTCCGCGCTGGCCAACAAAGAGCTACCCAGCCTAATCCCACTTCCCAGCTCTTGGTCCATAGCCCTGCAGGTTAGAGCATCCCAAGTGCACATCCAAGTACTTTTTAAATGTGGTTCAGGTTCCTGCCTCCACCACCCTTTCAAGCAGTGAGTTCCAGACCCCCACAACCCTCTGGGTGAAGAAATTTCCCCTCAAATCCCCTCTAAACCTGCCCCCAATTACTTTAAATCTGTGCCTCCTGGTTTTTGACCCCTCTGCTAAGGGAAATAGGTCCTTTCTATCCACTTTATCTAGGCCCCTCAATTTTATACACAATGTTAGTGAACCTGAATTAGAAGAACTTGCATTAATACAACATCTTTCACGTCCTCAGGACATTGGAAAAAAACTTCACAGCTAATTAGTTTCTTTTTGAAATGTAGCCACTGTTGTAATACAGGGAAACACAGCAGCCGATTTGCACACAGCAAGGTCGCAGGCAGCCATGAGATAAAGGACCAGATCATTTGTTTTGGTGGCTTTGGTTGAGGGATAAAATGTTGGCCAGGACACATGACGCCGCCCCCCCCCCCCCCACCCCCCAAATCAGACAATGAAGCACTCCCTCAGTCAGCCTAGATTATGCACTCAAGTATCTGGAGTGGGGCTTGAACCCACAATCTTCTGACTCAGGTGAGAGTGCTACCACTGAGCCAAGGCAATTACTAGGCCTTCACCACAGGAAATCTAGATTTAAACCCCCAACTAAAAGTAAACAAAAAATAATTTGGTATCAGCAACTCTTACGGTAACAGCGAGTGGAAAAAAAACCAAAGTATTCTGGCCTTGTACAAGTTTATTTTTGCAATAAATTGAGGTAGCCGTACAAGTTACACGGCTGAACTAGAGCTTTAGCTATTTATTTTAGAACTGTTAGAGGGGTGTGGAATTCAAATGATGGGATTGTAATTATATTTTAAACCAAACTAATTTTAGGTGCTCCAAATTCAAAAAGCAGGGCAAGGCAGCACAGGTTCAAGGCTGTGATGGGTCAGTTTTGGAAGCAAAGGGTAAAATAAGAAGGACAAGTTGCAAATGCTGGAAATCTGAAATGAAAACAGAAAATGTTGGTAACACAAAGCAAAGTCAGTCAACAGTAAAGACAGAATATGATGCCTTTATCAGACTGGAATGGGTTGATAAGATGGCCGAGATCAGGACACTGGCCTCTAAACAACTGGTTGCTGAAATGAGACAACAGAGCTGGGTATATTACAAGGATGAGCCAAATGGGTTGAAGCACCTTTTCTAAACGTGCCTTGTGATCTTTAGAAGAATCAAAATTTAGTATCTTCACAGCGGTAGTTTGAAAGACATGCATTTAAACAAAATAAAAATGCTGATATTCGCAATTGGGCACTACAGAAAAAAGTCGGATGTTAAATGTCCCATTCTCCAGTGGTCATGATGCGGAGATGCCGGTGTTGGACTGGGGTGGACAAAAATGAGAAGTCGCACAACACCAGGTTATAGTCCAACAGTTTTATTTGAAATCACAAGCTTTCGGAGCTATCGATCGCCCCTTCCTCAGGTGAAGTAAAGAGATACAGAATTCTGTATCTCTTTACTTCACCTGAGGAAGGGGCGATCGATAGCTCCGAAAGCTTGTGATTTCAAATAAAACTGTTGGACTATAACCTGGTGTTGTGCGACTTCTCATTTTTGTCCATTCTCCAGTGTTAGCCTTCACCTTACTGAACACAAATGCCTGAAATAACCAGGGTTGAATGCTGAAGGCTTACCTGTGCATATAATGCATAACCCTCTGCACACTTGGGAAAATTTTTAATAACATCTTCAAAGCCTTTTACAGCCACTTGGATCTGCAAAGGATTGCTTCCAGTGTAGGCCTGACGATACTGGAAGAAAAAGTATGACAGAAAAGCATTTTAGTTGGTATACGGTGACCTGACTGGAGTCGAGAACACTTTTTGTTGGAAATGTGAATTTATATTTTTTTCTCTTTATATCTATAAATATCAACTGTGTAGAAGATTTAAATGTGATGAGTTCATGGTTGCTCAACATCAAATGGAAGAGAGCCCTGGAAAGTGGGGGGGAAGACAAAGAGTCACTGAGAAGGCCTTTAGATGATCTGAAAACAGAGGGAGGTGACAAGCCAGAGATGTTGGGGGCAAGGTGGCTGAAGGGCTGGTCACTGATGATGCAGCAGAGACTGAGAAGTAGGCTGGTACTGGGAGGAGTGGAGTGAATGCAGGGGCATAAGGCTAGAGAAGATCCGAGTTAGGGAGGAGTGAGGCCATGGAGGGAGGATGAAAATCTTAAAGGCCAATTCCATGAGTCACAGTAAGCCAGTGGATCTTGGCAAGGATCTGGGGCGATGGGGACACAGGCATCAGTGCAGGTAAGGACAGCATTTTGAATAACTTGTAAGTTATGAATGGCAGAAGTGGGAAGCTGACAAAAAGCACTGGAGAAGTCCAGCCATGTGATGACATATTGCTCAGTGGTGAGCAACATACCAAGGTTCCACATTACTGGGCTAAGCCTGAGGTGGTAGTCAGAGAAGGAGATGGAGCAGCGGCACGTAGGCGTGTGTGGGAGGGGAAGAGGACAGCTTCAGTTTTACAGACATTACAGTGGAGGAAATTTTGGCTCATCTAGGTCTTGGTGTCAGACGGACAGTTGAAGATGGTGGCAATAGTTATGAGGGTCAATGGAGGTAGCGGTGAGGCAGATCTGGGTGTCACCAGCATCCACATGAAAACTGACCCTGTTCTTCCAGATAACATCACCAACAGGTAGCATGTAAATGATGAAGTGAACTCTAACTGAACTTAAAGGGGTAACTCACTGTGTGGCAGCTAGTAATATGCCAGTTAGAAGAGTAAAGTATTTAGGGTTATTTATTAAAGATCCTTGCTCAGTTTTTGTTTTGCAAAAATTACTTGGCAGTTGTACTGTGCAATAAGACATTCATCTGTACTGAATTTTGCTGAACAAAATTAGGAGTAGATTGCTTACCAATGCAAAGCATTTTTGGGCCTGTGCTAGAGCAGAATCCGGTCGCAGTCTAATGCACTCATCAAAATCATCAACAGCCTCCTCAACGTGGTCAAGTAAAATCTTCAGCTACAAACAAAAATTTAGGATTACCGCATACCCTATAATCTGGACAAACTTTGAAATTGAGGCAGACCACAGTGTTCTCGCCATACTCCCATCCCTTCAACACCTTTGACACCAAATACAGAACAGAAAATGGAGGGGGCAAGGGTGAAGAGAGAGAGAGAGAAAAAAAAAAGGACTCTAGCCTGATCGGTTCCTTCCCAAACAGCTTCTTCCATCAGTTCTTGACGTGAGAGTGATTACTGGAAGGCAGGACTATCAGCTATGTAGTCTGAAAGGCGTTTACTCCAGCTCACCATCCCCAACTAGGGATGGGTGATAAATGCAGCCATGATAATGTCACCGACAGCCCGAGAACAAATAAAAATAACGAAGACAATTTGTTTCAGGAAGGTTGTGTGACTGGTCCACTTCCCAGAAATTTGCTGGTTGCTTTAGCGCCAAAGAAGCAAAGACAATTGTCTCGCACTCATTGTTCTCACATTGGTTCAGACAATTGTAGCTCTTCCTACCTGTCCTCGATGATGGTAAACATCAGCATTTTGAGGATCAATATCAGCAGCCATGTTGAAATCTTGTGTAGACAGCTGCGATTGTTGCTGCTGCATGTACATGCTTCCACGCTTGATCAACGCATTGGCACGCAGCTGCAGGACAATCACAAACAGTAAAACATTACTTATAGGTTCTTCTCATTGTGTATATGTATTATTTGAGAGACTGGTTGTATATTCTCATACTCAGCCATCCAGATTTTACAGCTGGTAAGAGATCATGCTGTTACCACTTCATGTTGCAGCAAGTGAACAATAATTCTGACTTTATTAAAGGAAAAATGTGAAAAATGTAATGTTCAGTAAGGAATTAATAAGGAGACACGAGAACTACTCTCTTTTTGCTGGATTAGTAAAATTCTTGGAAAAGTCACCACACTGCATCGAAATGGATTAACTTCAAAGCAGCTGTTTTTGTATGCAACTTACCTCGACAGGGTTTACTTAATTTTTAAAACTATTTATATTTGTAAATTGAATCCTAAACATAAGAAGCAGCAACTGTAGAATATCTTGATGCCAAACAAAAGTTGCCAACACTTTTGCCTGCAGCATGCTTCGGTCATGTTCAAGATGTACTCATGTCATTGGCACAGCTAGAGAACTGTTTTTCATTTGGTTTACTGCAAAGCACAGCAACATTAAGTTAACATTTACAATTTAAATAAAAAGCATCTCAAAATGACAATATATTGTGTTTCTGGTTCTAGATCGTTTGTTATCAAGCCAAGATGTAGGCGTCTTCATGATGAGAAGAAACAATGCTAGATTTAGTGCTTCCCCAATGAGGTTAGGAAAGTTTGAATGTCAGCTACAAATAAAATTCAAAATTACTAGTCTTTTGGGAATCCACCGTGCAACATTATAATTCTGATGACCTACAGTGACATATAGTGAATGTAAAGGCCGGTCAAATTGCTGAAGAGAAGATCCAAGACATTCTACAACAGCAGAATTTCCTGCATTGCTCCCAGATTGTCAGTCATTTAAACATGTCAATTAAATGAGCTAGGAGGGGGAATGGAACATAGCAATTTAAATTATTTGTATTAATTTACCTTTAGCTAACCATTGAAATATGGATTAGACCAACTTAGAAAGTGGTTTTAGTCACTAAATGTTCTAAAGACCATTTTGTTTGGGGTGGGGCGGGCACAAATATACAAGGTCATTTCAAAAAAGGTCTGCATAAATCCAGAGCCTCAGTTGCAGATTTGCAATTATTACCTCTCAATTATTATTTCTCTTTTAAAGATCTTAACTTCAAGTTCATCATATTGAACCCATTTCTATTAGACTTCTAAATCAAAATTAATAGATCATTAATTATAAAGGTTTCCTCATTTTTCGAATGAGGTTTTGTACCAATAATTTTACTAATAGTGTCAGCTTGGTTTAGTGGTAGCACTCTCACCGGAGTCAGAGGTTGTATGTTCAAGCTCCACTCCAAGCCTCGAGCACGTAATCTAGGTAGACATTTCAGTGCAGTACTGAGGGAGTGTTGTGTTGTCTGAGGTGCTGTTTTCCAGATTAGACATTAAATGGAGGCCCCGTGCACATAAAGCTCTCATGGCAGCTTTTATGAAGAGAAGATAGTTCTCCCACTGTCCTAGCCAACATTCATCCATCAGTCCACCAACATCACCAAAACAAATTAACTGGCCACTTATCTCATTGCTGTCAGCGTTACTTTGCTGTGGAAATTGGTTGCTGTGTGATGATTACACTTCAAAAATCAATGCAGTGACCTTGAAGCACTTTGCGACATTGAAAACATAAAAGGCATTACACAAATGCAAGTTTTTTTTCTTTCTGTACTATTTTGAACAGTTTTATATTGATCACTCCTTTTATTCCTCACTGCCACTAAGTCTCACTGCTGGCTTAGCTGGCCAAAAAAGCTAAGGACCTCCTTCAGGTGAGGCTGGTCACAGCAGTGTGGGAGAAGATCATCTGATACCATACTGTGATTTTCTTAAAGGATGATCAGCAATTGAGGAAGAACTTTTTTTGTAATTGACTGCAGCTGTTTTAGCAAGATGGGACTACCTATGCTCATTCCTACTCTGGCTAAGTAAAAGGAAATTTGGATATAACACCTACCTTCACATTTGCATCTTCCATACTAACGACCATATCAAGGTCAGGTTGAGCAGCTGTAGCATTGCCTATCAGCAGGTAGAAGGTAGCCCGAAGCAACAAGGCTTCAGCCACATATTTCCCCTTTGTTTCGATTTCTTTTGTGCATTCACTAATAATTTTGTCATAGTTCTCTTCCTCCATGTATTGCTTTGCCTTCTGGTATCCAGATCTGAAAAATATAAAAAATATAGCTGTGACTAACTTGCACCATCAGAAGAGTTCATTTCCGCCCACTCCCTTTTAGTCTGATGAGCCTACTAGACCTTTTAGTACAAGTTAACAGCAGCCAATAATCAGTAGCGTTTGGCAGGCTGGTTTTGTTTTGTTGCATTTCTATATTTGTTAGAATTCTCCATGTTTGCTATTGATACTAGGCTACAACAAAAACACAAGACTGAGAATGTAGTGGTATTACTTTGATTTGCACCTATGACCCAGTATCACTGTGGTGTTCATTTACAGCTGCTTTAAAATTTCTTTACTCAGAGGGCAGTTAGAATATAAAATTTGATTCTACAAGATGCGTTTTGAAGCGCAGGTACTTTAAAAAAATTACAATGTTGCTTGAAAGGGGGAATAGCAAAAAGGTATGGAGATTGGGATTAGACTAGGTGGCTCACAAAGAGAAAAACATTGGTGCAGACTTGATGGACTGAATAGGCTGATTCTGGGCTCTAATATTCTAGGAATTCATGCTGCGATATGGTTCCACAGGCATTGGCAGCCCTCTAGTATCCTCCCGAGTAACCATTCTTCATACTTAAGCCCACTCTTGAGTGCTGGGCTATTCAACTATTACCTAAAGACCCATCAAAGGCAAAGTCAATCCAATCACCATTACTAATTAGCCATCAGAAACAGGACGCCTGGCTGATTTTTTTCTCTTGTCTAGCTGGGGGATGTTGTGTGCAATGTAACCCCCTTCACTCACCACAGATCATGGATTAAAATCAGGACCGTACCCCATTGGGGTTGGGGGGAAAAAAATTATACAATCACCTTCCTGTTCCCCTGATGTCAGCAGCTTCACCCTCCTTGTCTTTGTCTTCATCAGGCTTTTCGCCTTTAAGCAAAGGCTGGGAGATGATGTCATCAGTGAAGGAATTAAAGTATGATTTGATGAACTGTGGGGAGGGCATCAGCGGCTCTCTATTCTACAATGGGGAAAAACAGAAGAGAATTAGAAAACAGTCCTTCCTGTAATAGAAAAATACAGCACAACTCTAAAAGGGAATGCAAGTACCACAATCACATTGCTCACCTAGAAGTGTACCTCAAAAGATTCTAAACCAGTGTAAAATACACAGATGCACAAAATGCAGCATTCGCTAAAAAAATTCTCTTTCATAACCCGACCATCAAATGCAAAGTTGTTTTACACAGTTCCTTTCGGACTGAAATGGTAAGTGGATGGTGTGCAAACCCTCCCAAAGTTCTCATCATCAGTACAACAGCTCAGGTAATTTAATATTCTCTTTTCAGGGGAAGCCATAGATCAGATATCTCCTTCAAACATCTTAGGTATCTGGCATTTTAAACCTGCTGGCAGCAGCAGCAGCCGCCTAGACAGGGAAGGAAATTACCTCAAGGCAATGTTCCACACCTCTCAAAACACAATGCACCTTGTTTATATTAAGGTGCGGTGTCTAAAAGTCAATATAAACAAAGGATTCATTCTGCGTTACGAATATCCATTGCTCCACCATTCACAAATTCATTTTGCTTTGCTTTTTGACATTATTTATTCTTCCCTTTCTCTCTCCCCATTTTTTATTATTTTACTCTTTCCCTCTCAAACCATCAGCTGCTATGAATATTGATTTTCTCTGCACTAACCCATGTAATTTTGTTTTATTAGCTTGATGGCAATATTGAGTAGCATGTTAGTTAACTGATGTGCTGACCCATCCCACAGGACAGTTGCTGCCTTTTCATGGCCAACTCCTCTTACTATTCTATGGTCATCCCAGACAGCAGGAGCAACTCTGATTTCCTCTTTGCAGCCGCCTCCAGCTCTCTCCATGCTCAAGACACCACCTTAGAGTTAATGTACTTCTCTATATTAAAAATTCAGGGCATTTACACTGCTGCATCAGTCTACTCTGACCCCTCCTGTTCCCAGCCTGCTCCCATGCCCATCTCCCTCCTGATCACCCACCACCCCTTATCCAAGTTTCACCCGATCTGGACTTCCGCCATCACTAAACTTATCGTGTCCATGAATCCCTCAACCTCCTCAGACCATAGCACTTGACCACCCAACTTTCTTTTCTCAGTCTCATGATCAAACTGTCCCTAAATTGTTCAAATTTGCTATCATTGTTCCTCTGCAACCAACCCCTCCACACTCTCCCAACTACTATTCCATCTCCAACATTGTCTTTTTAGAGTCCTAGAATATATCGCACCTTCCCAATTAGGACCCACCTCAACCATTTGAAGCCATCCAATCAGACGTCTGCCGGGAAACCAGATTAGTCAAAGCCACAAATGACTTCTTGTGCGACTACTTGCAGTTGCTTCTTACCATCCTCCATTACTCCACTGCCTTCGAACACACCACCCTCCGCGAAAACATCTCCTCTGCAGCCCACCTCCGTAGCACTGTTCTCTCCTGGTCCCATTCTTACCTACTGCTTAGTTGATACTACACTGCCTCAAACGGCTTATCCTTCCTTTCCCACACGGTTAGAGAATATACCGCAGAGCTCCATCCTTGTTCCCAGGCACTCCTTGCACACAGTTGCCTTGCCACCTTCCACTGTGCCTTCAAAAGCCTCCTGAAGATCATACTCTTTGATTGTGCTTCCTCCCCTTGCTCTTTCTCGCTCACCTGCTTGGTATCCATTTGTTTGCCCCGAGAAACACTCCGCAAAGGTTTGCATGTGGGAAGCACTATAAAATTGCAAGTGGTTGTCCTCTGAACCTGAGCAGTAGCAGACTGGAAAGGGGTCGGCCAACAGCAATACAGTGCAACTGTGCATTTATTTTCTGCTTCTGGCAGATGGAAATACTGATTGTATTAATGTGCGTGGAACAAACTCAAACTGACATACATAACAAGTACCAATAGCATTTCAGCCACCAACCTTGTACTTTTCTTTAGCTTTCTCTTTTCCAAGCAGCTTAAGGACTTTGTCAGCAAGCAGCATGCTTTGTTGGTTTTGGAATCCCTCCAGGATACAAACTGCAGTAACATCTGAAAGATGCAAAGACAGCATGTCACGTTTCCGGTATGAAATACCTTCCTGGCATAGTTCCAAGTAGCTTGTGGTTACAAAATAGGTTGTTAACAAGTAGGGTTGGAAAATACTAGATGTTTTGACGTCAGTGCGATTTCAAACCCAATTAGCTTGAATTAAGCATTTGTTAATTTTCTATAAATGGATTTTACACATTTGAATTACGAAGAGCAGAATGATTATTTTGGAAAGCGCAAAATGCTGGTTACAATTTGGGCTTTCTCCCAAACAAGGCAGTTTCTATAGGTTAGTGTGCCACAGGATTAAAAATGATCCTTTAACAGTGATTTTTCACACCAGGCGATATTTCGGATGCCCATTGTGTATTGCTGACCTCTTCAATGGGGGATCACAAAGCACTCAGACCAGTGTTGAGGCTATAGCTACAAACTGAATTTATTTAAATAATTAAACATGCACTGAAGCAAACAATATAGATTTGCACACAGTTTACTTGCTGACTTGAAAACAACAAAATGTAGAATTTCAAAGCCTCTTTTCACAACCTTTAAACCAAGTTCTTTGATAATCTTTTATGCAGGTGCATCCCTCTGTGCCTGCAGAATTCTCTCCATCACCAGGACACCAAAACACAATTGCACTGAGTGAAATGAACATGCTAGGATTGTTGCTCAGATATAGGTCACTTCCTTCATAGTGTGGGCCAGCTTCTTGAACGAAACAGTAAATGCTGGAATTACACAGCATGTCAGTGCAAAGTGTTCTGCTCTTGTTTGAATCACGCCATGTTCACCTGATAAACCAAGGCCCTGTCTGCCCTAACAGCTTATCCAGAGCATGGCACCCAAAACAGCGCAGTGCTCCCTCAGTACTGCATTGAGCTGTCAGCCTTGATGATGTGCTCAAGTCTTTGTAGTGGGGCTTGAACCCACAACCTTCTGACTGAGAGGCAAGAGTGCTACCATCGAGCCAAGTTGCCACATTGAAGGGCCTTATGGCCAAAACCTTAATTTATCTGTTTTCTCCACAGATGCTGACTGATCGGAGTTTTTCCAAGATTTTCTGTTTTTATTTACAGCATTTGCAGTTTGTTGCTTTTTATTTCTTTGAAAAAATATCGCCAGTTCTTTCTCAGCAGGCGGACAGTTACTTATTTCTAACATTTAAGTAAATGGCAATGGGGCAGCAGCCCCATTACCGTCTGGAGCAATGTCTACTGAAACAATGTGATTTGGAAGTTCCTTCTTGTATGATATCCCTTTAGCGGTTGTGCAATCACAGACAGTAAGTTCAGTTTCTTCAGTATCAGACGTGCCAAAGTTACAGTTTCATCAACTGAAAACGCTATCCAGACAACCGCTGACCTGATTAGGCGTTGCTTATATGTAATATCAAAGAAGTGTTGTGTCTCTAGTGCTTACAGGCAGTATTACACATTGCTAAAAATTCAAGGTCAGAATAACATTTTTCTTTCAGAACTCAGAGCTTTTAAATTTAGTGTAGAGACACGCGCATGCACACAAATACTGTGTGATCTGACGCATGACAGAGCCAAACACAACGCTATTACTATTTAATTCCTCAATTTAAAAAAATGGGCAAACATTTCATATCTGTAAACTTTTCTACACTATGATTTTTAAATTTTATATCACAAGTGCTGAATCAGGACAGGGAGCCACAGCATAAAAGAGTCAACAAATTGGTGAATTGATGCTGGTTAGTACAGAGAAATTCACCGTGGTGCTGGGTTGGGGTCAAGGCACATTAGTGGGGTATAATAGCTTTATTTTGCACCAGATCTCTTTCATGAAGACAACTGCTTCCAAAATATTCTTCAGCTCAATAAGCAGAAAGAAATTACCAGAAGTTAAAAATGTAAAGAAAGAGGTACAAGGATCAACTGATTGTTACAGTTCCAATTTTCTGCTGCAAAACTGGTGATTGGTATAATGCTCTTAATAGCCTCGTGTTTTTTTTTTGTTCGTTTATGGGATGTGGGCGTCACTGGCAAGGCCAGCATTTATTGCCCGTCCCTAATTCCCCTCGAGAAGGTGGTGGTGAGCCGCCTTCTTGAACCGCTGCAGTTCGTGTGGTGAAAGTACTCCCACAGAGCTGTTAAGGAGGGAGTTTCAGGATTTTGACCCAGCGACGATGAAGGATCGGCGATATACTTCTAAGTCAGGATGGTGTGTGACTTGGAGGGGAACTTGGAGGTGGTGGTGTTCCCATGCGCCTGCTGTCCTTGTCCTTCTAGGTGGAAGAGGTCGCAGGTTTGGAAGCTGTTGCCGAAGAAGCCTTGGCGAGTTGCTGCAGTGCATCTTGTAGCTGAAGATGGTTGGGCCTAGGACACTGCCCTGAGGAACTCCTGCCGCGATGTCCTGGGGCTGTGATGATTGACCTTCAATCACAACCATCTTCCATTGTGCTAGATATGACTCCAGCGATTCCCATTGACTTCAGTTTTACTAGGGCACCTTGATGCCACACTCGGTCAAATGCTGCCTTGATGTCAAGGGCAGTCACTCTCACTTCTCCTCTGGAATTCAGCTCCTTTGACCATGTTTGGACCAAGGCTGTAATGAGGTCAGGAGCAGAGTGGTCTTGGCGGAACCCAAACTGGGCATCCGTAAGCAGGTTATTGGTGAGTAAGTGCCACTTGATAGCACTGTTGATGACACCTTCCATCACTTTGCTGATGATTGAGAGTAGACTGATGGGGCGGTAATTGGCCGGGTTGGATTTGTCCTGCTTTGTGGACAGGACATACCTGGGCAGTTTTCCACATTGTCGGATAGATGCCAGTGTTGTAGCTGTACTGGAACAGCTTGGCTAGAGGCGTGGCTAGTTCTGGAGCACAAGTCTTCAGTACGATAGCCGGGATGTTGTCGAGGCCCATAGCCTTTGCTGTATCCAGTGCACTCAGCCGTTTCTTGATATCACGTGGAGTGAATCGAATTGGCTGAAGACTGGCTTCTGTGTTGGTGGGGACCTCAGGAGGAAGCCGATATGGATCATCCACTCGGCACTTCTGGCTGAAGATGGTTGCAAACGCTTCAGCCTTGTCATTTGCACTCACGTGCTGGGCTCCACCATCATTGAGGATGGGGATATTCATGGAGCCTCCGCCTCCCGTTAGTTGTTTTATGGTCCACCACCTTTCACGACTGGATATGGCAGGACTGCAGAGCTTTGATCTGATCCGTTGATTGTATGCTCTGTCTATAGCATGCTGCTTCCGCTTTTTAGCATGCATGTAGTCCTGTGTTGCAGCTTCCCCAGGTTGGCACCTCATTTTTAGGTCCGCCTGGTGCTGCTCCTGGCATGCTCTTCTACACTCCTTATTGAATCAGGTTTGGTCCCCTGGCTTGATTGTAATGGTAGCATGAGGGATATGCCAGGCCATGAGGTTACAGATTGGGATGGAATAAAATTCTGCTGCTGCTGATGGCCCACAGCGCCTCATGGATGCCCAGTTTTGAGCTGCTAGATCTGTTCTGAATCTATCCCATTTAGCACGGTGGTAGTGCCACACAACACGATGGAGGGTGTCCTCAGTCTGAAGCCGGGACTTTGTCCTCACAATGACTGTGTGGTGGTCACTGCTACCAATACTGTCATGGACAGATGCATCTGCGACAGGTAGATTGGCGAGGATGAGGTCAAGGAGGTTTTTTCCTCGTGTTGGTTCTCTCACCACCTGTCGCAGGCCCAGACTGGCAGTTATGTCCTTCAGGACTCGGCCAGCTCGGTCAGTAGTGGTGCTACCGAGCCACTCTTGGTGATGGACATTGAAGTCCCCCACCCAGAGTACATTCTGTGCCCTTGCTACACTCAGTGCTTCTTCCAAGTGGTGTTCAACATGGAGGAGAACTGATTCATCAGCTGAGGAGGGCGGTAGGTGGTAATCAGCAGGAGGTTTCCTTGCCCATGCTTGACCTGAAGCCATGAGACTTCATGGGGTCCAGAGTCAATGTTGAGGACTCCCAGGGCCACTCCCTCCCGACTGTATACCACTGTGCCGCACCCCTGGTGGGTCTGTCCAGCCGGTGGGACAGGACATACCCAGGGATGGTGATGGAGGAGTTTGGGACATTGGCTGAAAGGTATGATTCTGTAAGTATGACTAGTGTGAACGGTAGCATAGTGGTTACGTTACTGGACAAGTAATCCAGAGGCCTGGACTATTGATCCAGAGACCTGAGTTCAAATCCCACCATGGCAGCTGGGGAATTTAAATGCCGTTAATTAAAATCTGTTAATTCCACTAAAAAGCTAGTATCAGTGACAGTCATAAAAACCCATCTGGTTCACTAATGTCCTTTAGGGAAGGAAATCTGCCGTCCTTACCTGATCTGGCCTACATGTGACTCCATATCCATAGCAATGGATTACTCTTAACTGCCTTCTGAAATGGCCTAGCAAGCCACTCAGTTGTACTAAACCACTACAACAAAGTTACTGTGGGACTACCTTCATCACACGGACTGCAGCAGCTCTGGGGCAATTATAGATGGGCAATAAATGCCTCCCTTGCCAGTGACGCCCACATCCCGTAAATGAATAAAAAAATAAAACATTGCAATATGGATTTTCCACTCATTAAAGTGGAAAAACAGCAAATAGAATCTCAGGGAAATGCAATTTTCAGATCATTCATCTAAGCAAGAAAAAAATATCTTTTAGTTAGATGTTATAAAGTATATTATCACTTCACTCATCCTGGAAACTTGCACTTACAGCCAGCTCAGGAGATGGCATTTAGAATTCCTGAACTTAATCCCATTCTAAATTTGATGGACACAAGTCTACAGTATAATTGTGGCCTTACAATTCCAATGTGGATATAAAAATGTTTAGAAAGTTGGGTTAAACTTGATGCGCTAGTGCATAAATCAAAGTCATACACACCAGAAAGTTGCAGGTCCATTCCGAGTTATCTGATTTCATCCGTGGCAATGAGTGTTAAAATTGTGCTCAAGTTTGGAGAAGGGATATGAAAAATCAGCCAAGGTTCCAGCTCCTCGTTGCTATTAAGTGACCCCTGTTGGAAACTGGCACGTGGTAAATCTGGTTCAGCTGTAATTCTCCTCCATGGTAAAAGCCTGATATTCACCATCTAGGCTTATACATGAAGAATGGTCACGGTCTAAATATTGGAAGGCAGATAGCACTTGTGAAACTGAACTCCAGCAAAGTACCTTCAGGATAGATGGGGAGGAAATTGATGAGGAAGGAGAAAAATGAAAGATGTTAAGGAAAAAAAATACAAACCTTCTAAGCACTCCTTCTTATTATCTAGTCTCTCGTATGCCTTTGCACGGCGGTATAGTGCCTTTATGTACTTAGGGTTGAGTTCTACGGCCTTCGTGCAGTCCTGAGCAACCTCTTTCCATTTTTGCTGCAATACAAATTTGTTACATGATCAAAGTGAATCAGTGATTGTTTTAAAATCTTTGAACAGAGTAGAATGCAGTGTCAAAACATTCAAACGAATGCAATAGCCGTTAGTTTGTCAGACTGTATGTGAGTTTTCATCTATAGTAAGGTGGCGTGGAAAATTCATCTTCCATGGGAAATTTTGATCACAGACACTTGACGTACAAGGGGAGATTATAGTGTGGACTTTCAACAAATCAAATCCCATTGTCCACCCAAGATGCAGCATTCCATTCATGGCTACTCAAGCTATGGCAATAGCAGTGTAATGTCAGTGAGGCAGCAGTACTACCGATGGCTGTCATAGGAAATGCATGGTGCCATTCTTTCTGGCTGCAAGCAGGCCACGGGCAAAAACTCAAAAGTCACATGCATAATTTTGTGCTTATGCAGCTATTTGTTTTTTTGCATTGGTGCTGCGGGAACTCCCGGCATAATTTAGAACTAGATATTTGTAGGGAGGAGGCAGGAGAAGAAAAGTAAGAGAAAATACTGAAATCTTATTCCATTCTATTTGTACACAATTTTCAACAATGTAACATTCACAAATAAATGCATAGTTTAATCACGTGCATTTATTTTACCTTTAAAATGCTATTTTTCTAATATACATCTTATATATATATATATTATTCGCATAAGATGTAATGTGAAACTTCATCAGATGCTTCACATGAACTATGTAATTCTTGCAGATATGTTGATAGTAGAGAGACCAACACTGCAATTAACCCACTGACACTATTAGACAAAACAAAACACATTGAAACAGCAGAGTTGCATATGGGTTCAAACCCTCATATGATAGGTATATACTTCCTATAAAATTTAATCCAAAGTACTGGCTACATATGCAAATTTTGAAAGCATAATTCTTGCCCCAGAATTGTAGCCAACACTAATGCGCAGTGCCAAAAGCCAACATAAACATATTACTGTAAACGACAGCTACAATGTGAAGATGCAAGTGGGTCAAGCAATCCCCCCTTCGGTTAGAATGTGAACTTCTAAATGATTTGATTAACCCCCACCCTCAACAACAATAACTTGCATTTATATAATGCCTTTAACGTAGCCCTCAGCTAGAAAGTTAAGAGTCAAGTGAATTCAGTATCTCTCATTCCCACACCCCACCTAGAATGAAGAGCTGAGTGAACAGTGCAATTCCACTGGCTGTTTAAAACTCTACTCATGTCAGATAAAGGAATTTTCAAAATCACAAATCACACGGCATCTACTAACTGCAATGACAGTTGTTAAATGGTTAGGAGGATTGAGTGTACAGGAGTTAATGGTGTTTGGATTAATTGTTAAATGTCCTTGAATGATTGATCGGAGATGCTCAATACAGAATGGCAAAAATCAGGCAACAATTACAAAGAAACTAAGCACCATTTGTCAAAGCTCATGCTGCAATATGCACTATATTTGATGCGAAGTATAGTTTTTTCATACTCAACCGTTGTGTGAATTATAAAGATTCTGTCACTGCGGAGAACAGTGAGTTGGAGCATATTTAATTTCCATTAAAATCTACAGTAGGTTTGCGGCATATTATAAAATTTACATCAACAGGAGATGGAGAAGGAAGAGGGGAGGTAAAAACTTTGAAAACACAACTATACTATAATGGCAAAAAAGTACACATTGCAATAGCACCATGAAGAATTCCTTCCAGTTCAATATTTAAATTTGGCCAGAAATACCATCATTTTTCTTTTATAATGGTTATGACATCCTACGATAAACCCTTGAATAAAAGATTATTTAGTCCAGGAGCACCCAAGTCTCCGTGGTCCACATAGGTAACATACCACAGAACCTAAGGGGCCACGTGTAAAATTTAACTCCAAGTTCAGGTTAATGTGCATCGATCTCAAATTGCTCATACCAATAGATCCGGGTGTCCTGATTTAGGACTTATCCACCAAAGAAGTACAGCGTTAAGCAAAGCACCTTCCAAACATCCAGGCTCACAAAATTCACACGACAAACCCCCAAGTAAGAAATACAAGTAAAAATAGGACTCAGTTGCCTGGGCTTTGACAACTGGATGCCAGGGTTTGGGGACCACAAGTTGGACATCGCTGACTTAGGAAATATTTTTCCATTCCAAATATTTTAACATTAATAAAGTTTGGTAAGCCAACTTGTAGAATTCTGCCCATGTTGCCACAGAACCTCAATGGGACTTTTTTTCTGGTTTAATTATTTTTTTTGAACTCTACTTCCCCAATACATAACAAATTATATGGTGCTTGGATGCAGCTGCCTCGGCTATACTGGTAATTTATAACTCCAGCTTAACATTCCATTGTCACATTAGTTACACCATCCTTGTATGTGACATTTAGTTAGTCTCATGGTTATTGTTAAAGTACAAGAAAGAAGTATTACATACCAGCTGTTCAAATGCTGCAGCCCGATTCTGGTAAAATGTTGAAAGATCCTGTTTCTGGATCAGTGGACACAGGCTAATTGCTTCAGTATAACATTGAATAGCTTGTTCAAATTTGCCAGCTTTAAAATACTTGTTTCCTTTATTTTTTGCAGCTTGGGCCCGGTCTAACAAGCTCTAAGGAAGGAAAATGATATTTATAATGGATTACAACATTTCAATCCCTCCCCCCCCCCACCCATGAAAGACCTAGCACACAGTAAAAGAAGTTTCAGAAACCAGACTAATGAACTAACAGCATCTTTCTTGTTCCTTCTTTTACCATTGGCAACAATTTCTGCTTTCATCTTTCTTTCTGAAAAATGATCACTGTTACTTTTTTCCTTTCCCCCCACCCCCCCCTTCCAAAAGGAAGTGGATTCTGCTGGCTCCACAGGTGCCAGTGCCTCTGTGGCACCTTGTTCAAGTGTCCACTTTTCCTGCTACTTCAGCATTGTAGCAGAAACCAAAGAACTCAGTAATCTGGGAAAACTGAACCTGCATCCACCATGTGTTCGTACATTGTACAGTGGCACTTCAACACAGCATGCCACCTAATACAAATATACACAAGTCTGCTACTACAGTATTTAGATAATCTGTTAATACAGTACAAAACTGATCATTTCATATGACTATTGAAACTATTTGGAGAAACCTCAAATTTTCTAATTCATGAATTTTGCATACTCAATGACTAGAAATGCTTCTGGGTATGAAGAAATCAAAAGTACTCAGATTACTGAATTTTACTGATTAACATTATTAGCTTGTCAATAGTAGAGTTTAAGAACATGACTCGGACTAATATCTGATTGCTCTACAAGAACAGGTCACAAGTGAAATAACAGTTCTCAAACAACTTTGGAGTCAAATTGCCTACTCAGGAGTTCCCAAGTACTATTTATACAGGAATCACACTTGTTTCAGGACGGAACTGAGATTGGATTATTAGTTGGAAATAAACGGATCATTAATAAGGATTAAGTAACCTGAAGCTCCTCTTCACTCTTTCTAGTCTATCTCTGCGTGCTACCCGCTTATCGACACATCGCTCCTCCTCTTGTCCCCCATTTCTTCCTCTAGGGCCAAAAAGCAGAAAGTAGGGATAAACAGATGTTTTTCAAGTCATTGGAATGTGCCCCATGGATCTGATCTGAGACACTCTTGTTTTCCATTTTTATTAATGATTTGAACATAAGCACAGGAATGCTAAGTTTGCTGATAATACCAAACAAGGGGGAATGGCAAACTGCGAGCAAGAGAGGAGACTGCAGACAGACATTGAAAGGTTAGCAGAGTGGGTAGAGAATACAGAAGAGGGTGTTCAATGCAGAGAAATGTGAAACATTGCAATGAGAGGAAGTGAGAAAAAGTATACCTAAAGAGTAAAATTCTTAGAATAGAGGAATAAAACGATTCAAGGATGCAGGTATATAAATCTTTAAAAGTGGGAGTGCAGATGGGGAAAAGCTTAAGATTCTGTATACAGATAATTAATATAAAAGCAAGGAAACAATGTTGAATTTGTGCAAGACATTGGTTAGGCCACAGTTGCATTATCTGGATACTCCATTATAAGAAAAATACTAGAATGATGGAACGGCAACAGTGAAGATTCAAGAGAACAATACCAGGAATGAGAGGTTACCATTTTCAAGGAAGATGGAGGCATTTTGCACCAACAGAAAATGTTGAGAATATTGAGAAAAATTCTTTCATAGGTTTGAAAACCTGAGATGAGTAAATAGTGGAGGCTTGTTTCCACTGGATGGAAAATCAGTACCAAGTGCTACGACTCAGGACTAAGAGAAACTTAGCAGAATTTCTTCTCATAAGGAAAGGGGATGCAGCAAAAGCTGGAGTTTGTTGGAAGAGTACAAAAATTAAAATTGGACAGAGCTATATAACATACATATATATATCTATGTCTAATATAAAAGGAAATCAAATGTATTAAAATATACAGGAGAAGCAAAGATTAGAAAGGCTACAAAAAGAGTAAGAAGAAAGAATGGCAAGGAACAAATGGAAATTATAAAGGATTTTATAAACAAACAGTAAAAGAGTTAAATAAAGGGAAACTGCCATGGAAAGTGAAGGCATGGTGGATAATACTGAGTGCTTTGCCATGGTTTTCACAAGACTGTGGTAGTGAGAATGGAAGGGTACAAGGAGGCAGCGGAACAATTAAATAGGATTTAGGATATCAAGGATGAAAGATTTTAGTTGTGAGAAAGGTTAAGAGATCTGATAAACATCCTCACCTTCCACACAAATAACCAGATCAGGTCCCACAATCTACAACACAGCCCCACTGCTAAGCACATCTTTCCCTCTTACAGAGGAACTGTTCCATCTGGGACATCTTTACCTCCAACTGCCCTTCCTCAGCACCTTTGCTCAAAACCACAGGAGATGCAACACTTGCCCATCAACCCCTTCCCACACTACTGTACATATACAGTAATTTCTCTAATCTAATATACTGTATTTGCTGTGTCCTATACATTGGGCAAAACAAAAGCAGAGAGACACCACTTTCCTGGAAGCCTCATTTCTATCCGTATGCATGACCCCAAGCTCATTGAAGCTTGCCACTTTAACTACCCTTCCCATTCCCATTGTGACCTCCTACGTTGTTCCAACCAGGTCCAACACAAGATTTAGAAACAGTATCTGTTTCAGCTAGGCACTCTGTAGCCCCCTGGTCTGTATAAAACCTCAGACCTTAGCTATATCTTTTTTCTTTATAGTAGGAGATGCTAGTGACATGGGTGCTCAGGAAAGGAAAGGCAGGTTCATGTTTGGGGTGCGTATTTTAACAAAGTGCTGGCAGGGAAACTTGTGAATTTTCTCTCTTTTTGGGACTTTGCAGGATCACTATTTACCCAGTGTTTTCTGTTCTAATTTCAGACTTACTGCATTTGTAAAATACCTCCTACCATTTCTCACCTTTTCGTTTGTGTGGACTTCTTCCATACCTTTTCAACTTCAACCTATAAATGTCTCCTCTGTGATTGGAGTATCTGTTGATTTGCATTTCTCCCCTTTTTAACTTCACCAAAATGTTTATCTCCCAAAATATTAACCTGTCTCTTCTCTTTACAGTTGCTGAAGCACTTGCGTATTTCCAACATTTTGTTTTTATTTTCAATAGGCGTTCAAATCCCTTCATAATTTTTGATCAGATAAATAAGGGAAATCTATTTAGCAATATAACAGGAGTATGCCATTCAGCCCCTCCTGCCTATTTTGTCATTCAATGAGATCATGGCTGATCCAGTTGGTGAGTTAGTAACTGGAGGACTAAAATTTAAGATTTCCACCTAAACAAAATGCAATGCTAGATTATTTTTAAACAATGGGTTGTTAGGACAGCCATACCCTACTAGAATCTGTGGTGGAAGCAGAATCCATGACAGCTTTCAAAAAGCAAATAGATCAATATTTGAGAGAAAAAATTAATGGGATATGGGGAAAGAGGGGAATTTATTCACTTTGACAATCAGAGCACTGGGCAGAAATCAACTCATCGAATGTCATCACAGGCTATGCTATAATCTGGGGAAACAGGGTTTAGAGCCGATAGCTTTAGTTGAAGAACTGTAGCCAGCTCAATGATATAATTTCTATGATTCTCTGCCTCACACCGTGCCTGCATTACCTGCAGTCTCTGCCGGTCGCCCTTGCCCACCCAGTCTCTGCCGGTCGCCCTTGCCCACCCAGTCTCTGCCGGTCGCCCTTGCCCACCCAGTCTCTGCCGGTCGCCCTTGCCCACCCAGTCTCTGCCGGTCGCCCTTGCCCACCCAGTCTCTGCCGGTCGCCCTTGCCCACCCAGTCTCTGCCGGTCGCCCTTGCCCACCCAGTCTCTGCCGGTCGCCTCCAATACGCCTCCCCCAGTTTGGAGCCACACCTCTTGTTGCAGCCACTCTCTGTTCCTGCCTCCCTCCCCTAGCCCGACCTGCCCCCCTCCCCTAGCCCGACCTGCCCATGTTTTATTCTGTCTGTCACTCTCCCCCAGCACTCCATACCAGGCCGTCCACCTCGTTCTCCCCGCGGCCGTCCTCCTTCGGCACGGGGCTGGAGCTGCCTTCCGGTGCTTTCCTCTCGCTCCGCTTCGACACCGTTCGTTTATTCCAGAGGTAGACGGCCCCGGCCCCCAGCAGGAGCGGGGCGCCGATGGCGAGCGCCAGCTGCCAGCGGGACAGGCCAGAGCCGGCCTGCGAGTCCACGGGCTTCGAGGCCGCCATCACCGTGCTGGCCGTGAGAGAGAAGCAAGGGTCAAGGGGAAGGGCACGCGCTGGCAAACACTTCCGGAGCGCCGCCGCCTCCTCCAATCACAGCGCCGACTCCCGGGGGAGGTGTGGCTGCAGCGCCACCGCTCGGCGCGGAGGACCAAACCACAGAAAGTGTTTTGCTTCCCTCAATATCTCTACCACTTTCCCTCTTAATACTTCCAACCCTCATAGAATTTTCATTATTTCCATTTTTTTCTTCTCGAGTTTCCTTCCTGCTGACTCATATAGAATTACCAAATCTGCATGTACCGGTTTTCAACTAAGGCACCGCCACACAATCCAGGCATCCAGAGTCCATTATATTTCTCTGTTTCTCTCTCCACGGATGCTGACTGGCCTGCTGAGTTTTTCCAGCGTTTTCTGTTGTTATTTCGGATTTCCAGCATCCGCAGTATTTTGCTATCCATTATATTTTTGTCCATCCATATCGGATTTCTGCATTTATTGATCTAATAGCACAGAATTCATATGTGGCAGTCATCGGTGTTTCATCCTGACGGTCAGCACGTTAGCATATGCTGTCAAAAAATCAGCACGAGACCCGCATTTACCTCCCCACTTTCGTTCCCCTTGAGTCCAGTGGTGAATGCAGTACATCACGCTCCTAGGGCTAATGGTATAGTGTAGGTGAAACAGCAACGACAACAACTTGCATTTATATAGCACCTTTAAACAGAGCAAAATGTCCCAAGGCCATTCATCAGACAAAAATTGACACCGAGCCAAAGAAGGAGATACTAGGATTGAATAAAAGCTGATCAAACTGGTTGCCTTTTTTTATTTGTTCCTGGGATGTGGGCATCGCTGGCAAGGCCAGCATTTATTACCCATCCCTAGTTGCCCTTGAGAAGGTGGTGGTGAGCCACCTTCTTGAACCGCTGCAGTCCTTGTGGTGAAGGTACTCCCACAGTGCTGTTAGGGCGGGAGTTCCAGGATTTTGACCCAGCAACGATGAAGGAACGGCAATATATTTCCAAGTCAGGATGGTGTGTAACTTGGAGGGGAACTTGGAGGTGAAGGTGCTCCCATGCACCTACTGCCCTTGTTGTTCTAGGTGGTAGAGGACACAGGTTTGGAAGGTGCTGCTGAAGAAGACTTGGCGAGTTGCTGCAGTGCATCTTGTAAATGGTACACACTGCAGCCACGTGGTGGAGGGAGTGAATGTTTAAGGTAGTGCATGGGGTGCCAATCAAGTGGGCTGCTTTGTCCTGGATGGTGTTGAGCTTCTTGAGTGTTGTCGGAGCTGCACTCATCCAGGCAAGTGGAGAGTATTCCATCACACTCCTGACTTGTGCCTTGTAGATGGTGGAAAGACTTTGGGGAGTCAGGAGGTGAGACACCTGCCGCAGAATACCCAGCCTCTTGTAGCCACAGTATTTAGTTTCTGGTCAATGGTAACCCCAAGATCTTGATGGTAGGGGAGTCGGCGATGGTAATGCCGTTGAATGTCAAGGGACGGTGGTTTGACTCTCGCTTGTTTGGAGATAGTCATTGCTTGGCACTTGTGTGGTGCAAATGTTACTTGCCACTTATCAGCCCAAGCCTGAATGTCGTCCAGGTCTTGCTGCATGAGGGCATGAACTGCTTCATTATCTGAGGAGTTGCAAATGGAACTGAACACTGTGCAATCATCAGTGAACATCCACATTTCTGACCTTATGATGGAACGAAATTCATTGATGAAGCAGCTGAAGATGGTTGGGCCCAGGACACTGCTCTGAGGAACTCCGGCAGCGATGCCCTGGGGCTGAGATGATTAACCTCCAACAACCACAACCATCTTCCTTTGTGTTAGGTATGACTCCAGCCAGTGGAGAATTTTCCCCTGATTCCCATTGACTTCAATTTTACTAGGGCTCCTTGATGCCACACTCAGTCAAATGCTGCCTTGATGTCAAGGGCAGTCATGTTCAACTCACCTCTGGAATTCAGCTCTTTTGTCCATGTTTGGACCAAGGCTGTAATGAGGTCTGGAACCGAGTGGTCCTGGCAGAACCCTAACTGAGCATCGGTGAGCAGATTATTGGTGAGTAAGTACCACTTGATAGCACTGTCGACGACGCCTTCCCTCACTTTGCTGATGATTGAAAGTAGACTGATAGGGCGGTAATTGACCGGATTGGATTTGTCCTGCTTTTTGTCGACAGGACCTACCTGGGCAGTTTTCCACATTGTCAGGAAGATGCCAGTGTTGTAGCTGGAACAGCTTGGCTAGAGGCACGGCTAGTTCTGGAGGACACGTCTTCAGCACAACAGCCAGGATGTTGCCGGGGCCCGTAGCCTTTGCTATATCCAGTGCGCTCAGTCGTTTCTTGATATCACATGGAGCGAATCGAATTGGCTGAGGACTGGCTTCTCTGATGGTGGGGAACCTCAGGAGGAGGCCGATATGGATCATCCACTCGGCATTCTGGCTGAAGATGGTTGCAAATGCTTCAGACTTGTCTTTTGCACTTGCGTGCTGGGCTCCACCATCATTGAGGATGGGGATATTCATGGAGCCTCCTCCTCCCGTTAGTTGTTTAATTGTCCACCACCATTTATGACTGGATGTGGCAGGACTGCAGTGATTTGATCTGATCCGCTGGTTGTGGGATCGCTTAGCTCTGTATATAGCATGCTGCTTCCGCTGTTTAGCATGCATGTAGTCCTGTGTTGCAGCTTCCCCAGGTTGGCACCTTATTTTTAGGTACACCTGGTGCTGCTCCTGGCATGCTCTGCTGCACTCCTCATTGAACCAGGGTTGGTCCCCTGGCTTGATGGTAATGGTAGAGTGAGGGATATGCAGGGCCGTGAGGTTACAGATTGTGGTGGAATACAATTCTACTGCTGCTGATGGCCCACAGTGCCTCATGGATGCCCAGTTTTGAGCTGCTAGATCTGTTCTGAATCTATCCCATTTAGCACGCAACACGATGGAGGTTGTCCTCAGTGTGAAGACGGGACTTTGTTTCCACAAGGACGGTGCGGTGGTCGCTACTACCAATGCGGTCATGGACACATGCATCTGTGACAGGTAGATTGGTGAGGATGAGTTCAAGTAGGTTTTTCCCCTTGTGTTGGTTCTCTCACCACCTGCTGCAGGCCCAGTCTGGCAGCTATGTCCTTAAGGACTCGGCCAGCTCAGTCAGTAGTGGTGCGACCAAGCCACTCTTGATGATGGACATTGAAGTCCCCCACCCAGTGTACATTCTGTGCCCTTGCTACCCTCAGTGCTTCTTCCAAGTGGTGTTCATCATGGAGGAGTACTGATTTATCAGCTGAGGGAGGGCCATAGGTGGTAATCAGCCGGAGGTTTCCTTGTCCATGCTTGACCTGTAGCCATGAGACTTTATGGGGTCCGGAGTCAATGTTGAGTACTCCCAGGGCCACACCCTCCCGACTGTATACCACTGTTTCGCCATCTCTGCTGGGTCTGTCCTGCTGGTGGGACAGGACATACCCAGGGATGGTGATGGAGGAGTTTGGGACATTGGCTGAAAGGTATGATTCTGTGAGTATGACTATGTCAGGCTGTTGCTTGACTAGTCTGTGGGACAGCTCTCCCAATTTTGTCACAAGTCCCCAGATGTTAGTGAGGAGGACTTTGCAGGGTCGACTGGGCTGGGTGTGCCGTTGTCGTATCCGAAGCCGGTGGCTAGGTTGATGTCGGGTGGTCCGTCCGGTTTTCTTCTTATTATTGTTTCTTGTAGCGGTTTTGTACAACTGAGTGGCTTGCTAGGCCATTTCAGAGGTCAGCTAAGAGATAACCACATTGCTGTGGTTCTCGAGTGTGAAATATAGGAGAGCATTGAAATAATTGAGTCTGGAGGTAACATAAGCTTGAATGTGGGTTTCAGCAACAGATGGGCTGAGGCAGTGGTGGGGGACAAGCAATGTTATGGAGGTGGAAGTAGGTAGTCTTTATGATGGTGGGGATATGGGGTCAGAAGCTAACACTCAAGTGAAAATGAGTTCCCATCTAATTAAGAGATCTGTGAAATCCACAGATTGCCCAAATTTCCTGCCCCTAGCCATTAGCATGGCTTGAATGCACCCTCACCTGGCAGGGCATTGCATTGCGAACCAGGCCATCTGTTGCTGCAAGATCCTGCAGAGGGAACAAATTACCTGTTGGGCTTCCCTCAGAGCTCCACTATCAGCACGTGTATGCTTGAACACTCCAACATCGACCTTGCAGGAAAATGAGGTGCGAGGGGGTCCCAGGTGCAGGTCCAGTACTTCACATGCAGAAAATTGCGGGGCAGCATATTGGGGCAGAGAACTGGTGTAATGGGTCTCTATTCCCTTTTCCACTTTATTGCAACAGGGAACTGAGCATTTCGAGGAAAATTGGCCCTAATATCTGGTAATTTCGCTTTTCCCAAGGGTTAAACAGAAACTCTTGTTGCAGTAATGGCTTTCTGGAATTGAAAGAAGCACTCTCATGGTCTCCTTGCCATTGGATAGTGAAAGAATAAACACTCGTTCAGACTGTGTGACTTAGGCTGTAGGTTGTAAATCAAATTTATTTCAGTCAACAAAGGAGTGGTGATTTGGCCGCGAATTTAATGGAGGAGGCGGATTGGAGTCGGGTTGCCTGGTGGGCGGCTTCCAGTCCCGCTGCCAGTTTCAGCCGCTCCCTAATCTAGATTTTCAGTTTAGTGGGCTCATTAAACCCGCTGTGCGCGCTACCCGGCCCAATGATTGGGAGCGGGTCTGCTGCTCCCCTCTGCTGACGTCACTCATTCAGTTGTTTTTAAAGGGCTCCATGTAGCCTTAGCTTCTCATTTGGTTTCTGCTGCTCTGGGAATTGTCCAGCTCATTATGACTGCTGCAAGAGCAAAGGCTTCGCCAAGATTTGCTGAAGACTCCCTCCAAGCTCTTGTGGAGGGAGTGAGAGGGCGCAGGGACATTCTGTTCCCTCACGATAGCCGGAGGAAGCCTCCTCAGCAAACAAAGGCAGCCTGGCTGCGAATTGCTGAGGAGGTCAGCGCTAGGTCAGTTTGCTCACGCACCTGGGTCCAGTGCCAAAAACGCTTCAATGATCTTCTGCGCTCATCCAAAGTGAGTATCACATCACACTTTACTTCAATCTGCTTCCCTTCACTTCTCATCACCAGCACTCTGCATTGTCAACCTGCTCCTCCACATCCCACCTTACCCTTACTTCCCTTGCACCCTTACCTATCCCTCTCTCTCTCTGTACTGAATCACTTCACCATTGTACTATGCACCTCTCACACTCGCTCTCACTGTTATGCAGTGACAACAACTAACAATGCACAGGGAGGCTCCTTCCTCTTGGCACCTCACTCCATCTTGGTCTCCCTCTAAGCTTCTATGTTATGGATTCTTCACACTCACTCCATCAATCTCGATGAAACGCAACTTGTGTCCCTCCTTGCAGGAAAACATAGCCTACAATAAGAGGGAGAGAGCGAAGACAGGAGGAAGGCCACCATCCCTTGCAACGTTGACTAGCGCTGAGGAGGCTGTTCAGGAGATCGTGGGAGTTGGCGAGGAGCTGGAAGTGGGTGGTCAGAGAGATGGGCGCATTAGATGAAGCTGGTGACAGAATAGATTTTAAACCCTCTCATTTATATTTCATGATTGACTGAAATGGCAAATGATGTTCATAGAGATTGACTTCTGATCATCTGCACAATAGGATGTGTCTGCTACCTAAATATCAGATGTCTAACTCATGCCTTTACTCCCCCACAGGACCATCGAGTGCCCCACTCTCCACGATCCAGGACGAAGAGCCGGACATCTCCTCAGAGAAGCCTGCAGCCTCTGAGGAGCAGCGTCACCAGAACTCAGCGCACCCAGCACCAGCGCAGATACGCACACCTTGGTGGGTCCCTCGCCACATAGAGTAGTGTTGTCACCTGGTGTATCACAGCTCACAAGTGAGCATCAGCAGATGGTGGAGACAGCCACAGCAGTGGAGAGTCCTGGTTGGAGGCCGTTGGACTCTCCTAGCTCTGCTCAGCTGCATGCAGATGCTGTGCCTCTGGGGCCATCCAGAAAGAGAGAGCGGTGCTGGAACTTCAGCAACAAGTGCAGGAGTCTCTAACAGGTATCCACGGTAACTGCGAGTGTGCAGAGAATGGAGGAGTCCATCTCAAACATGAGCACTGCCTTGGTGGAGACAATGGCGCATGAATGTACCGCCATGGAGAGGGTGGCAACCTCCATGGAGGAGATAACTCGCCAGACTCAACAGAGCATGGTGACTCTTCTAAATAGATGGTCTGCTATGGAGGATAGATGGGCATCTATTGAGGAGAGACACCAGAGGTACCTGGACGTCCCCGTTATGAGGACTGTCAGTACAGAGACAGGTCTTCATGGCCCCACTGATGTGCAGCAAGGTGCTCTCCAGCCACTTGCTAGCAGTAAAGAGCAGGTGACCCATGAGAGGGATGTTGGTGGCCAACAACAAGGAAGTGTGGGCTCCTCACCAAGTGTTCACACGACCATGCCACTGCGGAGCCCTCGGTCAGAGCCCCAGATTTGGCACCCAAATGAGATGGCCGTCTCAGCCCCTGCACAGCCGCAGGAAGAGCAGACTGTGGAGGAGCCCTCCCAGGCTCCCAAACCCAGAGGACGCCCGCCAAAGGCGTCTAAGCAGGTGCAGCATCAAAGTGAGCAAGGTGCCTCTACATCTGCTGAAGCCACAGGGGAAGCACCATGTAGAAGCATGCGTAAGAGGAAGTTAACACACAAATAGTCACAAGGGTAGTCACTTGGGTGTTTTATTGTGTGAAAAAGTACCACTTGTCATCCAGATTGTGATTGCATTAAACAAAAGTGATGGCAAAGATTTGAAGTATTGGCCTGTGTGTGCTGAGAAATGGAAGTTGCACAGTGAGGGCTCAGGGCTACTTGCATTTGTAATGATGGTGGTGAGATTGATAGGAAAGCACCGTTTATTGGACAGATGATGTATGGCGTGTTAAGAAGCTCATCCTGACATTCATCTCCATCTGCCAGCCACCTGTGGTTGAAGCGTAAGCTTACACGAATCTGGCATGGATGAGTGCATCCCTTGCCTGACGGCCAGCAATGTGGTCGCGTGCTGCTGGATTGGCCACATCCGGCCCCGCAAGGTGTAGCTCCTCGTCCTCCTCGTCCTCTTCCTCATCATCCTCCTCCTCCTCCTCGTCCTCCTCCTCTTCTTCCGAGGAGACTGTGCGCTGAGCCACTTGTTCCTCAGGCAGTGCTAAGCCACGCTGCTGTGTGATGTTGTGCACGGTACAGCAGACCACGATGATTCTGGACACCCTGGCTGGTGCATACTGCAGGGCTCCACCAGATCTGTCGAGGCATTGGAATCGCATTTTGAGCAAGCTGATGGTTTGCTCTATGATGCTTCTGGTCAAAATGTGGCTCACATTGTTCTGCTCCTCAGCCTCGTTTGATGGCCTCCTCATCGGTGTCATGAGCCACTTTTTCAGGGGATAGCCCTTGTCGCCAAGTAGCCATCTGGAAAGTTGGGTTGGTGGATTGAAGAGCTGAGGCACAGTAGACTGCCACAGGATGAAGGAGTCATAGCAACTGCCAGGGTACTTTGCGCAAACATGCATGATGATCTTCCTGTGGTTACACACCATCTGGACGTTAAAGGAGTGGAATCCCTTGCGGTTGACAAATACAGCTGGGTGGTGATGGGGTGCCCTAATGGCCACATGTGTGCACTCTACGACGCCCTGCACCCTTGGGAAGCCTGCCATAATTACAAAGCCAATCACATGTGCAGTCACACTTGCTTCATCCGTGGAGAAGTGGATGTAATTGTGCGACTTTGCAAAGAGGATATCGGTAACCTGCGTGATGCAGGTGTGTGCTGCCGACTGGGAGATGCCGCTGATGTCTGCAGCTGATCCCTGGAAGGAGCCCGAAGCAAAGAAGTTGAGTGCGGTGGAGACTTTGACAGCCACTGGTAAGGAGTGTCCACCCGCTCCTCTGGGCTCCAGGTGTTGGTACAGCATTGCGCAGATGTCAGCGACTACCTCTTGCGAAAGCCTCAGTCTCCTTTGGCACTGCTGCTCACTCATGTTGAGAAAGCTCATCCACTGCCTGTAAACCCTGTGTTGGGGGTATCTCCTGCGGCGAGGTGCAGCCCTGCGCTGACGCCCTCCGCCCTGTGCAGCATCAGGTGGCTGAGGAGAAGGTTGGCGCTCCTGGTGTTGGCGCTGCTGCTGTGCCTGGTTGTGCTGCTGCTGCGGCTGCTCTTCCTCCGAATCTGACGACCAGGACGAGAGGATATAAATGGTTCCCATTCCGCTGGTATATATCTCAGTTGAGGAATAGAGGTTTTTTACGCTCAGCCAAAGTGGCCAGAGGGTTTTCCAAGGAGGTCACACTGCAGATGGATTTCAGCTTGAACACTCACAAGATCAGTAGAGCTGCAAAATGTGTCCCAAAACCTCAAAGCACTAAGTTGTGGCATCTGAAACTCAGAGATGTTGCAGGAGCTTTTAAGCTGTTGGAGCAGCTGCCAACAATCCAGATCCTCGCTAAACCCGGCACAATGCAGCTGGTGTGTTTTTCTGACGACGGGCAACATGCAGAAAAAGCTGCAAAATCGTAACAGGCAGTTAAAATAAGATTATCAAGGCAGTTAACAAGCTGTTAACTGCCTTAAGTGCCTCTCGCGCCATTTGGTGTCGGGTCAGATCGGGACTCGCAGACCCGACACTTGCCAAGTAGCGTGGAGGCAGGATGGTGGCGGGTTCGCAACCCACTATCAATCTTTTAAATTTTCGCTACCGACCCGCCTCCAAACCCGTCCTCTGAACGCCGGCAAATTCGCAGCCTTTTTGTTACAGAATTTCTAACATATACCTCCTCAAATACAAAAGTAATGAAAGATGCAAGACATTGATCTTAATAAAACTAAGCCTAGAGCAGCGTCTGTACATAAAACATATACATGAGTCTTCACCTAGCCATCAAAGAAACTTTATGTATTTGTCTGTACCTTGGTGAACCCAGATAAATTGCTGAACTGGGAAGGCTGTCCCATTTAACCTTCATAATCAGTACCTCCTGGCTACCAAGCTGTCCATCAAAATTTTTATTATTTGTTCTCAGGACACAGGCAACGCTGGCAAGGCCACATTTATTGCCCATCACGGTGAGAGTGATGGTGGGCCTTCTCCTTGAACAGCTGCTGTTCTTGTGGAGATGGAATTCCCACAATGGTGTTAGGTAGGGTATTCCAGGATTTTGACACAGTGGATTTGAAAACATCATTGTCCCATTCAGAAACCTATCTTTAGCCAAACAAGGTGGCAAGATGACAATATCAGTAAGTGCTTCTGATGAGATAGTTACTGATGACTACAGTTAACTTAGTAAGTAACATATCAAGGCCAACTAGTGTAATGGCAGCCATATGTAGCTGCGTCATTCGTGGACCTGGTTGTCCTCACAATACAATTTTCTAAGCGCCTTGGGACGTTTTACTACATTACAGGCGCTATATAAATGCGGATTCTACCTCATTGGAGACACTAAGCCTATAGTAACATAAATTTAAAATAAATTTCATAGATAAATATTAAAAACGGGCAACACGGTGGCATAGTGGTTAGCACTGGTACCTCACAGCGCCAGGGACCCGGGTTCGAATCTGGCCTCGGGTGACTGTCTGTGTGGAGTTTGCACATTCTCCCCATGTCTACGTGGGTTTCCTCCGGGTGCTCCGGTTTCCTCCCACAGTCCAAAAATGTGCGGGTTAGGTTGATTTGGCTATGATAAATTGACCCTTAGTGTTAGGGGGGGATTAAATATGTGGGGTTACGGGGATAGGATGGGATATGTTAGGGGGAATTAAATACGTGGGGTTACGGGGATAGGATGGGATATGTTAGGGGGAATTAAATACGTGGGGTTACGGGGATAGGATGGGATATGTTAGGGGGAATTAAATACGTGGGGTTACGGGGATAGGGTGGGATATGTGTCGGTGCAGGCTCGATGGGGATTCTGTGTGAGAAAGCAGGGGACAGGGTACTGGATTTGGATGATCAGCCATGATCGTATTGAATGGTGGAGCAGGCTCGACGGGCCGAATGGCCTACTCCTGCTCCTAGTTTCTATGTTTCTATCTATGTTTCTATATAAACTTTATGATTTGAATTGCAACTGAATTTCTATTCATTATGTGTACTTCATTCTGAGTTGCAGATATTGTTAAATAATTATTGTACATTACTGTTGTATGACGGTTAATATGTTTAGTGCTTTACTTAAAACATTCTTTATTAAATTAATTACAGAATAATAGACAAATACAAATGACACTTGAAGATTACTGACATCAAACTGCTGTAATAGTGTCATAGAAAATACCGCTTACATCACTGGGTGCATCACATGTGCTGCTTATGAGTACATGAGCTACCTGATGCCGCCGCACATGTTCCCCCTAATTTTTTTTTGAGTGCGCGGTCCCTTTAACAGGCTGTGCGGCCCATTCAAAATTTCACGCATGCGCAAAATCTCCCATTCAAAAGCCAGTAAGCGGCCTGCACGGGACCTCCAGACAGCTGCACGGCCTCGCAGTTTAGCGGTAACGTTGGCTACCACATAAGGACAAAAGATTAGAGCCGGCCTGGACGATGTTTGCTTGGTTCATTATTGAGAAACCTTGGATAGCTAGGCAAGTTTACATTTTGCATTGATTTTTGGCCAGACAACGCTGACAAGCAGACACGACCTGGGAAATTCTGATGGTTGACATGGACGGCCAAGGATCCTGTTACTCAAGATGAAGGAAAACCTTGGCTGTTGAAAAAGGAGAATTAAAGTCCAGAAAATGGAGAAAGGACAAGGACGTCCAGAAAGGGAAGGGGAAAAAAACATCAGAGAAAGGTGAGGGATGAGAGGAAACGGGAAGCAAAATAACCGAAATTCTGCAAATTGGAGTAAGAACACGAAACAGCATCAATGGGGGGAAAGATGTCAGGGGAGGGGCTCAAATGGGGCTGGAATAGTGAATGTTCTACATATCCTACAAAAAAAAGGTATAACTGTGACCCAGAAACAAAAACAAAAGTACTGGAAACACTCAGCGGGTCAGTCACCAACTGGGAAGAGAGCAGTCAGGTGTAACCCTTCAACAGAACAGCAAAAAAATATAGATAAACAGCATTTAAAAAGAAACAGATCAAAGGGAAAGGGAAGGGGGAAAACACACATGCACGAGAGGAAGTAGAATGTTCTGCAACTTGCTTAAAAGGAAAATAAGAGATGGTTGAAGTGATAATAACTTAAGATGATGTAAGGAAGAAGAATAAAAGAAATTAAAGACATTTAAGAGGCACAGACATGTGCATAGCTGAGGCAGTGCAGGGGCGGGGGCAAGGCAGGTTTGAAATGGAAACAGGAAAAGCTGGCAAAGTGGAACAGAATCCAGTAGCTTCATGATAAAAAAAAATAGGCCGACACCAAGAGTGTAGACTGCCCTGTAGCATGGCGTTCCGACAACAATGACAACAACTTGTATTTATAGAGTGCCTTTCATGCAGTAAAATGTCCCAAGGCGCTTCACAGGAGTGTTATTAAACAAAATTTGACACCAAGCCATATAAGGAGATAACAGAGCAGCTGACCAAAAGCTTGGTCAAAGACAAAGAGCTGGATTTTCTCAGCCCCGAGGAGGCGGGACTGCCGGTAAAGTAGCAGAAAGTGGGGGCGGATGGCAAACCCGCCCCCATCCCGCCTCTGTGCCCTATTGCCAGGAGGCGGTTAGATGTGCTGCTTCGGGTCCCATCTCCTGGAGGCAGGAAAGGGATTAAATCCTTTTAACTGCCTGTTAACAGGTAGTTAACAGGCAGAAAAAAGGATTAGTCCCATTTTACCTTTTTAGGTGAAGGCTTCCTGACCTTGGAGAACCCCGCCGGATTGGAGGAGTCGAGTCGGAGGTCTGCGGGGGTCAGAGGGGCCTGAAAGTAAGATGTAGAGGTGAGTGATGGGTGCAAGTGTGGAGTGGTAAGTATGGAAGGTGAGTGATAAGTGTTAAAAAATGTTCACTTACCTTGGTTTCTGCCTACAGCCTTCATCCACCCTGGATCGGGAGTCCTGACATCTTCCTTGTCGATTTCACAGACTGGCTGTTGGATCCTCCGAACCAACAGTCATCTGAAATCTACAAAGTTGAAAGGTTTGATGAGTCCTGAACACAAGAACTTATCAAACTACAGAGAATGTCAGTGTTTGACAGCTTCACAGAGCTGTCAAACGCTGACATTTCTTCTTTCAAGAAGTCTTGACAGATAGCATGTCAGACGTTGACTTGCTCTGTCAGTGACTTCCCCCTAATGGGCCTGCTGAGCCCGCAAGGCAGGCTTAACAAGGTCAATCAGGGGAAAATCCCACTGGTTGGCCAGAAGATGATGGAGGCAGGACATAGACCCGACAAGCAGCAGTCCCGCCTCCAACTCGTCTCCATTCACAAAATCCAGCCCAGAGAGTCGCTATCCAAGCACCGACCCATCTTCCCGCCCCCCAACCCCAGAAACACTGACACACCCATTCCACATTGCCAGCATCTCTTGCCACAAAGAAACTGGGAGCTAAAGTTAAGGTCTGAAGTTATTAAAGTGAATATTAATGCCTGGGGCCTGCAAATTGTTTAATAGAAAGATTAAGATGTTGTTCCTTAAACTTGGTTGAGCTTCATTGGAACAGTGGAGAAGGCCAACGTCAGAGAGGTCAGAGTGGGAGTGTACACAGAATTGAAGTGACAAATGACAGGGAGCTTGGAGCTGCACTTGCAGGAGGTGTTCAGCAAGATGGTCATCTAATCTGTGTTTTGTTTCCCCATTGTCGAGGTAGACAATGAATAGAGTATACTAGGTTGGAGAAAGTACATGTGAATTGCTATCTCTCATGGAAGGAGGTGTGGGAGGATGAATAGTCAGGTCCTGTGCTTGCATGGGAAGGTGCTAAGGGAAAGACAGCAGGCGGCAGAAGAGTGAACCAGGACGTTGTGGAGGAAACAGTCCTTTTGGAAAGCAGAGAGGAGGGCAAGAACAAGTAATAGTAAATAGCAAAATATGTTAACGCCATCAATTTTTGTGTTTTAATTTTCCAATACAACTTTGTGCAACGCCTGAGAAATAAATATTTTAATGTTAAGAATTTTCATACTTAATATGATTTGGCTCCAAATGCTGACCATTATTTTCCTGTATAAAATTGTCATTTTAATGATCAGGTGAAAACATACCTGAAAATATATCTCTAACATCAATTTTTAAAATCCATTTGATTTTAGCCCAGTGAGTGTGCGCTAGATTTTATAGAATAGAGAGATACATATGTGGATGGCAATAATTAACGGTTCCAGCTGATTTTCTTTGCCAGTTTTCCCACCTTTTTTCCTCTTCTACTCCCCCAAAAACATTAATTTCTGCTAGACAGCTCTACAGGCATCTTCCAGTACCTTTCCCATGTGGCCATTCATGTGTGAGCCTAAACATTGAGTGTTGACAGGCTATTCCACTGTGGTGGCATCACACCCAAGCCCCATCCTGGCCTGACCCGAAGTCCACATACATGCACAAGTGTCACTAGATAACTATCAGGGTTGGAAAACTTGCATGATTCTCCCCACCCTTGTTCAGAAGCCCTTATAGTGCCCTTACTTGCACCTTGGCTGAGATCTGCTAACTCGCAACAGGGCAAGGATTGAACCTGGGACTTTCCTAGCCTGTATGGCTCAGCTCCTTCCTGAATAAGTTTGCTGAGCCATTGGGAAGCATACTCACACTTCATTAAAATTCACTTACAACAAAGCAAATACTCTTCTATGGGGATTCAAAGCATCCTTCGGCTGCAGTGCATTAAATGGGTGATTCCAAAATCCAATGCCCCAGTGATGAGCAGCACTCACAGGGAGTTATAGAATCATAGAAATTTACGGCACAGAAGAGGCCATCATGTCTGTGCCGGCTGAAAAAGAGCTATCCAGCCTAATCCCACTTTCCAGCTCTTGGTCCGTAGTCCTGTAGTTTATGGCACATCAAGTGCCTGTCCAAGTACTTTTTAAATGCAATGAGGGTTTCTGCCTCTGCCACCCCTTCAGGCAGTGTGTTCCAGACCCCCACCACCCTCTGGGGGGAAAAGTTCTCCTCAACTCCCCTCTAATCCTTCTACCAATTACTTTAAATCTATGCCCCCTGGTTATCGACCCCTCTGCTAAGGGAAATAGGCCCTTCCTATCCACTCTATCTAGGCCCCTCATAATTTTATACACCTCAATTAAGTCTCCCCTTAGCCTCCTCTGTTTCAAAGCAAACAACCCCTGCCTATCCAATCTTCCCTCATAGCTAAAATTCATCTTGGAAAATCAATGGTTGGAAAATCACAAGCAGCATGCCTCTAATTTCCTGAGATAGCCCTTCTGAGAGTGCTGCATGCATTCTATTGGGAATGCCACATCACAGAACCACCTGTATAATATCATGTCACCAGAAAGCCTTTGTTTTATCATTATTGCACCTTAACCCCATTTTCAGACATGCATTCCTTATTAAACCAATACTAATGGACATCTGAGAATGAGGTTAAGGTGGAATTTCAGTGTAGCTAAGTGTCACGTTTTGGGATTTTTGATAATTTTTTCACAGAAAGAATTTTGGCGATTGAGTTATGTTCAAGAGTTGTGTTTTGGAACAAAGTGAATTTGCAACAGGTTTTAATAAAAGCCAGAGGCTGCAAGCATTGAAGATGTCTATTATAGAAAGATGGGCCAGACTGTGGAACATCGCAGCTGCATCGAACTGATACAATAAGGGTCAATTGTCTCATCCCAGACCGGCAGCAGCGTTCCAGAGCCACGTCACGATTCAAAAAGTGACGCGGGCAAGAGGAAGCAGCTGATTGGGTGAGTACGGCCAGGTGAGTATTTATACTACTCTATAGTTTGACAGTTAAGGTTAATAGTTTATAAAGTTTAGAAGGTCTTAATTTTGTGGTTATAGAAACATAGAAACATAGAAGATAGGAGCAGGAGTAGGCCATTCGGCCCCTCGAGCCTGCTCCACCATTCGATGAGATCATGGCTGATCATCTAAACTCAGTACCCTGTACCTGCCTTCTCCCCATATCCCTTGATACCTTTAGCTTTAAGAAATATATCTAACTCAACCTTGAATATATTTAATGACTTCGCCTCAACTACCTTCTGTGGTAGAGAATTCCACAGGTTCACCACTCTCTGGGTGAAGAAATTCTTCCTCATTTCTGTCCTAAATGGTTTACCCGTTATCCGTAGATTATGACCCCTGGTTCTGGACTCTCCGACCATCGGGAACATTCTTCCTGCATCTAGTTTGTCCAGACCTGTCAGAATTTTATATGTTTCGATGAGATCCCCTCTCATTCTTCTATACTCCAGTGAGTATAAGCCCAATCGACCCAATCTCTCCTCATATGTCATTCCTGCCATCCCAGGTATCAGCCTTGTGAATCTTCGCTGAATTCCTTCCATGGCAAGAACATCCTTCCTCAGATAAGGCGACCAAAACTGCACACAGTACTCAAGGTGTGGTCTCACCAAGGCCCTGTACAACTGCAGCAGGACATCCCTGTTCCTATACTCAAACCCTTTCGCTATGAAGGCCAACATACCATTTGCCTTCTTCACCGCCTGCTGCACCTGCATGCTTACCTTCAGCGACTGGTGCACAAGGACACCCAGGTCTCGTTGCACTTCCCCTTCTCCCAATCTATTGCCATTCAGATAATAGTCTGCCTTTCTGTTTTTGACACCAAAGTGGATAACCTCGCACTTATCCACGTTATATTGCATCTGCCACGCTTCTGCCCACTCACCCAACCTGTCCAGATCATCCTGGAGTTTCTCGGTATCCTCCTCGCAGCACACACTCCCACCCAACTTTGTGTCATCTGCAAACTTGGAGATATTACATTTAGTTCCCTTATCTAGATCATTAATGTATATTGTGAATAGCTGGGGTCCAAGGACTGATCCCTGCGGTACCCCACTAGTCACTGCTTGCCACTCGGAAAAAGACCCATTAATTCCTACTCTCTGCTTTCTGTCCGCCAACCAGTTCTCTATCCAAGTCAATACCTTGCCCCCAATCCCATGTGCCTTAACTTTACCCGCTAATCTCTTATGCGGGACCTTATCGAAAACCTTTTGAAAGTCCAAATACACCACATCTACTGGTTCTCCCTTATCTATTTTCCCAGTTACATCCTCAAAAAATTCCAGTAGATTAGTCAAGCACGATTTACCTTTTGTAAATCCATGTTGACTTTGTCCGATCCTGTCACTGTTTTTCAAGTGCTCAGCTATTACATCCTTTATAATGGACTCTAGCATTTTCCCCACTACCGATGTCAGGCTTACCGATCTGTAATTCCCCGCTTTCTCTCTACCACCCTTTTTGAATAGTGGGGTAACATTAGCTACCCTCCAATCCATGGGTACAGTTCCAGATTCCATCGAATGTTGTTATAGTTTCTAAGGTCTCTGTTGTGTAGCGGGGAGTGCTAGTAAACAAGGGCCCTTGAGTATATCATTTAATTGTAGTGTAATTAGTGGTATTGATTTGATTTAATTTAATTTAAATTAATTAAAGGGTAAGTCATGGCAGCACAGCTCGGCCCCGTGGCATGCTCCTCCTGCACTATGTGGGAAATCAGGGACACTTCCTGTGTCCCTGACGACCATATGTACGGGAAGTGTTTCCAGCTGCAGCTACTGGCAGACCGCATTACGGCGCTGGAGCTGCGAATGGATACATACTGGGGCATTCGCGATGCTGAGGACGTCGTGGATAGCACGTTTAATGAGTTGGTCACACCGCAGGTATAGGCTGCACAGGCAGGAAGGGAATGGGTGACCGCCAGGCAGAGTAATAGGAGCAGGCAGGTAGTGCAGGGGTCCCCTGTGGCCATCCCCCTCTCAAACAGATATACCGCTTTGGATATTGTTGAGGGAGATGGCTTATCGGGGGAAGGCAGCAGCAGCCAACTTCCAGGCACCATGGGTGGTTCTGCTGCACAGGACGGGAGGAAAAAGAGCGGGAGAGCTATTGTGATAGGGGATTCTATTGTAAGGGGAATAGATAGGCGTTTCTGCGGCTGCAAACGAGACTCCAGGATGGTATGTTGCCTCCCTGGTGCAAGGGTCAAGGATCTCTCGGAGCGGCTGCAGGGCATTCTGGAGGGGGAGGGTGAACAGCCAGTTGTCGTGGTGCATATAGGTAGCAATGATATAGGTAAAAAATGGGATGAGGTCCTAAAAGCTGAATATAGGGAGTTAGGAGGTAAATTAAAAAATAGGACCTCAATGGTAGTAATCTCAGGATTTCTACCAGTGCCACGTGCTAGTCAGAGTAGAAATAGAAGGATATTTCAGATGACTACGTGGCTAGAGGAATGGTGCAAGGGGGAGGGAATTCAAATTCCTGGGACATTGGAACCGGTTCTGGGGGAGGTGGGACCAGTACAAACTGGACGGTTTGCACCTGGGCAGGACCGGGACTGATGTCCTAGGGGGAGTGTTTGCCAGTGCTGTTGGAGAGGGTTTAAACTAAAATGGCAGGAGGTTGGGAACCTGTGCAGGGAGACAGAGGAAAGGGAAGCAAGGATAGAAGCAAAAGACAGGAAGGAGAAAAGCAAAAGTGGAAGTCAGAGAAATCAAGGGTGTAAAGCAAACATGGCCACAGTAAACAATAATTCTAAATGGTCTAAGAGTGTTAAAAATACAAGCCTGAAGGCTTTGGGGTAAAAATTCAGTTGGTTGCGCCTCCCGTTAGCGCCTTAAGAGGGCGCTAATGGGGCGCAAAGCCGCTAACGCCCGGGCGCAGCGATGTTTGCGCCGCTCGGGAACTTAACTAGAGATTGTGTGGCGGCGCTAAACTTTACCGCTGCGACCACCTGCGCGCGCAGATTGTGACGTCATTCCATGGTGCAACGCCCTTGTGGCGCCCCGGAGCGGAAATTGAGTGGCGCCCCCTGCCTTACCGCCTGGTGCATCCAACGACCAGAAGACTGGAACGCTATCAATCGCTGTGGGGCTGGGGGGGGGCGCTATTTAAAGGGGGCCTCTTCCTGTCTTTTATTGTTGGTGGCATTTTTGAACTACGCATTCTGAGAGAGAGAGGGAGAGTCTTCTGGAGAGATTCAACGTTGTGTGAAGGAGTTTTGGGTACTGAGCAGCACTTTGCAGGTTCATTTTGATTTGCCATTCCTTGTATCGATTTAGCAGAGACTGTGGGAGCTGCACTCTGAGCTCTTTGACTGGTACTCTCCATTGTTCTTTCCAGCACATTTGATGTGCAAGTCTCTCCAGGCCGAGATTCAAGGCTGCAATGAACAGGATGTGGATGGAAAGCAAGATTAACCATCCCCTTTAAGAACTGGCCCGTGCCATTGTGTGTGTGTTCCATTGCTGACTGACATTACATGAGCTTCGCCAGCGCTCTGAGTTAGCGCCTCACTGCTTGGCCTTTGCGCCTTAAGACAGGTGTGCAGCGCCTGATTTAGCGCTCCACTCACCTCCCGGGGCGGTAAAAGTGAAGTTTCCAGTCAGTGCCGATAATTAGCGCCAGGCGCTAATATTTGCGTCCAGACGATATTTGCGCCCCAAATGGGGCGCGACCTAATTTTTCCCCCTTTGTGTCTTAATGCAAGGAGCATTCGTAATAAGGTGGATGAATTAGCTGCGCAAATAGATGTAAATGGATATGATATAATTGGGATTACGGAGACATGGCTCCAGGGTGACCAAGGCTGGGAATTCAACATCCAGGGGTATTCAATATTCAGGAAGGACAGGCAAAAAGGAAAGGGAGGTGGGGTAGCATTGCTGGTTAAAGAGGAGATTAACACAATAGTAAGGAAGGATATTAGCTCTGATGATGTGGAATCTGTATGGGTAGAGCTGAGAAATACCAAGGGGCAGAAAACGTTAGTGGGAGTTGCATACAGACCCCCAAACAGAAATGCTGAGGTTGGGGATGGCATTAAACGGGAAATTAGAGACGCATGCAATAAGGGCACAGCAGTTATCATGGGTGACTTTAATCTACATATAGATTGGGCTAACCAAATTAGTAACAATACTGTGGAGGAGGAATTCCTAGGGTGTATACGGGATGGTTTCCTGGACCAATATGTAGAGGAACCAACTAGAGATCAGGCCATCTTAGACTGGGTATTATGTAATGAGAAAGGATTAATTAGCAATCTTGTTGTGCAAGGCCCCTTGGGGAGGAGCGATCATAATATGATAGAATTCTTCATTAAGATAGAGACTGAAGTAGTTGACTCAGAGACTAGGGTCCTGAATTTAAATAAAGGAAAATATGATGGTATGAGGCGCGAGTTGGCTAGAATGGATTGGGGAACGTTACTTAAAGGGTTGACGGTGGATAGGCAATGGCAAACATTTAAAGATCGCATGGATGAACTACAGAATTTGTTCATCCCTGTTTGGCATAAAAATAAAACAAAAAAGGTGACTCAACCTTGGCTAACAAGAGAAATTAGGGATAGCATAAGATCCAAGGAGAGGACATATAATTTGGCCAGAAAAAGCAGCAAACCTGAGGATTGGGAGCAGTTTAGGATTCAGCAAAGGAGGACAAAGGGATTAATTAAGAAGGGGAAAATAGAGTATGAGAGTAAGCTTTCAGGGAACATAAAAACTGACTGTAAAAGCTTCAAAAGATATGTGAAGAGAAAAAGATTGGCGAAGTCAAGCGTAGATCCCTTGCAGTCAGAATCAGGGGAATTTATAATGGGGAACAAAGAAATGGCAGACCAATTAAATACATAATTTGGTTCTGTCTTCACAAAGGAGGACACAAATAAACTCCCAGAGATGTCGGGGAACATAGGGTCTAATGAGAGGGAGGAATTGAATGAAATCAGTATTTGTAGGGAAATGGTGTTAGGGAAATTGATGGGATTGAAGTCCGATAAATCCCCAGGGCCTGATAATCTACATCCTAGGGTACTTAAGGAAGTGGCCCTAGTAATAGTAGATGCATTGCTGGTCATCTTCCAAAATTCTATAGACTCTGGAACAGTTCCCATGGGTTGGAGGTTAGCTAATGTAACCGCGCTATTTAAAAAAGGTGGTAGAGAGAAAATGGGGAATTATAGACCGGTAAGCCTGACATCGGTAGTGGGGAAAATGCTAGAGTCCATTATAAAAGATGTAATAGCAGAGGACTTAGAAAACAGTGACAGGATCGGACAAAGTCAACATGAATTTACAAAAGGTAAATCGTGCTTGACTAATCTACTGGAATTTTTTGAGGATGTAACTGGTAGAATAGATAAGGGAGAACCAGTGGATGTGGTGTATTTGGACTTTCAGAAGGCTTTCGATAAGGTCCCGCGTCAGAGATTAGCGTGCAAAGTTAAAGCACATGGGATTGGGTGTAAGGTACTGACTTGGATAGAGAACTGGTTGGCAGACAGGAAGCAAAGAGTTGGAATAAACGGGTCTTTTTCCGAGTGGCAGGCAGTGACTAGTGGGGTACCACAGGGATCGGTGCTAGGACGCCAGTTATTCACAATATATATTAATGATCTAGACGAGGGAACTAGATGTAATATCTCCAAGTTTGCAGACGACACATAGCTGGGTGGGCATGTGTGCTGTGAGGAGGATGCAGAGAAACTCCAGTATGATTTGGACAGGTTGGGTGATTGGGCAGATGCATGGTAGATGCAGTATAATGTGGATAAATGCGAGGTTATCCACTTTGGTGGCATAAACACAAAGGCAGATTATTATCTGAATGGCAATAGATTAGGAAAAGGGGAAGTGCAACGAGACGTGGGTGTCCTTGTGCACCAGTCGCTGAAGGTAAGCATGCAGGTGCAGCAGGCGGTTAAGAAGGCAAATGGTATGTTGGCCTTCATAGCGAGAGGATTCGAGTACAGGAGCAAGGATGTCTTGCTGCAATTGTACAGGGCCTTGGTGAGACCACACCTTGAGTATTGTGTGCAGTTTTGGTCGCCTTATCTGAGGAAGGATGTTCTTGCCATGGAGGGAGTGCAGCGAAGATTCACCAGACTGATACCTGGGATGGCAGGAATGATGTATTAAGAGCAATTGGGTCGATTAGGCTTATATTCACTAGAGTTTAGAAGAATGAGAGGGGATCTCATTGAAACTTATAAAATTCTAACAGGACTAGACAGACTCGATGCAGGAAGGATGTTCCCGATGGCGGGGGAATCCAGAACCAGGGGCCACAGTCTAAGGATTAGGGGTAAGCCATTTAGGACTGAGATGAGGAGGAATTTCTTCACCCAGAGAGTGTTGAACCCATGGAATTCTCTACCACAGAAGGCAGTTGAGGCCAATTCATTAAATATATTCAAGAAGGAGTTAGATATATTTCTTAAGGCTAAAGGGATCAAGGGATATGGGGAGAAAGCAGGGACAGGGTACTGAATTTGGATGATCAGCCATGATCTCATTAAATGGCGGAACAGGCTCGAGGGGCCAAATGGCCTACTCCTGCTCCTATCTTCTATGTCTATGTATTAGCCAGGTTGGCCCTCTTTCATTTTGTGGTATCTGAGAGGTGATCTTATAGAGGTATATAGATAATTAATGGACAGGAAAAGGTGTATCTGCAATATTTCTTTAAAATAAAAGTGAGAATAGGATAAGGGGATACAGATTCAAACTGGTAAAAGGTAAAAGAGGGGCAGAATGGATGGAAAGGGGAAAAATGGAAGGCAGTGAAAGAGGGGAAAGTGGATAGCAAATGAAAGAGAGAGGGAAGGGGAATGAAGAGGAGAGCAAAGAGGGAAATCAATAGCAAGGAAGGTGGAGATAAATGGATAGCAATAGAGGGAAAGAGCAATAGATGATGATGAAAGAGAGAGGGAAAGGGATAGAAGCTGGGAGTGCTTGGGGTGGGTGGGGGGGCGGGGGAGGAAGGAGAGTGCTGGATTTAACTGAGAGTAAGTGGAGAAGGAGAGCACCAGCATGAAATGGGAGAGTGAGAGAAGAGCATCAGCTGGAACAGGGGATAATAGAATAATAATACCATCTTAACTAGCTTAGAGAGGGCGACGACTTCAACAAATTTTTCTTTAATTTTGCACAGAGCAAAATATACCACTTATTTTTGTTTGATGCTGCAAATGACTCAACTATATACCTGACAGTTTGATCATTTAGGGCTCCTCGAGAAATAAATTATTTTGTGTCGTACAATGATAAAGAACTCATTTAACAAGAAAAAAGCTTTAAAAGGGTCAGCCACCAGAATTAAGTTATCTCAAAGCCTCTCATTTTCTCACTTTAGCCACTTACCAACTGCTATGCCACTCTCTGCTCATCAATATGTCTAGTCTATTTCCCTGAACAATGGCCCATTAACAAATTAGAAATCATACCTCGGAGGCATATGCTGAGGACAACACTGCATCGTTATTGACAGTTCAATGAAGCTCATTGTGAAAAGTGTAAAATGTGTATCGCATTTTTTTTTGCAATCACCCTTTAGGCCATGTGACATAGGCCTCTCACTAATGGAAAGATGAAAAGCCCCTACTTTAAATAGATTACAACGGATTTGCTTATAAAGACACTGTCAAGAGTGACAGTGCATTTCTGGGTCAGCGTACATTGGGACCACTTGAAAGGTATAAGATTATCCAGCATTCGACCCGGTGTTTGTTGGGAGCAATTGGTTGGTTTCTATTTGCATCGGACGAAGCTGTACTGCCAAGCCATACATGGAAGAAGAAGAAGATGAGGATATTGCATTTGCCAAATGGATGAGCAGCTTTTGGGGCCATGACTGGATGGATGAAGGGGAGAGGAACATGCAAACCCGTCACAGGCGGCAGTTAAAAGCCCTGTCCAAAAGGAGTGCCTCTTTACCTTGCCCGGTGAGTAGTCGGAGGAAGCTAACTTCTACTATTTGAGTAAAAAATATGAATGAAACAGCTTTGTAGCATTGAATCTGAAATGAATAATATCCACATAAATGATTTAATGGATAAAAATACCTGTGCAAAAATCATCTAATAATGACTGTAACTGTTAAATACCTAAGTGATTTGAGCATAAAATTGGTCTGGTTTTATATTCACTAGAAATTAATATTAATGTTAATGTTGATTTTTTTGTGCTAGAGCCCTACTTTGCTATTTCATCTGACACAGTAATAGATTGATTAGTGCCACTGTGTTAATATTTCAGTTTGCATGTACTTTAAAAATGCTGAGGTGCTTTCACTGCCATTTCTTGACCTCAGTAATGGGGAGGAAATTCCACTCACAATTCCGATAAGGCAAGGGCCTGCCCACTATAATGTCAGAATGTTTTAAATCACAAATTTTAGTGAAAAAGAGTTCATATACCTTGGAAGTTTTTTGCTTGTTTGACAAAAATAAATTATTTTTTAAGAACTCACAGGAATTAAACTCACCAGCGCCCACCGTACTAAAGCAGGACTGTTTACTATAAACAGGTATCTTAGATTTATTCGGTCCGTAAGCGTGACTCCGAGCTTCCGGTCACCTGTCACTTTAATTCTCCACTCCACTCCCATTCTGACCTCTCCGTCCTCGGCCTCTTACACTGTTCCAACAAAGCTCAACGTAAGCTCGAGGAACAGCACCTCATCTTTCGATGAGGCACTTTACAGCCTTCCGGACTCACCATTGAGTTCAACAATTTTAGACTATAACCTCTGCCCCTATTTTTTCTCACATGGCAGCTGTTGATGATTCTGCCATTGTCATTTACACCTCATCTAGAGTCATCTTTTGTTTCTTAACTTGTCCCATTACCATCTCCTTTTGCCTTGCACAATCATCCCTTTTGTCTTTTAATCTCTCCTGCCATCCATCCTATCACAGACCTTCCCTTTTGTTCTTTCCTCCCTTCCCCCCTTTCCCTGCCCCTATACTTGCTTACAAATCAATTACATCTCTCACATTTTCCAGTTCTGACGAAGGGTCATCGACCTGAAACGTTAACTCTGTTTCTCTCTCCACAGATGCTGCCTGACCTGCTGAGTATTTCCATCATTTTATGTTTTTATTTCAGATTTCCAGCATCCACAGTATTTTGCTTTTGATCTTAGATTTATTACCTTTTGAAGACCCATTTTAAAAAATCAAGCTTCCTGCACATTTGTATAAAGTTTACTTTTAATATTGTTTCTTTGTTGCTGCATAGTATAGAAGGATCCTTTAAAATTGGAGATATCTGGCCCTATTTATGTTTAAAAGTTGACTATATATTATAGAATCATAGAAATTACAGCACAGAAGGAGGCCATTCGGCCCATCCTGTCCGTGCCGGCCGACAAAGAACTATCCACCCTAATCCCACTTTCCAGCACTTGGTCCGTAGCCCTGTAGGTTACGGCACTTCAAGTACATATCCAAGTACTTTTTAAAGGTGATGGGGGTCTCTGCCTCTACCACCCTTTCAGGCAGTGAGTTCCAGACCCCCACCACCCTCTGGGTGAAAAATTTCTCCTCAAATCCCCTCTAAACTTCCGACCAATTAGTTTAAATCTATGCCCCCTGGTTATTGACCCTTCTGCTAAGGGAAATAGGTCCTTCCTATCCACTCTATCTAGGCCCCTCATAATTTATACACCTCAATTAGGTCTCCCCTCAGCCTCCTCTGTTCCAAAGAAAACAACCCCAGCCTATCCAATCTTTCCTCATAGCTAAAATTCCCTAGCCCAGGCAACATCCTCATAAATCTCCTCTGCACCCCCTCTAGTGCAATCAATCCTTCCTGTAATGTGGTGACCAGAACTGCACGCAGTATTCCAGCTGCGGCCTAACTGGTGTTTTATACAGTTCAAGCATAACCTCCCTGCTCTTACATTCTATGCCTCGGCTAATAAAGGCAAGTATCCCGTATGCCTTCTTAACCACCTTATCTACCTGTCCTGCTACCTTCAGGGATCTGTGGACATGCACTCCAAGGTCCCTCTGATCTTCTGCACTTCTCAGTGTCCTACTATTTATAGTGTATTCCCTTGCCTTGTTAGCCCTCCCCAAATGCATTACCTCACACTTCTCCAATTGAATTCCATTTGTCACTGTTCTGCCCACCTGACCAGTCCATTGATATCTTCCTGCAGTCTGCAGCTTTCTTCTTCATTATCAACCACATGGCCAACTTTTGTATCATCAGCAAACTTCTTCGTCATACTTCCTACATTCAAGTCCAAATCATTGATATGTACCACAAAAAGCAAAGGACCCAGTACTGAGCCCTGCAGAACCCCACAGGAAACAGCCTTTCAGTCACAAAAACACCCTTCGACCATTACCCTTTGGTTCCTGCCTCTGAGCCAATTTTGGATCCAACTTGCCACTTTGCCTTGGATCCCATGGGCTTTTACTTTCATGACCAGTCTGCCATGCGGGACCTTATCAAAAGCCTTGCTAAAATCCATATAGACTACATCAAATGCACTACTCTCATCGACCCTCCTTGTTACCTCCTCAAAAAATTCATTTAGAATTAAATTATTTTCTGCAGTTTTAAATCTGACATTTCAGGGCAGTCCTTAGGGAATGCTATATTGATTGAAGGGTGCCATCTTTTGGGTGAGATATGCCTTCGTAGGATAACCCATGGCATTATTCAAAGAACAGGAGGCTCTCCCAGTGTCCTGGCTATCATACATCCTCAACCAACACCATCAAAGCAGAATATCTGTTCATTGAACTCATTTGCTGTTTGTGGAACCTTGCTGTTCACAAACTGACTGCTGTGTTTGCCAAATAACAACCGTGATTACACATCAAAAGTATTTCATTGGCTGTGAAGCACTTTGGGACATCCTGAGGACATGAAAGGTGCCATATAAATATAAACCTTACTTTCTTTCTGGCATATTACCGTTATTGTAGTTCTCAAACTGTAGTCTCAAATCTACTGCCAAGCTGAAGCTTTTGTGATAACAGTTTTCATAGAAAATTCTTTCAAAGGCAGTCAACATGCTGGTATCTACTAAATTTAATTTGATCACCTCCAATCATAACAAGTACCTACCCCAATTCCAATACAGAAAAAAAATATATAGAATTAAGTTTAGCAGGTAGATACACTGCCTGGTGTGGCAATGAGCCATATAGATCAGGAAGATCCCAGGTTTAGTTCCTTGTCTATGCTGAGCCCAGCTGGGGTAGCAATGCAGCACTGAAATTGCCTGGGGCTAAGGAATAGAAAAGTCAGCCAGGATTTCAACTCCTGATCACTATACAATATTTGTGATAACTTTTCCTTCCCTCCCCTCCTCTCCTGAATGCATTGACCCTTTCCGTGATACAGTTCTAAAGATGTTGGTGGCTCTCTGATACCTGGCTCATGGCTGGGAAATTCCTCGGAGCTGCTCCCGCTCCACCAGTGTAACTTTGCTGGAAATCCTGTTTGGTGGCGTGAACCTGATCCACAATTACGTTTTTTAGTTTTGTGTAGTCATTCTAATTTCCAATTTGAAACAAATGTAGGTAATGGAGGACTGGCAGACGACCATTATCAAATCCTATCTTAGTGGTACCCATAAATTGAATATGACACACATAAAAGAGCTGTACATTATATGGACTCTTGAAAAAAAATTCAGTGGGAAAAAAAATTAATGGTGGGAAGAGGATTTTCACAATTTTTTAAACTGAGGCCTCATTCTGGATTATCGTACGCTCCTTTTTTTATAGGAGCAGAATTCAAATTTAGCCCAGATTGAGTAGATGAAAGACTCTTTGGTGGGTATAGGAGTTCGATGTGAAATTACTTTAGGTAGCCCAGCCCAGTTTGTACTGGACATGGAACCGCAACAGAAACTTGGTGCTGATTGAAATGTCATTTCGAGGGGCTGCAAGGACAGCTGGAGCAGGAAATGAAAATAGCTTATTGGTGCAGTCAGAGATGCAATTCTGAAATTAAGGTTAAAGGCATGTGGAAGCAATGCTTTAAAGTGATCCTGTTTCATTTTCTAAAGCATCTTGACATCTGCTCTGTGCTTTATTTCCCTGGGTCTTCAGTTCCTTACTATGCATTATAGAAGCTGACTTGTGTATTGCAACAGATGAATCACAAGTACAGTTTGATTGCAATTTCCATTATGGTTTATTTGTTACTGTCCCTTCACATAAGGTATAGAATATTTAATTACTGTAGAAAGTATATAAAATTATATGCACTTAAAAATCCAAAACTCCTTTACTATAATCAGTGATAATGAACCTTATTAGTTCCCAGCATTACACTAGTTTCAAATGGAGCAAAATAGTGCAAAACATATTGGCCCGTATTTTCCGGAGCCTACGTGTGTGTACGTGGTGTGTACATGGTGTGGACGCGCCCGTAAGGGCCCCGCAAGTTCTGGGTTCTTGCGCACAAAGCGCATGCATGATAACCCAAAACTTGCAATCTTCCAAGGATCTTTTTGACAGATTGTAGCCATCCCTGGGAAATGGACATTCACGGACGGAGCTACTGCCTAGTGAATGCCCGGGAAATTCTTGCACGTAAGGCCTGCGTAAGAGTTTAAATTAATATTTTTTTTTAATTCAATTATTTAAACATTAAAACACCTGTAAAATAAGTTATTTTTAGCCCCTTTAAAACATTTAAATTTATATTTCAAAAAATTAAGTTTTTGTTTTAAATATTTAATTTAATTGTATTTTAATTTATTTTAAATATATGTAATTTTTTTTATTTATTTGGTATGTAAATGTGCTTTTTATGTGATCCCCATTCATGCTTATGGGGATTCCATACGTACGGAATCCCCATAAGCATGAATGAGGATCCCCTTTCTTTCATTGGTTGGCCCAGGAGCGCGAGTCCCCGTGGATCCAGGACCATCAGGTTGGCGTGTTGATTTTTTGCTGTTCGGAAGCCTCCGACCGCAAATTCAGGCCCATTATTCTGACACAAATTATATCTTGTGAGGGTCTCAGACGTCTTTTTTCATGCGACAATGCAGCACAGTATTGAATTAAAAGAATTACTCAGTCACTGAATACCTCACAATTGCATAAATACCTAACAGCTCGTTACTAACTCTTACCATTATATCACCTATTCAACATCCAGCATGATCAATGGTCACAATAGCAGCTGATTGAATAGCAGATCTTCCAGCTGGTAAACTCTGCTCTCACCCTCTGTTGTTTCAATTGGCAGCATCAGTGTTCGGAAAAACAGATGATCGAACAGCTAATTTGTCAGTTGAACAATGAAGGCAAGTACAGCCCCACCAACTGTGCATCATCTGTTTGACAAGCTCCTCTTGTGAATTCTGATCTTACAGGGTGGTTCATGAGATAATACAATAGATTCAGATTACTAGTTGTATCCTTCTATTGAAAGTAGATTTTTTTTTTTAATTTGCAAGATTGGCACTTTAGTAAAGATAACGGGCGCTAAAGGGGCGCAAATCAACTAGTGCCTGGGCGCAGTGCCCCGCTTGCGCCCCGGCTGTAACATTGGGTGGCGCCCCCCGTCTTACCGCCAGGTGCTATGTCTGCCGGGATCAAGGGGGCCTACCTACGGCAGGGGCGGCGGCGCTAGTTAAAGGGGAGGTGACGGGCGGCCATTTTTGTTGCTGGCCGCCTGCCAGCACCTGCCCTCGTTGCTGTCCCCGGCCCCCGTGAAGTCCCCTCGCGGGGTGCCGGCTGCTCTCCGTGAGCCCGGCACTCCTCTTGAGTGCCGGGTTCGTTTACCGGCACTCCCGATCCCTGGTGGCCCAGCTGGGTGCCGGGACGCGCTGCACCAGGCACCTCCCCTTTAATAAGGGGAGGAAGGCCTGCAGTACCGCGGCACGACATTGCCTCGCAGCGCCCCAAGAGGGACGCGGGACGTTTCCAGTAGCGCCCCTCCTCCCTCTCGGGGCGCTACCTGGGAAAATCGGCCATGGGGGCGCTAACTTTTTCGGGGTGCTAAAATTCGCGCCCTGGCGAAGGTAGCGCCCAACATTTTTTATTGTAAATATAGCCTATTTCACAATATATATCACAGGTTTTTGACTAAGCATTTGGCTGTGTGAGAAGTATCAAACTTATGACACACTTGGTTAGTACGTAAAAAGTTTCATAGAATCGCAGACTGATTTTCTTTAGTCAGATTAATAGGGTTGCAGTCGTTGTCTGTCAGTGTGTGATTTATTCCAAAAATTATATTCCAGTAACTGCACCAAAATGAAACATCCAGTTTAAGTGGTTGGTAATTTATCAAAGGCAGGATAGTTCCATCCACAAACTTTTAAATATCAGTGAAACATATCAGAAAAACCACCTATACAGAGATGTCGGGGGGAATTTTTACTTGACGATGTGCTGGGAGCGGGGTTGGGCGGGGTGGGGTGGGCCAGTTCCAGTAGCGTACGAGAAACCCGGAAATAAGTGCAGCGCATCTGTCAGTGGCTTTTTAACCCAGCCACTGCATTTGCATCTAACTTCCCGACCAATTAGGTTGAGCGGCCGTGATGATGACCCACATGAGTCGATTTCAACTCCAGTATTTAAAGGGACGCTGCAAAGATGACAGTTGATGGACTCTGGAGGTGGAAGAACATAACAAGGAACTGTCAGAATGGAGTCCTAACATTCCAAGTATGCGCCTCGCTTTAGTGATGCCTCCCCGGATGTGATGCTGGGGGCAATAAGGGCCCGCAGGGAGACACTGTTCCCGACTGATATTCTTGGCTGTCGCAAGAGTGTCATGAGTCAGCTATCTTCCCAGTGTAGCTTATTCTTCAAAGAACACAGGTACAAAGAATTGCCTGAAAAAAAATGAATCAAGACAGAAAGCAAAGAGTAGGGGTGAACGGATGTTTTTCATATTGGGATGTCAACTGGAGTATTGTGTCCAATTCTGGGCACCGCACTTTAGGAAGGATGTGAAGGCCTTAGAGAGGGTGCAGAAAAGATTTACAAGAATGATTCCAGGGATGAGCGACTTCAGTTACGTGGATAGACTCGAGAAGCTGGGGTTGTTCTCCTTAGAGCAGAGAAGGTTGAGAGGAGATTTGATCGAGGTGTTCAAAATCATGATGGGTCTAGACAGAGTAGAGAGAGAGAAACTGTTCCCATTGGCGGAAAGGTCGAGTATCAGAGGACACAGATTTAAGGTGATTGGCAAAAGAACTAAAGGCAACATGAGGGAAACAAATTTTACGCAGTGAGTGGTTAGGATCTGGAATGCACTGCCTGAAAGGGTGGTGGAGGCAGACTCAATCACGGCTTTCAAAAGGGAATTGGATAAATACCTGAAGGAAGAAAATTTGCAGGGCTACGGGGAAAGGGCTGGGGAGTGGGACTAGCTGAAATGCTCTTGCAGAGAGCTGGCAAGGGCTCGACGGGCCAAATGGTCTCCTTCTGTGCTGTAACCATTCTATGATTCTAATCATAGAATGATACAGCATAGAAGGAGGTCATTCTGCTCATCATGCCTGTGGTAAAGCTATCCAATTAATCCCACTCTCCTGCTCTTTCCCCATAGCCCTGTAATTTTTTCCCTTCAAGTTTTTATCCAATTCTCTTTTGAATGTTACATTGAATCTGCTTCCACCGCCCTTTCAGGCAGTGCATTCCAGATCACAACAACTCACTGCATAATGTCACCTCTGGTTCTTTTGCCAATCATCTTAAATCTGTGTCTTAATCTGTGAATCTAAGATGGCTCCTGGGCTGGCAGCTCCTTACTGAGCTGCTCTTCTCTGCAACTGTATCCTTGGTCATCCATTGCCATCCTTTGTCCTTTCTTCCCCCAATCTCCTTTCTTCCATTGCTTAAGATAGTGGATGCATTTCAGCCCAAACTACAAGTTTAAAGCTACCCCTGCAGAGCCCACTGCCCATCCCCTGACCCGGCTTGTCTTTGTTTTCACTCAGCTCTTTTCAACTGCTGGAACTCTGCTGAAATTTGATTTCCATCACTTGAATTCCTCTGCCGTCAAGACGGGACTACACTGTTTGACTCAACTGCTGTGACTCTGCTCTGCCACTCATTCATTTCAAGTTTTAAGCTGCTGAATTCTTTTCTCAAATTGGTTTCCGAACTCCTGGACTTCTCTGGACATCGAGACTACGTTTCTGCTTTGGTCTACACTGGGTTACACTGTAAGATTTACCTGCTGTGTCTCCAATACTAATAAGATTTTTAAAATAACTTTTAAACTGCGTCTGTCTCTCTGCTGAACTGGTTCTACTGGTTTTTCAGCTTTGTTGGCTTCTGGCTTCTGGCTTTACATCTTCTCCGCCGCTTTTTTTTAATTTACTGGATGTGGGCGTCGCTGGCAAGGCCAGCATTTATTGCCCATCTCTAATTGCCCTTGAGAAAAATGAGAAGTCGCACAACACCAGGTTATAGTCCAACAGATTTATTTAAAATTACAAGCTTTCGGAGCTATCGATCGCCCCTTCTTCAGGTAAAGTTACAATGAGTGAATCTACAAAAGTTCACAGAATATAAACACAGAAAATGCAGAGATACAATCTTTCCTTACATCAAAGACACACCAAGAGCACAGCCAAGACAATGAGATGTGTCCCATTCATGATTTTGAACACCTCCATCAAATCTTCCCTTAATCTTATCTGCTCTAAAGAGAACAACTCGAGCTTCTCTAGTCTCTCGATGTAACTGAAGTCCCTCATCCCTGGTACCATTCTAGTAAATCTCTTCTGCACTCTCTTCAAGGCCTTGACATCCTTCCTAAAGTGCGGTGCCCAGAATTGGACACAATACTCCAGCTGAGGCCTAACCAGTGATTTTATAATGGTTTAGCATAACTTCCTCACTTTTGTACTCTATTCCTCTATTAATATAGCTTTTTTAACAGCCTTCTCAACTTGTCCTACCACCTTCAAAGATTTGTATACATACGCCCCCAGGTTTCTCTGTTCCTGCACCCCTTTTAAAAATGTACCATTTAGTTCATATTGCCTCTCCTCATGCTTCCTACCAAAATGTTTCACTTCACACTCCTCTGCATTAAATTTCATCTGCCATGTGTTTGCCCATTTCACCAGTCTGTCTGTGTCCTCCTGAAGTTTGTTACTATCCTCCTCATTGTTTACTACATTTCCGAGTTTCATATCATCTGCAAACTTTTAAAATGTTGACCTGTATACCCAAGTCCAGGTCATTAATATGTATCAAAAAGTGCAGTGGTCCTAATACTGACCCCTGGGGAACACCATTTTATACCTCCCTACAGTCTGAAAAACATCCATTCACCACTGCTCTCTGCTTTCTGTCTCTTTAATCCAATGGGCTTTAATTTTGCTAACAAGTCTTGGAAAAGATTTTGACAGGGTAAATTGTAAATGATTATTTCGGCTGGTTGGTGAATCAGTACTAAGGGGTCATGGACTCAGGATTATCACTGGAAAAACAGTGTTAGAAGAAATGTGTTTCGCACAGAAGATTTTTAGAACAAGGAATGCTTTACGACAAATGGGTATTGAGGCAGGGATTGTACCATGTAAAATTGAATTGGATAAGTACTTGAAAAGGAAGAATATAAAAGGATATAGGGAAGGGCATGGAGATGAGATTTGTGTAGACAGCTCTAGCTGAACAGCTAGCATTAGTGCAGGCTGAATGCCCTCTATCTGTGATTTCTATGGTTTAGACTGCTGCCTGCGAATTGGAAACTGACCTGAAGGATCTATTGTTGCTGGTCACTAACCATGTGGGCATTGATAAAGTGGTACCCTTTGCAGTTTAGGAACATCATAGGTTTGTATTTAAATGGTGATATGGGTGCCAAAAATACCAATCTGGGCTTTGGGGTATCCTGTAATGCAGGACTTGCAGTTCTCTTTCATTCTTCTGCTGTTTTTCCACGGGGAAAGTGATGAAGGTGTTCGCTTTTGGCAAACGATGCATCATTGCCCTAATTGTTGCATCCGTGCACTAAGGATTGACAGATGTGGTTTATGTTTCCCTGTGGTAGTTTGGAAGGAGCTGGAGGCATAAAAGCTCAGTGCTGTGGTCACCTTCACTGACAAGCCTGTTGATGTCTGTTGCTGCCAAAGTCCAGCAGATGGCGCAACTCAGTCACTGCCTCCCTGGTGAAGCAGAACCTCTGAAGACAATTGTCCTGGGACATGACCCAGTTGCACTGGGGCTTGTACACAGAGCTGCACAGGTAAGGGCGGGTGCAGGCAGTCCGCATCTGCAAGCAAAGCTGCCTTGCATGCCTCCTCTTGTGCTCTTCTGCCTACAAAAACCTAATGATAAATATAAAAGATTTTCATTTTCCAATTTTGATTGTAGCAATCAAAAAACCAGTAAACAAAATTATAGCAAAAGAAAAAAAATCCAGCTAGCTAGGACTCTATAACTAGTATTAAAATTATAACGTTCTGCTTCTATTTGGTCTTATCAGTACATACAATTTGTGCATGAAATGCGGAAGCAAAATAAAGCTGGAAAAAAATACCCAGAATTGACCCTAAAATGATCCTAACTGCCATCATCACATTTTCCTAAAAAATCCCCACCTTTGATCAATCTATCCTTTCCAATCACTGATAAGATAGGGACTTGCATTTATATAGCATCTTTCGCGAGCTTAGGATGTCCCAAAGTGCTTTGCGACCAATTAAGTACTTTTTGAAGTGTAGTCACTGTTGTAATGTTGGAAACGCAGCAGGCAATTTGCGCACAGCAAGCTCCCACAAACAGAGAGTGATAATGACCAAATCAACTGTTTTTAGTGTAGGGATAAATATTGGCCAGGACTCCCTTGCTCTTCTTCAAAATAGTGCCATGGGATCTTTTACCTGAGAGGGCAAACGAGGCCTCAGTTTAATGCCTCATCCGAAAGACGGCACCTCTGATCAGTGCAGCACTCCCTCAGTACTGCACTGGGGTGTCAGCCTAGATTTTGTGCTCAGGTCTCTGGAGTGGGACTTGGGCCCTCAAACTTTTAACTCAGAGGCAAGAGTGCTACCAACTGAGCCACAGCTGACGCTGCCCCATTTCTAACCTCCCTTTCCTCTCTAAGGTCCTTGAATGCGTTATTGCAGAACAGAACAGAAATAGCTTGTCCGTTTGAATGCCCATATTGCTCTCTATTCTATCTGTTTCATGTTTAATGCGTTTCAGCAATCCTCAACAATTTGTTGGCAGGGAGATTCCTACAGTGACAAAAAAATGAGAGGATGCTTTTTCCTTTATTTATATTCAGTTACTATACTGTTGAGAAATACACATCAGATTTGTGGATAGGGATCTCTGTCTATTTCAATCACATTCAATGGGTGAAATAGTAGTAAGAATAAGCAAACACACAGGCCATGACATTCGGAGTCCCATGATCCACTGCCAGAAGTATGGCAGGTGGTGGGGGGGGGGGGGGGTGGCCGGGGGGGGGGTGAGGGGTCGCGGGGGGGTGGGGGTTGGGGATGGTGGAGGGGCCACAAGTGCACCCATTGCCAAGGAAGCTGACCCTGTCAAATATTCTATTTGAATAACGCTGGGCGGCACATGGTCGGGAGTGCTGCCAGCAATAGGACACGGGCACCGATGGAAGCCTGAAAATCTGGGGAGGTGGAGGAAGGCAGATCATGACGTCAATGATGCAAATGACAGGGTTTGGGCTCGGCGATCTCATCCCTTCATTTGCATGGCTGCACTGAAATGTGAGCAGGTACGTTTCTTTCCAGCAGTAGAATGGGACAGAAAACCCACTGGGCACAGCCTGGGTGGATCCCTGGGAGGTTGACCAAACATTCTGATCCCCCCAACATTCTGCCCTTCCGCTTCCATTGGAATTTTTAGAATCGCGGATTCAACAGGTCTATTGAGGGACAAATACCATCTGTGGTTCTCTCCTGCAATATCCAAGTACTTTGAAATCGAATCACTGTAAATAAAGCAATGCTGTTTATAGTAATCAAAAATGAGCCAATGGTAAATACCACTTAGAGGTCTATCAAGCCTGACTTGTTTCTCATCTTTCAACCATGAGCAAAGTTCAAAGGTGAAACATTTGGATAGCTATAGTATGTAAATTAAACCTGTCGGCCAGAATTTTACCGGCACTCAGAGTGCGGGTTTGGAAGCAGGTCTGCTGTAAAATTCAAAAAGACTGACAGCGGGTTGGTATCCCGCTGTAAACCCGCCTCCTTGTCAGTTTCCCAAGTGTCGGGACTGTCATCCCTGAACAGACCCGACACCGAGCGGCGGGTCAGCCAATTTAGATACTTAAAAGCTTGTTAAAATGTAGTTAAGCACCATTTTCCATGTACTTACCATTTTACCAGCTTTTCCACGAGTTTCCCGAAGCATGGGGATCACGTCAGGTAAGTAGGTCGGGTGTTGTGTCAGCATGGAATGATTTACTAACCTGACAGCTGCAAATGGTCTATGAAAGCTCCCATTTCATAGGTCTTCACTTTGCAAGGTTAGAAGCTGTTGCTTACTGCATTTAGAAGACAGATTGAGCTTTATGCAGGTTGCAAGTGTTTGGAGCAAACTCTCTATCCAGTGTCACCTCATTGGAACAACCTCTCTCACCATTGACAGATTGCTTCTGTCATCTCAACCTCACCTGCCATCTATTCCATCAGCATCGGTGCCCTTGAAAAAATCTCACCTTGCTCCTCAGAATCCCAACACGATCAGCCCCAACACCAGCAGCACCAGGCACACCAGCAGCACCAACATCCACACCAACCTTCTCCGCAATCAACTGATGCTGCACTGGACACAGGGCATCATCACCCATGCACATTGCTGCCCGGACACCAGCGATGGCCTCACCATGTCCAGATTTGCTTCACTTAACACTGTACACCCTGGCTGCCACATAATGCGCCAGGTTGGCACCACCCCACACCAGCACCATACAGCATCCCTACAATGCCCAAGCCATTCCTTTCACACTCATCAACATTGGCGGGGGGGGGGGGGCGGGGGGGGGGAATGTTATGCCTCACCATTCACTGGAACTCACTAAGACACTTTCAAAGGTGCACACAAATCTGTCCAAGAAGGTAAAGTGGTGACACTAAGGATTTCAATGCTTGGCTACATATAAAAGAAATTTTACACGAACATTAGCTAAAGCACACAAGTATCTACCCTTGTGTGTTGTTAGCTGGTATGATTGCACTAGGATGAGGGTGAGTGCGGGGGGTGGCTAGTGAAATGGGGAAGTGATAATGTAGATAGAGAGGGATGGGCAAGGTAAGTTGGTGTGAGTAAGGGTGTGCAGGAGTAGGGTAGGGAAGGCAGAGTGATGGGGATGTGATGAGTGGCACAGCAGGATGAGGTTGAATGTGGCTTTGCAGTAACATTTCGTGATCTACTGAGATCATTGAAAGGTTTGCACCACTGCAGCCTGGTCCTCCTGAGCACATCCCTGCTTGTGCCCTCCTGTGCAATGTGCAACCAGGCTGCGTTGGTCTCCTGGGGAGGTCTCTTCCGCCCACTGGAAGGGAAGAGAACCTCCCTGCATGCTGTGACTCCCTCCATAAGCATATGGAGGGAGTCATGGGAGAGCCTGGGTGCAGCCGTGCACCTCAATGCTGTAGAACACTGACAGCACAAATGTCAAAATGAATGCGGACATGGCCCCTTTAAGGAAACTGGCTGATACGTCATCAGATGACGTGATCGGACCCGCTTACTTTTAATTGGCCGGAAACCTTGCAGGGCAGGCTTAACAAGCCCAATCAGGGCAAAATCACTTGGAGAAGGCGGGATGAAGACGGGAGCGGGGTTTGAGGCTGCCGCCTACTCTAGCTCCACCGGACTCGCCACGGCTGGCGAAATCGCGGCCGTCATGTTTTTCGTTTACCTACCTGTCAACTCCCAAACGTTAATCCAATAGATTTCAATTTACTGTAAAAGAAAGAAAGATCTGTCCCTTATAAGTAAACACTTGCTTGTATTTCACCTGAATGTGTGTTCCATAAGGGTAAATATATCATAAAATCAAATGCATAGGTCACACAAGTGGTCAAAGCTATTGCTAGAGTACATAAAACTAGTGGATACCTCTTCTAAATGGTTGCAAAAAGGCTTGAAAATGTATCTGTAATCTTTCAGCTGCTGTAGAAAGATTTTTTATCAGACTATTCCACTGAATAGTGATGTACCGAGTACTGGAAGCCTCTTCCCTTCGGAAGAAACATTTTGCAAGAAGCTCTTGAAAATTCCTCAAAGCTGGTTGCGATAGCCAGGTTGTAGTGTAACCTTGTTGTTTGAACACTAAATCAAATGTTGAAGGACAGAGCTGCATCCAATTCTATAAGTTAACTGCATTCATACTTAAAACCTGAGCAAACTGGCCAGCATTTGTTATATGTATATTTCTGTTCAGTAGTCAGGTTGGGCCAGGTTTTAGTCTGGAAGCTTTTGATATTTTACTATGCTTGCACCATTCAAGTACAGATGAACAGTACAAGGGATAGATCTTTTTCACAGTGACAGTTTTAACAAAATGTTACTGTGTTAATACCTCTCAGCACAAACATTTGCCAAATGATTCTTTACTGAATCAAGATGATATTTGTATTTCATACACTCATTCTCCATTCTTCTGTTCTCTCACAGTTTGACTGTCATATAGTGGCATTTAGTCTCTAATTTTGAATAGTTTTGTAAAAAGAAAGACTTGCATTTATATAGCGCCTTTCATGACCACTGGGCGTCCCAAAGCGCTTTACAGCCAATGAAGTACTTTTTGGAGTGTAGTCACTGTTGTAATGTAGGAAACGCGGCAGCCAATTTGCGCACAGCAAGCTCCCACAAACAGCAATGTGATAATGACCAGATAATCTGTTTTAGTGATGTGGATTGAGGGATAAATATTGGCCAGGACACCGGGGATAAGTCCTCTTCTCTTCTTCGAAATAGTGCCATGGGATCTTTTATGTCCACCTGAGAGAGCAGACGGAGCCTCGGTTTAACGTCTCATCCGAAAGACACTGAAATTTCATTAGAAGTGGCAAATAGGTTGAGGCTGAAAGAAGTCATTTTACTTGAGATACTAACAGTTGGATTTGATTGAGTTCAAAGTCCTAAAGGTGAAAGGACAATGTTGTGTACAGTTTACTGCAGTGACTTTTTGCATGTTGTCTTTTGTAACTGTGCAACCTTATCTGTTTGTACAAATGCCAAGGCTCTTTTGGACAGTAACCTATGCTAAGCAAGTTTTCCGGTTGAACATAATGCAAACTAAAAAATAAATATATCACCCGGTTTTTAATTTTTGTCCAGCTTTGCTTCAGGCATAGAGCATCACTAGAGGGAAGCGTAGGTTGGAGGTAGGACTATAACGCTATAATGCACTGTCCTCCAGCAAGGCTTCCTGCCAGGATTGGAGCCTTGCAAATTACTCCTTACTGAGGCAGTCAGTTTAATCTCTTCCATTCCTTTATATGGTACAGGTGTCTGCGATGAGTCAAATATATGCAACTCCTAAAGTGCCATCCACTGTTTATCTGAAAGATTTCAAAGAAATCGCTAAAGAGAAAGAAGAGAGAGGTCATCATCTTATGAAGATGAAGGTTGATGCTTCAACACTAGAATTACCTGCTGCAGAATATAAATCCCCTTTATCGCAAATATATTCTCTTCAGAAAGGCATGAAATTTCAAGGCAGAAATGCATTTTCCCTGGTAAGTATAGGATTTAATGGGGTAAGCCTAACATTTATAATAACTCATTACCAAACATATAGCACCATTAAGAAGTGAGTCCTGTTGTCACAACAATTTAAGTGAGATTAAATAAATGTTTTATTGTCCACTGATACTGTTCTTGTCCACGTTTAAATTCTGATTATCAGGAAGTTACTTTTGAATGATGCTTTGGCTGTCATATATGTATTTTTTTAATTTTATGAAATTCCTAACCATTTGGAACCAATTTATTCACAAAATGCTACCTGTTTATAAAATGTTATTGTTTAACCAAAAGGAGCAAATCGCCATGCCAAGAGAAACATGTATCAACACCTTCTTGAGTGCAGTTTGTTTATACCTAAATACAAGTTTACACTGGTGAAAGGATTACAGCCAATCAGAAATTTCTTGCTTGGAAATGGTGATTGACAAACATTTTGGGCCCAGAACTCCAAGGACCCTGCTTTGTGGGCAGAAATATAGCAGATTGGGACTCCTGGCCACGGGAGCCAAAAGCATGGACCCTGTCCCAAATCGTAGGGCTGGTGTCATTTCCTTCGCTGGGGCGGACATCCCGTGCTTATATGGGCGCATCAGAGGTATCCGCTCCAACTGCTGTCTGGAAAATCGGAGTGGCATATGGTGTTGCTCTGATGCCAGAACCAAAAAAACCCATTCTTTTCACTTTCCCCAAAGGAAAGTGTGGACATTAATTTCAATCTTACAGTCATTTACGTTAGCCAGAAAACCATCCTGGGGCCTTAGTGAGGCCCAGTACGAGACCTATGTCAGCTGTCACCTAGCTTAAGTCCCGCTGGATCTGTTGGTGGCATACGGGCAGAATTCCCAATTTAGGCTGAGAATACCCACAGACATGTCCCCAAAAGCTGTGTTTCAATGTAGGGGGGGGATTACAGAAGACTCGCCTGCCAATCAGTAATTCCAATGGCTGTTACATGGGGTGGAAACCCAGCAGATCCAGGTTTTGCCCCAAATTGCGGGCCTCCAACAGGCAATCCATTCATCCTCAGCTCTCCAACCCCACCAAAATTTCGGTCCTTTTGTGTTTAAGGCCTTTCTAACTTGTTGAGAAGTAGGGTCTAAATTTAACAGGGTTGCACCCATTTTATGGGCCTGAAACGGGTGCAACGATAGGCTTCTGAGGCACTGTTAAATTGGTTGGGGCCTTTTTTTTAAGCTGCCCTGAAATGAGCACAGGCCTCATTTCAATATTGAAATGAGGCTCCTACGCTCATTTCCAACCCAGATTGTTAAATTCATTTACACTAGTTGGCCCAAAATCTTCAGAAATGTTGTTTTTTGTTGTATCGGAAGGAGAGGCAATGCTGCTCCTAGTTCCATAAAACAATTGCTGGTCACTGACGGCACACCCTCGACCACTGCCCACCATCAACCCCCCCACAACCTCCACCCATCAATGACACCCACCCCCCCCCCCGCCCCCGTCGCGATCGCCTCCCTCCCTGGACTGACCTGTGGGCTTTGGCATGGAATGAAATGGGAGGGAATTAAAAGAAATTTAAAGAAGGATTTAAAGACGAGGATTTCAGATATCTACATACACATGAAACTCTTAGGGGGAAAAAAGGTTGCTTTGCTCCTCTCGTTAGCGCCCCTTCCCTTGGGTGGAAGAGACCTCCCCAGGAGATCAATACAGCCTGGTTGCACATTGCAGAGGATGGCACAAGCAGGGATGTGGTCAGGAGGACCTGGGTGCAGTGCCGCAAATGTTACAATGATCTCAGTAGATCACGAAACGTTAGTACAAAGCCACACTCAACCTCATCCTGCTGTGCCTCTCATCACATTCCCCATCACTCTGCCTTCCCTACCCTACTCCTGCACATCCTTACTCACACCAACTTACCTTGCACCTCCACCCATCCCTCTCTGTCTACATTATCACATCCCTATCTCACTAGCCACCCCTCATACTCACCCTCATCCTAGTGCAATCATACCAACTAACAACACACAAGGGTAGGCACTTGGGTGTTTTATGCAATGTTCATGTCAAGTTTCTGTTAAAGTGGTGTCAAACATTGAAACCTTTATTTTCAACACTTTGCGTTCTTGGACAGATTTGTGTGCACCTTTGGAAGTGGCTTAATGAGTTGCAGTGAATGGTGAGACATAACGGTACCCCCCGCAATGCTGATGAGTGTGAAAGGAATGGCTTGGGCATTGTAGGGATGCTTTATGTTGTTGGTGTGGGCTGGTGCCAACCTGGCGCATCATGTGGCAGCCAGGGTGTACAACATCAAGTGAAGTAAATGTGGCCATGGTGAGGCCATCCCTGGTCTCCCGAGCAGCAATGTGGTTGGGTGCTGATGCCTGTGTCCTGTGTCCTGTGTCCTGTGCAACATCAGGTGATTGTGCAGAAGGTTGATGGTGTTGTTGTTGGTGCTGCTGGTGTGTCTGGTGCTGCTGGTGTTGGGGCTGATCATGGTGGGACTCTGAGGATCAAGGTGAGCAAGGTGCTGATGGAATAGATGGCAGGTGAAGTAGAGATGACAGAAGCGATCTGTCAATGGTGAAGGAGGGAATGAAGTCAGACTTGATGGAGGCTTGTAGAAAGACTTGCAGCATGGTGAATCTGTTGTGGAAATGCAGTGAGGAACAGCTTGTGGCTGAGGAAAGATATCTCTGTAAGGTGGGAGCTTTTACTGTACATTTGAAGCTGTCAACTCAACAGCTGATTCAATGGCCACTGAACTCCCGCCTCAGCTTGACAGACGTGGTCCACGACCAGCGTGGACCCTGTGGGCGAGCTGTCAAATGCAGAAGGTGAGCTCAAATTCATTCTTAAGTGGCTCTAAACAAGTCCCTAATTACCTGAATTGGGTCCTCCGCCACTGCCTGTTGGGTTTGCTCAACATTAACAGACCTGACATTTGGTAAAGGTGCGTGGCGGCGGGTTCACAGCGGGGTCTCGACCCGCTGGGGAAAAAATACACTTTCCCACCCGACCCGCCACCAATCACGCCCACTGACCCTCCGCAAAATCCAACCCATAATGTTTGCCACTTATAGGTTTCTTCTGCAGGCATTCAAAAGCTTTAAAATGCAAAATGTTCTATTTGATTATTGATATATGGCTACCACTTAATTATAAATGATTTCTCGTGAATTTAGACCTCATCAGGGTGTGTAAAAATCAATTCAGATTCTTGCTCCTGATCAACCAGTAACCCTGCTGGAAGCATACACACCAGCCTAGAAAGCTAGCAAAGCTGATCAACAGCTTGATGGAAGCTGATACAGCCCTGATTATAAGCATATGACATGTGAAAACAATAGTTACACGGGCTTTGTAACATAAGCTGTCGGTATACCCAGCATCGTTTCACCGTGTTGGAGTGGAAAAAAATATAAGTACATGACAACATGAAGAGGAAATACAAAAGTTGAAGACACAAAGGCCTAGAAATTAATCTCGGGCGGTGGCGTAAAGTGGGTGGTATGGGATCGGCCACCCATTATAGGCAGCGCCTGACATTCATTCCCATTGACTGCAATAGAACTGAATATCAGCCACTGCGTATAACGGGCGGCCGATCCCATGCCGCCCGCTTTATGCCCCTGCCCGAGACAAATTTCCAGCCCAAAGTATATTATTGAAGGAAGAGGGGCAGATGCCAGAGGGCATGTCCCCTTCCAGAAAACTTTGCTTTTTTACATTTTATTTGGTGCATTTCCCAGTACTTTTCTAAAGAAAAGCACTCGGCTAAATGATTGGGAGTGGGTTTGGGAGGGCCTTGTGGTTAAGGGCGGGAAGGGTGGGTAAGCCCAGGGCAAGGGAGGCCTAAGCTTTCCTTGTGGGGCCTGGAGCAGCACTCCTGCTCCCCCTGCCCCCATAAGGAAAGTCAAAAGAAAGAATATCTACTCGTCTTTTTGGGCCGCTTCTGCTCTCGGGTTCTCTTCCCGCTGGGTTATCTGGCGGGGAAGCCACAATGGCTTCGCTGCGCAGGTCTCCGGTTAAAATCAGGCCCCAATGAAGTTGTCGGAGTCCGATCTGCATTAAAAAAAAAAATTACCCAGCTGGCTTCCAAGAGCAGGTTAAGATTGGAACCCACGGGAAGACAGTGGGATCGGTGTGGGTAAGTCCAACCGGCCATTATAACTGCCCGCCTGCCTGGTTTCTGCCGAGTGGGCAGGATCAAAATCATTTTGTTTGCTTCCTTTATGGTTTTATTACCTTGCACTGCCACTTTTAATGACCTGCGTACCTGCACACCAAGGTTCCTTGACTCCTCTACTCAATTTAAAAGCTTACCATTTAAAGTGAATTTCCTGTCTCTATTCTTACTTCCACAATGTATTTTTCTACATCGAAATGCATTTGCCTGCCTGCTGGCCTATTTATGTTCTCCTGCAGTCTTTCACTCTCCTTGTCATAATTTGGTGTCATCAGCAAATTTTTGATATTGCTCCCTCAATTCCTAAGTCCAGATCATTTATGTGTTTAGTAAATAAGTGCAGCCTCAACACCAATCCCTGTGGAACACCACTTATCACACTGTCCAGTCTAAGCAATTGCCCTTTACTCCTACTTTTTTGCTTTCTGTTCTCCAACCATCTCTCTATCCATGCTGCCGCTGTCCTTAATTCCTTGTGTCATTAACTTTGACACAAATCTCTTACGTGGTATGTTACCACGTGCTTTTTGAAAATCCACGTAAACCACGCCCACAGCATTTTCCTTATCTATCCTCTCTCTTATTTCCTCAAATAATTCTATATGGTTGGTCAAGCACAATCTGCCTTCTATCAATCTGTGCTGACTCATCCTGATTAACTCATGTTTCTCCAAGCGCTTAGTAATTTTATCCCATTTTACAGACTGCAGGGAACGGTTGAGACACTCTTGTACTCCAGTAGTGCTGCAACACCACAGAAGCTGATTTGCTGCATTATCTGGGGCAGATGCTGTGCTCCCGTTGTACACATATCCATATAACGTGATGGGGAAATGCCTGTGGTCCTGGGGGCTTGTGCACAAGTCACAAGGCCTCAGATACCATGCAAAATTATTTTAAAAACACATAGCACCATAATGCAGTATCTTTGCTGGCTTGCTTCTTTCTTCAGCGCCTGTTTGGAATGGGAGTAAGGGAAGCTCCATGGCTCAGTTCTTAAAATGGCTAAAGCTTTATATTTTTCATGGTTTACAGTACATTTTTAAGTGCAGTGTTGGTGGCTATTGTGCTCCTTCAACTTCCAAGCTCTCAAGACTACTTTGTTGCTGGTACATGTTGGCACTGCGAAGTCTCAGTCCCAACTTGCCCTTTTTCAGAATCTCCGATCTGAAAGGGCTGATGGCAATCTCCAATGTCCACATTTTCTGGGAAGCCTTTTCTGACACATCAGCTTGGCAGAGTTCCAGGGAAATGATGCAAGGAGGCATTATGATGTCATGCCCACGTCATGTACTTAAAATGTCAATTTTCCTGGAATTTTCATGTGGGTGCTTCCCATCCACGCCAGGGGATACTCCAGGAAATGTGCGTCAAGTGGAAGTGGAGGTTCTCCACTCCAATTACCTCTGCCTAATGCCCAAGAACCAACTGCTCACAAGGTATTAACAGAGGAAGATCGGCCCTTGTTGCCATAATTTCATCACTTTAATTTTGTATTTAGTAAATTTATTGATTCACTCATTCATAAAATATAATTTAGAAGTTTTAAAAATACTGCAGCTTTCAATGATTTTTCCCATTATAGGATGTACCTGCATCAAAAACTTTTGGTTCACTATTATGTCATCGGCTCTCAAGAAGAAAGCAAAAGGGAAATGGCCAGTTGGGTTCCACACAGCTTCTGGTACCAGCAACATTTCTGGGGTGGACAACACCAAATAATGATTAAAATGGTAAGTGACCCGATCACTCACCTACAGTTCAATTCAATTCTTTAAAGAAGACAGAAAGGTAGGGACAAGGATATTTTTGAAGATATATCATTGAATCTAATTTAGGAAGAAATTAGTTAACATTAACTTATTAATTTTTTTTTCAGTGCGTAGAGAAAGAGACATGCCTAACATGTTGTGCCAAAGGGGCTCGTAACGAGCCTTTTCTTTTGGTATTCTTCATGAACGAAGATTCCAAAACACTTCCCGAACTTCTGCTCAAGTCTTAAGATCTCTTGGATCTTTCTTTCAATTTATTTTTAAAATCATGCAGTTCACCCCTTTCACCCAATGGGTAGCCCTAATATAAAAACATGAAAACATATGGGCTAGATTTACTGCCCATTCATAGTCGATGTGTGAAAATGTTGACGAAGATATGGATTAACATTGGCAGAGTAAAAATACGGTTTACAAAGGTGGAAGTAGGCAGTCATTTGTGAGGTAGAGAATATGGGCTCAGAAGTTTAGCTCAGGGTCAAATAGGATGGCAAGGTTGCAATCAGTCTGGTTCAGCCTGAGACAGTGGGCAGAGAGAGGATGGAATCGGTGGCGAGGGAACATTTTAGATTTATATTTGAATGATCACTGTCACAGGGACTTTGATGAGAAGGAGCAACAGTCAGTTCTATGCATTGTCAACGTGAAATAATTTTTTTTTATTCTAATAGGATATGAATAAATTGTTATTTCTTATTCAAAATCCTCACGGAGAAACAGCCAATAATAATAGATTCCTGTAAATATAGATCAGGAACAATAATGTACTGATTTACTTACCTACCAATTTAAGTAAATAGCCAATTAAAAGCAAAAAAGTGGCAAATGTTGGAAATCTGACAAAAACAGAAAATGCTGGAAACATGCACAGGTCAGTGAGTATCCTCAAAGAGAAAGGACGGGTTAATGTTTCATTCTGCTGAAGGGCCACAATGCTAACTTGTCTGTTCTCTTCCACAAACACTGACTGACCTGCTGCATGTTTCCAGCATTTTCTGTTTTTGATTAAATAGCTAGCTTTGTTTCAAATGTTACTGCCACACCTATCAATCCCTATGCTGAGCATGCTTCCAGTGTAGCAATTAAGGCATTACCAAACATTCTTTTGAAGTTTCAGACTCAAGGCAATCAGAAGCTCAAATTTACCATCTGCACATGGCAAGCAAAATCACAAAGGTGTTACTAGATCATTTCCCTGATTTACTGTATTACGATCAGTCAGAGCTAAGCCTACTTTTCCCCAACAGCTCCAGTTGACATTATACATTTTGGTTTATCATAGTAACACTTTTAAGCAAGTTGGTTCACACCTCAGTGAAGCATATTGGCCCCAAAAACCCTTGGATATGATCCCAGCAATTATGCATGGAATGTACCTGCCGGACTCCTCCAGTGTTGACCCCGCTGGAATTTGTGGGGTCAGTGGGGGGGCCACCTCACTTGCATGGGGTAAGCAGGCACAAGTGCCATTGAGGGCGCATCTCAGGTGACTACCTGCCCCATGAACCGGAAAATCCAGCAACTCCCCGTCATTAGGGGTGGAGGTATTGCCAAGCCACTCCCTGACACCAGCCATGACCCTCTTGGCCCCCTATGCAAGGGGACTTATCAAGAATTTTTCTTTAAACTTACTTTTTTTCAGGGGTGCAGTGATCATAGTATCATAAGGTTTAGATTAGCTATAGAAAAGGACAGGGAGCAAGCCAGAGTAAAAATACTTAATTGGAGGAAGGCAAATTTCAGTGGGTTGAGAACGGATCTGGCCCAGGTAAATTGGAATCAAAGATTGGCAGGCCAAACTGTAATTGAACAATGGGCAGCCTTTAAAGAGGAGATGGTTCGGGTACAGTCGAGGTACATTCCCACAAGGGGGTAGGACAACTAAAGCCAGAGCTCCCTGGATGACGAAAGAGATAGAGAGTAAGATGAAGCCGAAAAAGAGCACATATGACAGATGTCAGGTTAAGAATACAAGTGAGAATCAGACTGAATATAGAAAGTTCAGAGGGGAAGTGAAAAAGAAAATAAGAGGGGCAAAGAGAGAGTATGAGAATAGATTGGCAACTAGCATAAAAGGGAATTCAAAAGTCATCTATAGGCATATAAATAATAAATGGGTAGTAAGAGGAGGGGTGGGGCCGATTAGGGACCAAAAAGGAGACCTACGCATGGAGGCAGAGGGCATGGCTGAGGTACTAAATTAGTATTTTGCATCTGTCTTCACCAAGGAAGAAAATGCTGCCAAAGTCACAGTAAAAGATGAGGTAGTGGAGATTCTGGATGAGATAAAAATTGATAAAGAGGAGGTACTGGAAAGGCTGGCTGTACTTAAAGTTGATAAGTCACCAGAACCGGATGGGATGCATCCTAGAATGCTGAGGGAAGTTAAGGAAGAAATCACGGAGGTACTGGCCATAATCTTCCAATCCTCCTTAGATACGGGCGTGGTGCCTGAGGACTGGAGAATTGCAAATGTTACACCCTTGTTCAAAAAAGGGTGTAAGGATAAACCCAGCAACTACAGTTTAACAGTTTAACCTCGGTAATGGGGAAGATTTTAGAAATGATAATCAGGGAGAAAGTTAATAGTCACTTGGACAAGTATGGATTAATTAAGGAAAGCCAGCATGGATTTGTTAAAGGCAAATCATGTTTAACTAACTTGATCGAGTTTTTTGATGAGGTAACAGAGAGGGTTGATGAGGGCAATGCGGTTGACGGGTGTACATGGACTTCCAAAAGGCGTTTGATAAAGTGCCACATAATAGGCTTGCCAGCAAAGTTGAAGCCCATGGAATAAAAGAGATAGTGGCAGCATGGATACGAAATTGGCTAAGTGACAGGAAACAGAGAGTAGTGGTGAACGGTTGTTTTTTGGACTGGAGGAAGGTATACAGTGGTGTTCCCTAGGGGTTGGTACTAGGACCACTGCTTTTCTTAATATATATTAATGACTTGGACTTGGGTGTACAGGGCACAATTTCAAAATTTGCAGATAACACAAAACTTGGAAGTATAGTGAACAGTGAGGAGGATAGTGCTAGACTTCAAGAAGACATAGATAGGCTGGTGGAATGGGCGGACATATGGCAGATGAAATTTAATGCTGAAAAGTGCGAAGTGATACATTTTGGTAGAAAGACCGAGGAGAGGCAATATAAACTAAAGGGTACAATCCTATAGGGGTGCATGAACAGAGAGACCTGGGGGTATGTGTGCACAAATCATTGAGGGTAGCAGGGCAGGTTGAGAAAGCGGTTAAAAAGCTTACGGGATCCTGGGCTTCATAAATAGAGGCATAGAGTACAAAAGCAAGGAAGTTATGATGAACCTTTATAAAACACTGGTTCGGCCTCAACTGGAGTATTGTGTCCAATTCTGGGCACCGCACTTTAGGAAGGATGTGAAGGCCTTAGAGAGGGAGCAGAAAAGATTTACGAGAATGATTCCAGGGATGAGGGACTTCAGTTATGTGGATAGACTACAGAAGCTGGGGCTGTCCTCCTTAGAGCAGAGAAGGTTGAGAGGAGATTTGATAGAGGTGTTCAAAATCATGAGGGGTCTAGACAGAGTAGAGAGAAACTGTTCCCATTGACGGAAGGGTTGAAAACCAGAGGACACAGATTTAAGGTGATTGGCAGAAGAACCAAAGGCGACATGAGCAAAAACTTTTTTACGCAGCGAGTGGTTAGGATCTGGAATGTATTGCCTGAAAGAGTGGTGGAGGCAGACTCAATCGTGGCTTTCAAAAGGGAATTGGATAAGTACCTGAAGGAAAGAAAATTTGCAGGGCTACGGGGAAAGGGCGGGGGAGTGGGACTAGTTGAAGTGCTCTTGCAGGGAGCTGGCATGGGCTCAACGGGCTGAATGGCCTCCTGTGCTGTAACCATTCTATGATTCTATGATTCTATGAATGCTGTCTGCCTTCTCTTTGACTTTCATTGTTTTAGATATTGACTGTCTTCCAGGTTTTGGCTGTTGCTGGAGGATGTGGATGAATGATTAGGATTGTGGTGACAAAAATTACAATTGTCCCTCACACCATAACAAATTTTGCGTGTCTTTTTGGCAAAACCTCATTTGTCAATAATAGTTAAAACTGCCGTTTCTTGGGCAAAGGAATCTTTTATTGGCCCATATACAGTACTATGCAAATATTGGTACTCTATCTACGTCAACAACACTGCGGTTAAAAATAATGGCTTAGAAAGGTGGGAGCCCCTGCGACAGAATGGAAAGGTCCGAGGAGCCCCCGATATTGGGCCTCAGACCTCTTTAGCATGAGACCTGTATTGAGGGAGGAGCCCTCCGGGAAGACGGAACGAAAATTGGGCCACAGCTGGCGCCGGAGTGCCCTCAGAATGAAGGATCGCGGGGCTTCGGGCTTGGTGGGGGGGGGGGGGGGGATTGCGGGCCTGGAGGGTGGTGAAGTGGGCCTCGTTGTGGGGTGGGGGGAGAGCGATCGCTGTCTGGGGGTGGTGGAGGCAGACTCAATCGGGCTTTCAAAAGGGAATTGGATAAGTACCTGAAGGAAAATAAATTGCAGGGCTACGGGGAAAGGGCGGGGGAGCGGGAGTAGCTGAATTGCTCTTGCAGGGAGCTGGCAGAGATCGGGAGCTTTGAGGTCAGGGACGGGGTGGGAGGTGGGGGACAAGGTGTTTGGGGGAGGGGAGCTTGGAGTTTGGGGCAAGGCAGAGGGAGATCGGGGTTTGGGGATGTTGGCAGAGGCAACGGTGTGGATGGTGCTTTACAGCTAAGTAACAACTTTTTTTTGCAGACGATCTTTAGGGTTGGTTTCCCTGAGTGCAGACAGTGCTGGCGTTGTTGATGCCTCAGGGGAAACCAATGTTGCAGCAGGGAACTGAAGCAAGTGTTAGGATTCTTATTTGCATTTGGAAACAGCCTAACACCTGCGTCAGGCGTGGGTAAAGGATTGTTGTGCTTACCCAAAATGGCGGCCGGCGCATTTCCGGTCAGAAATGTACATGGGCTTCCTGACTACCATTTTGGGGCCTTAGGAGTCCGCATAGCGCCTGAAAAACAGACGCTATGTGACCCAATTTGTAGGCCGTAGACTCACTGTAAGACAACCCTAACCTCAAGACTCTAATGGTACTTTCCATAGTTACAATAGCTATTCGTTATGCCAGCTCTTGAAAGGCAAGTATTGTATATAAAAAAAACAAATGTTATTAGAGCCTTACAGCGGATATAAAAATTAAAAGAGGCAAACTCATGTTTGCAGTAATCTGATGCTTCAGCTAATTTTGAATTGAAGAAACTGATCTGAAATTATCAAGGCAGTTTGCTGGGAAAGGGACACTGTACTCTCACAGCGAATCTTTAAGCTGTCATTGTATTCCTTAAAATTAAATTGCCTGATCATTGTTATTTCAAATAGTTAATTTAGAAGTACTCATTAAAATGATGACCGTCTGAAAAGAATTACAATTTTTTGAAGATACTGTATTCATACTTGATTAACTGCCTGTCCTGCCTCATGCAAAATAGATTAACATTATAGCAAGTACATGATTACGTGAGTTGACTGAGTTCACTGTTCATATGAGTCAGATATCACACTAGAACATAAATAATGAATCCCTTTGTAAAGGGGAAAAATGAATTGCTATACCTGGTTTGGAGTGAGGATCTGTGACAAGTAATCGCAGATCTTCCCTTTTGTTCTTTCCTCGCCACCCCACCTTTTCCCCTGGCTCTGTACTTGCTTAAAAACTGTTAAATGCCTAACTTCTTCCAGTTCTGATGAAAGGTCATTGACCTGAAATGTTAACTCTGTTTCTCTCTCCACAGATGCTGCCCGACCTGCTGAGTGTTTCCAGCATCTTCTGTTTTTATTTCAAAAACAAAGGTGTTAGACTGGAATAAAAAATACTTAGAGTATCACTCCTTTCCTTCATCAGCGTCTGCATTGAACGACTCCTCACCATCAGTGATTTCAACCTCCATCTCAACTCACCTTGCCCTCTCTCCTCTAAGTTCACTGCCCCCCTGTCCTTCCTTAACTTTTCCCTCCACATAAACTCTCCTACCCATTCCAACTCACGTGCCTCTTTATTCCTATTGTCTCAATCACTGACAAGGCCATCTCTGATCACTTCCTTGTATCTTTCACCACTCACATACCCCTTCCAACCCCACTTCCTTCTGCATCCAGCCCTGGAAAAAACTCTCTCCAAGTCACTTACAACTGCACTTTCAAATTACAAACATTCTAGCCTTTGGTTTTCCATTCACCATCATACTTCAGTTGCTGTCGATCTGCTCAATCACTCCCTCACCTCTGTTTTTGATGCCCTTGTCCCCAGTAAAACCCTTAATATCTCCCATCTTGGTCATTCCTTCTGGTACGGCCCCCACCCCGCTCCCTCAAGTCCAAGAAGCACAGACTTGAGCGTATCTGGCGCACAAAATTCATCGCCAGATCTGGCTGGGCCACATCAAGCACTATTGGGCACTACTCTCCGCTGCCAAAACTTCTCACTATTCCAGCATTATCCTGGAATGTAAAGATAACCCTCAACCTCTTTGCTCCACTACCATTCATCTCCTTAAACCTCTCTCCCTGCCCCTACCACCCTGACTTCCAACAACAATTGCAAAGAGCTCATGTCACTGAGATTGAAACCATCCATTTAGCTGCCTGTGCTGCATCCCCTCTTTCCCCATGCTCACTAAGCCAAGTTTTCCCCAAGGTTCTCCCCTGCCAGAGCCCTGAACCCGCAACTTTCTCTCCTATCTCCCCTCATGCCCTCTCCGAGATCATCTTGTTCATGGGACCCACCTCCTGCTTTCTCGACTCTCCAGGCTCCTCCGGTCCCCGCATTCAAAGAATGGCAGCTGCTGCAGGACACCAATTTCAGCCCCCCCAACCCCGTTCGCTGCCCCTCCCCCGCTGGCCACTGCCCCCCTTCCCGACCTGATCGCCCCCCGCCTTCCTCAATTACCTGAGGGCCACAGCTTGCCAGCTCAATGGAAGTGAGTCCCAAGGCTCACTATTAGGTGCACCTCGAGCCTCACCATTCAGGCACAGGGATTGACCCCTGTGCCCCCCCCCCCACCCCCGGCTGCTCAAATATTTTGCCTGTTCTAGGCCTATGTCACCATTTGAAGACGAGCAGGGAAATCTCCTGGTGCCTGGCAAATGTTTCTCCCACAAACACCACCAAAAACAGATTCACTCACTCCTCTATGTGGAATCATGCTGTGTGAAAAATGGCATTTCCTTAAACATGTCACTCCATAGAATCATAGAAATTTATGGCACAGAAGGAGGCCATTCGGCCAATGTTGTCTGTGCCGGCTGAAAAAGAGCTATCCCACCTAATCCCACTTTCCAGCTCTTGGTCCGTAGCCCTGTAGGTTGCAGCACTTCAAGTGCATATCCAAGTACTTTTTAAATGCAATGAGGGTCTCTGCCTCTACCACCCTTTCAGGCAGTGCGTTCCAGACCCCCCACCACCCTCTGGGTGAAAACATTTCTCCCCAACGCCCCTCTAATCCTTCTACCAATTACTTTAAATCTATGTCCCCTGGTTACTGATCCCTCTGCTAGGGGAAATAGGTCCTTCCTATCCTCTCTCGCTAGGCCCCTCATAATTTTATACACAGGGGGTCACTCCACTTCAATATAATTCATTATCTGTGAAACACTTCACAAGATAGAATCAGATGCCAAATATATACGTGGAAGGGGACAATTTTTGGGGGGTTTTCCACCCCCGCCCGATTTTACTCTCTATTGAAGTAAACAGAGAGTAATATTGGGCGGCGTGTAAAACCGACGTTCCACCCGATCCCATGGGTTTCTTGCCTGGCTGGTGAGGTTAAAATTACCCTCTTTCTTTCTACCTCTTCTTTCCCATGACCTAAAAAATGCAAAACTTCTTACTTCCCTCAATCTTTGGCTCCTCCTGCATGCTACACGTTTTTAAAACCTATGCTTGTCATCACCTAACAACTATTTTATTGATCTTGTCTTCTCTCCTACTCTTTTCAACCTTGTCCTGTATTATGTATCTTGGCTCTTCACCAAAGTTCCTCAATTAAAAGGCATAAAAATGACAGGGAGCATCTTGATGTGGGTTACCTAATTGTACTGCATGTCTGTAAGCAAACATAAAAAGAGCTTGAACGTGTCAACACTTTTTCATGAAGGTGGCACCCCTTTAAAACAAATTTATTTGATCTTACTTTTTTTTTGGTGCCGATGCACTCTTCAAAGTTGGGTATTCACTGAACACAAAAACATTTTTCCGTTTCTGCAGCCAGTAACAGCATTAGGCTTTGGTCAGCTAAATAGCTTGGATTTATGGTAGTTCTTTTATGTTTCATTGCACCATTTTTAAAAGCCAGCTGTCACGCTGTTTTTACTAAAGCAACGCTATGCCAAAATATTTTCATTAGAATATTAGTTTTTTTATATGGGTAATTTTCCTTAACTTCTGTGAAGCTTTGCTTGTTTTTAAATTTGAAGTTCAAGTGATTTATAACAATCTCCTGAACACTGTAATCAGACTACAGCCTTTAACCAACACCGTGTTATCTGTAATTTTCTCCTCTCCTGTCCTAATGGAAGTGTCTTATGCACAGTTCTATCATAGGAACAGGAGTAGGCCATTCAACCCCTAGAGCCTGTTCCGCCATTTAATTAGATCATGGCTGATCTGTACCTCAACTCCATTTACCCGCCTTAGATCCATATCCCTTGCTATCATTACCGAATAAAAATCTTTCAATTCTCCGGCTTGAAAGCTTGACCCAGCATGTGCAGCCTATTGGAGGAGAGAATTCCACATTTCCACTATCCTTTGGGTGAAAAAGTGCTTCCCGAATGGTGTAGCTCTGATTTTAAGCCTGCGCCCCCTTGTTCTGGATTCCCCCACCAGGCGAAATAGCTTCTCTGTATCTACTCTCTAAAATCCTATTATCATTTTAAACACCTGAATTAGATCACCCCTCAACCATCTAAATTTAAGGGAATATAATCCAAGCTTATGCAACCTGTCCTCCTAATTTAACCCTTCAAGGCCCAGTAAATCTGTGCTATACCCTCTCTGAGGACAATGGCCCAAAAATTAGTGAGTGAGCCTTCGTGCGAGGGTAAGGCCTTCCCGCGATCTCTCACTGCGCGCTGGCTTTTTCAGTCCGAGCTCGCACGAACTTGATGTTCTGGACAGCAGCTGTGCAGTGCTTTCGTATCCCACAGGCGTAGTTAATTCGTGCGAGCTGTGGGATCACGTGACTCAGTTAGAGCCAATTGCAGCACACCATCTTTCATTCATAGCTTTCACAGCACGGCTGTGAAAGCTATGAATACTATACCCCCCCAAAAGAACAGCTAAACCTCAATTAAATTTTTTAAAAAAACCATCACATTAATAAAATAAGTATAGTTAAATAAATTAACCATTTTAAACAAAAAGTTAAATTTTTGAAAAAATTTAAAATCTTTTAAAAAGTTATAAAAATAAACTTACCTGTCTTTAAAGTCTCTAAAAAAGATATACCTGTTAAAAAAAATTCAAAATAATACTTAATTAAGTACTTACCTTGTTAAAAGAGGGTCTTACACCTCCTTTCTTTATGTCTAAAATCTTCCATGCTTACCTGCGCGACCAAAGCACTAAGTGCACTGCGTGCGCGCAGCCTGTAGCGCGCACGCGGTTCACCTAGGAACCGCCCCCTTTTGAATTCACCAAGTGCCGGTTTTCAGCGCATGCGCAGTGCATGCAGTAAACCGGCAATTGGAGACAGAATACGCGAGAGTACACAGTGCGTACTCTCGCGTAGCGGCACTAATTTTTGGGCCAATATATCCTTCCTGAGGTGCAATGCCCAGAAATGAATGTAATACTCCAGATGGGTCTGACCAAGGCTCGATACAACTGAAGCATAACTTCCTCCCCTTTGTATTGCAACCTTCTTGAGATAAAGGCCAACATTATCTCTCTAATATGGCCATTACTTAGGTGTGGACTCAGAACATGAGTGTTAGGAGCTTATTCCTGATTTATATGGCTCTGTACCACACCATGCCATGCATTTACCCACTGAGCCACTGGGGAGCCTGGCTGTGATCTATAACATATGTTGTATCATTTACACTCGCAGGAGTTATTAGCCTGGAAATTGGACCGTATTGCGCCCATTTTTACAGGCGCAAAATGACGCCTAAGATTCCAATATGACAGGCGGCGAGTGTGGGCTCAGTCCGTGCCAGAAGTGCACCGCCCACCATATTAGTTAGGGCCGCTCAGTAGGCATCCAGGGCCTGTGACTGAAACTGGCGTTAGGCCCATCGCATTTACAAATCAGGCACCCAACATCTGTTTCAGGCCCTTTTGCCACATTGCACTGCGAATGACCGCAGTATGCACTTTCTTCAGGTGTTCAGCAGTCAAACCAGCGGTCCTTAAAGGGACTTCTGGAGGCTACCATCGAAAAAGTAAGTTTCATGTTCATTATTTACCTTATTGTGGAGCCAGGAGGAGCCTCTTGGGCCACAAATAGCACCCGCAGCTCGCCTAAGGTGACCGGCGAACCTCTTTACCATAGTCCTGCTGCCAGCCTCATTAGGCGCATGCAGTGTGTGCTGCACCGGGATCGCATCCCGATCCAGGAGCAATCCAATTTCTAGGCCATTTTGTTTTAAGTAATTTTTTATGTTGGCCACAGGCGTCAATGTAAACCCTGGCTATTGATATGAAAGGACATTCGCACAAGAGGATTAATGATTCTGACATTATTATTGAAGGTTTATTGAGAAATGATTTGTAGCTAATTTCCAGAAAATTCTCAGTGTAGTATATCTTATGTGAGGAATATTGCACAGTTGTATAGAAGTTCTTTAATAAGTGTATGTGAAAGATTCACAGATGACAAACCGGCTAGAAAATTACTGTTTAAAAAGTGTGGTGATTCATGTCTCTGAGTAAATTCCCCCTGGAATAAAATATTAAAAAACATGATAACATACTCACTTAACTATATCTTAAAACTACCCTAACACTGACTAAAGTACAGTGCAGACCTTTCAACTCATGTTTAATTTGAGGGTGACACCCTCATTTCTGAATAATCTCTATTCTTAAATATACATGCACTCATCGCATAGCTTAGTTTACTGGTGTATATTTTGTATCAAACATAATAAGTGAAGGGTTTATGACAACTCAAAGCTGCTGGAAGAAATTCAGCCCTGACTCTCCAACAAACTTGGCTCCTTGAGAAATTGACTCAGTCTCCAATCTCATAACATTTTCTTCAAGTTACAAGATCTGGCTCATGTCACATAGGAATTGACCAGATCACTCATTCTTTAAATCTTCAGATTTGCTTATGTTCCAGATATGGTCAATAAACTAAACCCAACGGTTTATTTTATTTTGTTAATCTCTATGCCAAATGTATTTAATAATCTCCATTAGTTCCACCCCTTCCCTTAGCTAAAAAAAAAACTTGTGCCAAGCTTTATTTATCCTCCTTCTTGGGTGGAGAACCTAAAGACAGGTAATATAGTCTCCTCAGTGTAGACTGTGGCTGTGGAATAATCATGTGCAGTGCCTGTGACTTCCATAACAAAAAGATAAAAGCCTCAGTAGTAACAGTGCATAGAGTGAGTCACAGTAGCCACTTAGTCTCCAGGCAGCCAAACATCAGTGCACACACAACGTCATTGCAAGATAAAGCTTCAGAACGTGGAAACATAATTGGGAAAAGTGATACATTTATTTCCAGGTATGTGTTATTGTATTTCAGTCTGTGCTACAATATTTCTATTTATGATTGATTTTTGTAGGATATTTTGTTGTACTCGTTTGACCTTCCCACTACTGCCTATGAGTGGAGTCTCTGTGGGAGAAATTCGGTGTCGCCCCGTTTGGGGCGCTAATTTTTAAAAGTTGAAAAAATTAGCACCAGGCGCTAATGTTTTACAACTTTTTAAAAAATTGGTTTTGCGCTCCAGGAAGGAAGTGGAGCGCCAAATCAAGCGCTCTACTTCCTTCCTGGAGCACAACAGGCAGCAGGCGGGGCGGTAGGTGAGCAGCGCTGCACAATGGGCCGTGCAGCGCTGCCACGTTGGATGGCTCCTTCCCTCCCTTTAAGGGAAGGGCCACCGCTGCAGGCTCTGCAAGAGGAAAACTTACCTGGTCCCCGACGGCAGCCGCGATGCGGCCCAATCAGCCCGATGCACTGCAGCAGAGTGCCGGGCTGATCGAGCGCTGGCGAAGAGAAATGAAAAAAAAAGATAAAGAGAATGTCAGAATTTTTTCCACTTACTTCGGCCACCTCACCTTTAAGTATCACCCCGAAGCGCCCGGGCTCCCGATGAACGCCTATGCAGCTGCCGGTGTTGTCGCCCGGCGATGCTGCAGGGGGTGGAACCGAAGTTCAGGACTGGGGTGCTACCGGGGGGGATGCGCACGGCGATGACGTCACCATCTCCGGGCGAAGGAGATCGGGGCGTAACGCCATACCACCACTGCAAACCTGCCACCCAATATAGCGGGAATCAATCTTCACGCCGCGCCCGGTCGCTAAGTGCTTAGCGGCCCGTTATCACCCCCCGGGGGAGCTAACGGGAGGCTCTAAGGAGGCCAATTTCTAACCCTTAGAGCCTGTTTATTTTATGCTAGGCTGATGTTTATGTCGAAAGTTTGAATTTCCAGGACCAGAATAAAGCGTGTGGTTTGAATGATAGATAGAGTTAAATATTGTAATTTTGTTTTGTGGTGTGACAAATTCCCATTCATTAAATAGATGGATTGCTGCTGATGACTTGAAAGACATTTTGGATTACTGATGTAACCGCATCTGTCCTATCAAAATCAAATTGTCACTGGCTGAAAGAAAGAAAGAACAAATTAAATCCTGAAATCTATTTAGTCCAATTCGATTTTTTTTCTCCCTGTATTGTACAATTTACAGTTATCTTTCTTAATTCAAAGTATCTGATAATTCAATCTTTTAGCACTAAATTCCCATTTTGCAGTATTGTTTATGTTCCTTAGTTCAAAAAACAACTTTGAATTACTAGAATTACACTGTAGTTTTCAGTCCATTACATCATGTGTCAGACTTTCTTAAAGGAACAACGGCCCGGATTCTGCTGTACTAATAACGGCAAGGCTGTCAGCGCCCGCCTTTATTACCTTGTAAAACTGACAGCAAGTTCTGGCGTCTGTACATACGCAGTTAAACGCGGAAATCCGGAAGTTGCTGTCAGTGATACCCTGCTCCTCCACAGGCTGCGCAGTTGCAGTCTTCGCCGAGGGACTCTGCACAGAGATCACTGTAATGGCGTGAACTTAGGATAATTACCCACTATTTTCGCTCTAAAGACAGATGAAAATGTCAGGGCTTGGACAATCAGGAGTCTGGTCACCATTGATCAGAAACTTAACTGGACCAGCCACATAAATACTGTGGCAACAAGAGCAGGTCAGAGGTTGGGTATTCTGCAGTGAGTGTCTCACCTCCTGACTCCCCAAAGTCTTTCCACCATCTACAAGACACAAGTCAGGAGTGTGATGGAATACTCTCCACTTGCCTGGATGAGTGCAGCTCCAACAACACTCAAGAAGCTCGACACCATCCAGGACAAAGCAGCCCGCTTGATTGGCACCTCATCCACCAGCTTAAACATTCACTCCCTCCACCATCGGCGTACCGTGGCTGCAGTGTGTACCATCTACAAGATGCACTGCAGCAACTCGCCAAGGCTTCTTCGACAGCACCTCCAAAACCCACAACCTCTACCACCTAGAAGGACAAGGGCAACAGGCGCATGGGAACACCATCACCTCCAAGTTCCCCTCCAAGTTACACACCATCCTGACTTGGAAATATATTGCCGTTCCTTCATCGTTGCTGGGTCAAAATCTTGGAACTCCCTCCCTAACAACACTATGGGAGTATCTTCACACATGGACTGTAGCGGTTCAAGAAGGCGGTTCACCACCACCTTCTCAAAGTCAATTACGGATGGGCAATAAATGCTGGCCTTGCCAGTGTAACGGTGTAATAAATGATAATTACTGCTGTACAACCTCTCTTGCCCTGAAAATTTTATTTTACAAGTGTGGAGTTTCATTCCCTCAGAAGAAAGTTAATGCTGCAGATTTTAAAAAATAATTAATAATTTTTATGTTTTTCTCTTTAATCTCTTTCCCATAATCCCATGTGTATCTCCCAATCTTTATTTCACTCCCTGTGCAATGATTTAAATGTAATTTATATTTCCTATTTTTTACTTTCTGCTTTGCAGTCTGCATGGCTCAGTGAGGATTCTTTAATCTGATTGGTTGAAGAGCCTCCCTAGTGCTTTACCTGCTCACAGATACCACAGATCCACTGTAGAGGGTGCCGTATAGGATTAGACGCCCGAAAACTAGAAATCTCCGCTGACAAGCCCGCAAAAAGTCTCTGGGCAACTGTACGTGAGGTGAATGGCGAAAGCTGTTTCTTCGCCACTCACAGCAAAATCCTGACCAATATGCTTTAACTTGGGCTTAAATTAGAATTTTTGATCACAAGATCACTGCAGAAGAGGAAGCATCCACCCAGAAGATTGTCACATTATCCCCTCCACAACCCATCACAGTATCCACCCATTTTTCAAATGACTCCATGCTTTCCCCATCCTTACCCCAAGTGGAAGTGCTGATCACATGTTGATCATTCTTTCTGACATTAGTCATTATGACATCAGTCTTGAAATTAATGTCAGAAACAGCCACTGCTTTGATATTGTGATTGCACTCATGAGTTTTGTTTTTATTTTCTTACATTTAATATAAATAGGGGTGGTGGTAGTCCTATATCAGCTATATATCGGATAATGCTGCAGCTTAAGTCCCACCACCCCAGCATCAATGTAAAAGTAACCTTGTTTAAAAAGGGAGAAAAGGATAGACCGAGTAATTACAGGCCAGTCAGCCTATCTTGGTGGTGGGAACATTATTGGAAAGAATTCTGAAGGACAGGATAAATCTTCATTTAGAAAGACATGGATTAATCAAGGATAGTCAGCACGGATTTGTTAAGGGAAGGTCGTGTCTGACAAACTTGATTGAATTTTTTGAGGAGGTAACAAGGAGGGTAGATGAGGGTAGTGCGTTTGATGTAGTGTATATGGACTTTAGCAAGGCTTTTGATAAGGTTCCACATGGCAGACTGGTCACGAAGTTAAAAGCCCATGGGATCCAGGGCAAAGTGTCAAGTTGGATTCAAAACTGGCTCGGAGGCAGGAAGCAGAGGGTAATGGTTGATGGGTGTTTTTGTGACTGGAAGGCTGTTTCCAGTCGGGTTCCGCAGGGCTCAGTACTAGGTCCCTTGCTTTTTGTGGTATATATCAATGATCTAGACTTGAATATAGGGGGTATGATTAAGAAGTTTGCAGATGATACTAAAATTGGCTGTGTGGTTGATACTGAAGAAGGAAGCTGTAGCCTGCAGGAAGATATCAATAGATTGGTCAGGTGGGTAGAACAGTGGCAAATGGAATTCAATCCGGAGAAGTGTGAGGTAATGCATTTGGGGAGGGCTAACAAGGAAAGGGAATACACATTAAATGGTAGGACACGGAGTAGTGTAGAGGAACAAAGGGACCTTGGAGTGCATGTCCACAGATCCCTGAAGGTAGCAGGCCAGGTAGATAAGGTGGTTAAGAAGGCATACGGAATGCTTGTCTTTATTAGCTGTGGAATAGAATACAAGAGTAGTGGGGTTATGCTTCAACTATATAAAACACTAGTTCGGTCTCAGCTAGAGTACTGCGTGCAGTTCTGGTCACCACATTACAGGAAAGATGTGATTGCACTAGAGAGGGTACAGAGGAGATTTACAAGGATGTTGCCGGGAGGAAAGACTGGATAGGCTGGGTTTGTTTCCCTTGGAACAGAGGAGGCTGAGGGGAGACCTTATTGAGGTGTATAAAATTATGAGGGGCCGAGATAAAGTGGATAGAAAGGACCTATTTCCCTTAGCAGAGGGGTCAAAAACCAGGGGGCACAGATTTAAAGTAATTGGTGGAAGGTTTAAAGGCGGATTTGAGGGGAAATTTCTTCACTCAGAGGGTTGTGGGGGTCTGGAACTCACTACCTGAAAGGGTGGTAGAGGCAGAAACCCTAACTACATTTAAAAAGTACTTGGATGTGCACTTGGGATGCTGTAACCTGCAGGGCTACGGACCAAGAGCTGGGAAGTGGGATTAGGCTGGATAGCTCTTTGTTGGCTGGCACGGTCACAATGGCCTCCTTCTGTGCTGTAACTTTCTATGATTCTATGATACTGTCATAATCTTAGAAATTTCAACACAAAAAGAGGCCATTTGGCCCATCACACCAGTGCTAACCCTTCAACTAGGGTAATTTAACTTGTATAGTATTGACATCAGCAGGAAATAAAAAGGAAATGTTGATTCCTTTTTCATATTAATTTAATAAAAAATGCTGTTCTATAAATAAAGTGACGCTGTCCCCAGAAATATGCATGAAGCTCCACCTGAAAAATTTTTTTATCTGGCACCAATGGAGGAAGCAGAACTGAACCAGAAATGCAAATGTTTGACAACAGCGGCACTGACCACTTTATTTTCTATCACTGACCAGAACAGAACCTTCCCACCTGTTGAGGAAGATTTGGCTTACAAAAGATGAATTTTGGAAATTTCACAGATGTGCAGTTGTTTGTTTATTGCTGCTAGTTCTGTGGCATTCGTCCAGCACGTAAATGGGATGGATTCCACTGCACCAGAAGCCAAGATAATTGCAGAAGCACTGCCACCTGAATATAACTACGATATAAGAGGCATTCCTTTGAATGTATTTGCATAACTGATGCAAATTTTTTAACTACATTTAATCATGTTTGTAATGTTCTTCAATTAGCTATGAATGGATACCTATTTAGTAATGGAAGGATAGACACAGTTGAAAAATCTTCGTGATCACTGAGGCTTTTTTCTCTGGAATATTAGCACAGGAATCAAAATCAAAATCATATAACATAGAAAAACGTCCTAAGGTGCTTTACAGAGGTGTAATCAGATAAAGAAAGAGATATTCGGAGGGAACTTGGTCAAAGAGGTTGGTTTTTAAGAAGGGTCAAAGAAGGAGAAGGGGCTGGAGACGCAGAAGGGTTTAGGAAGGAACACCTGAAAGCATGACCTCCAATAGTTGGACAAAGGGGGTGGGATGCATTAAAGGCCAGAGTTGGAGGAACAGAGACAGAGGCAGAATAGGAGTTGCGAGAGGTGGTGGGAGATAGAACTTGATGTTATCAGTTTACATGTAGAACCTGACGTCATGATGTTGCCAAAGGCCAGATGAGGAAGGGGAAAGAGCCAAGGACCCATTCTTGCGGGATTCCATTCCATTTCAGTGCTGTGGCAAGGACAGAAGCCTGATTGGAGAGATTCAAAACATGCAGTTGCATGAAAGATGGGCATGGATTTGGAGGTGATAACATGTTCACGAACATTGGAGAGGAAAGGGGAGGTAGGAGATGGAAGCCCCGATTTTAACTCTGGGTGTTTTGGGGGTGAGCGGGAAAGCCCCGCAGAAAGTTGAGCATGAGGCCAGGACCATTTAACACCTGGGCCTCATATTAAATTGTTCTGAACTGTTTCCCACTTAAAGCCGGCTGGAATTAGATCATGGTTAATGGGTGGGAGCGGGAATTCGTACAGGAGCTGCACGCTGCTGGGGACGCAAGGGAATGTCCCCAGCATAAGGTTAGCGGTAGGGCAGGGGTTTCCAAACAGATGCCGGTGCTGGGAAGGAGAGGGAAGGCAGGGACAGGGGAAGCCCAAGGATTCTTTGCAGGGTCCAGAAGAGCATTCCTACTCATCCTAGTCCAGAAGGAATTCTCACAGAAATGATTTTTAAAAATCTTATTTTCGCCTCTTCTGGCCACTTTGCTGCTTCCCGCCAGCTTTTGCTGATGATTTTGGTGTCGTGCGGGCCTCCCAATTTTTCTAGTTAAAGTCCTGTCGCAGCACTGATGATATCATCGGGGTGCGACTTTTAAATGTTAAGTTGGCTGCCGCAGAGTTAAAATGGCGTCAGGCGGGAATGCGTTGGGAACAAGCCGCAAACCCCCTGACTGGTATTTTGACTACAGGCCCAGCCTGTTCGTTCCGGGCTGACTGGGTTAAAGGTGGGGCTAGATTGGCAGTTTGCAAGGACAGAGGGATCGAGGGTAGATTTTTTGAAGAGGGGGGCAATGATGGTGGTTTTGAAAGCGAGAGAGACAGCAACTGAGGGGAGGGAAACATTTACATTGTCACCCAGCATGGTGGCCTAGATGGGAGACTGGGTGGTCAGCAGTTTCATGGGAATGGGGTCAAGGGGAGCAGGAGATACATTAACTGTACATTACTTAGGTAATAAAATAGTTCAAACAATGATAATGTATAGTTAAATAAAACAAGCTGCTGCTTTAGTTTAATGTTCTGCATTTCCTAATGGGGATATGTGGACTGCAGCATTTAGTTGATCGCCAGTAAAGACAGCCACATTCTTTCGCAGGCTTACGCAACATTACAAGAATCGATGTGTAGAGGAAGAAATGGCCAGGCACACATGCTTGAAATTAGTAATTTTCCCATAAACACTTCATTGCAAAATTATTTTTGAAACTTTACTGATAGCCAGTGTGTTTGCCTGTTAAAATAAACTGGTGCTTGCCTCTGTTATCTTAGTTGCAAGACCAGCACTGTTTTGGTTTAGTTTCTGTCTTTAAGACGATACATCATATTGACCTCAGTCAAAACACGTTTCTGGAAGTGGCCCCCTTCTAGAAATCAATGCTCACGCGTCGATCGATGAGATTACTGGATTATAAGCAACAACAATGATAATAATACTTGGCATAATGTAATGCTTTATCCCATGGAAGTATCTCAGAGCGCTTCGACGTGGGTTACTTTAAGAGAGCCATGATTGCTGTTAAAGCAAACAACTGCCAGTAGCATCCCACAATAAAATAACTAACCAGTTAACTCAAAGCAAACAGCTGCGGTCGATGCAGACCATCTGACCTTTCAGAAGGACCAGGAAGGTCAGGGTGGAACCTCATGCTGCTGCTTGAGTATATTGAATGACAATTGTGTGGACAATTCGGACATCTGATTCATTTTTTGAGCACAAGAGTGAAATCAGGATACATTTCTTCTCGGAAAATGTATTACTGTAAGGTTGTATTGTTGGAGAAATTACATTACTGCAGAATTATAGTCTAATCTTAAATAACAACAGAAAGCGCTGGAAAAACTCAGCAGGCCAGGCAACATCCGTGGAAGAAAAACAGAGTTAACGTTTCAGGTCGAAGACCCTTCGTCAGAACTGAGAAAAAAGCAGGAAATGAAACAGAGGATGTTGCTATTGTATAGTCTAATCTTACTGGCACAACAAAAAAAATCTAGATGCTTTAAGTTTTTTGTGACGGAAGTACATTAAATTGAAGGTCGACTCTAGAATCAAAATATATGGATTTCCCGTTGAATCAAACCAATTAATGAACTAACTGAAATCTTAATCTTTCTCCAGAAACATTTTGTTGCTGTGAGCAGCACACATGTGAAGCTGACACAGTGGGAACCTCTGAGAAAGTGTTGTGGTGCCACATCGACCCTCCTGGCTTCCCCGTTCCCGCAGTTCCACACTCTGCCAGGCAGGTGGCGCTGCGTCAGCACGTCTGGAAACGTGCATAGGATTGACAGTCCAACTGACCAATCGTAGGTCGCAGATAATACGTAACCAATAGTTGTGACCAATAGGCGTTCCCAGTGGGCGGGGCGAGGGGCTGAATTCTTCACCGTGGGAGCGCTGCCGCTGATGAGTTGGAGTTCAGCGGAGTTAGACGACTTTTGAAACCTTCGCTGCTTCAAAACAAAAAAAAAGAAGTGATGAAAGTATGACATTTAAAACTTCCGGAGAAAGGATCCCTTCGCTTTGAGAGATTATGTTGAGGGGAGACTGGATGGAGCATCTTTAAAGCACTTTGGGGCAAGTCAATCAATATTTTAAAATGGTCAAAACTCAAAAGAGCTGAAATCCAGCTGTTTGTTTCATTGTATCTCTACTTTTTTCGGGATGATGCTTAGCGAAAATAATTGGGGTTTAATTACCATAAAACGACGCTATTATTTGACTCATTGTCTGAGTGTGAAGCATCAGTGACTCAGGTTAAATGCTGGGCGCAGATTTCTGACTAAATAATTATTAATCTGCAATATTTTTCAATTAAAAGAAAGTACATTGGGCCACCCCTCTTAACATATGGAAACAGTTAGTTGTAAGGGCTGCAGCAATGTTGTTGGACCAGAACAGTATAGCCGCAGTGTGTTTCACTGAATAACAATGAATGAAATAGTTGAGTGTTTGTCATCTTGTTTCAGAGGGCTTTCAATCTTAGTTTATTTGTCTAGATGCCACAGAGTAGATTGGAAAAGTGAAGAGGGCATTTTTCAATTAGATCTTTAAAAAAAATCCTAATATGCCTATGATGTTTGTTTAGTTTACATTTATCTCTTTCATTCCATCCTTACATTCAACCATCAGTTAGGAAGATGGGTATGTCTGAGCAGTGCCCTTTCCCTGTGCCCATATTCAGTGTTGCAGCATGCTCAGGAAAAGGAGATGTACTTCTGCAGGGTTGGACCGATGGCATTCATTGCTCCTCCCCTGCCCCATGTAGCATTAGGGCTGAGAGGTTGGTGAAGTTTGCCCACTGAGGGAACTGGACTTCATTTTTTTTTAAGTGAGTGTTTTACATTAAAACAAAGGTGCTTTTCTGTGAGATTGAGGAATGTTCACTTGGACACCCCTGATTGGTAAGGCTGTCACGAAGCCATATCAAAAAACTGAGCATCCTAAAAGATACAAGCAAATTTTGAATAGTTTGGGTGGAATTGTTTACCTGTCCAGCATAACATTGGGCCAGAAATTCAGCTTTCAGGCTTCCTGCGGGTGCAAGCATCGCAGTTGTGCTTTGGGCCCATGAGGACTTCGGGTCCTGGGCCTCCTCCAGCTGCTGGCGCGCAGTGCTTGTGTATTCCAGGGGCGCAGTTAGTTCAAAGTGTCCCCTGGGATCACGTGGGCCATGGAGAGCCAATCCTAGCAGGGCATTTTCATTCATAGATTTGACAGACCTGTCAAATCTATGAATAGAGATCGGCCCCAAAACTACACTTAAACTTCAAATAAATTTTTTTAAAAACATCACATTTTTAAAATAACTATAAGTTAAATAAATTAACTACTTTAAACAAAAATTTAAATTTTTGAAAAATTAATTATACTTTGTAACGGTGCTAAAAATAAACTTACCTTTCTTTAAAGTATCTAAAAAAGATAAAACTGTTGAAATTTTTTTTACATTGTAATTAATTAACCACTTACCTTGTTAAAAACAGGCCATGTGCCTCCTTTTTAAAAGCGCAGCTTCTTCATACTTCCCTTCCCGGAGAAACCTGAAAAAAAAAATCGAAGTTCGCTGCGTGCGCGCAGCCTCTCCCGCGCACGCGTTCGACTTCTGAACCCCTCCCTTCAGGGGAATGGAAGTTCCGGTTTCCCGCGCATGCGCAGTGCATGCAGGAAACCGGCACTTCAGATGGCCTTACGGGTGAGTACACAGCGTGTACTCACCCGACAACAGCCGAATTTCTGGCCCAATAATATCTGCAGAACTTTTCTTCTTCTTAGGCAGTCCCTCGGAACCGAGGATGACTTGCTTCCACACTAAAAATGAGTTCTCAGGTGACTGCTGAGTCCAATGCGGGACCTACAGTCTCTGTCACAGGTAGGGCAGACGGTGGTTGAAGGGGCGGGTGGGTGGGGTGCTTGGGTTGACGTGCGCTCCTTCCGCTGTTTGCGCTTGGCTTCCGCTTGCTCCCGGCGAAGAGACTCGAGGTGTTCGGCGCCTTCCTGGATGCTTCTCCTCCACTTTGTGCGGTCTTGGGCCAGGGATTCCCAGGTGTCGGTGGGGATGTTGCACTTTTTCAAGGAGGCTTTGAGGGTGTCCTTGAAGCGTTTCCTCTGCCCACCTGGGGCTCTCTTGCCGTGTCAGAGCTCCGAGTAGAGCGCTTGTTTTGGGAGTCTCGTATCGGGCATGCAGACGATGTGGCCCATCCATCGGAGCTGATCGAGTGTGGTCAAAGCTTCGATGCTGGGGATGTTGGCCTGAGCGGGAACACTGACGTTGGTACGCCTATCCTGCCAGTGGATTTGCAGGATCTTGCAGAGGCAGCGTTGGTGGTACCTCTCCAGTGCTTTGAGGTGCCTGCTGTATATGGTCCATGTCTCTGAGGCAAACAGGAGGGCGGGTATCACCAGAACTGACATGTGGATTGTGATATAACTGCACACTGTTCAACAGTGTCAAAAATTGTGTAATAAGCATGAGCGATCATGATTTGCTCAGTTTTATATTACTTGGATCACTTTTATGTAGAATCAAGTGTCATTTAGTTCTGTATTTTTAAGCAACGCAACCCAACATCCAAATCAATCAGTGGCACATTCCGCTACGTGGCAACAATGTTAAGCATTTCTGAGTAAGAAATCTAAAGTTATAAAAGAGTGTTTTATCAGTTTCAAAAGGGATTTCATTATTAAAAAATGTTTGTGTGAAGACTGATGAAATGCACATTTATTGATGAAATATATTTATAACTGACTACTCTATTAATCCTGTGCAAAACACATCTGAATGAAGTTTCTTACTCTTGTGCAAATTCCAAATAATGTTCCATTTAAGAGAAATGCATCTATCGTACACTGATTGTCATGGCACATTTATACTGTTAATTGTGAGCCTTGCAACCCAATAAGGTTCCAGGTTTCAGCGTTGATTTGTGGTATGCTAGTTGTTCCCAGTTAGGGACACTGGTGGGAGTGTCACAATTTTTTTTAATTCATTCATGGGATGTGGGCGCCGCTGGCAAGGCCAGCATTTATTGCCCATCCCTAATTGCCCTTGAGAAGGTAGTGGTGAGCCGCCGCCTTGAACCGCAGCAGTCCGTATGGTGAAGGTACCCCCACAGTGCTGTTCAGGAGGGAGTTCCAGGATTTTGACCCAGCGACGATGAAGAAACAGCGATATATTTCCAAGTCAGGATGATGTGTGACTTGGAGGTGATGGTGTTCCCATGCGCCTGCTGCCTTGTCCTTCTAGGTGGTAGAGGTCATGGGTTTGGGAGGTGCTGTTGAAGAAATTAACGTAAGTACCCCTGGGTGAGGACGGGGAAAATCAGCTAGGGTTCCTGCTCCTGTCGGAAGTGCGTGGACATTGGGTGAGGACATGATCAAACTCAACCGGTGATGCCCCCACAGTTGAATACTGTGCTGACACACGTTGTCAAGGGTCACACATGAAATAATGGCTACTTCAAAAAGATACTGGCTGGCATCTGGCACTCAAAGAACTATACACCAGCAAGGAGTTGACACCTTTAGAAGAGGAAAAAGAGAAGAAAGTTGGCAAGGAAAATATAACACGGTGGCATAGTGGTTAGCACTGGTGCCTCACAGCGCCAGGGACCCGGGTTCGAATCTGGCCTCGGGTGACTGTCTGTGTGGAGTTTGCACATTCTCCCCGTGTCTGCGTGGGTTTCCTCCGGGTGCTCCGGTTTCCTCCCACAGTCCAAAAATGTGCGGGTTAGGTTGATTTGGCTATGATAAATTGACCCTTAGTGTTAGGGGGGGATTAAATATGTGGGGTTACGGGGATAGGATAGGAAGGGATATGTTAGGGGAATTAAATACGTGGAGTTACGGGGATAGGGTGGGATATATGTCGGTGCAGGCTCGATGGGGATTCTGTGTGAGAAAGCAGGGATAGGGTACTGGATTTGGATGATCAGCCATGATCGTATTGAATGGTGGAGCAGGCTCGACGGGCCGAATGGCCTACTCCTGCTCCTAGTTTCTATGTTTCTATGTTTCTATAATAGAGAAAATCAGGGTGATCATGTACACTGTCATCTCACCTATGGGACTTAAGTGTCACCGGTTGACTGGTTGGCTTGATGGTTCAGTAGATAAATACTCTGCCTGGTGTGGTATACAGATCATGAAAGTCCCAGGTTTGACCCTTGAGAAAAGATCATGAATATTTCATGTTGTCATGAGATATTTAATGTTGTCATATGAGAGTAAATTCACCAATCCTATACTGCCAGCAGGGAGCATGGGTCAGAGAAGGGGCTAAGGCACTGTAGTTCTGATTTTCTCAGCATCACTCCCATCAAGCATGGCTACTGCCAGAGAGCACGGGATCGGTGAATTTACCCTACAGTGAAGATCATTTGAGGAAATACATTTTTTGTACTTACTATTTGTTATAAATGTTTTTTAAATGTAAAGTTATTCAATTATGTATTTTCTAACTTAGCACATCTGAAAAGTACCATAAATTGAACTTTTAGGGAGTAAATAGATTCCAACTTTAAAACATGCAAATACACTATAAGCAAATCATTGATAAAATCCTGATACTTAAGCAGATTATTACCAAGTGAGGTTCCATAGTATACCCAATGCTCTTGGGTCCTAAACAATTTTTTTGGATTTTAATCGGTCAGTCTCCCAGTTTGTTACATGTAATGGGATTTCACGTTTTCTTTTAAAAATGTTTCCCACCAATTTTTCTTCACTCCCTTTAACTCCTGAAGATATTGCTTTCTCACTGGTATATGGTTCCACAGATATCAGTTGCCCGCTGGTAGCTTGCCCAAACTATTCATGTATGAGGTTTGACAATGAGTATCATTAGGCATTTTGCCCAGGAGGGAATTGGATCAAAATCAATCTTGATCCTGCCCTTACCCTGTGTCCACACAGACAGTTTTTAACAGGGGTCACTGCATAATAGTCAGGAGCAGGAACTCTGGCTATTTTTTTTTTACACTCTTTAAAGCAATGTGTTTGGGGCAGATTGTAGTTCCAAAACTGTTGCCCCAGCTGAGACCAGCTAATTCAGTAGAATTTGGAGATCAAACCATGGACCTTCTGGTAGGTATGGCATTGTGCCAAACTTTATCCATATGATCAATGGATGAGCCAACCCTGCCTTTCTTTTATACCTTCCTTCTCTGCCCCACCACTCCCTTTGCAGAAGAAGTGCCACACCTGTATTCACTGCCTGACCTAAAGACCAAGCTAAGAATGGGAACTCAGTGTGTGTGGGATAGTGGTCACTGACCCCATAGAAACATAGAATCTAGGAGCAGGAGTAGGTCATTCGGCCCGTCGAGCCTGCTCCGCCATTCAATACGATCATGGCTGATCATCCAAATCCAGTACCCTGTCCCTGCTTTAATCCCCACAGTACACATATCCCACCCTACCGCCATAACCCCACGTATTTAATTCCCCCGAACATATCCCATCCTATCCCCATAACCCCACATATTTAATCCCCCCTAACACTAAGGGTCAATTTATCATAGCCAAATCAACCTAACCCACACATTTTTGGACTGTCCTGAGACAACTTGCATGTTAGTCTCTAATAAATTGCATCCTGTATTATACTCAGACGATTTTGTTCTAGGTGACTGACACGATATGTTTGGCACAACCTGATTCATTCTCGTTGGAATTCTAAATAGCACCTGTGAATAATCATATCATTACCACCACTGATTAATCCTGTTGCTGGGCTGTTCTCCACAGGCACAGCAACAAAGAAAAACATTTAAAAAGGGAACACTGGTCTTAAAGGTAACACTTTACATCTTGTTCATCACTAAAGATGTGGAAAAAGTTCTTTGAGTCTGCAGGCTCTCAGCAAGCCACTTCCTCCTCTTTACTGGTTAGTAACCTAAACCAAGTCATCAAATATTTATTTCCTTTGTTTCCAGTTTTCTACCCTTTTTACCCTTCCTTTGCTTTGCTGAAATAACTGACTCTGACTGAGGGTTGGTTTTATGAACAGTGACAGCCATTCAGGATTTTGCCAAGTGATCATCAATCATGTGTAGAAGAAGAACAACAAGTATTTATATAGCACCTTTAGGTCCTCACAATGCCCCAAAGCACTTGACAGCCAATTAATTACCTTTGAAGTGTATTCACTGTTATGCAGGAAAATATGGTAGCCAATTGTCTTACAGACAACAATCAAATAAATGACCAGTTAATTTGTGTTGGTGTTATTGTTTGAGGGACAAATGTTGGCTAGGAAATTGTAAGAACTCTCTTGCTCTTCTTTGAATCATGCCATGGTATCTTTTATGTCTACCTGAATAAGTAGTTAGGGCTTTATCCAAGAAAGCAAATGGTATGTTGGGCTTTATTACAAGAGGATTTGAGTGTAAGTGTAAAGATGTCTTACTGCAATTATGTAGGGCCCTGGTGAGGCCACACCTGGAGTATTGTGTACAGTTTTGGTCTCCTTACCTAAGGAAGGATATACTTGCCATAGAGGGAGTGCAATGAAGACTGATTCCTGGGATGGGGGGATTGTTCTATGAGGAGAGATTGAGTAGACTAGGCCTATATTCTCTAGCGTTTCGAAGAATGAGAGGTAATCTCATTAAAACATACAAAATTCTTACAGGGCTTGACAGGGTAGATGCAGGGAAGATGTTTCCCCTGGCTGGGGAGTCTAGAACCAGGGCTCACAGTCTCAGAATAAGGGGTCGGCCATTTAGGACTGAGATTAGGAGAAATTTCTTCACTCAGAGGGTGGTGAATCTTTGGAATTCTCTACCCCAGAGGGCTGTGGAGGCTCAGTCGTTGAGTATATTCAAGACCGAGATAGATAGATTTTTTGGATATTAAGGGAATCAAGGGATATGGTAATAGTGCAGGAAAGTGGAGTTGAGGTAGATCAGCCATGATCTTATTGAATGGCGGAGCAGGCTCGAGGGGCCGAATGGCCTACTCCTGCTCCTATTTCTTATGCTCTTATGAGATGGCAGCCCAGACAATGCAGCTGTCCCTCAGTACGACACTGAAATGCCAGACTAGATTAGCTGCTGAAATCCTGGAGCTGGTAAATGAATTTCAACACAGATAAATGTGAGGTATTACATTTTGGTAAGAAAAATAAGGAGGTCACATGTTACTTAGAAAATAAGAATCTAAATGGGGGAGTGGAGCAAAGGGATCACGGAGTACAAATACACAAATCACTAAAAGTAGTGACGCAGGTTAATAAGGCCATAAAAAAAGCAAACCAAGCACTAGGGTTTATTTCTAGAGGGATAGAATTGAAAAGAAGAGAAGAGAAGTTATGCTAAACTTGTATCGAACCTTGGTTAGACCACACTTGGAGTACTGTGAACAATTCTGGTTGCCATATTATAAAAAGGATATAGAGGCACTGGAGAGGGTGCAGAGAAGATTTACAAGGATGATACCAGAAATGCGAGGGATTACCTATCAGGAAAGGATGAACAGGCTTGGTCTCTTTTCGCTTGAAAATTATGAAAGGTTTTGATAGAGTAGATACAGAGAGAGTGTTTCCACTTGTGGGGAAGAGAAAAACTAGAGGCCATCAATATAAGATAGTCACCAAGAAATCCAATAGGGAATTCAGAAAAAACTTCTTTACCCAGAGAGTGGTGAGAATGTGGAACTCGCTACCACGGGGAGTGGTTGAAGCAAATAGTATAGATGTAATTAAGGGGAGGCTAGATAAGCATATAAGAAAGGAATAGAGGGTTATACTAATAGAGTTAGATGAGGAAAGACGGATGGAGTATAAATGCCAGCATGGACTGGTTGGGCCGAATGGCCTGTTTCTGTGCTGTATATCCTATGTAGTCTTGAATACACAATTTTCTGACTCAAGAGGTGACAGTGCTATCACAGAGCCAGTCTAGAGCAGGTCTACAGGCTATTCGACTGTGGAATGCATCATAGTTAAGATCAATCCTGCTCCAATCTAACATCCAAACACAGGTATCCAGCAACAAGAGTCATTGTACAGCAATCAGGAGCTGGAACCGTACTTGATTCTTCCTCTTCCTACATTCACATTCAGTGAATTATTGTTTGAAGCATAGTCATTGTTATTACTTAGAAAGGTGCAACAACCAATTGGTGCATAACAATGTCATACAAGTGGCATATAAGATAAATGACTAGTTAATCTGCTGTTGGTGGTGTTAGTTGGAGCAATGTTGGCCAGGACACCAAAAGAACTCCCTGTAAACTTTACCAGCAAAAATCAGTATTAGTGCCAAGTCCATTAAATAAATAATTGCAGTCATGACATTAATTAATCAGGGTCCTGTGGGTTAACTGAATGGGTAATCCTGCCTATACAGTGTTTTCACTGAAATTGCTTTTCACTGGCTTGTGAAATATACTGTACAAATCAGATGCAGTTTTTATTTTATTGAGCAACCTCGGTGCAGGATAAATCTAGAAGTAGTGATTAGTGGAAAGTTTGGATTTTAAAACCCTATAGATTGTAGGAGGAAGTCTAGACTGAGGGAGTTTATAGCGATTAGACTTTCTGGCCTTAAAGGTACAGACCATCTTACACACAACTCCAATTAGGAGCAGAATAATTGTGCATTACGTGGCATAACACCGCTATTGTTATAAACCGGAGTTTAATCTGATTCACCCGCCTGAGCAGGGCCACAGGAAATCCATTATACATTGTCACAAAATTTTTGTGTGACATTTTTTAATTAAAATTCGTATTTAAAAAAGAGAAAGAAAACTTGCTGGTGTCACAGAAGCTTCCACAACACAGAATCATCGCTAAATGACTTCTGGATGTAGCTAAAAACAATTAATCTCAAATTAAAGGAAGAAAGAAATTTATATAGTGCCTTTCACATCTGTCTCAAATCCCTTTACCGCCAATGAGCTTTTGAAGTGTAGTCATTGTTGTTTCGTACACATACGTGGCAGCTAGTTTGTGCACAGTAAAATTCAGCGACAGAGTATGGTATTCTGATCCAACATTATTCCCTTCACCACCACCAATAAAGTAGATTAAATAGTGATTATCTCATTGCTGTTTCTGAGATCTTCGGGGGCGAAATTCCCCTCGCTTGCGCCTCCGGTGGCGCATTCCGAGGCGCTAATGGGGCGCGAATGGCTTTACGCCCCCCCCCCCCCGAGGCGATAACCGCGCCTTCCGCAGGTGGTTAGCGGCAGCGCTACTGGGTAGTGCCCTGATCTTCTGCGCCTGGAGATCATGACTTCACCTCCGGTAGCGCCTCAGAAGAAAAATTCGCAATCGTGCCCCGCAGCAGCGCCGGGTGATGTTACCGACTGCTGCAGGGGTCGCGAACAGTGAGGCCGGCCGCTCGCGGGGCGCAACTGAAAAGTGGGCGACCGGCCAAAAAAACTGCCAATTTTAAAAAATATTGATTTTCAGCCACCGGTCGCGCCGTCCGTGCCGCGATCGTTCAGCCCGGCACTCTGCATGAGTGTCGGGCTGATCGCGCGGCACTCCCGCTCCCCGGTGGCCCACATATGTAAAAATAAACCTGCGGAGCTCGCAGCGTGGGGCCCTTCCCTTTAATGCAGGGAAGAGCCCCTGCAACGCGGTAGCGCCGCGCGTGGCCACTTGTGGCGCTGCTGAGCACATTGCCCCGGATCGGGACATTCTCTGTCTCTTGAGCTCCATGAGGCAAGTGGAGTGCTTGATTTAGCGCCCCACTTCCCTCTTGGAAGAAAGAATGGGAATTTAACTAATGTTTGAAAAGGTTAGCGCCTGGCGCTAACTTTCCAAACATTTTTTACTTAGTGCCCCAAACAGCCCTCTAGGGGAATTTCACCCCCTTTTGTGTCCTAAAAAAGACTGTTTACCTACCTAGCAAAATAATTAATTGGGATGTTTCTGAAAGATGTGATTAAGGCTATATAAATGCAAGTTCTTTCTTGTGTGTGGAAGATCGTGTTAGAATTCTAGAAAAATGACAATAAAAATTTGGAAGAAGCATCCAGAAGTGTCCCCTCCCCAGAATTTTTTGCAGTAACTTTGTTGACAAAGCACAAGTGTTCTGGAATGTAATAGAGCAAGCACATGAACAGAATAATGGATCTGTTGAGGTATCCATAACAGTTGATCTCACTGAGAATGCAAGCATGACAGTACATTTTGATGAGGAATGCAATGACATTTTTGCACCAGGCACGTATCTCTATCCAGTGTCTCATGCTAGAAGTGCAGGTGTGTTGCTGCATTAATGGCATTCCCTCCATAATAAGGTCAGAAGTGGAGCTGTTTGCTGGTAATTCTACAGTGTTCAGCTTCATTCACAACTCCTCCGATAATACAGCAGCCTATGCTACCCCACACAGCATAACATCTAGGCTTGGGCTGATAAGTAGCTGGTGACATTCATGCCACATAAAGTGCCAGGTATTAACAATCCAACAAAAAAAGGCCCAAATACCTCACCCTGACCTTCAATTTCATGACCATCACTGGGCTTCAACATCCTGGGGACCTCCTTTAACCAGAAGCTTAACTGGACTAGCCATATTAGCAACATGGCTAACAGGCAGGCAAAGGCTGCCACAAGGAGCTCATCATCTGACTTCCCAAAGCATCTCAACCATCTACAAGACTGAAGTCAGAAATGTGCTGAAATACCACCATTCACCTGGATAGAAAAACACTCAAAATGCTCGACACAATCCAGGACAGAGCAGTTTGCTTGATCAGCGCCTCTGCCACTGGACTCAATATCCTGTGGCTACAGTATGTACTATCTACATAATGCATTGCAGCAACTCACACACTTACTTCAACAGTACCTACCAGCCCCACTATCAACAAGAAGGACAACAGCTGCAATATCATGGGAACACCATCACTGCCAAATCCCCTCCAGGTCACACACCATCCTGACTTATATATCATCTTTCCTTAGGATAGCAGAAAGTCACACATTTCAACTGAAGACATTGCTGGAGAGATTTTCATGTTAACATTTTACAAGCCAGTAATGTGTCTAAAATTAATAAGCCAGGAGACAGTTCTTCACACAAGACACAATTCCTCCAACAAAGGCAACACTTCCGCATTACACCAAAAAAACTGCTTATCAAGGAAGGTTCACAGCAATACTTTTGCGCACAAATACTTAACCGAAGTGATTGGGAATGGCACTCACAGCAGGTTGATGGGAACCATGGTAGTACACTTTGCAGGCGGTCATGAAACCATCTTGCAAATTGATTCACTGCGATGGCGAGACAGGGTGTTCAATGTGTTGCTACAAGTGTGCAAAGGCAGCCTAGAAGTGTACAACGTACAATTTCTGTTCTGGCAAGTCCATCAAAGGATAGCCTGTCAGTACTGTGTATAAAGCTGAATTGGGTCTAATCAATGTGTTGATTAATGATGTCTTATACCAGAATGGTATCTCTCTGGCAACTAATTAACATCCAGCTTCCATCAAGGCTATTGAAGTCCCTCCAATAGTATTTTTCTGCCAAAAATAACAACTGTAACTCAATTTTTTTTTATCAGTGTAGTTTATTGAAGTATGCTTTATGTAATTACCAAATATAATGTTGTTATTTAACATTGGAAATTTGCAGGAAATAATTTTGGTTTTACTTTATTTATGAGGTGTAAATTCCCCCCTTTTCCTTGTAATTTAACCCCCTTTGTCTGTGTGGCCTGATTGCTCTCCAGCCGAGAGGGCATGTGTGTGACTTGCTTCAAAGGACACTGCCGATTTTTCCTGTAGCCAGCTGACGGGAGGCCCCAGGAATTGCCTAGGTGCGACTCTTCCCTTTAATGTTCCTTCCTCAATGCTGGGAAGACAATATCATCTGCCAAGAAAAAAGATCAAAAATTGCTTGGAGCAGGATATCTTCAACCCCATTCTGTGACACTATGTTAGCACTTCGCCCCCAAAAATTACTTTTACAGATGATGCGTGACAAAAAAAACTAATTTTGAAAGCTGAATAGGTACTTCAATGCACAAAGGATGAATTTTCCAGCCACAAGTAATAAATAATGAGCACCTATTGTGCGATTTCACACATCTAACTCTCTGGTTTCATACATTTCGAAGTGGTTTCTCGTCTGATGTTGCCTATGGAAACTTGTGATCTGAGGGACGCTATGTGACGCATATTCCCACCCCAGCCAGCTGTCAGTACTCTGTTTACATGACAACTGCAATTTAAAATGCATTTTACTAACAGCGCATTTATTTACGCTCTCTCCTGTGGAGTAAAAGTACTCATCTCTTGATTTCTTGCTTCTAAACTATCCTTGAATCAGAATGATCTGGTTGCGACTCATGCAGGTAGCCCGATTCGAATTCCGGCTGTGTTTGTTTTGTTTTGGTACAAAAACACAAGAGTCACACTGTAATGTGAAAACATCACACCCATGGACTGCTTTGGGAACAAGGTGGCTTGTAAATACTGCAGAGATGGACTTTTTTTTCCAGATCAGTAATTTCAAATTAAACCCAATCCTCTGTGCAAACTGGTTGAGGGATTGAATTGCTTATGCAGGTATTATACTTACCCGCCTGATGTGAGGTAAATATGCTGCTCCTCTTGTACTGCCATTGTTACCCTCACCATGCACACTAGTTGCTATAGTTTTCTCTGAGATTCCATGCAACACTGCACATATGTTGTGTGTGTGGCTGTACGAGTAATATGTTGAGTTTTTGGAGGAAACTTCATACAACGATATGCACATTGTAGCCACTGTTATACTGGATTTTTGAAGTTGGATTCCGGGAACCTGGCATCGGTGAGTCCACCCCTGGCATTTACGCTGTTAAATCCGGTATCCACGGGCTGGCAGCAGACTTGTAGACCTGGGTAAAATGCCAGGAACTGGCTCCTAGAATCTAACTTAAAAGTAGACTAATATAGAAAGTCCTTAAATTTACTTACTGGCTGTAAGGTCAAAGCCAATGAGGTAGAGGACATTTGCAGTGGACGTTGTGGTAACATGACGTATCATATTTTGAATGCTGTGGTGGTTCTAAAAGGGGAATACATTATACTGCTCCTTTAAAAGTGCCAATGTATATAGCGCGGAACTATTCGTTTAGGATAAAGTATCACATGCTTATGTAGGTGATACACAAAACAGAGCAGTGCTTGTTTGGAGGGTAAACACAGTCATGGATTGGTTGGGCCAAATGGCCTATTTCTGTGTTGTAAGTTCAGTGTATTTCTATGTAATATATTACAGGAAACTCACCATTAATGTGACAGTTATATTGTATCTGGATGTGATTCAGGTTCCCTCCTTCCATCTGACAATATTTGCACAATCCACAGATTCATCAAGTCTCATTTGTTGGGAGACAGTCAGACCTAGTTTGATGTACATCGTTCTGAAAAAATAAACTCCTCTGTGAGTTGAAGCAGCTTTATAATCCATGTCACTCTTGCTGACCATAAACTCCACTTAGACCATTTTCCAGATGTTGCCAGTTCTGGATTTGTAAGCAGTTTCAATGTCCACATAGCAAAAAATTCACTTTAAACATTGGATTAATTTAAAATCATACTTTGCATGCGTAGATCATTACAGTAACTTATCACCATGTTGTGCTTCATTTATTGTTTAACATTCCGACAACATATTTGTCATAAACTTTGTTTTGTTACTTTAAATGTGAAGGAGAAAAAAAACATTTTAACTGTCATTAAAAGATCCTGAACAGAAGGAAGAGCAAAATTGCATTCAGGAAGTTTGACTGCAGCCATTTTCAAGCCAAAAAAGAGTAAAACCAGGAAGAGACACTGGTTTCCTCCATACCAGTTCAGGCGACATCAGGAATAGTTTGACTTGATTATATTGTACACTGGGGGAATATATTTCATTGGAAATAGGAAACGTTCTGTCTTACAGTTTCTGAATAACTCACCCATGCTGCAGAGACAAATGAGTTATTGAGCCCATGTCCTCGGAGTTATATTTGTCCCACACTGCTTTTCTGCCAATTAAAGATGACCATGCAACAAAAATAGCTCACCAGAGAACATTGAGGAGATTGCTGGTAGACGGAGGTGCTTTCATTAGAGTTTGTAACCTGGTTGTGCCATAGACTTGTCAGAAGTTGCTACATAGTGAATTTGAAGGATTGTTTAGAGGTTTTATGAGCTGGGTCTCATTCTTCCTTCCAGCATATTTCTGAAACAACTTTTGTTTTATATTTGTACCTTTCCTGTGATTTAACAAGTCATTTTATACTGGTTGAGTAACATAACTACTTTACTTACACTGGTCCTTGTGTCTGAACAGGCTACAGCACACAGATAACAATTTAATTCTAAATATCTGTTGTATGGCTCATCACAAGACTGGTTTGGATAAAGAAGGCGATTCAGCCCATGTTATCTCATTCTTCCAGTGCTGAATGGTAAGGGTGACGACACCGAGGGGGAGTGCAGTCGAGAGCACATCCACGGCATCGTGGGGCCAAAGACTGCACAGGGGGGCATAGCAAAGTGTAGAAATGCAGTGGTCATAGGGGATTCGTTAGTCAGGGGGATAGACAGGCATTTCTGCAACCACCGACGTGAGTCTCGCATGGTGTGTTGACTCCCTTGTGCCAGTGTAAAGGATATCACTGAATGGGTGCAGGTCATTTTGCTGGGGGGGCAGAGGGGAACAGTCATAAGTCATGGTCCATGTTGGAACCAATGGCATAGGTAGGAAAAGGGTTGAGGTCCTAAAGGCAGAGTTTCAGCAGCTAGGGAGGAAGTTAAAGAGCAAGACCTTAAAGGTAGCAATCTCTGGATTACTCCCAGTGCCACGTTCTAGTGAAGTATAGGAGCAGTAAGATAAGACAGGTTAATGTGTGGCTGGAGAAATGGTGCAGGAGGGTGGGCTTCAGATTCCTGGGACATTGGGACCAGTTCTGGGGCAGGAGGGACCTGTACAAGTTGGATGGGTTGCACTTCAACAGAGCTGGGACCAATGTCCTCATGGGGAGGTTAACTAGTGCTGTGGGGGAGGGTTTAAACTAATTTTGGCAGGTGGAGGGGAACCAGGATGAAACATTAGAGAGGATATACAAGGTGTGCCGAGGACTGGGAGAGACAAACAGCATTAGAATAAAGAATAGTTCAGAAATGGAGCGATCAGACAGAGGGAAATTCGAGGCAGACTAAGATGGGCTTAGAGTGCATGTGCATAAATGCATGCAGCATGGTAATTAAGGTTGGTGAGCTGCAGGCACAAGTAGCCAAATGGGATTATGATATAGTGGCAATATCGGAGACTTGGTTCAAACAAGGGGAGGAAAAGGCACTTAATATTCCTGGCTACAAGGTATTCGGGAAAGAAATGGAAGGAGAAAAGTAGAGTGGCGGGGTGGCAGTTTTGATTAAAGATACTGTTACAGCACTAGAAAGGGATGATGTGCTTGAAGGTTCAAAGACAGAATCTATTTGGTTAGAATTAAGGAACACTAGAGGAGCTATTACACTGCTGAGTGTATACTATACATAAGAACATAAGAAATAGGAGCAGGAGTAGGCCACTCGGCCCTTTGAGCCTGCTCCACCATTCAATAATATCATGGCTGATCTTCTACCTCAACTCCACCTTCCTGCACTATCCCCATATCACTTGATTCCCTTAGTATCCAAAATTCTATTGATCTCTGTCTTGAATATACTCAACGATTGAGCATCTACAGCTCTCTGAGGTAGAGAATTCCAAAGATTCACAACCCTCTGAGTGAAGACATTTCTCCTCATCGCAATCCTAAATGGCCGACCCCTTATTCTGAGACTGTGACCCCTGGTTCTAGACTCCCCTGCCAGGGGAAACATCCTCCCAGCCTCTACCCTGTCAAGCCCTTTAAGAATTTTATGTGTTTCAATGAGATCACCTCTCATTCTTCTAAACTCTAGGGAATATAGGCCTAGCCTACTCAATCTCTCCTCATATGACAATCCCCTCATCCCAGGGATCAGTCTAGTGAATCTTTGTTGCACTCCCTCTAAGACAAGTATAGTCCACCAAATAGTGGGAAGGAGATAGAGGAGCAAATTAGCAGGCAAATAGCAGAAAGACTGGAAAGTAACAGTGTAAAGGGCAAAGAGGGGGTGGAATTCCTGAAATGTGTACAAGAGAACTTTCTTGATCAGTGTGTTTTCAACCTAACGAGGAAGAAAGCAGTGCTGGATCTAGTTCTGAGGAATGAAATGGGGCAAGTGGAGCATGTTTCAATGGGAAAGCATTTGGGAAACAGTGATCACAATATCATTAGATTTAGAGTAGTTATGGAAAAGGACAAGGAAAAATACTCAACTGGAGAAGGGGTAATTTCAGTGAATTGAAAAGGGATCTGGCCCAGGTAGATTGGAATCAAAGATTGGCAGATAAAACAGTAAATGAGCAATGGGAGGCCTTCAAAGAGGAGATAGTTTGGGTACAGACTAGACACATTCCCACGAGGGGGAAAAGAAGGGCATCCAAAGCTAGTGCTCCCTGGATGATTAGAAACAGAAAAAGGAGCCTTATGATAAATGTCAGGTTCATAATTCAGTAGAGAACCAAGCTGAATACAAAAAGTATAGGGGAGAACTGAAAAAGGAAATAAGAGGGACAAAGAGGGTGTATGAGAATAGATGAACGGGTAACATAAAAGGGAACCCAAAAGTCTTTTATAAACATATAAATAGTAAAAAGGTAGTCAAAGGAAGGGTGGGGCTGATTAGGGACCAAAAAGAAGATCTTCTTGTGGAGGCAGAGGGCATAGCTGAGATACTAAAACAGTACTTTGCATCTGTCTTCCCTAGAGAAGAGGATGCTGCCAATGTCACAGTAAAGGAGGAGGAAGTAGAGAAATTGAATCAGATAAAGATAGATAAAGTGGAGGTACTAAAAAGGTTGGCAGCGCTCAAAGTAGAAAAGTCACTTGGTCCAGCTGGGAAGCATCCGAGGTTGCTAAAGGAAGTAAGGGTGAAAATTGCAGAGGCTTTGACCACAGTCTTCCAACCCTCCTTAGATATGGGAGTGGTGCCAGAGGACTGGAGGATTGTAAATGTTACACCCTTGTTCAAAAAAGGGGAAAGGGATAAATCCAGCAACTAGAGGCCAGTCAGCCTATCGTCGGTGGTGAGGAAACTTTTAGGGGGCGATTTTTGCCAGCCCTGGGGAGGCGGGTATGGAGGCGGGACCTGCTGGGAAAATGGCAGAATGGGGGCGGGTACACAACCTGCCCCCCAACCCGCCTCCATGCCATCTTCCCAGGAGGCGGGTAGCCGTCCCGCGCCGGGTCCCGTCTCCTTGGAGGCGGGAAGGGATTAAAGCCTATTAACTGCCTGTTAACAGGCAGAAAATAGGATTATCCCCATTTTGCCCTCACAAGTGCGGGCTTCCCGAAGGCTCCAAAACACGCCAGCTCAGCGAGGCGACTACTGGGTCTGCGGGGGTCGGGGGTGGGGGGGTGCAAAAGTGTGGTGTGAAGGTAAGTGATGGCTGCAAGAGTGTAGAGGTGAGTATCTGAGGTAAGTGCAAACTGTTTTTAAAAGTTACTTACCTTTGTTTCTTCCTGCAGCCTTCAGTCGGTTTGTATGTGGAGAGTCTCGGACCTCCGTGTTGCAGATGAGAGATGGCTGTTGCATTCTCAGATGCAACAAACATTTCATTTCTGTAAAAGAAAGAAGGTTGATGAGGTCAAGACCTCATGAAACTGCAGAGAATGTCACTGTTTGACAGCTTCACAGAGCTGTCAAACGATGACAACTCATCTGTCAAAAATTTTTAGACAGATGAAACGTCATACGTTGACGTGCTCTGCAACCGGCTTTCCCTTAATTGGCCTGCTAAGCCCGCTGGGCCGGCTTAACAAGGTCAATCAAGGGAAAATAGCGTGGGTTGGCCACAAATCGATGGAGGCAGGACATCGACCCGACAAGCAGCAGTCCCACCTCCAACGTGCCCCCAGTCACAAAATTGCCCCCTTAGAGACAATAATTAATTGACACTTGGAAAATTATGGGTTAATAAATGAAAGCCAGCACGGATTTGTTAAAGGCAAATCATCTTTGACTTACTTGATTGAGTTCTTTGATGAAGTAATGGAGAAGGTTAATGCGTGTAGTGCGGTTGATGTCGTGTATATGGACTTTCAAAATGCATTTGATAAAGTACCACATAATAGACTTGCTAGCAAAATTGAAGCCCATGGGATTAAAGGGTCAGTGGCTGCATGGATATGAAATTGGCTAGGGGACAGAAAACAGAGAGTATTGCTGAATCGTCGTTTTACAGACTGGAGGGAAGTGTGCAATGGTGTCCCCCAGGGGTTGGTGTTGGGACCACTGCTGTTTTTGATATATATTAATGACTTGGGTATACAGGGCATAATTGCAAAATTTGCAGATGACACGAAACTCAGAAATATAGTAAACAATGAGGAGGATAGTAACAGACTTCAGGAGCACACTGGTGAAATGGGCAGACACATGGCAGATGAAATTTAACGCAGAGAAGGGTGGTGATTCATTTTGTTAGGAAGAATGAGGAGAGGCAATATAAACTAAATCGTACAATTTTTTAAATTGTGCAGGAACAGAGAATCCTAGGGGAATACTTGCACAAGTCTTTGAAGGTGCCAGGACAAGTTGAGAAGGCTGTTAAAAAGGCATACGGGACCTTTGGCTTTATAAATAGAGTCACAGTGTACAACAACAACAACTTGTATTTATATAGTGCCTTTAATGTAGTAAAATGTCCCAAGGCGCTTCACAGGAGCGTTAGAAAACAAAATTTGACACCGAGCCACATAAGGAGATATTAGGGCAGATGATCAAAAGCTTGGCCAAAGAGATAGGTTTTAAGGAGCATCCTAAAGGAGGAAAGAGAAGTAGGGAGGCGGAGAAGTTTAGGGAGGGAATTCCAGAGCTTCGGGTCTTGGCAGCTGAAGGCACGGCCACCAATGGTGGAACGATTAAAATTGGGGATGCTCAAGAGGCCAGAATTGGAGCGCAGATTTCTCGGAGTGTTGTGGTGGTGGAGGAGATTACAGAGATAGGGAGGGGCGAGGCCATGGAGGGATTTGAAAACAAGGATGAGAATTTTAAAGTCAAGGTGTTGTTTAATCGAAAGCCAGTGTAGGTCAGCGAGCACAGGGGTGATGGGTGAACGGGACTTAGTGCGAGTTAGGATACGGGCAGCAGAGTTTTGGATGACCTCAGGTTTACGGAGGGTAGAACGTAGGAGGCTGGACAGAAGCAAAGAATTTATGCTAAACCTTTATAAAACATTGGTTAGATCCCAATTCCGGTCACCACACTTTAGGAAAGATGTCAAAGCCTTAGAAAACGCACAGAGGAGATTTACTGGAATGATACCAGGGATTAAAGACTTCAATTACGTCGAGAGACTAAAGAAGCTGGGGTGGTTCTCCTTAGAGCAGATAAGGCTAAGGAGAGATTTGACAGAGGTGTTCAAAATCATGAAGGGTGTTAATAGAGTAAATAAGGAGGAACTGTTTCCAGTGGCAGAAGGGTTGGTAACCAGAGGACACAGAGTTAATGTAATTGGCAAAAGAACCAGAGGCGAGATGAAGAATTTTTTTTTTATGCATTGAGTTGTTAAGATCTGGAATGCATTGCCTGAAAGGGCGGTAGCATCGGATTTAATAATAACTTTCAAAAGGAAATTGGATAAAAAGTTGAAGGGGAAAAATTTGCAGGGCTGTGGGCTAAGGGCAGGGTAGTGGGACTAATTGGATAGCTCTTTCAAAGAGCCAGCACAGGCACGATGGGCCAAATGGCCTCCTGTGCTGTATCATTCTATGATACTAATACTAACCCTACTGTCTTCCCATTATATTATCTAACATTTTGTTAAAGTAATCCAATCTTCTCGTCTCAACCACACTTCCTGTCATCCATTGCAGCTATTGAACACCCTCTATAATTAAATATTTTCTGATCTCAGTCCTAAACTTAGCCTTCACAGCCCTGAACCTGTGCACTCTTGTCCTTCTGTTTTGGCGTATCTGAAAGTTACATTTTCTAGCTTGATAAAGCACTTTGGATGTCTTTTTAATGTCTCCTCTTGAGCTGTCTCCTTGAGGAAGAGGAGCCCTAACTCATTACTCTACTCACTCTGATGCCAATGATCAGTCTTGATATTTACTTTTGTACTGCTTCGAGGGCCTCATGCATGTCTTGATGTCAACGCCCATACTTGTGTGGTGTAAACTGAGTAATTTATATAACCATCGTGGCAGAAATCTGATATTTGAGAACAGGACAAAGTTAGTCATATGAATAAGTATTCATTTGTCTAGTGTCTTGGATAGTTACAGCAAATGCATAAATACTGTGCACCTCCCTTCCAGTTTCTGTCTGCTTCCTGTGCAAATGATGATTAATTGAACCGCTCCCATCCTCCTTTCCTTCCACACAATGTCAGCTTTAACAGATATATTTTTGGTTTTGCTTTGTTAAAAAACAAGCTTTGTTTACTGAAAATAGATGGGAGGAGTCTCTACAGTTAAACTGAGGTTATTTGCTGAGATAATTGCTTGGTGGCAAAATTACAGCTTCCAACTTTGCTCATGCCTACATTACACAGATTTAGTTCAGTGTCTTTATTTACTCCCTTTTGAATTTCCAGCTAGTATGTGGAAACAATATTGATTTTTGCGCATAGCCCCTTATTTTTCCCCTTTGTCTTATACTTAATATTTGAGAAATTATTATTTCAGCAAGCACAGAGAGCCTGAATCAACTCCTAACAAGGAGGATGAGTGGCACTTTCATTTTCTACTACTCGGGAGAGCACATCTAATACTCCGTGTAACAGTGGATTTCTGGCTCTGCTAATCACTGGTGGATGGAGTTGGAGCTGAAGCCTTGCTATCCTACCCCTAACCTGTGTCATTCTTCTTTCCACTCAAAGTCTAATGTTTTGCTCAATATGCTCTTACTCACAGTTGTGATCTGTCTAGTAGATATAGAGAGATTTATGTTGTTTGTTTCCATATATGTAACAACAGTCATAGTATTTCAAAATTATCCTTGTATGTGAAGTATTTTGAGACAATTCGAAGAGATGTGATAAAGCATAAATATATTGTAGCAGAGTGAGAGAGAGCTGATATGGGAGCCATAGACCTTTGAGAGCTCTGTAGCCACAAGAGGGGAACAACTTTAAGAAGTTATATAAAATGTCAGAATGACTAAGGCAAGGAGGAATAGCTTTACGAAATCATTGACCTTAATTGCCTTTAATCAGAAACGACTCCCAGCCTGTAGGGATAAAAGGCAGGGAAATGGTACCTTGAAGAGAGGAGTTTGGAGAGGAATGAATTGAGAGTATGAAGGTGTAGGCTGGAAAGTAATCCCTGTTACTGTCTTGTTCGTCGCTGCACTTAAAGACATAACTGCTGTGGGTGAATAAACCTCACTTCTTTTTAGCTCTAGTCTGCGAGTCTAATTGACCACGGGGTCCTGGGCCTGCTTCAGCTTGTTACAATACATATACAGTATATGCAAGACAGATTCCAATAAATGGAATAACCTCTTTGCTAAAATAGCAGAGAGAGAAATTTCAGCCACACACGTTAAGTATGTTTGTGGTATCCCACCATGTAATTTCAGGCCCATGTTTTTGTTTCTTTGAATCTATTTTTAAATTTTGGAATGATTTGAGAACCTTGGAGTGGATTTTTATTAATTAGTGCCCCAGGTATGACGGTGACAAGTGAAACTTTGCATTGCTCATTTATTTTGTAATGTGTTTTGAGTGGTTGGGGTGGTTGAATCTCTTCTATTTATGTGAACAAAATAACAGCAGAGAAAGAAAGGGTTAAGTTATTGGAGGGAAATCCTGGAAGGACTGTAGCATTGCTCGAGTAAGAAGAGGAGTTTGTTATTAACATGTCAAAATTTCTGCATGATCTAGAAGCAAGCGCTCCTTCATACCAATTAATACTATTGCAGAGATATTTGGCAAAGAAGGAGTGGTTTAATCTTCTTTGTTTTGGGGTTTTGCTGAACACTATAAAAAATAGTCCACTAGCCAAATGGAACAGTCTGCTTATTTGCTATCAGTAAGTATGCCTGTTCACATTCTGCAAGTGTGGCTTCATTTTACTTCAGTTAAACCCCTACGCTCACACTCGACCTACCAGTGTAGCAAAAAGAATGGTAATAAAATAAATGCAGGAGCACAATGCAAAGTATCCATTGGAAACAGCCAGACTCATAAGTGGAAAGTCGTGTTGCCTTTCCCCCTGTTATACTGGTGCAGAGCTTCACTTAATGGGAGTGCGTCTCAGGAATTTGGCTACAGCGGTAAATCCACCTCACACAATCTTCCGTCCACTGAGGAGGGCTAATTTAAAAAAATCTGCCCCCAAGTCCCGAATCCAGCCAGCCCCATCTGCCTACCTTCTCTTTCCAGGTCGGCTGGAGTGACAGGTGAGATAGTGAGTTGTTATGGGCCTCTGAACACGGGTCACCTTTAAGTTCCAGCCTAAATTCTGCTGGAAATAAGGGAGGGTGTAAGATAGTTGGCGCTATCTGAAGTGCAGCCATGCAAATGATTTGTTTCGACCAGGATGACACCATAAATGGTATTCTCCTCTTTGGGGAGTGGAATAATGGCAGGGTGCGACATCTGCCCCAACCCATTTCTCTGGGTCATAGGCAATTATTGATGCAGGGCGGGCTCCTGATGGGATTCCTATCACCAAGCATGAGCCCGCCAGTGCCCGGCTGCAAAATCCAATAGTGCTACAGTGGGAAAGTACATGGTCTTTTTCTGCATGACAAAAAAATGCATCTTACGGTCAGTCACAGACAGTTAAATTTGACCAATCTTTGCAAATTCTCATCAAATCCACCGAAGCAGTGAGGTTTCAACGGGACATCCGTGCATTGCAGGATGATGCACATATTTAAATTAAGCCTTTCATATGTAGGTGTCATGACAGATCATTTCGTGCAGAGATTGATACCCTTAGATTTGTGATTGCACTTCAGGGTAAATATAGTTCTACTGTTAAAATATACATAATATACATTAATGGCGATTTGCAGCCATCACACTCGACCTTGTGACATAATTAATCCTCATCCTGCATTGATCAGGGGTGCTGAGCGTTATAAAGTTGCCACTTCCTTCCAAATGGTCCTGGCTAATGTATTGGTAAATATCTTGTACTCAGTTGCATTATTTCATTCCCCCCGTCATGCCTAATTTCAATTAGAATCATATTTATGTCGTACTCCAAGAAGTTTCAGGCTCTTTTCTTCCTGGTTCCGTTTTGATCCATGGTTTGCAGTTGATGTATTGCTTTAACAGCAGTCCAGCATTAAGTGCAGCACTCATGCCTTCACACGGACTTGCTGTAAACCCCACGAGTTTTCTGGGCCTCCCAGTGTAACTGGGTAGTTGCTGTTGGGATGTACACATTTGTCCCGCCAAGCGGTATTTAAATCTGCTATCCCTGGAATTTGGGAGGGGGGGGGTGGTCAGCGGCGGGCTGCTTGAGGCAGATGAGATTCACGCTCCATCATACTTATGGTGGTGGGTCGCGGGGCTCGGAACTCTGGGGCCTCTGTTACTAATAGAGCCAATGAAGATGTAACGCTCCTTTAAACACTGGAAGTAGACCAGTCAGGCGGATATATTCCCACTGCCCTTTCTAAAGCAGGCTTTTGTCGGCAACAGGAAGTTCTCCAACGCTGCCAGAGTTCTCATCTATCATTATAAAGTAGGTGCAGTGCATTCTCTTATCCATAGGTATGACCAAAACACAGAAACTACTACTACACAGGCTATTGAAAGAAAAATGATAAGATCAGTATTTCTGGAAACTGAGCAGATTCAAATTCCAAAGGACAGCCTCAAGTTTCATAAGATTTAAGAGGGTAGGCCGGACACGGCTCAGCCAGGGATTGAAAATAGATTGCAGACTCTTGTCAGAGGGTGTGTTTCAAGGAAAGGAGGAGGTTTTTTGACATTCCTGTTGGTTACTTAGCTAAATTAAAGAAGAAATTGAATTAGATAGTATATTTTTGGTAAGCATTGCTACAACACTATGGGGCCAATTATAAGCCTGTCTGCCATTGGAAACCAGGCAGCAGGCAGTTAAAATAGCTGTACAACCTACCCACACTGATCCCGCGGGTTCCGATGTTAACTTGCTCTTCTAAACAGACGAGAGGGACACCTGCCAAAAGGCAGCGGGATCCTTCTTTAAATATGCAGATCAGGCTCCCATTATGTCATCGAGGCCCGACTGCAATTTTAACCAGAGGCCTGTGCGGCAACACCGTTGTGGCTTTCCCGCCTGGCGGCAAGAGGAGCTGAACCCAGGAAAGTAACAGAATGCTATTTTATTTTTTTCTAATTTCCTTCTGAGCCAGGTAGAGCAGGAGTGCTTCTCCGGGCTCCGCAAGGAAACCTTCGACCTCCACTGCCCCGGACCTCCCTCCCTCCCCTTCCCCCAACCGCGATGCCCTCGAGACCCTCTCTCCGAACCACTCAGTTGGCTGCGCGGACTGTTCCTTCAGGTCCCTGGTGGCAGCCTGCTGTCTGGAATCCCGCTCCTGCCTGCTTGACAGCTACTGCTTCCGGGCGGGAACTAAAATCTCCCGGGCCTCATGCTGCGGAGGGCTGCCAGGTGTGTTTTCCGCCTCGGGCCCCCACCCGCACGACTCCCGGCCAGAAGTTAAAATCAGGGCTTGTATTATATAGAGCCACTTAAAAAGTTAGCAATCTGTTAATAATTGACATTTCATTAGCTACTTTGACATTTTCATGCCATTAAAAACACATTGCTAGTGCTAAGTGGGAGAAGTCAGAAGATATGACCTGGAACTAGGATCATAGCACATTCTTATGGAGGCATAGGGGCACTCTGTATTGTGTGGGCTGAATATATAGTTGCAAGGTTGTGTAGCGGGCGCAGGAAAATGGGTGTTTTGCTTACTTTAACTTTTAGTAATGTAAACATAATCCCAAAGAAGTGAGAAGTTTCAGTAACTGGTCACATGACAAGACCTTTTTACTTTCTTGGCTCAGTGTGTTATTTTAAATGTTTTCTGTAGGGATAAATGAGCTGGTTTGGGATCAAGCTTTATGGCCTGTTTGAGTTCGGAGCTCTTCAGTCCCTTGCCCAAATAGCCATCCAGCCGTAGCAGTTAGTGTTGCCAAGGCTATTCAACTGTGGAGAACATCACAGCCAAGTCTGATTCTGTTCTCACCCAGTGCTCCAAGCACACTTTGCAGCAGCGGTCACTGGATAGAAAACAAGAGCGGAAGTCCATTTTTTAGTCAAATGGCAGGGCACCAACCTGCTTCCTGCTTCTGAGAATGCTGCTGTGTAAACAGCTCTAAAGACGTGTACCAGAGTTTCCTCAGGTAACTCATCCTCTGGTTTTATTTTAATTTAATTTAATGTTATTTGGGTTTGTTTCAACTGCAGTCTATCATCCTGCATAAATTCGGAATTTATCGGGTGTGGGCGTGAACTTGTGTTCTCTCACTCCCCAGCACAGAAGCAGCAAGTTGCTCTGATGGCTATAGCAATGCAAAAGAAGGTTGCTGTTGGAACCAGACTTTTGAGCTGCAGCAGTTGAAGTGTTCCCACCTCCCCTAAAGAGGCCGGAAACATAGTTTTGTGATTGTTGACCTATTCTGACTGTCACAGGCCACTGAGAAAGGTACTGCTCCCAGCTAAATGGTCATGAAGCATGCCTTTAAGTATTTGTGTGCGTGTGTGTGCACACGCAAGCTTTTGCATGTGGAGTTCTTTTAAACAGAAGCCAGCTGGTGTAGAAACTATGTTGTTTATAGACTGTGAACTGGTTTCACAGAAAAAAAAGCCGAGCTAACCTTAATGCTTGTGGGTGATGGCAGACAGGCTGGTGTCTTTCCTTGTAATTTAGCACAGAATGGAACACAAGCCAATAAAAAAAGAACAACTAGCCCAATGTCTCTTAGGTCTGTTGGTTGATAGGGGCCTGTGGTGGGTATGAGCCTCTGGCATAGCCGTAACACAGAGATGTGGGGGGCTAAATTGGATAGCCCCCGAAAACGGGCGTGGGGATCACGATGCGCTATTAACCTGTGCCTTTTGATTGAAATGCAGGCAGCACGCCATATTTGTAATTTTGGATTACAGTAACAAAGAACCAGCACAGATACGAGGGGGCAATGGCCTCCTGTGCCGTAAACCTCCGTGGTTCACTGGGCGGATGGTCTGGTTTCTGATCTGGTATCAATACATGACATGAGCACGCGCACACAGAGCTGTTTTCTCCAACCAGAATGACACATATAACTTTGATGCACCAGTGTCCTATTGCTTTAAGCAGTTGCTAGTCTTGAATCACAACCCGTGGTATAGCTGCAACCTTAAAATCAAGTTGAACTGCTTTCATTACAATTGCCCAGTGTAAACACAATTAGCTCATAGATGCATATGGTTATAGATTGCAAGCAAGCATTATTTGAGCGGTTCAGTAGCTGTGATGTTTTCTGAATGCACAATCACATAATGCTTGCAAAACATAATCTATAAAAATGAATGTCTGCAATGTTAAAACTACATGATCGAAAATCAATGGGCTCGAGGCATGGCCTGAATTCCTGATATACCCTCCCGGTGGGTAGGGGTCCGCACCAGAACACAATTTAATTAAACAACCCTTACTGTGTGGTGAATTGTAGGCACAAACCAGTGTTCTCTAATTCTGTGTCATAGGCCTGGAATTTAACCCCGCTCGCCTGGCAAGAATGGTACGTGGGAGGGGTTAAAATTTGAAAAATTCCGGTTCCTGGCTCCAACCCGCCGTGTTCTCGGCCACCGTAATTTTTATGAAGGCGCATTCATGCATGGCATCGACGAGGCTCCCACTAAAGGCAGGTGGAGGCCGACTTAACATTCAGAACTCGCGGGCCGATGATGTCATCGGCACCACAACATAATATGAACAAAGTCAAGGGGAATCCCGCACTGTCTGCGGGCCGTAGGCAGAACCACGGTGGGAGGCGCCGACAGCCCATAAGAGGTCAAGGTATGTCTTTAAAAATTAATTCTGTTAGAACTCCATGTGGGCCAGGAGGAGCAGAACTGCTCCCCCACCCCAGGTCCCACATAGAGGCATGCGGCCTCCCCAGCCCTGGCCTCCCCACTGATCTCGCTGGAACGACTCAGCATCCTCAGGATCCCCGATCGTCATGGAACACCTCATACCCACCCCCCTCCAGGGTGGGGGGGCAGGTGGGGATGTGCATCTGGATGAGAAGTGTTTGAATCTCTGAGCTATCATAAAAGGTGATATTCATGTATACCTCATGTGCCACACAAGAGGTTATTAAACAAAATTAGGGGGTAATATACTAGCATGGATTGATAGATTTTTGATTATTAAGGGAATCAAGGGATATGGGGATAGTGCAGGAAAGTGGAGTTGAGGTAGAAGATCAGCCATGGTCTTATTGAATGGCGGAGCAGGCTCGAAGGGCCGAATGGCCGACTCCTGATCCTATTTCTTATGTTCTTATGTTCTTCTTATACTAATTTTTGCGACGGTTGTAAATGCAGCTTCTAACTGCACATTATGAATATTAATCCAGTATTATATTTTCGGTCTGGGTAGCTATGGTGTCTCCTGAGTGTGCTCTTTGCAATACTGGAGGCATAATGGGCTTTTTGTGCCTATTTTTATTTTAAAGATTATGGCCCTGAATTTCCGATCGGAGGCTTCCTGCGTGCGGATGCATCTGATCCGAGAAAATCTACGCACTTACCTGCTGGCTCCGCAGGTCCCGAGACTTCCGATCCTGGGCCTCTCCTGGTCCGCGCGCGCAGAAGCCCAGGTATCCCAGGGGCGCAGGCGGTTCGCAAGCGTCCCTGGGATCACGTGGGCCACGGGGAACCAATCAAAGAAGGGAATCCCCCTTCATTCACACTTTTGACAGGTCTCTACGCACAGATCTGTCAAAAGTATGAATAGGGATCACTTAAAAAACACAGTTAAACATTAAATAATTTTTTTAAAATCAGGTATCAGGTTAAAATAACATTAAATTAAATATTTTAAACAGAAATGTAATTTTTTGAAAAAATAATTAAAGTTTTTTACGGGGCTAAAAATAAACTTACCTTTTTAAAAAGTATTTAAAAATTATAAATGAGTGAAAATGTTTTATTTTTTTATTTTTTTAAACTCTTATGCTGGTAAAAGCAGGCCTTACGCCTACTTTTACCAGGCGTAAGATTTTTAAAGGCTTTCAGCGGGTGGAAGTTCTGCAGAAAGTGCGGAGTCCCTTTACCAGGCGGAGGATCTGTCGAGGATTCTTGACAGATCGCAAGTGCCGGGTTTTAGCGCATACGGAAAATCCGGCCCATTGTTTCCAGGTGATACGGCACAAACTAAGTGAGTTACTCAAACAAAAACAAAGGTCACTTGTTGGCCATTGACAGCAGGTACAGTCTCATGTCTCCCTCGTTCTTATCTAATCATGCAACTATTTCCTCACCAGTGTTTCCCGCAGGCCTTGCTATGTATAATGCACAGTTATTGCTTCCACTGTTAGCTTTAGTATTACCCCTTTGGGGCTTGAGAACTTTTTACATTTTGTTAAAAGTAACATTTTAAGAATATTTCATAACTTTTCCTTTAATGGTATTGTACAAAAACTATATATATATATATAATATATGTGCATGTCAGATGAGAACAGTACAAGACTTGGTTGCATCATTCTCTCCCTTTTCCTCCCACTATTAAATACTGCACAGATGCTTGATGCTTATATTTAAACGTGAAGACTGTAATGATATGTACTGGAGGGCTGTTGGCATCTATAGACCCAAATATCAATACAAGTCACAGCTTTCGGTTACAACAACAACAACTTGTATTTATATAGCGCCTTTAACGTAGTAAAATGTCCCAAGGCGCGTCACAGGAGTATTAAAAGACAAAAAATTTGACACCGAGCCACATAAAGAGAAATTAGGGCAGGTGACCAAAAGCTTGGTCAAAGAGGTAGGTTTTAAGGAGCGTCTTAAAGGAGGAAAGAGAGGTAGCGAGGCGGAGAGGTTTAGGCAGGGAATTCCATAGCTTAGGGCTCGGCACCAGAAGGCACGGCCACCAATGGTTGAGTGATTATAATCAGGGATGCTCAAGAGGGCAGAATTAGAGGAGCCTAGATATCTCGGGGGGGTTGTGGAGCTGAAGGAGATTACAGAGATAGGGAGGGGTGAGGCCATGGAGGGATTTGAAAGCAAGGATGAGAATTTTGATATCGAGGCGTTGCTTAACCGGGAACCAATGTAGGTCAGCGAGCACAGGGGTGATGGCGAACGGGACTTGGTGCGAGTTCTGACACGGGCAGCCGAGTTTTGGATCACCTCAGGTGTACGTAGGTTACACATTATACATAGTTCCTGCAGGATTATTGTGTGCTGCATCTTTTTTCTCTTCTGTTACCCATTTTTAAAATAAATCAATTCTAAAATGTAACTTTTGTATCACGAAAATAAGGGCATAAAAATATAAAAAAGGAGAGAAAGACTTGATTATGACCATTCTTGGCATAAATACATTTGGCTTTGTATGGTAATATTTTACAAACTATAAATCATAATGATTCTTGTTTCCAGATAGTCCGAGAGCTCCCCGTGCATATTTTAAAAACGAATAGATTAAAGAATGCTATTTATTTCATCTATTTTTATAATCCTGTAGTTACTCACTTATTTTAGTAATAGATAGGTATCCTCTATTTTACAGATGCGTGTCAAGTTTAATTATTTCTGCAAGGGGCATGCTAGCTGTAGTCTGTGCCATCTTTGGCACTATACTCATGCCACTGTAGTAGATGATTAATAAATTGCTATTATGTTCATAGAATAACTAGGTGAGAAGCTCTCATTAGCTGCCAAATCATCCGTTTGCATAGTCCATCAGGAAGAGAATATAACCTGCTTGCAGAAACCACCTTTTTTAAATTTTTCTTTATTAATGTAATTCCTGCTAATGTATTTTTTTATTCGTTCATGGGATGTGGGTGTCGCTGGCAAGGCCAGCATTAATTGCCCATCCCTAGTTGCCCTTGATAAGGTGGTGGTGAGCTGCCTTCTTGAACCGCTGCAGTCCGTGTGGTGAAGGTACTTCAACAGTGCTGTTAGGGAGGGAGTTCCAGGATTTTGACCCAGCGACGATGAAGGAACGGCGATATACTTCCAAGTCAGGATGGTGTGTGACTTGGAGGTGCTGGTGTTCCCATGTGCCTGCTGCCCTTGTCCTTCTAGGTGGTAGAGGTCGCGGGTTTGGGAGGTGCTGCCGAAGGAGCCTTGGCGAGTTGCTGCAGTGCATCTTGTAGATGGTATAGACTGCAGTCACGGTACGCTAGTGGTGGAGGGAGTGAATGTTTAAGGTGGTCGTTGAGCTGCCAATCAAGCGGGCTGCTTTGTCCTGGATGGTGTCGAGCTTCTTGAGTGTTGTTGGAGCTGCACTCATCCAGGCAAGTGGAGAGTATTCCATCACACTCCTGACTTGTGCCTTGTAGATGGTGGAAAGGTTTTGGGGAGTCAGGAGGTGAGACACTCACCGCAGAATACCCAGCCTCTGACCTGTTCTTGTTGCCACAGTATTTATGTGGCTGGTCCAGTTAAGTTTCTGGTCAATGGTGACTCCCCCAGGATGTTGATGGTGGGGGATTCGGCGATGGTAATACAGTTGAATGTCAAGGGACGGTGGTTAGACGCTCGCTTGTTGGAGATAGTCATTGCCTGGCACTTGTGTGGCGCAAATGTTACCTGCCACTTATCAGATCAAGCCTGAATGTCGTCCAGGTCTTGCTGCATGCGGGCATGGACTGCTTCATTATCTGAGGAGTTGCGAATGGCACTGAACACTGTGCAGTCATCAGCAAACATCCCCACTTCTGTTACAGAAACAGAAGGCAGAGAACTGATATTAAAGGTATGACATTCCTTAGATTCTTATGTCTGAAAAAAAGCTATTTAGTGTGAGTTGGTTTATCTCAGCGTGGGAAATCCTATTGCAGAGGCCTGCTCTGTATAGTGCGCACTATACACTGAGGTAGTGTATGTTATACCAAAGAGTGGTAAGTAAGTGTCTTGCTAAATGTTAAAGTAGATATGAATTGAGAAAGTACCATGTCGACTACACAGAAACTACTAATTTACCTGAAACGCAGTACTTGTGCTTCTCTGAATATTGAAAAATTTGTCCGGGAGCAGGTGGACGTGCTTCACTTGTCAGATCTTAGTGCCTGTGGTTGAGTGCAGCTTAGTAGAATATTGTGATTTGTGGGGTAGAGTTCAGTTTCTAGGTTCGCCTCTCACTAATCCATCAAGCACAGTTGGGTAAATGTTGTCAGTACTCGGTAGTGTTTTTAGATGGAGCACCTCGCAATAATAATACAAGAACAGGTGGCAGACGTGTGTTGGTGAGCAGTTTCAAATTTTCTTCTATCTTACTCCATTTTTGCTTCCATCTAACAACTAATCACAGAAACTGTAAAGCCTAGACATCTCTGTCATAGCTAGCTACTGAGGCTGTATAGTATTAGGTGACTATTTGAGAAGATCAGTGGGATATTAAAACTGAAAAGTGGGCCTACTAACTATGCAAACTAACACTATGAGCAGGATCCACCAATTCTGATTGCAGGCAGTACATTCTAAACTTCTGTAGATATATGAGGTTGTTATTGTGATTCATAAATATTTAACACTTACTGTGCTCCTTCTCAGAGTTTTTTAACTGTTGTAAGTTCATCTTCATGCATTCATGCTGTTTTAATTTATTTAAAAATATATGGAACACTATGTGCACTATACAGAGCAGGCCTCTGCAACAGGATTTCCCACTTGTGATTTTAAAATCTAATTTCAGGCAAGTAGGTATCCAACGGTATCCAGATGTTACTGAATTTTAAAATCTCTGGCTCTAGTTTGGCATCAAGGACACTTGGTTATTTCGCAGATGCCAATTTCATGGCGCTGATTCCTCACCGACCCATTGTTGATATCACAAGAGCAGGTCACCTGCAATGATTAGACCTGAAATTGAAATTCTCCATGACACTGTGGAAAGGCAATTCCGAGTAAACAATCTTGCCTACAAAGTAGGAACATTTTTAAAAGGCTTTCACTTTTTCAATATAATGCAGAATGGGCATATCATTGGCAAATGAAATTCAACACAGATAAATGTGAGGTATTACATTTTGGTATGAAAAATAGGGAGGTCACATATTACTTGGAAAATAAGAATCTAAATGGGGTAGAGGTGCAAAGGGATCTGGGAGTACAAATACACAAATCACTAAAAGTATCGACACAGGTTAAAAGGGCCATAAAATAAGCAAACCAAGCACTAGGGTGTATTTCTAGAGGGATAGAATTAAAAAGTAGTGAAGTTATGCTAAACTTGTATCGAACCTTGGTTAGACCACACTTGGAGTACTGCATACAATTCTGGTCGCCACATTATACAAAGGATATAGAGGCACTGGAGAGAGTGCAGAGATTTACAAGGATGATACCAGAAATGTGAGGATATACCAATCAGGAAAGGATGGACAGGCTTGGGTCTCTTTTCTCTTGAAAAAAGAAGGCTGAGGGGTGACCTAATAGAGGTCTTTAAAATCATAAAAGGTTTTGATAGAGTAGATACAGAGAGAGTGTTTCCACTTGTGGGGAAGAGCAAAACTAAAGGCCAACAATATAAGATAGTCACCAAGAAATCAAATAGGAAATTCAGAAGGAACTTTTTTACCCAGAAAGTGGTGAGAATGTGGAACTTACTACCACAGGGAGTGGTTGAGGCGAATAGTATAGATGCATTTAAGTGGCGGTTAGATAAGCATAAGAGGGAAAAGGGAATAGAGGGTTATGCTGATAGAGTTCGATGAGGAAAGACGGGAGGAGGCTGGAGTGGAGCATAAACGCCAGCATGGACTGGTTGGGCCGAATGACCTGTTTCTGTGCTGTATATCCTATGTAATCCTATGTGCATCCAGCTGACATATATGGTAGCATCAGTAATCCTTTTGGTGGGATGTAGTTATACACCTAGCAATATCGTCTGTGTTATACAGCCATATACTGAGTAATATCAGTAAGCCTTACACTATGATACAGCTATACGCACATCTATACTAGTTACCTTTCAGTGAGATTTGACTATATACCTGGCTATTTCAGTAACTCCTTTACTATTAATGCAGCTACACACCTCTACGCACTGTACAGAATCCACAGGGTTTTACAATAGAAACGTGTCAGAGCAGTTTGGGATGAATTAAGGAGATAGATAGGGCTGTGTCCTTTTACTTCACCTCTTTGATACACAGAAGGTGGGATGAGAAGATGAAAAAGTAGTGCTGGATTTGTAGTAGGAACCCTTGGTACACAGGTATCTGTTGGACAGGAATATGGCAGGTATTTAAAAACCTCTAGTCAAGAAGGAAAGAAATTGAAATTAAAATTGAATGCTAAGATGATTAAGATAATAATAGTCGGCAGACAGCACACCAAGACAGATCAGAGTAAAACAAGCAAGTAGATTTACACGCCTGGGATTAGACAAAATGGTGAATCAAAGATAAACGTAAGATTTATCTTGTAAATCATAAAACAAAAATCTGGGATGTGAAGAGTTTGAACTGACAGTTATTTAGAAGGACTATAATGCAACTAATCCCATTTAGCACTGATAATGAAGGTGTTGGTTGTGTCTGGAGGTGCAGCAAGAGGGAGGAATATAGAGAATTGACTTTGCAAATTAAAGAATGTAGACACAACAGAATTCAGGTGTTTGAAGTGTGGATTTAAGAGTAGATTTCCCAATCAGTTACACCCAATAATTAGGAGTAAAGTGTGTGCAACCAATCGGTAAAATGGAGGACATCCACTATGGTGAATTCCCGCCCATTTAGTGCCCTGTCCAATTTTGCAGTTGGGTTATATACAGGCACCAGAAGTGCCACCAGTTTGTAGGTTGTTATATTAAAATTAAGCCCCATGACATCATTCCGATGTCCGTGCAATTTCCTGGCACTTATCCCGGTATAATGCTCAGTCATCTACCCAACCATCTAACATGGGTGTTCAGGGCTGCTAGGAACTGCACTGTTTGCGGAACCGTATATAACGAGCCCAGTCGTAAGCTTTGTAGCAGAATGTTGAGACTATTTCTGGACCTTTGCTCTTGTTTCTTTCCTGTTTTTCGGAGACTTTATGCCAAGTGCTTTGCCATTGCAATTTTTTTGGTACGTCCCAATAATGGTTTTCCCTGTGGATATTCCCCGTATATTCTTTGGAAGAAAAGAGGAGGAACAGTGGAGGGAGGTCAGGCTGCACAGGTGCAGATGGCACCCATGTGCTGATGCCCTCCCAGCCACATTTACAGGCAGAGGCACAGCTACCTGGCAATAGCCATGTGGAACTGACTCAACAAGGCTGTGGGTCAGTAGGGATCCAGATCTAGAGTGGTGCCATCTGCTGCAAGGATACCTGCATCTTAAATGCACAATAGAACTGGCACTGCCTGTAGCAGTTATGGTGAGCTATGCCCTCAAATTCTCTTCCTCTGTGTCTTTCCCGGCATACTGCTATGCTATCCAATGGGGAGTATACCCTGCAGTGTCAGACAGGGCCACCCTACTTACTACCACCTCCTCCACTTGGCCAGCTATTCAACATGGGATTTGAACATTGCACTGCTCCACCACTTGGCCACAGACACTGTTTCCTGCCCCCACTGGGTCTTGACAGCCATTTTTGAAACGCAAAAAGCCCTTGTAACAGCCGATATTATGCATTGAAATTCTTACCTGCTTGTGTTAAAAAATCTACCAATATTTTTGTCCCTATGTGTGGTCAGCTATTCCCGGGACACCTCAAAGTCGGGACCCGCGAATTTAGCAATGCATCGGCAGATGGGGTGCAGGCAGTCCCTCTGCTAAATTGGTGTGCATTGCGCCTATTTTACAACCGAGAAACGGGCACAATGCACACCAATGTCTCCCCCAATAAGTACATAAATGATTGAAGACAAACCAACGTAAGGGGGAGAGATGGGTCGGGAAAAAGATGTTCCTCAACTTCAGCTGTACGATACTAAGCATCAGAAAATTCCAAAAATATAATGGCCGATTACGCTGTGACTAGCGAGTTAGACTTGCACTTGCCCATAGACTTTCTGTGGGTTTTTGCATGGCAAGTTGTTGTCAGCCAAATACCCAAAGAGCGCAGCGCCCTCTGCAGGGCATCTGGGGCCTGTGTGAACCAATCAGATTGAACAATCGCTAATGAGCAGCGCAGTCTGAACCAGGAAGTGTAAGTTCGAATAGTGAAATCAATGTCAAATCAGGTACTAAAAGTGAAATAAAGTGATGGAAAGAAAGATTGGATTAAGAGAGAGATATAAAAGAGGCAGAAAGAAAAAGTTTAAAAAAAATTGCTCACATTTAAAAAAAAACTCCAACGATAATTAAAAGCTGAAGGAATGAGACTTCACACTTGTAAAAGTTAATTTTCAGAGGTTTTTCGGCAGAAATTAAGACTTACTCAGTGTCAGCCATGGCTCAGTTGGTAGCACCCTTGCCTCTGACTCAGAAGGTTGTGGGTTCAAGTCCCACTCCAGAGACTTGAGCACAGAAATCTAGGCTGACACTCCAGTGCAGTGCTGAGGGAGTGCTCCACTGTCTTTTGGATGAGATGTTAAACCGAGGCCCCGTCTGCTCTCAGGTGGACGTAAAAGATCCCATGGCACTATTTCGAAGAAGAGCGCCGTTAGCCTCATCGTTACTTTCACAGCAAAATCCGGCCCAGCATTTGTTAGTTTTAAATAATTGAAAACTTGCACACATTTGGAAATCAGCAAAGGGCCTTTGATAGTCAAAAATTGCACAGATGAAATGAAATGCAATCTGTTTTGTTGTGCAACTTCAGTGAATCCTTAAGGATGCTTGTTGTTTCAGATGGCTCTTCAGCTTTCACTATTACTTATGATCAAATACAGGAGCGCTTTACTAGTCAGCAACAGGTGTAGTGGATGTGCTGTTTTTGATCTCATGAGCTTTTCTGTTCCATTCAATGTGTCAGTTTTTCCAAACACCGTGTAGTGCTCTGATAATAACTAATTACACTGAAGAATACACTGGGAAGCATAAGTGTCCAGCTGTCGATATTTAGAACAAGGATCTAATTATCTCAGATAACATGCAGTACCACGAGCAGAGCATGTTTATTTAGTTGATGTTTTGGGATTTAGGGTATTTGGTTATTCTAATTACTGTCCTGTTTGTTCTTCGTATCCCTCTAAGGCACACATTTTGTATTTTATTTTCATTAAAAAATTCCAGTGCTTCCATATTTACAGGGCTCTACCCTCCCAAGCAACAAGCCTTTGCTCTGCCATGTTTAAAATTGTGAGTAAGAGTCACAAAGATCTACTTAAGAATCAGATTTTTAAAAGATAATCACGGCCTTTTTAAAATGATTCTACGTGCATGCTGCCAGTGTAGGATTCAACCAAACTGCAAAGCCCAGGTTGTTTGCTACCAAGCCAGGATACTGGAGCAGAGAAAAGAGTGACAGAGACCCCTAAAAAACCAAAGATTTAGGGATAGAAACAGATAAAAAGAAAGAAGTGAAGAGGGCCAGAGCTTGAGAAAAAAATGGTAGGAAGATTTGCCCTTTTGCTGACTATAGACTCTGTAGTGTTGGTAAACGTCGTGAAGACATCTGTAACCCTAGCCAAAGAGGGCATGTGATGGTTAGCGGTAACATTTAAAAAGGAGTAGAAAATTATAAATGCTATAATATTTACTTGGGTCAAAATATCTCAGCAGTTCCATCAATTCCATGTTTCTTTCTTGCTGTGCTCTGTTTATACAGGAAAACCACCAATGGAATATAAGGAAAAAAGGAGGATAAAGTATACAGTAGAGAGACTGGGACCATTGTGCGATCTCTCAAAATCACTTCTTGTTGCTAAAAAAAATAAGGGTGTTCCATTTTGTATTTATATTTTATTTCCCTTTTAAAAATTTAATATTCCTCCTTGCCTTCACGCCAATCACTATCCCCAGCTTCCAAGACTCTGCCATTGCAACTATTTAGCTACAACAAGCACAAGCCCTTTGCGTGAAATACACTTTCAATTTTTTTCCTTCTCCATCAGGGAGTGTATAGCCTTCACTCAACACCAGCCCCCGACGGCTGAAATTGGGAAGTTGCCGTACAGGGAATTATGGGCAGAGCACTGCTATATAAGCAACAACTTCCATTGCATAACAGAGTGGCCCCAGATGCTTCAAAGCTGGGCGGGTCAGACCTGAGTAGAAACAGAGGGAAATATGAGGAGGTGGCCAAAGGTGTTGTCAAATTGGTAGGTTTTAAGGAGGCTTTTGAATGTAGGGAAAGATGTAGCAAGGTGAAAGGATTTAGAGAGAGAATTCCATACTAGGAGGCAAAAATTGATGCAGGCTCTGTCATCAGTGGTCAAGTGGAAGGAAAGGGAAAGAATGGTAGACCGCAGCTGGAAGAGAGTGTGAGAGGGAGATAGGGCCGGAGGAGGTTCCAGAGTTAGGATGGCACAAGGTCATGGAGGGATTTGAAGATAAGGACAAGTACTTTGAATGAGATGTGCTGAGGAGTAGGGAGTCAGTGGAGGTTGGCAAGAACAGAGATGTTGGGTGAGCAGGCCTTTGTGCAGAATAGATTGCGGGTGGCAGAGTTCAGGGTGAGTTGGAGTTTATGTAGAATGCAGTTTAGGAGACCAGCAAGGAAGGCGTTGGAACAATGGAGTCTAGCAATGACAAGGGGCTATCTCGCCATCCCCGCATCCCCCGCTATCAATTTCTGTGGCATTGGGGGTGTGGTATGGTCAGAGACTGAACATAGTCCTGCTGTACTGCTGGAATACCATATCAAAGGGTCAATATTATATGTAACCAAAAGCAAAATACTGCGGATGCTGGAAATCTGAAATAAAAACAGAAAATGCTGGAAATACTCAGCAGGTCAGGCAGCATCTGTAGAGTTAACTTTGTTTCTCGCCACAGATGCTGCCTGACCTGCTGAGTATTTCCAGCATTTTCTGTTTTCGTATGTAAGTCAATCTGGCTACACTGCAACTATCAAAGAGGAATATAAATTTAAATGGAAGTGGAAAATTTTTAAGCCGTCAGTTAACTACACGGACAGCTGTAAAGGTAAACAAGTACAAACTTTACTATATCTCATATATAAAAAGAATTAGAGGCTGATTTAAAAAAATGTATTTAAAGCAGTTTACTTTTAATAGTTTAAAGTCTATTTAATAGCTGAGAGCCATCTACAGTCACTTGGGGGAATTGTATGTGTGGGAATGGGTTTGTGTTCTTTAAGCATTTCTTTCATTGATTGGGCTTCCTTGGTTTTTTTTTACAGAAACTTAGCACAACTGAAAACCATGGGTAATTTCAAAGGACATGCACTCCCTGGAAGCTTTTTCCTCCTATTTGGCCTGTGGTGGTCAGTGAAATATCCTATGCGGTACCTCTGCAGAAAGAATAAGAGTGTTTGTTATCTAGTATCAATCTCAGGGCATCGGCGATTAGACATCATTGAGGGAATTGTGAAAGCTAGCTTTGCACTGATAGGTAAGTCAAAAAAATCTAATTGTGCTGGTTTCAGGCTTATCCATTTCTATCGAAGCCCAATACATACAGTGGGATACCTTTTTCTTCTGTTTTGAGAACTGATGTAAGTAACACATTCCTCATGGGTAGAAGTGTACCACCAGTACTTGTAGATGATTGTGACGTTACTGTACATTATGCACATGCCTTTTCATAATCCCCTGTGGAGCATACCTTAGGATAAGGACGTATGCATAAGCAAAGGGGAAAAATAAATTGATAATGAATGTAAAGGAAGACTAAGGACTTCACATAGAATATACAGCACAGAAACAGGCCATTCGGCCCAACCAGTCTATGCCGGCGTTTATGCTCCACTCAAGCCTCCTCATCTAATTATATCAGCATAACCCTCTATTCCCTTCTCCCTCATATGCTTATCTAGCTTCCCCTTAAATGTATCTATACTATTCGCCTCAACCACTCCCTGTGGTAGCGAGTTCCACATTCTCACCACCCTCTGGGTAAAGAAGTTTTTTCTGAATTCCCTATTTGATTTCTTGGTGACTGTCTTATATTGAATGCCTCTAGTTTTGCTCTTTCCCACAAGTGGAAACACTCTCTCTGTGTCTACTCTATCGAAACTTCTCATAATTTTAAAGACCTCTATTAGGTCAGCCTTCTCTTTTCCCAGCCTGTTCATCCTTTCCTGATAGTTCTGATGTCATCCTTGTAAATCTTTTTTGCACCCTCTCGAGTGCTTCTGTATCCTTTTTATAATATGGCGATCAGAACTGTACACAGCATTCCAAGTGTGGACTTAACTCAGTTTGGCAATAGAACTACGCCTACTCAATGTGATTTGCCAAAAAAATCACTTAGGTAGGTAGACTGCATGTAGATGTATGGCTCCTGTTTGTTTACAGTATTATTTATCTTGTTAAATGGCTTTCTTTTAAGAATGATGTCTCCTCAAAAAAAAATCACTCCAGTCTTTAGAACCTTTGCTGTTCTTGGTACCTGATATTCTTTTAGAAACTATACTGCAAGGGGCTCTCTCTACGGCTCAGTGGGAGGATACACTATGTTCTGTGGTACTGGGATATTCTAGACTCATTGCCTGTCTCTGCTGTGAGCCAGGGTAGCAGGTAGATTCTATTATTCGCCTCAGTGTGCCTGGGCTTGAAAGTGGATAAAACAAGCAGGATGATTTCCATTGACTCCTGGTAGGAAGTGTGCTTATTTGGACATCAGGTAAAGGCTGACCTGGATTCAGCTGTGTAAGCTCCTCATTGGGCAAGGACTCCCTGTGCCCGTGGAACTGTAACCCAGCGTAACTCATTGTCTTCAGGAGAAAAAAGGCAAGGCAAGAAGAATGGGGAGGGTGAAATGTAAGAAGAAAAAGGAAAAAAAAAACTTTCCACCAAAATAATAAAATTGGACAAAACAACACTCGAGATCATTCTGCTGCAGCAGGGTTTTTTTGCATATGGCATCTTGGAAGAGGCAGTTTTCTGGTTGTTCTGGGAATTGAGTGTGCCAGAGAAACTCTCAGGATTGAATACCGTAATAACACTAATTTAAGAGGAAATTAAATCTAGAAAGGTGGGCAACGTGGCATTTTTTCTACAGTTCTGTGGTATTAATGGTGGTATGGTTTCAGCACTTCTGAAAAGAAATAAAACCAGAATCTTGCAGAACTATATTTCAGTAGTGACTATATTTCAAAATACAGTAGTACTTCAGTGGCTGTGAAGCGCTTAGGGACGTCCTGAGGTCATGAAAGCTGCTACATAATTGAAAGTTCTTTCTTTCTTTACATCAGGCTGTACCCACTGAACCCTCATGGGAGTTAGAATGCACTTAATTTTTTTACAATATTTTTTACTTGTGTTAGACAACAATAACTGTTAAGTATCGTTTGATTATTAACACCTTCTTCTTAGGCAGTCCCTCGGGAACCGAGGATGACTTGCTTCCACACTAAAAATGAGTTCTCGGGTGACTGATGAGTCCAATGCGGGACCTACAGTCTCTGTCACAGGTAGGGCAGACGGTGGTTGAAGGGGCGGGTGGGTGGGGTGCTTGGGTTGACGTGCGCTCCTTCCTCTGTTTGCGCTTGGCTTCCGCTTGCTCCCGGCGAAGAGACTCGAGGTGTTCGGCGCCTTCCCGGATGCTTCTCCTCCACTTTGTGCGGTCTTGGGCCAGGGATTCCCAGGTGTCGGTGGGGATGTTGTACTTCTTCAAGGAGGCTTTGAGGGTGTCCTTGAAGCGTTTCCTCTGCCCACCTGGGGCTCTCTTGCCATGTCGGAGCTCCGAGTAGAGCGCTTGTTTTGGGAATCTCATATCGGGCATGCGGATGATGTGGCCCGTCCATCGGAGCTGATCGAGCGTGGTCAAAGCTTCAATGCTAGGGATGTTGGCCTGAGCGAGAACACTGATGTTGGTGCGCCTATCCTCCCAATGGATTTGCAGGATCTTGCGGAGGCAGCGTTGGTGGCACCTCTCCAGTGCTTTGAGGGGCCTGCTGTACATGGTCCATGTCTCTGAAGCATACAGGAGGGCGGGTATCACTACTGCTCTGTAGACCATTTGAAGCTTCACAGCAGGTGGGAGGTTTATTAATGGATCATCTTGATTCATGTATATTTGCTGTGCTTCCCAAAGAATGCACCTTGCAAACAGAGTTGTGTAAATAAGACAGATTTTCCATATATATGCAGCTCTAGTAGAATTCCAGTGTGCTTTTTCTACCGATTGAATTCATAACTGGAAACTGACCAGTGCTAGTAAAAGCTCCTACCCAAGCAATCAAACAAGGGATTGTATCTCTTTTGGCAATGGAGAAATACTGTGATATGTGGAAATGCGCACAATCTTTTGGGTGTAGTTACATATCACTAAAAGAATGAGAATCCAACTTTGAATTTATGATAGACAAAAATGAAGTTTCAAATCATAATTTGGCTTCAGAGGGAGGCCAAAATCAGCCAAAGATTCCCGGCACGTGGAGGTCATGCCAACCTTAATGGTAGGGTCTCGTTAACATATTGTAGGGCCGCGTCCTGCCCGGCACCTCTAATCATCTGCTGGGAAACCCACAGCTCGGGCCTCCCCCTCACTTACTATTAAATATAAGTTGCGGCACCGATAGTGTCATCAGGCCACGACTTTGGTATGTTAATTAGGCCCCCCGCCTGCCTTTTGCAGGAACCTCATCCATTGCCTGATTCCTGTACTTTAAAATGTAAAGAGGCGGGAATGGGATTAAGTTCTGACAAAGGGTCATCGACCTGAAACGTTAACTCTGTTTCTCTCTCCACAGATGCTGCCCGACCTGCTGAGTATTTCCAGCATTTTCTGTTTTTATTTCAGATTTCCAGCATCCGCAGTATTTTGCTTTTGTGTAGGTTGGGGTCGGGTTGTCTGACCCTAATATTATAACCACCCACCCGATCCTCTCCCGCCCGTCAGTGGAGGGGGTTTAAAATCAAGACCATAGGGTCCAGATTTCAGCTGGATACCTTGTGGAAGGTAGAATAAAGCAAATATTTTATCATATGAATAATTGAGATAATATTTTGAGGTAGGAAGAAGAAAGTAACTTTCAAGTTGAGCAATATAGTGCTACAAATATTTTATGTCTGTCAGGCCCTGTATCTGCTATTATCAGTAATTTATGGAATATATTTAACTTTAATGTCAGTTATGTGGCATTGTTTCAGTAAATTTGCTGCATTACAACTGCTGTCATGGTAAACATTAGAAACTGTAGTTCTGGTCTGTAACTGTCTGGAACAATGTCATTAGTCGATCCGTAATCTGAGAACATTAGTTAACTTGCGTATCTCAGTTTGCAGCACGATTATCTTTAGTGTGATTCTGGTGCTTTTAAAAGGTGATATTTATTTTCAATTTTTTTTAACCACTGTTTCCCCTTAGGTGTTTTTTGGATGGCAACTGCAGTGAAGCGAACTTTTTTTTTAAACAAAGCGCTTGTCAGCTGCGTTTAGAAAGGGACGGGCAGAACTTTGCACATTCGTAACTGAGTAAAACAGTCACTTGTACCTCGTCTTTACACTTGAATATAACAATCAGGAATATGGTTAGAAAATAAAAATGCTGGAAATATACTGCAGGTCAGAGAGCATCTGTAAAGAGAAAGGACCGTTTAATGTTTAGAGTGTACCGAACAAATCGTTAACTTGTCTTTTCTCTTTACAGATGCTGACTAACCTACTGTGTCTTTCCAGCATTTTCTGTTTTATATACATTTGAAAAATTCCATCTTTGTATTTTTTTGTAATTTCCTCATTGTAATTATAGGTAAGATTTATTTTAATCACAGCCACCCATGCAATCGCAGGAAGCTAATCTTGCTTAGCTTCTAATGTTCACCTGTTGCCATAGTGTAGTCTCTCGATTATAGCAATTAAAGTTGTCATTTACTGCTGGTGACCTAAATTGGCTACAGCATGTTCAATCTTCCAATCAGAGCAGGGCAGGTGGTAATATGATTATAAAATGACTTAAGGCAAGATGATGGAAGTGATCAGAGAGAAGAAAAGATGAGCATTTGTTACTGGAGACCTGAAATAAAAGAAAAAGCTGGAAATTCACAGTATTTTGATCAGAATCTGGAAGAGAAAGATAGGTAAATGGTTTTTGTGTGATTCTTCTCAGACGCTTCTAGCGAAGGGTCCCTCTTGAAGCATTAACTTACCTTTCTCTTTGAAATGCTGACCGACCGACCTGCTGTGCATTTCCAGCATTTTCTGTTTTCACTTAAGATGAATGTGATTATCTCGGTGATCGCACTGGTTCAGTTCATGACTCAGGTGTTACAGCTCGACATAAATGCTGTGTTTTTCAAATACGGCAGTAATTGACCAGGGATTTACAGGAGACATTTATAAAAGTCTCAAAGACATGAAATATATATTATACCACTTATAATGACAGCGGCCTCGAAAATCCAGGGCGCCAGTTGCATTACAAAGGTAGGACTTGAGCCCGCTGATGCCTTCCAGCACTGACCCCGATGTCGAACCAACTAATTTTAAATATCAGTTGGCATTACTGAAGCACAGCTCCCATGTAACATTAGAGAACTTCACTGGGACGGGGTGGGGCTGGGAACTTGAGGAGCAGCCTTTAAAATGCAGCAGTTATTGAAAGAGACGGGGGGAGCCGCAGGTAAATACTGAAACTTCTACCAGAGTGCAGTGAATGGCAGCTTGTGTTCATAGATGTATCGCCAGAGATTGTCCACGATTTTATAAGAATGGTTGCAACTGGCGGAACAGGCAGAGGCACTCGGAGAAGGAAGCAGTCCCCGTCAAGGAGGCAGAAAAGAAGAGCACAAAACTTCAAAGAGCCTGAGATTAAGACCCTCCGAGATGAAATTCAGCAAAAGAGAGAAGGACCACTAGATATACATGGGCCGGAACCTGAAAAAAGTGTCCGGCGAGCTAAAAGATCAGGCACATACAGACATTGAAGTTAGTTTTTAAGTATGCGCAGCAACTGCCTGGTGTGACTCTGAAGTCTCAAGACATCATTTTCGGTAACATCAAGGAAGATTTTTCCTCATTACAGGAAGCATGTGGCAACTTCATTGGAATCTCTGACAGTCCCTATCTCAGAGGTGGCCCAGGACCTGCCAGTGTCTCCTCCTCCACGGAAGCACAGACTGTAGCTCTGGAGGCAGTTTGGGGTAGGTTAGACAGAACACTGTGTTCTGGCTTTCTGATACTTGATGATTTCAGGATTTGATAGCAACTGTTAGACATCCTGCTAATCAGTGGACAACCAGGTCCTGGGCCCAGTAGAATGGTGACTGCTGGAGTAGACCTGTATAAGGCTGCTGTTTATCAGGACGGCCGGATGTGCGAGGCATCCAAACTATTCTCTCAAAGCTGCACGTGAGTGGTACATATGAAGCAAGACCAGGGTGTCCAGACAGACTTTCAAAAGATGCAACCTCCAGCGGGTAATAGCCAGAACCAAGGTGTCATGACAGGAGGGCCACCTCAGTCCCATGTGCCTTTTGTGCCATAAGAGCAACCAACCACTTCTTGTAATACACCTAGAAGAAGCAAGGAGAATAGGTTAAAGAAAAGCACACTTCAACACCCAGCAGAAGCGCGATGTGAAGAAGGAACAGGATATCTAGTCTTCACGTAAAAGATTGTTGTAATAAAAGCGAACGCGCATTTATTTCATGCTTATTTTTTCATGGAACCTACAGAAGTAAATTTTCATCTTTACCGTCTGACACTAATCTGGCGAAGTGGATCAATAGAATGAAAATTGGGTGGGTTCTAAACAGGCGGAAAATGCACTTCGCCAGATTACTGCCCAGGCGGTGAAGACGAAAATTTATCCCATAATGTCTTGCTGGGTTTGGTAGGGGCAAAGATATGCAGTGAGGTTGAATTGATCTGAAGGTGAGAAAAATGGAGTAAAGGCAGTGGTGACAATGAATGAGAATTAAAAAGATGAGAAAAAGATTTGAAACATATAAGATTCTGAGGGGGATTGACAGGGTAGATGCTGAGAGGTTGTTTCCCCTGGCTGGAGAGTCTAGAACTAGGGGGCATAGTCTCAGGATAAGGGGCTGGCCTTTTAAGACTGAGATGAGGAGGAATTTTTTCACTCAGAGGGTTGTGAATCTTTGGAATTCTCTGCCCCAAAGTGCTGTGGATGCTCAGTCGTTGAATATATTCAAGGCTGAGATAGATAGATTTTTGGACTCCAGAGGAATCAAGGGATATGGGGATAGGGCAGGAAAGTGGAGTTGAGGTCGAAGATCAGCCATGATCTTATTGAATGGGGAGCAGGCTCAAGGGGCCGTATGGCCGACTCCTGCTCCTAATTCTTATGTTCTTATTCATTATTTGCGATCGGAATTACGACCAGTTTCTAACCCTACAATCATTAACTGATTGTTCTTTTGTGCATGTTAAATGTCAGTGGTTATTCGTGCTGAATGAAATGTAACTTTTTGGGAAGCACTTTAAAGATAGTCACGGATTAACAAAGACAAACATTGTCACGAAATACAGAAATTCATCACAGAGCAATTAGCAGTCTGTTCTCGTGTGGTGTGAATTAAAGATATTAAACTAGCTTTAGGTGGCAGGTGCATTGTTGTCACGGGACCTCTATGCTGTTAAATTGTATCAACTCGTGACCATTTTCCCCACTCGCATGTAATTGCTGCGCACTGATCAACTGGGCCACTTCTGGGGCATGAAAGTGGTTGGAAGGCTTAATTTTTGTGTTTTAAAATTCGACAGAACATTTCAGGCTTCTGTATTGTGTCGTCATATCTATAAAGGCCTATAATTATATCCGCATGTGGTGTTCGGCTGCTACAGGAGCTGGTTTCTAGGGCAATGACTTGGTAAATGTCAACACACCATGAAATAAAGGTGAGCATGGAGTCAATGTGAGAGGCAGCAAGGGGTATCAAAATTGGTATCCTTTAACTATTCTTCTATTTTTTTTTCATAAAAGTGCTGTAATGCGCAAGCAAAGACACTCAACTACACCTTTTTTTAAGGTAAATGCAATAACATTTGCAAACTGTGGGAAAATGTCATGTGATCAAACCTCCGGGAATATATTCAACCAGAGTTGGCAACGTTGCCCTGCATTCTAGTGGTCAAGTCATGGAAGATGCAGTCAGCTTACTTATCCTATCACGTGGTACAATGGGGCACTATCGGGTATGATCAATATCCATGCACAACATACACAGCTTTGTTGATTGTGATTTGGTAGATCAGCCTACTGGGATATTTGTATCTCATGGCTCCTCATCAAATATTCCCTTTGTGATATACAGACCACCGTGAGTTCTCTGGTAACTTACTACAAGATACTGCATAATTATTGATTTTACCACATCAGGAATATTGTACCATGTTAATTTGCAGTTACATTAATGCGACTAATCAGCCCCACACTTGGTATTGGTTTTAACAGTGTAATTAAACAACTGCCAAATTCTGAAGCTCTGCAGAGCAAGAGTAACGTAGGAACCTGAAAATGTTGTCCCGGAGGTGAGCGGTAACTTGGGCGCAATTTCACCTCAGTCAGACTGGCGCATTTTGGGTGTAATTTCCCGATTGCGCCCTTGGAGGAAACTCTGTATAACCTAACAATTTACAGAACTGCTTCTGTTTGAGGATAAAAGATAGGATTTGGAACACTATAAATAAATTTTAGTTAATGTTGCCTGGCCTGTCTGCATCAGACTGAGAGGCTGATATTCACTCTGGGTGCAGTAGTGCAAGGGTCTACTCCTCTTTGGGTGCCTGCCCTGCATTAATATGACTTCATGCCATAATACAGGCTCAGCTCACTTATTGTGCGCTTCCAGCACATAGAGGGTGGATTTCCGCAGGGGTTCTGCGGGCTCATTGGTGTGGCCATTATGAAAGAGTAGGACACAGGGAAAGAAAACCACAAAATGGTGGAAATAAGCATTCTGTTATGTAATTTTGTTTAATATAGTGTATCAAGGTGTTCTACCTCCAATAAACATAAAAGGACTGTGAAGTATTCAACGTTTGAAGAAGAATACTGATTAACTATGACACTGAAATGTCCTTTTAATCTTTTACTTTTTGTTGCAGGTATGATAGCTGAGCAATTTGTTCCTGATGGGCCCCACCTGAAGCTGTATAACCATGAGGAACAGCACTGGGATCACCTGATGAACTGGCAGCATGCCACTATGTATCTCTTCTATGGTATCTCAGGGATTGTGGACATTATAGTCCATATAACACCTGCAGTGCCATTAGCCCTGGACAGGCTCATGCTTGCCATTGCGGTCTTCATTGAAGGTTCGCTAATTCATTCTTAAAGTAACAAAGAATTCTGACTGAACTGTATATCATTTATAACTGAGATTTAGCCACAAGGGGGCATACATCACAAAGTTCCTCAGTGGTCTGACATTGACCCAAAATGCTCGTCCAATGTGGTACCATGTCAAAACATGCGTGATATATATCTTCAAAGAAACCACATCAGTTATCCAAGAAATGTCTAAAAATCATTCTGTTTTAATGATTTTGACTACTAATATGGTTAGAAAACTTTATTTGATACTTACAGTCACATATATACTCGCTAAGAAGATTTGAGTTTGAAAAGGAATGGTTGGAAATAATCTGTCACACAATTATACTTGTTAAGTGATTGTTATCCTGATAGTTTAGCCTTCTATTCTTGTGGCTATACATATAAAGGAAGAATTTGCATTTATATAGCGCCTTCTCACATCTTGGAAACATCCCAAAGGGCTTTTCACACACAGTGAGCTGCTTTGAAAGTACAGTCACTATTGTTACTAGGCAAATGTGGGAGCCATTTTACACACAGCAGTGTCCCCCAGCAACAATGATCTGTATCTTTTGGTGATGGTGGTTGAAAGAATTGCAACACAGAAATCAGCCCAACCAGTCCATGTTGGTGTTATCACCCACACAAGCAGTAGTCCTAATCCCATGTGCCCACCCTGTTTCCATATCCCTTCATTCCCCTATCCTTTAACTGCCTATCTAACCTATTAAATGTTATGATGTGGAGATGCCGGCGTTGGACTGGGGTGGACAAAAATGAGAAGTCGCACAACACCAGGTTATAGTCCAACAGATTTATTTAATTTTACAAGCTTTCGAAGCAGTTCGCTCCTTCGTCAGGTAAGTTAGCAATGAGAGAATCTCCCAGAATTCACAATTTAAACCCAGACAAAATCTATTCACATTATTCCCTGCAACAAAGAGCACAGTCAAGACAATGAGATGTGTCCCAGGGGGTCCAACGTGTCAAACCACCTGCTGGCTGCATATCCTGTCAATTTGTGTTCTTGTGTTAAATGTTGACATGGTCTCTGCATCAATCACTGCATTCCACAGCCTCACAATCCTGTGTAAAAAAGTTTCTCCTGCTCTCTGTCCTAAATATCTTGTATTTAATCTTAATTATCTGTCACTTTGACATCATGAGAACTCCCGTTCTTCAAACTGTGACATGGAACCTTTAACATTCACCTGAGCCACTAGAACAGACAGATAAGGCCTTCATTTAACATCTCATCTGAATGAGAACACTTTTGACAATGCAGTACTCCCTCAGAACTGCACTATCGGCCTAGATTGTGTGCTGAAGTCTTGTAGTGTGGCTTGAACCCAAAACCTTATGACTTAGAAGTACAAGTGTTACTGACTAACCCAAGCTAACACACAATGTCCAGAACATTTCCTGGTGTGTTAGTAACTGGACCTACTGTCAGATTCCTATTTTCTCGCTCAACCGGATTGGTTGCTGCGTGGCTTTCTGCATCCATTCCCTAAGGTGGGGATTCATTTCCTTAGTCAAGCAAGCTCACTTACTCATTTCACTCGAGATGATAACTCTTACTGACATTGTTTGTGATATTGTACCTATCATGGCAACTTACACTCAGTTTCCTTTGCCAGTCCCTTAACCAAATCCTTCAGAAGCAGGTGATACAATTCAAGTATGTCCCCCTTGTGTTAACAATAAAAAGGAAATTTCAAAATGCAGACTGAATCTCTAATAAACTGAAGGCACCTCCTTATGCATGTTGTAAATGGGACAGTGCACCACGTGATGAACAATTATAGTCATAGAGTCTTACAGCACAGAAGGAGGTCATTCAGCCCATCAAGTCTGTGTCAGCTCTCTGAAAAAATATACAATTAGTCCCAATCCCCACATCCTTTAAAATATTTATTTTTCAAATATTTATCCATTTCCCTTTGAAAAGCTTCTATGGATTCTGCTTCCACCAGTGTTTCTGATAAGTATTCCATGTCTTAACAATCTTTTGTGCAAAACAAATTCTAACTTCTCCCATCATTCTTTTGGTGATGGTCTCAAATTTATGTCCTACGGTTACTGACTCACCAACCCGTGTAATAATTTTTCCCATTATTAAAACATTTCATAATTTTGAATACATAGATTTTTTCTGAACCTTCTTTATTCTAATGAAAAGATCCCCAATTTTTCTAGTCTCTCTTGATAACTAAAACCTCTCACCCCCCTCAGATCATTTTAGTTAATCTCTTCTGCACCCTCTCAAGGGCTTTTTAAAAATGTGTTCTCAGGATGTGGGCAATGCTGGCAAGGCTGAATTTATTCCCTATCCCTAGTTGCCCTGAGGAAGGGTTGTTGGGGGGGCCTTCTCCTTAAGCCACTGCAGTCCTTGTGTGACAGTGCTCCCATGATGGAATTCCAGGATATTGACCCAGCAATGATAAAGCGACAGGGATATATATCCAAGTCAGGATGGTGTGAAATGAAGAGGAACTTGCAGGTGTTGGAATTTTCCATGACATTGCTGCCCTTGTCCTTCTCCGTGGTAGAGGTCACAAGGGAAGGAGGTGTTGTTAAAGTAACCTTTGTGAGTTGCTCTGTTACAGTAAAGTAAATATTGACTGGTTGTTTCCACTGTTCGGTGAAGCAGTAGCAAGAGGGCACAAATTTAAGATTAACATGAAAAGAATTAAAGGATAGATTATAAAAAATGTCTTTACACAGATAGCAGTTAGAATTTTCTCCATTGCAAAATTTTTATTTTCTAAATTCATACTTCTAGCTGCAATTTCCTGGGCAGGATGGAAATGCCTTTGGGGGTTCTGATGACACATCTGCATTTAAAAGCGGGAGAGCATTTCTTGACAGGACAATAAAAGGCAGATGTGACTATATTTCATGCATTATGCATTGCGTACACACCCTTATTCCTGGATCCACATTTACTGGCCCACACACTCCTTCCTAAGTACACCAGAGGAGACCTGTCTTTGGGAGCTCTGTTTCACATAGGAGGCTGTTACATATCTGTGCCACCTGTTGGAGGCTGACCTACAGACATCTTTTACTATAGGGAAGGCTCTTCCCATGGGCATAATATGTTTATGCCACTGAATACTGTCAAGCCACCACCAGTGACAGATAGCAAAACAATCAGTCAGCTGTCCACAGATGCATGAAGCAAGTGATGGGCTATTTGTAAGGGGCAACACATTTGGCATTTTCTAAGTGGAATGGAGGCATGAACTCAACAGAGCACGGAACGTTTTCTGGTGGTAAGATTCCCAAGAGTGTAGAGCATCATAGGTGGCACAGTGCAGTCCATTGAGCCTGGCCGCCAGCTCCTGACAGGTACGATGCACTGCTGTCAGCCGTGGCTTAGTGGTAGCCCTCTTGCCTCTGAGTCAGAAGGTTGTGGGTTTGAGCCCCACTCCAGGAACTTGAGCACAAAATCTAGGCTGACACTCAAGTGCAGTACTGACGGAGTGCTGCAGGATCAGAGGTGCTGTCTTTCAGATGAGACGTTAAACCGAGGCCCTTTCAGGAGGACAAAGAAGAGCAGGGGCGTTCTCCCCAGTGTCCTGGTCAAATACTAGCCCTCAACCAACAGTAGGGTAGGGAAGGCAGAGTGATGGGGATGTGAAGAGAGGCACAGCAGGATGCAGTTGAGTGTGGCTTTGTACTAACGTTTCCTGATCTAATGAGATCATTGAAAGGTTAGCAGCACTGCACCCGGTCTTCCTGATCACATCCCTGCCATGACCTCCTCTGCAATCTGCAACCAGGCTATCTTGGTCTCCTGGGGCGGTCTCTTCTGCCCATCAGAAGGGAAGAGGACCTCCCTGCGTGCTCTGACTCCCTCCATATGCTTATGGAAGGAGTCATCGGAGAATCTGGGTGCAGCCCTCTGCCTCTGTGCAGTCATTGTCAGTGTTTGCAGCACTCCAGTGCTGTAGTACACTGACAGCATTGACATTCAAACCAAATGTGGCCATGGTTCCTTTAAAGATCCCGGCTGAAAATGTGTCATCGATGACGTCACCAGACCTGCTCCATCTCATTGGGCCGGGTAACGTGCTGGGCGGGCTTAACAGGCTCCATTAAGGTAAGTTCATTTTCAGCAGCGGGATGGAGCCAGCAGCGGGGTCGCGACCCGCCACGGACACCGCCCGCACCGGACCCGCTGAGGTAGGCAAAATTCCGGCCAATGGCTTTGATCTTCCCAATATTTAGTTGGAGAAAATTTCTGCTCATCCAGTACTGGATGTCAGGCAAGCAGTGACTACACTGCAAAAGTACTTCATTGGCTGTAAAACACTTTGGGACGTCTTGAGGTAAAAGGTGTTAAAGGTGCTAGATGAGTACATGTCTGTCTTCTTTCTTTCTGTTTCAAGGGAGGGTGTTCTAGAATGCCAAACCGGTCAGTCTTCCTCATGTAGCACCAGGTCCATTCAACCAGCCATCAAACAGGGAGTAGGATGCTGCGCTGCTCTATCACTTGCCCACAGCATCTGTTTCATGCCTTGTGTCACTGTGCCGGTCTACATTATCAGCCCCTATAGGACTTACATTTTATTTTATCATTCTTCTGTCATGTTCTATAAGTTGCATGTACAAGAGAATAATGGCATTACAATTATTTTGCCTTTAATTGACATCACCAGTTTTAATCAGTAAGAGTAAATTCAGCGATCCCATGCTCCCAATGGGGCGTTGCACATGAAGGGAATGTGATTTGGAGAATTGGAGCTTAACTGTCATAGCCCTTTGCAGCTTCCCCACGGGAATCATAGGATTACTGAATTTACCGTGTAAATCTATAATTACAGTTAACTTAAAGGCAATAATGTCCTAACCCATCAATTCTAATAAAAGTCAGATTTTCAGAGCTCCCTGAAGAATATACTCAAACTTTTCATGTAGATTAAAACAATTATTTTTACTATTATAAGTACCTCCAACTGTGTTTCACTTTATCCAATACACAGTGAATATTTGAATAAGCAGTAATTGGACTTCAGCCTCCTTAAATAATCCTGTTCACTTTTGCCCTCAAAGATGTTTCTTCACATTTTGTCTGTCTAACATCATCAGAAAACCAGCTGATAGTGATGAGAAAAAATAATTGTGACGCATGTTACTCTGTTATATATGGAATTGAGCTCCATGGGATCCTACAGGAAGGTTGTAGTTTGGTAATTCAAAATGTAGATCCTGTAGGATTTTTAATTGGAACTAATTGGATCCCCTCGGACTCAAGTTATAAATTCTCTAGGGCTATTTGGTAAGAGTTTTGTGCACTTTATGAATAGATAATGAAGGTTATTATTAGGTTTAATTAATTACATTTATTACTTCCACTCAGTATTTTAACTCCTCCAGTATGTATGGTGGGGTTTCTGTACATATGTGTGGGCAATAATTACTGTGTGCTGACCATTTTTGATTGAACTGAATCAAATGGGAGACAAATGCATGTAGATGGTTGGATAATTTACTATTTATTGTTCCATATGTGTGTTCCTCTTCAGTGCAAAAGATGAAAAAGAAAGACTTGCATTTATATAGCGCCTTTCACGACCACCGGACATCTCAAAGCGCTTTACAGTCAATGAAGTACTTTTGAAGTGGAGTTGCTGTTGTAATGTGGGAAACGCGGCAACCAATTTGCACACAGCAAGATCCCACAAACAGCAATGTGATAATGACCAGATAATCTGTTTTTGTTACGTTGGCTGAGGGAATAAATATTGGCCAGGACACCGGGGATAACTTCCCTAACTCTTCTTCGAAATAGTGCCATGGGATCTTTTACGTCCACCTGAGAGAGAGCAGGCGGAGCCTCGGTTTAACGTCTCATCCGAAAGACGGCACACTCCGACAGTGCAGCACTCCCTCAGCACTGCACTGGAGTGTCAGCCTAGCTTTATGTGCTCAAGGAGTGGGACTTGAACCCTCAACCTTCTGACTCAGAGGTGAGTGTGCTACCAACTGAGCCACAGCTGACACAAGGGGTTGAATCTTTGCAAAGGTTCTCCCGATCATCCGACCATTCAGCGAAACCTCCATCAAAGTTACGGCTGGCAATTGGGAGAAGCCCACAAAAATTTAACCGCCAAATCTTTCGGAGAAATTTATGTTTGGCTTCCACACCTTCAGCAGTTTACCTGGTAATATCCTGGGTCTGTGAAAATCACGAAGAAAGTATTCACCCCCCCCCCCCCCTTTTTATTATTTTATTTTGTCTGCAGGTTTCTTGTTTTATTACCATGTCCATGGGCGTGCGATGCTTGACATTCATGTGCACATCCTGCTGTTGGTGGCAGTGTTTGGCAGTTCCATTAGCATCTTTCTTGAAGTCTTCCTCCGTGGGAATATAGTACTGGAACTTTTGAGGACAAGCCTGTGTATACTGCAGGGCAGCTGGTTCTGGCAGGTAAGAGATTCTTTTAGTCCCCACCCCACCCCCCTTCTATAATAAACTACTAATATAAATGCTTTCGTTAAATGATAAATTCTCGTATGTAACTATGAAAATGGAATAAGAGACAATGGCGGTGTAACACTGGCGAGAGAAAATTAACAAAATTGGAGTTAGTAAGGGAAACAAGAAAGGGTAAAGAAGCAAAATTATATTTGTACCATTAAGAGAAAAATTGGACAGATTTATGCAGATAAAAGGTTCAAACAAGGGGATGGGAAAAACTCTGCAAATGGTTCAAACATTGAGGACTACTGTAGAGACCCAACATGCATGAGCAGAAACAACTTGCTGCTCTTGGTTTTATTGTTCCATCCATTAGTATCCAGAACCTGTATTGGCAACATGTAATTGCACATGACAGAAATATAGGCACTTTACCCTTATGTGGTAGAGCATAGTTTTTCCTTGTATATTAGATGGCATAACTAGTGCGTGCAGGTGGAAACAACTAGGATAGATGAAATTGACACACATGATTGCTAGGAGCATGGAATATTTATAGAAATTGTACTGGGACACCAATGTATAAGTCACAGATTTGCAATAGCTTAATGCGTGCTGCAATAACCCCGATCACAAGATTATAATATAAATATGCATAAGGAAGGCCATTCAGCCCTCTGGGTTCATTATCGAGAATGACTCTACAAAACCCCATCATAGCGTCCAGCTGTTTCTGAGATGATTTAAGGTTTTCACTACATTACCGTAACCAGGTCTGTCTGTTATGTTGATCGCTCTTTGTGCGATGAAGAATCTCCTGACATCAGCCTTAAGTTTGAACATATGCCTCCTTGTGCTACTACGGTTCAGTTTGAAGTAGTATTCCCAATTTACCTTATCTATAAAATACTGTCTTAAATACCTCTGTAAGGACACTTATGAATCTCCTTCTTTATATTGCTTTAACTATGTAGCTTAGAAATCTGTTTGCTTTGTTGATTCCTGCTCTGCAGTGATTGAGATGTTGAGTGCAGAGTCTAGCCAAAAACAATAGAGGGGTTATTTTGGCCAAAGGGTGAAAACAGGCGCTAAATGGGTGCTGTGCTAATAAGACACGCCTGTTTGAAAGGCTGGATTTAACACACAAATTTGGTCCTAATTGCTGACTACCATAATTTGAACTTTCCTGGAGGTGCTAAACCAGAAACCTGCAGATTTAGCACTCAAGTGCTGATTAGACACAATTTTCGTGGAGCAATGTACGTGGGCTCCTCGCACCCACTTCCACTGGAGGTGTGGAGTGCTCTGGCTGGCACGTTGCAGGAGGGCTCAGGAACCGAGGGGGAGGGCGCAAAGATTCTCTGATGTGGCACTGGAGGTCCTGGTGGAGGAGATCCAGTGGAGGAGGGATGTCCTGTACCCGCATGGGGCGGGGGGGGGGGGCGGAAGGGCACCACCTCGCCCTCCTGTTCCTCTCTCCTGCAGCCGCTGGTGCTGCTCTTCCTGGCTTCATGTCCTCCTCCCATTACTCATCCAGACCAAGGGGGACCCCTAGCAAGATGCCGATGACAAAGCACTCCCTTTCTCCTGGTGACTCCTATAAGGTATCCAAAAAGGTGAAGGAGCACAGCACTTACTCTTTTTAGGTGAAGTCCTCAGAGAATTTCCAGAATAAATGTTGCCTGAGTGTTGGTGAAGTCTCCTGATATGTTTCAGAGGTCCTTTTCACAGCTCCAGCAGCAAAGAACATGAAATGGTGAGTATCCCTTTAAGTAGCGCTTGAAATCGACATCAATGCCCTGCTAATTCCCAAACAGTTGGTCGCTGTTAGAAGAGAGTGTTAGGACAGGCGCTAGCCACCAAAATGCCGTGCAGCCTCTTTAATGAGCACCAGCAAGCATTTTAAGTGGCAATTGGCTATTTAACCTGCCTCTGGGCGGCCGTTCCTAGTGCAGGCTTCAACTCCTTTACCAAGATGGCGTCCTGCGCTAAACACAGGCTAAACTGGCATTTCAGCTTAAGACACCATCTTGGCCATCTTGGAGGCTCTTTAGTGCCTAAAATATTCAGCGAAAATTGCCCTCTAGATCTATTAGACCCTTAGGCCTAGAAATTGTTTGCACCACCCACCTGGTGGGCCACTCTAGGCAACTCGGTGGCAAAGAGTATATCAGTTTTGGGTGGGGGACGTGAGCGGGGTGGTGGTGGGGGGGGAGCGATCGGGAGGGAGGAGAGCAATTGGGAGAGGGGAAGCAAGGTGAATGAAAGGATAGCTGGTTGTAGGCTATTTCATCAGGTGGGTCTTGGGCATCAATGGGGTAGTGAAGATCCCCCGTCCCCCCGCTCCGATTTACAACTGCGGGCCACCTGTTTTTCAGTTGAGAAACGGGCAGCCATATGTTGAAAATCTGCCCCAACAGTGTAGATTTTCGACTTCAATGCCTTGATAGTAATGTGGTGGAGCAGATCTTACGGCCTTTAGAGAACCTACCTGATTTTCATTCCACATCAATAGAATGAAAATCAGGCTGGTTCTAAAAAGGGCGTGCGAGCCGTCCCACTATATTACCAGTCACATAGCGAGGACGAAAATTTACCCCACTGTTTCAAGCTGTCTCCTGCCTTAGGAGTGACTAATGCTTAATGCAACTTTTATCAAACATAATGATAATTCATTCTCCAGCACTGTTATCCTGGCCTTGATGAATATAGTTATTCACAAAATAATGGTAATTTAGTATCTTTGTGCAATGATACATAACTGGAGGTGTGTGTACTGTGTTTTGAACCTTATAGATTTGAGACTTTTGATTGTTCAATACTGTCAGTGATACAGTAATTAGATGTAAAACATAGTAATTACCTTTAAAATCACAGCCCAGTTTTCACATATTCCTTGATTTTGTCTCGATTGTTCTTTCTATTCTTCCTAGACATAACACATTCCTCCAAGGCTATTTAGATCAAAAGTAATAAAAGCGGAACAAGGGTAACAGTTTTGGAGTCTGAGAAATTCATACTCTGCCAAATGAACATAATTCTATGGTCTAAATCCAATGGCCCTCAAAGGAATAGCAAACAGTGTCTGATAGTGAGTTTTAAAGTGCTGTATGTTTCTCTGACATAAGTGTTGCTTAATATTTTGCGGAGCTTTAATTGATTGATTTAGCTCTTTTAATGCCAGTGGAGTAAAGCTTTCTTTGTTAACGTATAGATTTTCAATTCCCTGTTTTAAAAATATGTTTCTCCTCCTTTTAGAATCCAGGGAATAGTCGGTGATGATTATATAGGTTATATAGGTTACAGTTGACAAGATGATAAATACATCAAATAACAATCATCATTAAACCATGGTAAACTGTGATGAAACCTGAAGTTGAAGGAGATTTAGCGCACTGAAAGTTAAGGACAGCGTATGAATTAGAATGTAGCTCATCTTGATTTGTTTTTGTTATCTTCAGGGTTTTCGATTTATTTTCATATGGTTAACTTTACTTGAACTTTTCATTATCGATGTCTTTATTTTTCTATTTTTCCCTTTTTGAGGAGCAGCATAATTTGCATCTGTTGCAAGTTCCAGTGGGGAGGTGGGGGGATACAGCATGGCTGTCATACTACAACTGTGGTCACACCCACTTTTTAAGTGAGTGCTAACGATAAGTACAAGTCCATTATTTTTTAATTATGATAACTAATAACAGATTTTGCAAGCAAACATGCATAAAAGTGGCAACCCAGACCTGGCAGTTTGGTATGTAAACTGCACATTCCCTTGCAGTTGCATTATGTTTTCCTTTTGGTCTGTTTTGATGGGCTCACTGCCATGTTTACAGTGTTAGCAGATGGCAAACAGATCATATCACATGTACAGGAATTATTAGTGTACCACCCTAAAAGCTACTTCATTAAAAGGTTAATGAAGATCATTAGCTCAGTTTTATATTTGTTTGAATATTTAATTATATTTGTGTTTGGTTTCACAATCAACAATTAGATCGGTAGTTCCTGGTCCAAATCTAATATTTATTGGCACACTGCTTATGTGCTGGAATTGTATTTCAAAGACGTAATATAAAATTGTTCAGCCCAAGAAGTTTCCTGAAGCAATTTCCAGGTACCAAGGAGTATGACTGCAGAATGTGCTCTTAACTCATAGTTTATACATTATTGATCAGTTGTTATTGATAACTGTCACTCTAATGAATAAAGCCGTATTATGTGATAAAGTCATATTACTGTGTGGCTTTTTTGTTACAATGGTCTTTTGGACTTTATGTAGAAGGCATCATTGCTAAACCATAGTTTTCACTTTAAAATAGTGTAATTCTTTCATTAGAAAGATATTGAATTTATAGCTACATTGATGGAATATTTTTTTTAAATCCAGAAATATTTTCAATCGCTTTAGTCCAGATTGTTTCATTCCTTTTTGCAGATTGGGTTTATTCTGTATCCTCCTAATGGAAGCCCTGAATGGGACCAAGACAGCCATGACAATATGATGTTTGTTACCATGTGCTACTGCTGGCATTATGCCTTTTCGCTTCTCATTGTGGCTGTTAGCTATGCAGTTGTCAGTTGGTGAGTAAATATTTTTCCCCCTCACATATCTGAACACTAAGGGGTAGAAATTAGGTCGCGCCCCATTTGGGGCGCAAATATCGTCCGGACGCAAATATTAGCGCCTGGCGCTAATTATCGGCACTGACGGGAAACTTCACTTTTACCGCCCCGGGAGGTGAGTGGAGCGCTAAAGCAGGCGCTGCACACCTCTCTTAAGGCGCAAAGGCCGAGCAGTGAGGCGCTAACTCGGAGCGCTGGCGAAGCTCATGTAATGTCAGTCAGCAATGGAACACACACACAATGGCACGGGCCAGTTCTTAAAGGGGATGGTTAATCTTGCTTTCCATCCACATCCTGTTCATTGCTGCCTTGAATCTCGGCCTGGAGAGACTTGCACATCAAATGTGCTGGAAAGAACAATGGAGAGCACCAGGCAAAGAGCTCAGAGTGCAGCTCCCACGGTCTCTGCTAAATCGATACAAGGAATGGCAAATCAAAATGAACCTGCAAAGTGCTGCTCAGTACCCAAAACTCCTTCACACAACGTTGAATCTCTCCAGAAGTCTCTCCCTCTCTCTCTCAGAATGCGTACTTCAAAAATGCCACCAACAATAAAAGACAGGAAGAGGCCCCCTTTAAATAGCGCCCCCCCCAGCCCCACAGCGATTGATAGCGTTCCAGTCTTCTGGTCGTTGGAAGCGCCAGGCAGTAAGGCAGGGGGCGCCACTCAATTTCCGCTACGGGGCGCCCCAAGGGCGTTGCACCATGGAATGACGTCACAATCTGCGCGCGCAGGTGGTCGCAGCGGTAAGTTTTAGCGCCGCCGCACAATCTCAAGTTAAGTTCTCGAGCGGCGCAAACATCGCTGCGCCCGGGCGTTAGCGGCTTTGCGCCCCATTAGCGCCCTCTTAAGGCGCTAACGGGTGGCGCAACCAAGTGAATTTTTACCCCTAAGGGACTTAGGGGGAGAAATTCGGTATCGCCCCGTTTGGGGTGCAATTATCGGCCGGGCGCAAAGTTTAGCGCCTGGCGTTAATTATCTCCTCCGACTGCAAACTTGGCTTCTATCGCCCCTGGAGGTGATTGGAGCGCTAAATCAGGTGCTACACACCTCTCTTAAGGCGCTAACGCCGAGGAGCGAGGCGCTACCTCAGAGCGCTGGCGAAGCTCATGTGATGTCAGTCAGCAATGGAACACAGACACACTGGCGCCGGCCAGTTCTTAAAGGGAAGGGTCAATCTTGCTCTCCATCCACACCCTGCTCATTGCAGCCTTGAATCTTGGCCTGGAGAGACCTGTACATCAAATCTGCTGGAAAGAACAATGGAGAGGCCCAGGGAAAGAGCTCAGAGTGCAGCCCCCATAGTCTCTTCTAAATCAATGCAAGGAAGGTCAAATCAAAATTAACCTGCAAAGTGCTGCTCAGTACCCAGAACTCCTTCACACAGCGTTGAATCTCTCCAGAAGTCTCTCTCTCTCTCAGAATGCGTGGTGCAAAAATGTCACCAACAAAAAAAGGCAGGAAGCGGTCGCCTTTAAATAGCACTCCCCCAGTCCTTTCCCGACTGCAAAACGCTCCCCTCAACCTGTCATTGCTAACGGCAGGCGGTAAGGCAGGGGGCGCCACTCAATATCTGGTCCGGGGCGCTACCGGGGCATTGCATGCTTGACTGACGTCACGATCTGCGGGCACAGGAGATCGTGGCGGTAGTGTTTAGCGCTGCCGCAAAATGTCTGGTCAATTTCGCGAGCGGCACAAACATCGCCGCGCCCGGGCACTAGTTGCTTTGCGCCCCATTAGCGCCCTCTTAGGGCGCCAACGGGAGGTGCAAAGCAACCAAATTTTTCCCCCATAATTTCCTCGGGAAGGTACTGCTTGATGCATTACATTAAATGTCTTCGTGCCACTATTTTAATGCACTCATTAACTTAAATGGGTTAACAACTGTGCAAAGAAACTTTTTCAGAAATGTGTTAATCAGTACACCACCAGAGAAAATTAAATCCCTAAATTAACTTCTTTTAATCAAAGACCAGTCTTTCATAAAGAAACACATAAACAACCTGCACTGTTACCCAATTTCTATAAAACCTTTGAAGACTGCAACAGTATTTCTTCAAGATTAAAAAGAGAACATGACTGCTTTTACAGTTTTGCTGATTTCAATGATATTTTGAATTATAGCCTTGTTGTATTAGAATTAAAGTTCTAAAGCCATAAAATTATATTTTAAAATCAGTTTTAATAGGCTCCTATAGAAAAGTGAATTATTTGTGCTGAGCTTTTTCCACAAATTAGTAAGAGTTATTACAAAGCCTCAAACATTGTGAGTTTAAAAATTACTCTTATTACTATAACAGTAAAACTCCCATATTTTAGTTATCTGTTTACTTAGTCAGTACTAAGTACATAGCTGCTTCTGGAACAGCACCCAAACCAATGCAAAGTGCCACCTTCCATACAAGTGAATGGAACTGCTCCAGGATGCACACAGATGCGCTTAACATGTGTAATCTTGGTCGCAAGGGGAGACACAGAATAGTGGCTCTGGATTGGAAGAAAATGACTCATAAAATTAAAGATATGGGGCAGATTTTCCTCTTTCGTACTCCTGATGCAGAGCTACGCACATCGGGAACACTTAAAAATTTGGTTGCGCACCCCCACCGTTTTCCATCTGTTAATTTTAAAATGAATGGATGGAAAATCATGGGAGCGTCCGCCCAAATCCCCATTATTTGTCCCAACGTCAAAGTTCTGGGCTGAGAGGATGAGAAATAAAAAATATACTCATTCTTTCATTTTTTTATATTTCTCTCTCCTCCAAAAATGAAAGCTAAAATATAAATACTCTCAAACTGAATTTTATAGTATCCTTGGGCTGGATTATTTATTACGAACAATTTATTGCCAGAATTTATTGAAGTTTCTGAGTGCTATTTCAGTGAAATGGTTTTATAGCCATAAAAACCTATTTACAAACAAGTTATTTTGTGATCAGTTCTATACAAACTACCAACCACAACACAGGCTTTAAAATACTAGTAGATTTCATTAATATATCAAGCTGGCATAAATGTATAAGTGAGCTTCTGCTTGATGTACTCGATTGTTTGAAGAATTTAACTAATTCATTTAAACATATCTGAGAGCAGCAGAGATAACAGTAAATGGGTGTTTTTAAAGATGCGCATATATTCCATGGTCCCATAATAATCTACATCAGCATTTCTTGTGTCAAGTACTTTTGAGATATTTCAGCATGGTAAAGCAAGTATTTATTATTGATAATTGTGCTACTGACTGTGTATTAGAATAGCACTGATTTACAGTTGCAGGGGTGTTACTGGTACTGCCATAAATTTCTTTGCACTGTTTACATACCTCTAAATTTTTCTGTTTTAATCGGGACATCCCAATATTAATGACAAAAGCAGCACCAGTGCACAAGACACCTGAGCTGCTGCCAAAATCACATTCTGCCCCAAGCACCAACTCAACACATTCTTTCAACACATTGTAAATACAACTGTTTATGTCACAAAGGTGTAATGACTGGCATTTCTTACTCAGTGCAACGCCATTATGCACCAAGACACTAAAAACAAGGCTAAAACTATGTACAAAAAGATGAATTCGTTGAAATGAAAATTGATTGTGTTTGATATGCTGGTGCATGCCAATTGATTTGCTAGTTCACAATACTGTAGCAATTCTGCCCCCTAGAGTCAAAATGTGCACCTTTACATAAGCTGGAATTTTTCTTGTGTCACCATGGCAATTCAGCCATTTAATTTTTTTTAATTGAGAGTAGGAGGAATTTCTCCCAGGAGACTTCACTAGAGGTTTATTAGAATCTTAGCAAACCTGAATCTATTCTAGTGTTTTTAGTCTGTACTGGTTTCTCCATGAGAGGAGGAAGAATCAATTAATGAGGATTAAAAACACAGCATTAGTAAAAACAGAGCTTTGGATAACTGGCAAATTTGGATAAATGAAAGCACTGTACCACAACGAATCAACAATCAATAATATATTCTTTAAGCTTCAAACTCAAACCATATTTAAAAATAACTTGTAATAATTGCAATCAGTATCATTCACACCATCATCAATTTCACCATATTTACATATATCTTTTGTGTGTTTATAGGGTGATTCATTCAAAGTTTAAACAGGTCGAGCCTCTGGAGATGGGACTGTTGAAATCATCTGAAAAAGATCAAGAGTCTGAGGAGGAAATGTAGCCAGATAGATCTTGTAGTTTGCTACCACTGTGCCTTCTATATTACTAGAGTTCACCCTTTAAGAATCTTTAGAAGTTTCTGATGTTAACCCCTTTCACAAGTATAAACCCGTGTCTACGATGGAGCAAATGTATTGAACTACCATGTGTTTACGCATGGAAGTGGACTGCATTGTCTTACGTACGTTTCTGTACTGCTGTCTTTAATTTCTGTCAAATCAACTAGCAGAAAATGGCAGCATTGTGCAACTTTACAATAATCAAAACAGAATACTGCACGCCACAATCATCAGTGAATGGGGAAATACATTCTTTCCTACTGACAGCCTGTCTTTTATTTCCGATGTTTTAAAGCTCGTGGCTAAGAATGAGCAGGGCCCGAGTAGGAATTGAGGTGATATAAAATGTGTTTTGTGTATCTGTGAGAGGATATAATGTCTGATTTATAACAATTTTAGTATTTTTTTAAATGTGCCCCTGTTGAAGTAAACTCTTCAGTTTTGAAAATGTGTTGCCCAAAGACAGAGACACAATGTCATATGCCTGGAAATGGACTGCATCATCAGAATGGACAAAAGGCATATGACATTGTGATGAAACTTGAAAATGTATCCTTTCTGAATACTTGCAGTATGCTCTATACCAGCCTGGTTAAATTCAGGCTTCACTCCACTGTAAACCACAGCGCGTCAGTACTAACTGATATCCCACGAGGAAGGGTAAGTGGCTGAGATGCTTTAAGTTGGCATTGTTCATTATAGGACAGTGCTAGTCAACATGATCTTTCTGATAATAACTCTTCAAAAGAACTTAAAAAGTGCAAGCTTCATAAAGACATTTTTAAATAAAGATCACGGGGATGAAATTGGTCTTCGCCAGTAACGCAAAACAGGCTCATAGTGAACCAGCAGCTCGTTTTACATCCATTGGTAAAGAAAATCGAGTGCGGTGTAAAGTGGGCTGCCGAGTCGCGATGAGTCCATTCCACACTATTGTCAAAGACAAACTTCCACCCAAGTGTCTGCAATAGCATCATTGCAAAGTTTGTGACAGTGCCAATTTCTGAAGCAATTTTCATTATCAAGGGGGAAGACTTTCTACCTTCGCTATTTGTAGCAAAATAACAAGTGTTCATACATGCTTTATACAGGTGTTCACGCTTTTGTTACAATTAGCAAACAAAAAAAACAATCACCCTGCAAAATAACATAACAGCAATAATTTCTCATTTCCACTTGAGAAATTATGGGTGCTGAGAATCTCCTTGGGGTTCCCGTTCAGCCACTGGAGTGCCCAGATACAGCATGCAAATGGGATTTAGGCCAATCCTTTGCCAAAGTTATGGCGACTGATTGGAGAACTCCGAGAGAATTCCTGGCTGGGATTATTTAATAGAAGCTCAATTAAGGGACCGTATATTCTTCCATGCCAACATTTTTGTTGGATCATTTCACTTCAGCTATTATGTGTTATGAAGGTTAAATTTCATTGTGTATTATACAGCGCAGTAGTGTTTAAAAACACTTTGAAAGGGAAGAAATTCCACATAGTACGATCGGTGTTAAAGCTCTTTGACACCTCTTTTGGAATAAGAATATATAGAAATCTTTTTAGGAAATAAAACCCACGAGGTCCACGACTAACTGAAAAGTAGTGGCTAATGACAGAACTATGAATATTTAGTGAAAAGCTTCAGGTAGCAGTGATGCAGATTTCACAATACACAATGTGACAAAACAAATAGGAAATTTTATTGTAAATAATACTTTTTATACTAAATGTTTCATTGAGGATTCATTTTTAGTAAGTCATACAGTTTAACGTGTGAAATAAAATCTTCTATAGATTGAAAATAGAAGTTATTACTGCAATATGGTAGCATAATAGGCGTCCTTCAGTACAATGGTGCCGTCTAAAATATAACAATATTAACACTTTCCTGCACCTTTAAACATGTTTATTTGAAATCTTTGATTTGGGAGGACAAGGAAATGGGTTGCAAACCTCTTCATCAGTTCTGATGCTAATGACTATTTGTGCTCCATTGCTGATGGCATTTATCATTAGATAGCAGCTTAATGTGTGTTTTTTTCCCTTCTCCTCCTCCGAAAGATTGGGCTCCCCTTGACATTAGATCATTACACTCCAAACACTGAGCCTCAAGTCAGAATCACTTTCTGGACTAACATTCAAGCCCACCTGTTGTCCTTAAGCAAGATTTACCCTTTCTCAGTAATGAGATGGAACATTGACTAGAAGCAGATGATTCCAGCACCAGAACCTGTGGGACACAATGCTGTTAAAAAAGTACTCTTCTTGTGTGGTGTCACAGTGATTTAGAATGAGTATACCAAATATGATGGATGAAAATTTCTCGCTGGGCGGGGGAGAAAGTCTTGGGCCATACCCCTGAACATTCGGAATTTTGATGTCTTATTTGGTGTCTTTTCCAACATTTTGGAGTGCACTTTTACACATATATCTACAGTTTAGGATATATACACTACTTCATGATGTATAAAAATAAGTTACACAATCAAATCAAGAAATTGAATTAACTGCTGCAATTATTACTGCCTACTTGGTGAATTGGTGATCTTATCCGGTCAGCAGCTGAGCCATAAAGACCAGGAATGCTAGTCAGCCTATGAGCCTGTGACTAGCTACCACCATCACCGAAAACCAGATAGCAGCCAGCACCAGAAGCTACCCGTCCATAACGGCTAAAACCAGAAACTATCCATTTAAAACCAACAACCAGCTACTAGAGCCACCCATCCATAACAAACAGCCATCCAAAATCACAGCCAGCCACCAAAAGCTAGCCAGCAATCACCGGCAGCCAGCTCAGTGAAACCCACCTATCCACAGCCAGTCCACAGCTAGCTGCTAGGATAGAACTGGAGGCCTGGAAGGGGGAGGAGTAAGACATAAAGGTCAGGAGTTCACAGCCTAGGGAGAGTTCAAAACCCTAACCTGTGAAAGAAATTAAATTAACTACTACAAATGGGCGTGTACTTGTCAACAAAAACATAAAGTGGGCATACACCATAAACCTATGTAGACCCTCCACCCTACCTGTGCAGGAGGCAATGATGGATAACCTAAAAACTGGAGAAAATGGTGCATAAACATTTAATGCAAGAAATGTTATTGTAGTCCTGTATTCAACCTTAGAGTGGCCGTCGTATCTCAAAGTCCTCCTGAATAAAATTTTGTATGAAATGTAATTTAAATTGATCAAGCATTATTGGTGGTTCTAAAACATGCAAGAACACTCTCATTACTTAGGAGTTCAAGGACTGGCTGTCCTCCAGTACATAATCGATGGAGACTTTCCTGACATTTAATAATGTGTGACGAGATGGAGAGTTCAAAAAATACTAAATAGTTTTAGACATTTACAGTACATTCCTTTTTTCATAGTTTACTCTCAAGTACATCTTTCTGTGCATTCTCCCAAATATTCTCCAATCCTACATATTTACCTAATCAATTTTAAAATGTTAAACATTTACAGAAGATCATGTACAAGATAATTGACAGATGTTTTGAGAACTGTACTTGATGTGTAGTATGCAAACGATTGAATATGAAAGCTTGAAAACATTAAAACAAATTAACCATAGCAATTCTTTTGTAGAAACAGCATGTTATAAACAAATACAATGTGGATAAACTTAGCTTTCTCCCTTTTGTAATCTTAGATAATATATTATAGTTAGCTAACAAGTATGTACCTCAGATAAAATTAATATTTATTTTCTATGACTGAGAAAAATATATTATTTAGTTTTCTTACTTTGTAAAACAAGTACAACCGTTGGAATTGATTCAGTTCTTAATTTAATTTAAATGTTGTCTTGTATGATGTCTAATTGATTCAGTTTGTCACTGAGCCTGTTTACAATGCAATATTGTTCAGCAAGGACCAAAACAAAATCTCCAAAATATCTTACTAGTGAAAAATAAATGTTTATTATTGATTGATCATAAATTGATTTGTTTTCTATTTAATTGTGCTACTACGAGTTACACTAATTTTTACAGGCTTTTATGTCTTTAATATTTGTTGTTGAGAGGAAACGTTTCTGTCACCAGTTGCAAATTGTACTGTTCTTAGGTAGTTATATGAATATGTGTTGTCATAATGCAGTCGTATTGGTGAAGAAAAAAAAAGGAAATGATGAAGATTTTCCTTTTCAACTTTATTCAACAAGGAATTGTCAAAAGCTTTTTGTTCAATTTTGAAGAACGCTTGCAGTTTCTGTTAAATTACTGCTAACTTCTGCAGTTACTGTAATATACTTAGATCTGTGAATGAGGAGTCTACTTTCTGAAAAAGAATATTTTAATTAAAATCACTGTTCTGAAATGCAATTGCCTTTATTGTTTCATAAATTGTGTTCAACTAAGAGTGACTCAGTGGCCCAGAGCTTGCAGCCCTGATGACAGCAAACTGGCAGAGTTCGCCGCCACTTCGCCTTTGAAACTGACCGCAACTTCAGGATTTAACGCATGCGCAGCCTAATGCGGAAATCCTGAAGTTGCGGTCTGTTATTCACTGCTCCTCCACAGGCTGCGTTGTACCCGCCGCTACCACCTCCCCCCACCCACAGAGCCGGCAATCAGTGAAATCTCTCAAATCATGGAAATTGACGAAAACGTCGGCTCTTCCGCTGTTAAATTCCCCACTAAAAGTTAGACCCAAAGGGATTAGATGTACAGGAAACTTTCGTTTATCCGGCACCGACGGGACCGGCGTGGTGCCGGTTGATCGAAAGTGCCGGATTACAGAGAGGTATACTTACCAAGGTACGAGAGCCCCGTACACGGCCACAGGCTGAACAATTGGGACCCGGAGAGGGAAGGTAAACGAGACTCCGGCTTTTTCCTCCGTGGCGGCGACAGGTCGGAGTCGGAAGAACGTTGACCCCCCTTTCGTGGGGGCGAAAGGTCAGAATCGGGGTCTTGTCTGTATAATAAAACTTACCTGATTTTTGCCGGTTAAGCGAGAATTCCGGATATTAGGGTGCCGGATAAACGAAAGTTTCCTGTAACTGGGGTTTTAATAGCATATTGACTGCTAAACAAAGGTTATGACCCTGGAAAACTAATTTTAATTTTGGGCAGTGTCAAATTTATCCATTTTAATAAAAATACATTTTTTTAAGAAACTTGTTTAAAATTTTTTTAAAACTTTTTTTCTGTTCATCTTTATTTCAGGTTTGCCTTTTCCCCATGTGATAGCCCCAATATTTGTTTTGCTCTCTCTAACATTTTTTAAAAGTTAGAATTTTAAGAGCTTGCCCACTTCCTTGTTCGCTGTCTGTGAGAATTCTGCGTTTTGATTGGCGGCTTAGACAGCTTGTTGACGCCACAGCAGCTCGCGTTAAGGATTCCCCACTATACTATGTTGATTTGAATTACACGTCGGAAAACCCAAACTTCTCGACACAGAGGCCGCGAGATCTTTGAGCGAAGCTTACTTTGGGGCCAGCGGCAAAAGCCTTTGCGTCGCCGCTGACACCAAATTCCGGACCAGTATGATGACAAAGCACAATCAAGGATGAGAAAAGACCATTCAGCCCTTCAACACTTAGATCTCTAGTACTTCTAGCTTCCAACTACATTTTGAACTTCCTGGACTATGCTGCCTTGCTTGGCAACTAATTCCAAACAAATCAAGAACTTCTTTCCAACATATTTGTTTAAGATTTACTTTTCATTAATTTAGTTTTATATTCTCTGGTCCTACTGACCTAATTTACTTTGCCAATATTCTGGGTTCAACTTATCTATATCAGTTTTTACTTTATATATTTCAATCAGGTCCCCCCACCCCATCCTCACTTTCCCCTTTGTCTCTATAATTCTGTGTTATCATAGAAAGTAATCTTCTCTGTTCTTTCCACAAAGCTCATACCTTTTACACTTGGGAACTATTGGGGGGAAATTTGTGACCGCCACCAAAGTTGCCAGTGTCACCGGCAACTCAGGTTAACGGCTGCTGAAAATGGACGCATGGAGAAAAATTTGTGCTGGGGGCTAAAGATTTCAAACCCAGCGTTAAACTTGAACGTAGTATTTCCAGTAAGTGTGGTCTGACCAGTGCATTATAAAGTCTTGGGAGGGAAAAATTCGGTTGCTTTGCACCTCCCGTTAGCGCCCCAAGGGGGCGCAAAGCAACTAGCGCCCGGGTGTGGTGCCACTAACGCCTCCCGCGAAATTCAGCGGGTGGTTAGTGGCAGCGGTAGCCGGTAGCGCTCCGTGCGCTGCGCATCCGGCGTTAACGTCATCGCCGTGCGCAGCGCCCCGCTCGCGCCCCGGCCAGAAACTTGGCTCGCACCCCCTGACCTACCGCCAGACGCTATGTCCAACAGGGTCAGGGGGGCGTCGCTAATTAAAGGGTAGGTGCCGGGCAGCCATCTTCAGTTCCAGGCTCTTTTGCTAGCACCCCCCTCCCCGGTGGTCCAGCAGGGCCCCGGTGCGCGTTGCGCTAGGCCCCTCCCCTTTAATCAGGGGAGGGAAGCCTGCAGTACCGTGGCGCTATGTGCCGGCGTGCGTGGCACTGTTGCACGTAGTACCGCGATATTCAATGTGACCGTCCCAAGAGGGAGGGGGTGCGCTTCCAGTAGCGCTCCACCTCCTGCTTGTGGCGCTACCATTGAATTTCGGGCGTGAGGGCGGTAACTTTTTCGGGACGCTAAAAATAGCGCTCCGGCGAAGTTATCGCCCCAAAGGGGGCGCAAGCCAATTTTCCCCCCTTGGTATCAACGCTGTACATTTATACTCCATTGCTCTGGCTATACATCCCAACATATTTGTTTTTTTAATTGCTTTACCACATCATTCTGACATTAAAAGCAACAAGTCAAATGGTACAATTTTAAAGGGGGTGCAAGAACAGAGAGACTGGGGGGGTGTTTGTGCATAAATCTTTGAAGGTGGCAGGACAGGTTAACAAAGCAGCTAATAAAGCATATGGGATCCTGGGCTTTATAAATAGAGGCATAGGGCGCGATCTTGCCAGCCCTGGGAGGCGGGTATGGAGGCGGGATTGCCAGGAAAATGGCAGAATCTGGGGGCGGGTGCCCAAACCGCCCCAACCCGTCTCCGTGCCATCTTGCCAGGAGGCGGGTAGCCGACCCGCACCGGGTCCCGTCTCCTTGGAGGCAGGAAGGGGATTAGTGCCACTTATCTGCCTGTTAACAGGTAGTTAACAGGCAGTTAAGAGGATTGTCCCCATTTTACCCACACAAGTGCGGGCTTCCCGAAGGCTCCGAACCCCGCCAGGGTCACCGAGGCGAGTTGTGGGTCTGCGGGGGTCGGAGGGGTGCAAAAGTGTGCTGTGAAAGTAAGTGATGGGTGCAAGTGTGGAGAGGTGAGTTTGTGAGGTAAGTGGAAAGTGATAGAAAAAGTTTACTTACCTTTGTTTCTTCCTGCAGGCTTCAAGAGTTGGGTATGCGGAGACTCTCGCATCTCACCAGCAGAGATGACAGATGGCCGTTGCATTCTCCAATGCAACAACCATCTAATTTCTGCAAAAGAAAGAGCTTTGATGAGTCTTGAATTCAAGAACTCATCAAACTACATAGAATGTCAGTGTTTGATTGCTTCACAGAGCTGTCAAATGATGACAATTCATCTGTCAAAAATGTTGACGTTCTCTGTAACCGGCTTTCCCTTAATTGGCCTGCTAAGCCCCCCTGGGCGGGCTTAACAAGGTCAATCAAGGGAAAATAGCGTGCGTTGGCCAGAAGTTGATGGAGGCGGGACTGAAACCCGACAAGTGGGAGTCCCGCCTCCAAAAGCTCCCCATTGGCAAAATCTAGCCCATAGAGTACAAAAGCCAGGAAGTTATGCTAAACCTACATAAAACACTAGTTCGGCCCCAGCTGGAGTATTGTGTCCAATTCTGGGCACCACACTTTCGGAAGGATGTGAAGGCTTTGGAGAGGGTACAGAAGAGATTTACTAGAATGGTTCCAGGGATGAGGGATTACAGTTACCTGAATAGGCTAGAGAAGTTGGGGTTGTTCTTGGAGCAGCGAAGGCTAAGAGGAGATTTGATAGAGGTATTTAAAATCATGAAGAGTTTAGATAGAGTAAATAAAGAGAAACTGTTTCTAATAGCAGAAGGGTCGATAATGAGAGGGCACAGACTTAAGGTGATTGGCAAAAGAACCAGAGGCGACATGAGGGAAAACTTTTTTTACACAACAAGTGGTTAGGATTTGGAATGCACTGCCTGATAGGCTGGTGGATACAGATTCAATAGTAGCCTTCAAAAGGTAATTGGATAAATACTTGAAGGAGAAAGAAATTGCAGGGATACGGGGAAAGCGCGGAGGAGTGGGACTGACTGGATTGCTCTTGGGCTGAATGGCCTCCTTCTGTGCTGTACTATTCTATGATTCTATGATAAGTCTACTATTACTCCCAGATTCTTTTCTGATGCTGCTTTTGCATTGCAGCTACTGGTCCCAGATCCAGAATATTTCATGGCTGAAACTCCTATTGTCCTGCCAAGGATAGAGCTCTGTAAAATTATGGTTACGCATACACGTGATTGCACACATGAACAGAGCTCCTCTTCAGCAATTAAAATTTAAGGCCTAGAAATTGGTTTGAATGGTCTGCTGGCACAAACTGGGCACACAGAACAATCCCTGTGCCAGAATGGGTAGGCCCGAGGCGCACTCGATAGTGGTCCTTGGACCCCATTTAAATTAGACCAATTTCTAGGCCTAAACATATATATTGCCTCCAGGTAGGTTTAAAAACTGTCCAAAAGGCCCCCTGGCACTTTTTAAACCAGGTGAGTTACATTCTATGCAGTGTCAAACCCAAAAAGTCCAATTGAAGAGCCACTGCAATGATACGAGGAATGAGTGTTTATAGTTGTAAAGAATGCCTGAAAATTGAGGCTGTTTTAATGGAACAGAGAAGGTTAAAGTCTAGTAGAGGTTTTCAAGATTATGAAAGGTTTGGAAAAGGTGAATAATGAAAGATTGTTTCCACAAATTGGTGAATGAGTGACAAAGGGTCATTTATTTATGATTATCCTTAGAAGAATGTGGGAAGTTACTGAAATATTTTGTTTCACACCGTGGGTTATTAAAATCGGGAATGTTTTAACACAAGTAGCTATTGAGGCAGAGACTATAACACAATTTAATGGGAACTGGAGAAGTATTTGAAGTAGAAAACTATAAGAGTATATGGGAAAGGACAGGGAAATGGGATTACAGCAGATAGCTTCAGCTGAAGAGCAAGCATTGGCACAGGCCTGATGAGCTAAATGGAAGCCTTATGTGCTGTAATTTCTGTGATAACGTATCTCCCCAAGTCTGACACTACGCCACTCATAAGTACTCTGTTTTCTATTTTCAATCAACTTCTTATTCAATCTCATGCTCTACCTTGGATTTCCATTACCTTTAATTAGATGTTTTCTCACATGGAACATTGTATATAGATCTCTGAATGTCCAAATAAATATAGTCTATTAATTACTATTTGCAATATTGCTGGACAAATGTATGACATTCCTCTGTCCACTATTTTAAGGCAAGTATTAATACACATATTTTAAATGTGTTAATGTCTCCATTAAAATAACTTAAGAACAAATGTCATGCGAACTTTTAAGCATTCATCCACTAATATTGCCACCAGCAACTTTTGAGCTTATGTCAGAGGAGTTCCTCTATATATTTGTAACATCCTTAAAGAAGCTGAAGTTTGTCAGGCAGGATCTTCCCCTTCTAAATGCTCATGGTTCTTATCAAATGATTGCTACACAGGTACTCCTTAGATTGGTTTCTGTTATTTTCCCTGTTATTGATGTTAGGATCATGGGCCTGTAGTTGCTTGGTTCACACTTATGCCCCTCTTTAAATATAAGTACTTCTTACGCTTTGGTGAAGGTGTTGACGATGGTTTGGAGTTCGGCCTCAGAGTGTGCGCAGACGCAAGCGTCATCTGCATACTGTAATTCGATGACAGAAGATGGAACGACCTTGGATCTGGACTGGAGGCGACGGAGGTTGAACAGTTTCCCGTTTGTTCTGTAAATTAGCTCCACTCCAGCGGGGAACTTACTGAGGGTGAGATGGAGCATTGCAGCCAGGAAGATCGAGAAGAGCGTTGGTGCGATGACACAGTCTTGTTTGACCCCGGTCCGTACGTGAATTGGGTCTGTGGTGGATCCGTTGGTCAGGATCACGGCTTGCATGTCGTCGTGATGCAGGCGGAGGATGGTGACAAACTTTTGAGGGCAACCGAATTTGAGGAGGACCCTCCATAACCCCTCATGGTTGACGGTGTCGAAGGCCTTTGTGAGGTCAAAGAAGGCCATGTATAGCGGTTGGTGCTGTTCCCTGTGTTTCTCTTATAGTTGACGCGCAGTGAAGATCATGTCTATTGTGCCCCTTAGTGGGCGGAATCCGCATTGCGACTCTGGGAGGAGCTCTTCAGCCACTGGGAGAAGGCGATTGATGATTCTTGTGATGACTCGAATTACAGTATGCAGACAACGCTTGCGTCTGTGTGCACTCTGAGGCCGAACTCCAAACCATTGTCAACACCTTCACCGAAGTGTACGAGAGCATAGGCCTTACACTAAACATCCATAAGACAAAGGTCCTCTACCAACCTGCCCCCGCCACACAGTACTGCTCCCCAATTATCAAAATCCATGACGAGGCCTTGGACAATGTGGACCACTTTCCATACCACGGGAGCCTACTGTCAACAAGGGCAGACGTCGATGACGAAGTCCAACACCGCCTTCAGTGTGCCAGTGCAGCCTTCGGTCGCCTGAGGAAGAGAGTGTTTGAAGACCAGGACCTCAAACCAAGCACCAAGCTCATGGTCTACAGAGCAGTAGTGATACCCGCCCTCCTGTATGTTTCAGAGACTTGGGCCATGTACAGCAGGCACCTCAAAGCACTGGAGAGGTACCACCAATGCTGCCTCCGCAAGATCCTGCAAATTCATTGGCAGGATAGGTGCACCAACGCCAGTGTTCTCGCTCAGGCCAGCATTAAAGCTTTGACCACGCTTGATCAGCTCCGATGGATGGGCCACATCGTCCGCATGCCCGATACGAGACTCCCAAAACAAGCGCTCTACTTGGAGCTCCGACACGGCAAGAGAGCCCCAGGTGGGCAGAGGAAATGCTTCAAGGACACCCTCAAAGCCTCCTTGAAAAAGTGCAACATCCCCACCGACACCTGGGAATCCCTGGCCCAAGACTGCACAAAGTGGAGGAGAAGCATCCGGGAAGGTACCAAACACCTCGAGTCTCTTTGCCGGGAGCAAGCGGAAGCCAAGCGCAGGCAGCGCAAGGAGCGCACGTCAACCCAAGTACCCCACCCACCCGCCCCTTCAACCACCGTCTGCCCCACCTGTGACAGAGACTGTAGGTCCTGCATTGGACTCATCAGTCACCTGAGAACTCATTTTTAATGTGGAAGCAAGTCATCCTCGGTTCCGAGGGACTGCCTAAGAAGAAGAAGAAGAAGTACTGTATATTTCTTTGCTTCCAGCCCTGCGGAAACTGACCAGTACCCAGTGATTCCTGAAAAGGGGCTTGGGTCTCGCCCCCACTGCACTGCAGAAGAATAAAACATGACGGGCAGCCAGCAGCCCTTCATTGGCTACTTGAGCCTAACAATCCAGTCCTCTGGTGCTCCTAGCATGTCATGCGCTACATGCGTGGAGTGCCACATTGTACAGTCTGACCTCGTTACCACACACCGCAAAGGTCCGGTGCTTTTGTGCAAGGAGCGTGTTGTCAGCTCCTACTCTCAATTTGGACGACATTTCCTAGTTTTGATTATATTTCCACACTTCCATAGGGATTCCCAGTTCATTGTAGGTTAACTGAAATCCTTAATTATTATTACATTATTGTTTATTTGTAGTCTTATCTCAAGATATAAAGTGCTGTCATCTTCCTTTACATGCCTAGGGGTCTATAGCAGATTCCCATCGTAAACCCCGTCTTCTGTACCTGAAGACCAGTGCACTATAAAGAAGACAGAAATTTTTCCAATATATTAGTCATTTGATCAAAGAAGTTGTATGCCTTTATAACAACATCATCTAAGCTACAGACCTAAACAAGATGCGGACAGATTATGAATATTATTCATTCCTGAGGCCCGTCATCCCTCCCAGGTAGACGTAAAAACCTCCAATGGCACTATTCAAAGTTCGCCCTGATGTCCTGAGTAATATTTATCCTTCGATCAATATTATTAAAACAGATTATCTGGTCATTATCTCATTGCTGTTTTTGGGACCTTGCTGTGCGAAAATTGGCTGCTGCGTTTCCCTGCATTACAACAGTGATTACACTTCAAAAGTACTTCATTGGCTGTAAAGCGCTTTGGGCATCCTGTTTTGCTCTCTGTTATCTGCTTAAGGTGCTTTTTATCTACATAACAGTTACTGCATTTCAAAAGTAATTAATTTTGCGTAATAGTTTGAAATGTTTTGATGGGGAAAAGTGCTACAATACTGTAAGTATTATTGACTCGTACTTTTATTGATAGATATTGTATAGTTGCTTAATACGTGTAATAAATGCTATATTGCACATGCAGAAGATGATGGGGGTGAAATTCGACTTGGGTGTGGTTGCAAAACGAGCGGTATTGCATCTGGTGCCCGTTATACGTCCCGTCCAATATTCAGTTCCATTGACTTCACTTCCACTGAATATCGGGCAGTGCATATAACGGCGACAGAGGTGATCGGCTCACTTTGTGTCCCCGTCCAAGTCGAATTTCACCCCCAATTTTTCTAGTGTGAAATTTATATTTAAATAGTTTATTATTGCTGTATGTAGATGAAATAAATTATTGTGGGAAAAATGCACTGGGACTTAGGTTCATGTCTGAAGTCGTGATGTCTAACTTGGCTCTCAATTCATCCTACATGAACTGATTCAGTTAAAAAGTCCCAGCCATTGCGACGGGCCTTACACGTTTCTGGGGTGCAGAACGGGCAGCATGAAGTCAAATTCAGGAGCGCGCCAGAAGTGCATGCAATGCCTGCAACAAACTCAGGCATCATTTAAATATTATAATCAGGGTCCTGCTCATCAATCAGGGCCCTTTCCTGCAATTGGTGTCTGTGTGCACTTGAAAAATCATTTTCTCAACCCGCCCAGCACATCATGGTGGGAACCGTTGGTAGGCAGCTTTCAGAAGTGTTATTTAAAGGGATCCTCACCTCCATTAAGGCGAGTCTCTGGTTATTCATCTTCGGTTGCTAGGGTGCTTTTGGGTCAAGTTTTTGCCTGTTTTGGCTACTGTTTCGCTGTTAAATAGTTTTGCAGAATCTATTTGTGATGGGCAACAACTGTTTCCCTGAATATTCCTATTCAGAATTGCTGAACATGCTGCTGGACTTACCTTTGATGCTCCCAAATGAGGAGGAGGAGGAGCAGCAGCAAGGAAGACAGCAAAGACCTGCACAGGCTGCAAGAAGAGAGCGAAGGAGGCAAGGGTGCAGGAGGCCTTACAGCTTCTGGATTTTCAGGAACCAATCATCATACCTGGATCTCACAGAGGAGTAGAGTGTACTCTTTTGTAGTAGGAGTAGAGTTTAAGGCGGCTGTGTTTCAGTCACATAACTATTTTTAAAAATGTATTCATTCATGGAATGTGGGCATCTCAGGCAAGACCAGCATTTACTGCCCATCCCTAGTTGTCCTTGAGTAGGTGGTGGTGAGCAGTCTTCTTGAACTGCTGTAGTCCGTGTGGTGAAGGGACGTCCACAGTGCTGTTAGGCAGTGAGTTCGAGGATTTTGACCCAGTGACGATGAAGGAACAGTGATATATGTCCAAGTCAGGATAGTGTGTGACTTGGAGAGGAACTTGGAGGTGGTGGTGCTTCCATGCGCCTGCTGCCCTTGTCCTTTTAGCTGGTAGAGGTTGCAGCTTTTGGAGGTGCTGCCGAAGAAGCCTTGGTGAGTTGCTGCAGTGCATCTTGTAGATGGTACACACTGCAGCCACAGTGTGCCGGAGGTGGACGGAGTGAATGTTTAAGGTGGTGGATGGGGTACCGATCAAGCGGACTGCTTTGTCCTGGATGGTATCTTGTTGGAGCTGCACTGATCCAGGCAAGTGAAGAGCATTCCATCGCACTTCTGACTTATGCCTTGTCAACTTTGAGGAGTCAGGAGGTGAGTTACTTGCCGCAGAATACCCAGCCTCTGACATGCTCTTGTAGCCACAGTATTTATGTGGCTGGCCCAATTAAGTTTCTGGTCAATGGTGACCCCCAGGGTGTTGATGATGGGGGATTCAATGAAGGTGATGCCATTGAATGCCAAGGGTGGTGGTTAGACTTTCTCTTGTTGGAGATGGTCATTGCCTGGCACTTGTGTGGCGCGAATGTTACTTGCCACTTCTCAGACCAAACCTGAATGTTGTCCAGGTCTTGCTGCATGCGGGCACGGACTGCTTCATTACCTGAGGAATTGCAAATGGAACTGAACAATGTGCAATCATCAGCGAACATCCCCATTTCTGACCTTACGATGGAAGGAAGGCCTTTGATGAACTACCTGAAGATGGTTGTGCCCAGGAACTCCTGCAGCAATGTCCTGGAGCTGAGATGATTGGCTTCTAACAACCACTTTCCTTTGTGCTAGGTATGACTCCAGCCAGTGGAGAGTTTTCCCCCTGATACCCATTGACTTCAATTTTACATCAGGGCTCCTTGGTGCCACACTCAGTAAAATGCTGCCTTGATGTCAAGGGCAGTCACCCTCACCTCACCTCTGGAATTCAGCTCTTTTGTTTTGACCAAGGCTGTAATGAGGTCTGGAGCTGAGTGGTCCTGGCGGAATGCAAACTGAGTATCGGTGAGCAGCTTATTAGTGAGTAAGTACCGCTTGATAGCACTGTCAATGACATCTTCCATCACTTTGCTGATGATTGAGAGTAGACTGATGGGGCGGTAATTGGCCGGATTAGATTTGCCCTGCATTCTGTGGACAGGACATACCTGGACAATTTTCCACTTTGTCGGGTAGATGCCAGTGTTGTAACAGCTTGGCTAGAGGCACGGTTAGTTCTAGAGCCCAGGTCTTCAGCACTACAAATGGGAAGTTGTCGGGGCCTGTAGCCTTTGCTGTATCCAGTGCGCTCAGCCGTTTCTTGATAACATATGAAGTGAATCGAATTGGTTGAAGTCTGGCATCTGTGATGGTGAGGACCTCAGGAGGTGGCTGAGAAGTGCTGAGTGCAACATCCACTCGGCACTTCTGGCTGAAGATGGTTGCAAACGCTTCAGCCTTGTCTTTTGCACTCACATGCTGGGCTCCGCCATCTTTGAGGACGGGGATGTTCATGGAGCCTCCTCCTCCCATTAGTTATTTAATTGTCCACCACCATTCACAACTGGATGTGGCAGGACTGCAGAGCTTTGATCTGATCCGTTGGTTGCGGGATCACTTAGCTCTGTCTGTAGCACGCTGCTTCTGCTGTTTAGCATGCATGTAGTCCTGTGTTATAGCTTCACCAAGTTGACACCTCATTTTCAGGTACACCTGGTGCTGGTCCTGGCATGCTCTTCTACACTCCTCATTGAACCAGGGTTGGTCATCTGACTTGATGGTAATGGTAGAGTGGGGAATATGCCAGGCCATGAGGATACAGATTGTGGTGGAATATAATTCTGCTGCTGCTGATGGCCTGCAGCACCTCATGAATGTCCAGTTTTGAGCTGCTAGATCTGTTCTTAACCTATCCCATGTTTGGACCAAGGCTGTAATGAGGTCTGGAGCCGAGTGGTCCTGGCGGAAATCGGTGAGCAGGTTATTGGTAAGTAAGTGCCACTTGATAGCACTGTCAATGACATCTTCCATCACTTTGCTGATGATTGAGAGTAGACTGATTCCATGAGACTTCATGCGCTTCAGAATAAATGTTGAGGACTCCCAGGGCCACGCCCTCCTGTCTGTATACCATTGTGCCATTACATCCGGTGGGTCTGTCCTGCTGGTGGGACAGGACATACCCAGGGATGGTGATGGAGGAGTCTGAGACGTTGGCTAATAGGTATGATTCTGTAAGTATGACTATGTCAAGCTGTTGCTTGACTAGTCTATGGGACAGCTCTCATAACTTTGGCACCAGTCTCCAGATGTTAGTGAGGAGGACTTTGCAGGATCGAGTTTGCCTTTGTCGTATCCAAATCCGATGCCTAGTTCGAAACCAAGTGGTCCGTCCAGTTTTATTCTTATTAATACCTGTGCCACCTGTTGCAGCAAGAATTGGAACCCAACACCAGGGCAAGCACTGCACTGCCTATAGCAGTAAAGGTCACTCTGGCTCTAAACATTTATGCCTCTGGCTCCTTCCAAACTGCTTCTGGGGACATCAGCAACATCAGGCAGTTTGTTGTGCACTGATGCACTTTTTGTGAGGCATCAACAGTTCATTACCTTCCCCATGGAGGCTGACAGGCAGGAAGAAAGTGGACTTGGATTTACCCACATTGCTGGACTGTCACAGGGGCAGGCCATCATAGATTTGAACACAAGGATGAACATTTTAAATCTGAGGCACTGTTGGACCGGGAGCCAGTGTAGGTCAGCAAGCATAGGTGAACAGGGCTTGGTGAGAGTTAGGTTACAGGGTGGAATCAAAGTCCCTCCCCCCTCTGCCAATCAGTCCCCAACCTTCAGTTACACTTCTTCGCCTGCTCATGGGTGGCCTCCCAGTTCTCAGAACTTCTCGTACAACAGCTGCTGGTGCAAAACCATGAACAAAGATACTACAGGTGGCAGAACCGTTATAAGGTAAATACAATACCATTTGTAGATATCACATGATCAGACGTGTAGTCAGAATGGCACGTGATCAAACCTGCAGGAATACCTCCAGCCAGAATTAGCAACAATGTAACCATCAGCAGCATATAGAAACATTGAAACTTACAGCACAGAAGGAGGCCATTCGGCCCATCGCATCAGTGCTGGCTCTTTGAAAGAGCAGTCGTGCTTAGTCCCACATCCTCGCTTTTTGTCCGTAACCCTGTAAGTTCCTCATCCTTAAATACCTGTCCAACTCCTTTTTTAAATAATTTATGGAATCTGCTTCCACCACCTTTTCAGGCAGAGCATTCCAGAGCCTGACAACTCTCTGAGTGAAAAAGATTCTCCTCATCTCCCTTCCAGATCTTTTTCCAAAGATTTTGAATAACCTCTAGTTATTGACCCGCTCGCCATGCTTTACATTATACGAAAAATAATGGGGCAGAACTTGTGGTTGGTATGACGGCGTACTCTCAGAATTTACGATCCCGAACTTGCCATCTGTCAAGTTCCGACTCGGCAGATCATCCGCTGCGACTGTCGAAACCTCATTGCTGGCGAGACGTTGGACGAATTGCCCACCAACAGCGCAGCAATTACGCTGGAAAATTTAACAGCTGGTGCAAAGGGGCGCAAGAGCCTGTTTGCACAGTGTAAGGAGAGGAGCGGGGTTGGGGTGCTTCTTTTGATCGCACAAATCAACTTTTTTTACCTTTTGATTAACCAAATCAACTGTAAATTAATAAAACTTTAAATAAAACTTAACAAATTAAATTAAAATTGTATTGGCCGGGGTGATGATGCACTCCAGTTCCCGCGGCGCCCACCGGTCGCGGAAAGCCTCAAGCGTGCCGGAGGACACCGCGTGCTCCATCTCCAGGGCCACCCGGGCGCGAACATAGCCACGGGAGAGAGGCAGGCAATCGGGCCGAACGGCCCCCTCGACCGCCCGCTGCCTAGACCTGTTTATGGCCATCTTCGCCAGGCCCAGGAGCAGTCCTACAAGGAGGTCCTCCGATCTGCCCGCTCCCCTCCGCACCGGGCGGGGTTGGCGTGGGCTGGAGATGAGAAAAATGTAATTAAAAATCAACACATATGCAGAGGATGGATGATGAAGTGTCAGAGTTGGCCAGTGGGTCCCGGATGAGGGAGAGGCAGAGTCAATACCAGACCTGTCCCATAGAGGGCGCTGTCTGCAGGATTACCCGCAGTACGCATGCGCAGGTCTCGTTAACGCCTGTGCAGTCGGGAAGGGGCGTGTGTCGGTGCCGAGGGTGAAGATGGACAAATTGAAGAAAGTGCTGAGCGGAAGCGACTCGGCGGAGGATAGCGGCACCCTGAGCGAGGTGAGGCCGGGATACACTCCCCCCTGTGAGGCTAGGCCGGGGATACACTCCCCCCAGTGAGGCTAGGCCGGGGATACACTCCCCCTGAGTGAGGCTAGGCCGGGGATACACTCCCCCCAGTGAGGCTAGACCGGGGATACACTCCCCCCAGTGAGGCTAGGCCGGGGATACACTCCCCCCAGTGAGGCTAGACCGGGGATACACTCCCCCCAGTGAGGCTAGGCCGGGGATACACTCCCCCCAGTGAGGCTAGGCCGGGGATACACTCCCCCCAGTGAGGCTAGGCCGGGGATACACTCCCCCCAGTGAGGCTAGACCGGGGATACACTCCCCCCAGTGAGGCTAGGCCGGGGATACACTCCCCCCTGTGAGGCTAGGCCGGGGATACACTCCCCCCAGTGAGGCTAGGCCGGGGATACACTCCCCCTTGAGTGAGGCTAGGCCGGGGATACACTCCCCCCCCAGTGAGGCTAGGCCGGGGATACACTCCCCCTGAGTGAGGCTAGGCCGGGGATACACTCCCCCCGAGTGAGGCTAGACCGGGGATACACTCCCCCTGAGTGAGGCTAGGCCGGGGATACACTCCCCCCAGTGAGGCTAGGCCGGGATACACTCTCCTTGAGTGAGGCTGGGTCGGGGACACACTCCCCCGGAGTGAGGCTGGGTCGGGGACACACTCCCCCGGAGTGAGGCTGGGTCGGGGACACACTCCCCCGGAGTGAGGCTGGGTCGGGGACACACTCCCCCGGAGTGAGGCTGGGTCGGGGACACACTCCCCCGGAGTGAGGCTGGGTCGGGGACACACTCCCCCGGAGTGAGGCTGGGTCGGGGACACACTCCCCCGGAGTGAGGCTGGGTCGGGGACACACTCCCCCGGAGTGAGGCTGGGTCGGGGACACACTCCCCCGGAGTGAGGCTGGGTCGGGGACACACTCCCCCGGAGTGAGGCTGGGTCGGGGACACACTCCCCCGGAGTGAGGCTGGGTCGGGGACACACTCCCCCGGAGTGAGGCTGGGTCGGGGACACACTCCCCCGGAGTGAGGCTGGGTCGGGGACACACTCCCCCGGAGTGAGGCTGGGTCGGGGACACACTCCCCCGGAGTGAGGCTGGGTCGGGGACACACTCCCCCGGAGTGAGGCTGGGCCGGGGACACACTCCCCCGGAGTGAGGCTGGGCCGGGGACACACTCCCCCGGAGTGAGGCTGGGCCGGGGACACACTCCCCCGGAGTGAGGCTGGGCCGGGGACACACTCCCCCGGAGTGAGGCTGGGCCGGGGACACACTCCCCCGGAGTGAGGCTGGGCCGGGGACACACTCCCCCGGAGTGAGGCTGGGCCGGGGACACACTCCCCCGGAGTGAGGCTAGGCCGGGGACACACTCCCCCCCCCCCCCCCCCCCCCCCCCCCCCGACCCGACCCGAGTGAGGCTGGGCCGGGATACAGGCGCCCTGAGTGAGGTTAGGCTGGGAGTTTCGACACCTTGAGTGTGGCTAGGCTTGGCCACGGAGCCTGAGTGAGGATGGGCTGGGGACACGCTGAGGACATTAGGAATATTGGGACAATGTTGGTTAAAACTCTGGGTAAAGACAGGACGAGGGTGTTGTGCAGAGCAGGGATCGGCACTGGAGCTCAGGTGTGATGCACACACCGCCTCCCAACCATGTTGTTTATCTCTGATATTGGAGCTTCTGTGAGGAATCTCCCTTGGAGCCTTTCACTGTAATTGTGAAATATCTGGTTTGGTGCTTATTAACCAACTGTAAAGGAACAGCCAAGGATTGCAATCAGGATAATGAATAGATTGCAATAGAATAGCAACTTTCATTAATATAGCGCCTTACAAACGTCCCAAAGCGCTTCACAGGATGGTTATCAACCAAAATTTGACACCGAGCCACATTAAGTGATATTAGGACAGGTGACTTAAAGCTTGGTCAAAGAGTTAGGTTTTAAGGAGTGTCTTAAAGGAGGAAAGAGAGGCGGAGAGGTTTAGCGAGGGAAGTCCAGAGCTTAGGGCCTAGGCAACTGAAAGCATAGCTGGCAGTGATGGAGCAATGGAAATTGGGGATACACAAGTGGTCAGAATTGGAGGATCACAGAGATCTTGGAGAGTTGTCGGCTGGATGAGGTTAGCGATTGGGTGGGGCGAGGCCATGGAGAGATTTGAATACAAGGATGCGAATTTTAAATTTGAGACATTGCCGGATCGGGATCCCATGTAGGTCAGTGAGTACAGTGGCGATGGATGAATGGGACGTGGTGCGAGTTAAGATACGGGCAGCAGGGTTTTGGATGAGCTTACGGAGGGTGGAAGCTGAGGGGCTGGACAGGAAAGTATTGGAAGTCTGGAGGTAACAGAAGAATGGATGAAGTTTCAGCAGCAGATGCACTGAGGCAGGGATGGAGTTGGGCAATATTACACAGATCGAAGTAGGTTGTCTTGGTGATGGAAAGGATATGAGGTCAGAAGCTCAGCTCAGGATAAAATAGGATGCCAAGGTTGCGAACAGTCTGGTTCAGCCTCAGACATTGGCCAGTGAGGGGGATGGAGTCAGTGGCTAGGGAATACATATAGGAGCAGTGGAATGTGATTCACGTCTCCTTGAAGGAGGAGAAAAGTGTAGGGAGGACTTTATGTTCAAACTACTGTCCATTGGACATTAATATGTCTGGTACTTAAATCATTTTTTGAACATCAAATTTCCTAACCATATCAGTGATTCATTATACCCCGTCTCCTTGATTTGAGACCACTCTGATTGACATCACTGACAATGGGGAGACTCTGTATTCTGGGGCAATTTCATTTATTCTTGTAGGAGCTTGGGCTTCATACCAGGCTGGGAGACTCCTGACCTTGGGACGATATCCTACTGGCTTGGTATATCACATACTTTACTTACAAGTTACAGTACATATCAATTGAACTGGTGTAACATATACTGTTTATACCATGTTATGGAAGAAACAACAATGAACTGTAAATGTGAAATTATAATTGAGCAATTACATAAATTACTACTGGAAAGTAGAAGGTCGAGTGGCTATATGACTGCTGTTTTTAGGATTCTAAAGGGATTAGATAATGCAGACCATACTGTTTCACCTTGCTGAAGACTTGTGCTCCAGAACTAGCCGCGCCTCTAGCCAAGCTTGTTTCAGTACAGCTACGACACTGGCATCTACCCAAGAATGTGGAAAACTGCCCAGGTATGTCCTGTCCACAAAAAGCAGGACAAATCCAATCCGGCCAGTTACCGCCCCATCAGTCTACTCTCAATCATCAGCAAAGTGATGGAAGATGTCATCGACAGTGCTATCAAGCGGCACTTACTCACCAATAACCTGCTCACCAATGCTCAGTTTGGGTTCCACCAGGAATACTCTGCTCCAGACCTCATTACAGCCTTGGTCCAAACATGGACAAAAGAGCTGAATTTCAGAGGTGAGGTGAGAGTGACTGTCCTTGACATCAAGGCAGCATTTGACCGAGTGTGGCATCAAGGAGCTCTAGTAAAATTGAAATCAATGGGAATCAGGGGGAAAACTCTCCACTGGCTGGAATCATACTTAGCACAAAGGAAAATGGTTGTGGTTGTTGGAGGTCAATTATCTCAGCCCCAGGATATCGCTGCAGGAGTTCTTCAGGGCAGTGTCCTAGGCCCAACCATCTTCAGTTGCTTCATCAATGACCTTCCCTCCATCATAAGGTCAGAAGTGGGGATGTTTGCTGATGATTGCACAGTGTTCAGTTCCATTCACAACTCCTCAGATAATGAAGCAGTCCATGCCTGAATGCAGCAAGACCTGGATGACATTCAGGCTTGGGCTTATTAGTGGCAAGTAACATTCGCGCCACACAAGTGCCAGGCAATGACTGTCTCCAACAAGCGAGAGTCTAATCACCGCCCCTTGACATTCAACGGCATTACCATCGCTGAATCCCCAACCATCATCATCCTGGGGGTCACCATTGACCAGAAACTTAACTGGACCAGCCACATAAATACTGTGGCTACAAGAGCAGGTCAGAGGCTGGGTATTCTGCGGCGAGTGTCTCACCTCCTGACTTCCCAAAGTCTTTCCACCATCTACAAGGAATAAGTCAGGAGTGTGATGAAATACTCTTCACTTGCCTGGATGAGTGCAGCTCCAACAGCACTCAAGAAGCTCGACACCATCCAGGACACCGCAACCTGCTTGGTTGGCACCCCATCCACCACCTTAAACATTCACTCCTTGCACCACCGGCGCACCGTGGCTGCAGTGTGTACCATCTACAAAAGGCACTGCAGCAACTCGCCAAGGATTCTTTGACAGCACCTCCCAAACCCGCCCGCGACCTCTACCACCTAGAAGGACAAGGGCAGCAGGCGCATGGGAACACAATCACCTGCAAGATCCCCCTCCAAGTCCCACACCATCCTGCCATTCCTTCATTGTCACTGGGTCAAAATCCTGGTACTCGCTCCCTAACAGCACTGTGGGGAGTACCTTCACCCCATGGACTGCAGCGGTTCAAGAAGGCGGCTCATCACCACCTTCTCAAGGGCAATTAGGGATGGGCAATAAATGCTGATGTTGGCAGCGATGACCACATACCAGGAACGAATAAAAAAAAAAAAAGTGGAAACTGAGGACACGACCTGCGATTGAAGGGGATGGGGGTAAATTCAAAATTAATCTGCGGAAACATTGGCCCAGAAATTAATGACGGAGCCTTCGTGCGGGGGTAAGGCTTCCCCGCGATATCTCACTGCGCACCTGCCTTTTCATTCCGAGCTCGCACGAACTTGATTTTCTAGACAGCAGCTGTGCAGTGCTTCCGTATCCCACAGGCGCAGTTAATTCGTGCGAGCTGTGGGATCACGTGATTCAGTTAGAGCCAATGGCAGCACACCATCTTTCATTCATAGTTTTCACAGCAAGTGCTGTGAAAGCTATGAATCTATACCCCCTCAAAATAACAGCTAAACCTCAATTAAATTTAAAAAAAAACCATCACATTAATAAAATAAGTATAGTTAAATAAATTAACCACTTTAAACAAAAAATTAAATTTTTGAAAAAATTTAAAATCTTTTAAAAAGTTATAAAAATAAACTTACCTTTCTTTAAAGTCTCTAAAAAAAGATATACCTGTTGAAAAAAATTCAAAATAATACTTAATTAACTACTTACCTTGTTAAAAGAGGGTCTTACGCCTCCTTTCTTTATGTGCAAAATCTTCCATGCTTACCTGCGCGTTCAAAGCACTAAGTGCACTGCGTGCGCGCAGCCTGTAGCGCGCACGCAGGTTCACTTAGGAACCGCCCCCTTTTGAAATCACCAAGTGCCGGTTTTCAGCGCATGCGCAGTGCATGCAGGAAAACCGGCAATTGGAGACAGAATACGCGAGAGTACACAGTGCGTACTCTCGCGTAGAGACACTAATTTTTGGGCCATTATTTGAGTGAGTGGTAAATCTATGGAACGGCTTCCTAGGGAGACAGCATTGATTCATTCAAATGCAAATTAAATTTATTTCAAAAATGTTATTTAGTCTAAAAACCCTTGTTAGACAAGTGCGGCAGAAATCTGTTCTAGAAAGGGTTACTTTTTAACTCCTATGGAGTAATTCTGTTTTTGTATTGTGCTTTGTTTCCTGTTGTCTTACCGCTTCTATGTATTATCTATCTTGTTTAGCCTCAACACATTGGTCTGGCGTCTCGGTTTTTTCTATCTTTCAGAGAAGATGAGATTGGTGGGCATCCCATGTGATGTCTGGTGTACTATACCTTACTTGGGGCTAATTTCTAGTTCCGTGCTGCACTAACCTGTACATGCCATACATAAGGTAGCAGTTGATAGACTCAATCTGCTTGTTAAAGTTGCCTTTCTGCAGTGAGCACGAGTTTAAAAGTGGTGAGAGAAATCCTCGACGGTGTTGGGAAGGTCTTTGGCCAGGCGAGTAAAGTCACGGATAGAACTTTGTAGCAACTGCACGCATGCAAATCCTGTCCATACACTCTTGTTCCGTATTATGTCTGCTCTCCAAAACCACTTTACAGTGTAAATGAGGCAAATTTGAAAACCAAGCACTGAATCATATAACAGAACAGCTACCACTGGAATCTTTTGTTGTTCATCCTTTTAACTGTGTGACCTTCGCTGCATATAATTTACGTACCATTCAATTTTCCTTTTAATTCTTTAGGTTTTCAAAAGTTTTATACAAATATAGACAAGCTTATGATTCATACTAAATGTTAGATTTGTGGAATTTAATATACTGCACAGCAGTTATAGATGGGTACATACTTTTAATAAAAACAAGTATAGAAATTAACAGAATATCAATTTTGGGGCTGATATGTGAATTTACAGTGGTACATCAATAGGTCAGGGTTGTATTATAAATGTGTACATTGTTACTTCCTTGGTATTCAAAAAGGTCTAATTTTGTATTGATCAGTCTTTTTTGTGGTTTACTCTGCTCTGGGTGATTTTTCTTTTGTATCTAGGCCTATGTTACAGTCCTTCTGCTCAGCTTCCTCTGGTATTTTTGTTTTGAATATTGTGTTCATGGATGTGAAAGACTTAGAAAATAGGACTATGTGGCATTGTGGGTTAATGAAATTAAGTCTTTAAACTTCTTGCAGACCCCAAGCTAGAGGCATCTGTTGGATACTGATTTTGTGCGGGGTGGCCCTGTTTTTGTTCTGTTTCATATGATTTCAGAACTGTGCAGTCAAATTCTGTTCCTATTTGATGCACAGCTTTCCTGCGTTGATGTTTGTGCTCGCCATCATCAGAACCATGATCTATTTCTAGCTTGTTCCTATTCTCTTTTTGCATTCCTGTTGTCTACTGCCACCTTCCCATAGGAGGTTTTATTTCTGTGAGGGGTTTTTGGTCTGTCGTGTTCAAAAATGCTTCTAAGGAAATCTCATTGTTCTTCTAAAGCTGCCCTCCCCACCTGCAGTAGGCGATCTATATCCACATGCTCCCTCAAATCCAGTTTAGTTTAGTTTTTTCTCTATTTAAGCATTTGTGACTGCTCGGCCATATATGGTAAAAGTAGTGCCAGAAGATCCTGAATGTCTTTGTCTAACCATAGTCTGCAACCTTGTTGGAACAAATGCTAGTACAAGAGATTGGGATGTCCAATACTCTGCCCAAATTCCTGCCATTTATGAAGGAATCACTTTGACACCAGTCTTTTAGAATTCTAGATGATGCACCTTACCAATCTCCCTTTTCAATAACATGTCCAAGATAGTCTATGTAATTAATAGTCTATGTAACTCATATAAAGGAGGATCTCTAACTGGCTTTGAGTTATCTCCATTAGTACTTTGACTGCTTGAGCCACAGTTAATTCCAGGGGATCTACCACTTGGAGATCTTTAGTTACATAACATTTGTGCTGGAATGCCCAGGGGAATGCCAAGCTGCTGATGTTTTGAAGCCAACTGGATGCTGTTGCCAGATGAATACTAAGCTACCTCTGTATTCTTTTGACAGCGCTTTGAGTGTGTGCATAAAGTGTTGCATAAGAACATAAGAAATAGGAGCAGGCCATTCGGCCCCTCGAGCCTGCTCCGCCATTCAATAAGATCATGGCTGATCTGATCTTGGCCTCAACTACACTTTCCCCATAACCCTTGACTCCCCTGTAGCTCAAATATCTGTCTATCTCTGCCTTGAATATATTCAATGACTCCGCCTCCACAGCTCTCTGGGGTAGAGAATTCCAAAGATTCACGACCCTCTGAGAAGAAATTCCTCCTCATCTCCATTTTAAATGGGCGACCCCTTATTCTGAAACTATGCTCCCTAGTTCTAGATTCCCCCACGAGGAGAAACATCCTCCCTGCATCTACCCTGTCAAGCCCTCTCAGAATAAGATCACCTCTCATTCTTCTAAACTCCAATGAGTATAGGCCCAACCTGCTCAACAACCCCTTCATCTCAGGAATCAACCTAGTGAACCTTCTCTGAACTGCCTCCAATGTAAGTATATCCCTCCTTCAATAAGGAGACCAAAACTGCACGCAGTATCCAGATGTGGTCTCACCAGCACCCTGTACAGTTGTAGCAAGACGTCCCTACTTTTATACTCCATCCCCCTTGCAATAAGGGCCAACATTCCATTTGTCTTCCTAATTACTTGCTGTACCTGCATGCTAACTTTTTGTGTTTCATGTACAAGGACCCCCAGATCCCTCTACTGCAGTATTTTGTAGTCTCTCTCCACTTAAATAACTTGCTTTTTTATTCTTCCTACCAAAGTGGATAACCTCACATTTTCCCTACATTATACTCCATCTGCCAAATTTTTGCCCACTCACTTAACCTATCTATATCCCTTTGCAGACTTTTTGTGTCCTCCTCACAACTTGCTTTCCCACCTATCTTTGTATCATCAAATTTGGCTACAGTACACTCGGTCCCTTCATCCAAGTCATTAATATAGATTGTAAATAGTTGAGGCCCCAGCACTGATCCCTGTGGCACCCCACTAGTTACAGTTTGCCAACCTGAAAATTACCCATTTATCCCGACTCTCTGTTTTCTGTTAGTTAGCCAATCCTCTATCCATGCTAATATATTAGCCCCAACCCCGTGAGCTCTCATCTTGTGCAGTAACCTTTTATGCGGCACCTTATCGAATGCCTTCTGGAAATCCAAATACACTATATTTACTGGTTCCCCTTATCCACCCTGCTCGTTACATCCTCAAAGAACTCTAGTAAATTTGTCAAACATGATTTCCCTTTCATAAAACCATGTTGACTCTGCTTAATTATAAGGATTGCCAATTTGTTTTGTCCAATCTATATGAGACACTAGCTCTCTGACTCAGAACTACCCCTAAAGTGCCTGAATACACTCTGGCGACAAAGGTCAGCACGTTCAAATTGTTGTGGGGAGAAAAAAGGTCTTATTAGCATAGATCTGCACCTGAACAGTAGGTAGGTTCATGGGTGATGAATCATGAAATTTGTGTAAAGTAGTAGAATGGAAATCTTATTTGCCTTCATATGTTACTGCAAGATAGATTTTCAGTCATTGACAACACTTCAGCAGGAAGTGTTTTTTTTTACTGTCATGACTTTTAAAAAGAATATTTCTGTCCCTAAAATATTGCAGGACTATTAATGACTATGAATGTAAAGCAATTTGCTAATCTTGTATTTTTTTTAAATACTGCTCTTCCCTAATCCTTAATAGTGCTCTTGCTTAGTTGTTACGCTAATTTATTTTCTGGCCAGTAAATTTATTCCTGCAGCGGAGGCTTTAACCAGTTTTTCTATCGGGGTATAATTGGAATGTCCCTTCGCCCATCAAGTAAAATTTTCTCTTAATTGTCTTGGGTTTTGCTGTTTATTTGTGTTCATGTTACAGAATTGGTGAGGGCCATCTTAAAAAAATTCTAGTGCAAGTAATTGCAAGATTTAAGAGTTATTTCTGGAAATAATAATTGTATTGACAAAGGAAATACAGTGGATGTCATGTATATGGATTTTCAAAAGGCATTTGATAAGGTGCTGCATAATAGGCTTGTTAAAATTAAGGCACATGGTGTCAAGGAGGAATGTGATAGCATGGCTATGAATTTGGCTAAAGAACAGAAAGCAAAAAGGTAGTTAATGGACGTTTTTAGACTGGGGGATGCAAGCCGTGATATTCCCCAGGGGTCGGTTTTAGGAATATTGTGTGTTTCCTCTCCCTTTCATGCTATATAAATTTTGGGTATAGGGTGCACAATGTTAAAATTTACAGCCATCAAAAATAAGGAATGTGGTTAACTGTGAAGAGGATTGTAAGTGGCCTTCGGAGGACATAGACAGGTTAGTAGATTGGGCAGCTAGATGTTGGATGAAATTTGATGCAGAGAAATGTGAGATGATTTCTGGGAGGAAGAATAAGTAGAGGAAATATAGACCAAATGGCAAAACTTTGAAGGAGTAGAAGAGCAGAGACTTAAGGGTTCAGATACACAAAAAAGATGTTGATAAAACTTTTTTTGAGGGGGATAGGGGATTTACTCAAGATGGCTCCTGGGCTGGCAGCTCCTTACTGAGCTCTTCTCTGCAACTGTGTCCTTGGTCATCTATTGCCATCCTTTGTCCTTTCTTTCCCCAATCTCCTTTCTTCCATTGCTTAAGATACCCTGGCTCTAATAGTGGATGCATTTTAGCCCAAACTACAGGAAACTCTTGTTTAACCGGCACCTAAATATCCGGAATTCTCGCTTAACCGGCAAAAATCATCCTCCGAAAACTCCTCTCAAATAGCCGGCAATGTTGCTGAGTCGCAGTCCGAGTCTCCCGCGAACGCCGAGTACTCCGAAAACTCCTCTCAAATAACTGGCAATGTTTCCGAGCCCGAGCCCGCGAACGCCGATTTAGTCAGTAGGGGTAGTTTTCAAAAGTGCCACTATTCGGCCCCCTGGCGCTGTCGGAAGTCCGAACACTGCAGTAGCAGGAGTCTGATTCTCCCGCGCTGCCGGGAGTCTCTTCTGATCGGCCATTTTGCTGTGTCTCTCCCACGCTGCTGGTACTGTAGTCTCTTCTGATACACCATTTTACTGTGTGTCTCCCACGATGCTGGTACTGTAGTCTCTTCTGATCCACCATTTTACTGTGTGTCTCCCACGCTGCTGGTACTGTAGTCTCTTCTGATCCACTATTTTACTGTGTCTCCCACGCTGCTGGTAGTCTCTTCTGATACACCATTTTACTGTGTGTCTGCCACGCTGCTGGTAGTCTCTTCCTAGCCACCATTGTTCTGTGTGTCTTTCCATCTTCATCAGCAATTATCTCCTCCATCTTGCATTATGGAATTCCCAAAAGCTGGTCCAAGCAAAAGGAAGAGAGTGGTCTTAACTTTAAAACAGAAAATCGAGATGCCAACGACTAGAAAGGGGAGAGAAGCGTATCAACATTATGAATGAATTCAAAATCGGTTCGTCAACAATCTACGACATCAAATCGCAGAAGGATAAGCTGCTCAAGTTTTATTCAAGCTCGGAGACATCTGAGAGCGTAGAGAAACGGCGTACGCTTCGTAAGCCTAAGCTTGAAGAGCTGGATACCGTGCATTATGAATGGTTTTCTCTTAAGCGTTCAGAGGGTGTTCCAATTTCCGGACCCATGCTAATCGAGAAAGCGAAGGATTTCTACGAAAGGATGGAGCTCGCTGACAAGTGTGCTTTCTCCGAGGGATGGCTAACGTGCTTCAAGTTACGGCACGGGATACGACGACTCGATATTTCCGGGGAGAAGAAATCAGCTGATCACGACGCTGCAGAAGAACACTGCGATTATTTCAATCGGATTGTGCAGCAACACGATTTGTCGCCAGCACAGATATACAATGCCGATGAAACTGGCTTGTTTTGGAGGTTTTTGCCAGAATCAACGCTTGCTGGGGCTAGTGAGGCTAATGCTTCAGGTTACAAGAAAAATAAAGATCGTGTAACCGTGCTAACACGTGCGAACGCCGCTGGATCACACCGGGTTAAACTTCTTGTTATCGGGAAGTATAAAAATCCCCGTGCATTTAAAAATGTGAGGCACTTACCTGTTGAGTACAAAGCTCAAAAAAATGCTTGGATGGATAAGGAAATCTTCTCCGATTGGTTCCATCATATTTTTGTTCCATCTGTGAGGGAACATTTCCGTAAAATAGGGAAACCTGAAGATAGCAAATGCATTTTATTGCTTGATAATTGTAGAGCCCATCCGCATGAATCCGAGTTGGTTTTGGGAAATATTTTCACCATTTATTTGCCACCAAATGTAACTTCTCTCATCCAACCCATGGACCAGGGCGTTATCCAAAATCTGAAGTGTCATTACAAGAAAGACTTCCTACGTAAACTGATAAGCCAAGATGACATTCAAGAATTTCAGAAGGAATACAATATTAAAGATGCCATCTATAATGTTGCATGTTCCTGGAACTTTGTGAAAGGTCACACTCTGAGGCAAGCCTGGCGCAAATTGTGGCCTTCTGTAATGTTTGCTGAAGGTTCTTCAGAGGAGGAATTTCATGGGTTCAATGTTTGTCCCAAGAAGAGTACAATAATGGAAATGGCTGGCATGGTGAAAAATGCAGGCCCAGCAAACCCTCTACATCACCTCAGTTAAAGTGATATTGAGCAGTAGGTTGCTGCAGATAGAGAAGTTGGTGTTGTGCATATGCTAAGTGATGATGAAATAATTGAGAATGTTTTGAATCCAAAGAAAGAAAAGGAAAGTGAGATGGAAAGTGAAGAGGATGATATTTCTGAAGAAGAGATGATTTCTTGGGCTAAAGCTGCAGAAGGATTTTCTTCAATCCTCAAATTTGCTGAAAGGCAGACTTGCTACTCTGCCCAAGAAGTTATGCAACTCCATATTCTGCATTCCACCTTTCTACAGAAAAGGCAAGAGTCCACTAAGCAAACCGACATCCGCAACATGTTTAAGAAAGCTTCCAAAAGAGTCGCAGCAGCGGAAGTGCCTGAAGAATCTGTGGCATCTGTAGAACTGCATGATCCTGATGACCCAGCTGGCACGGATATTTCTGATGAACCAGATGACTCGGAATAAGTGTACAGTCAACTACAGTACAGTATACAGTCGTTTATAAGTTTTGTTTTACTGTTAAGTAATTAAAGAGTTATGGATTACCCTCAACTGGCAGTACTGTACTTAATCAAGCATCTTCCACCATCCATTTAACACAACATTCTATAAGTGAGTACCCAAATACTGTATACTGCACATTTCTTGATTTTTTTATTTTTCTTTGTTAAAAATAGCCTCGGTAGATATAACTCTCCGTTATCCGGAACTTTCGATCAACTGGCACCACCCCGGTCCCGTCGGTGCCAGTTAATAAAGAGTTTCCTGTACAAGTTTAAAGCTACCTGTGCGGAGCCCACTGCCCATCCCCCGACCCTGCTTATTTATTTTCACTCAGCTCTTTTCAACTGCTGAAACTCTGCTGAAATTTGACTTCCCGATCACCTGGATTCCTCTGCCGTCAGGACGGGACTACAGCTGTTTGACTCAGCTGCTGTGACTCTGCTCCGCCACTCAGTCACCAAGTTTTAAGCTGCTGAATTCTTTTCTCAAATCGGTTTCTGAACTCCTGGATGTCTAGACTACGTTTCTGCTTTGGACTACACTGGATTACACTGCTGCACTGGACTACACTGGATTGCACTAAGACTCATCTGCTGTGTCTCATTCTGCTGCTAAAAGGTTTTTTACATAACTTTTAAACTGCACCTGTCTCTCTGCTGAGCTGGTTCTACTGGTTTTTCAGCTTTGTTGGCTTCTGGCTAGCAGCTGCTATTTCACTGCTGGCTTGTGGTTTTACATTTTCTCCGCCGCTTTTGATCTACGGTAACCTCCAACTTGCGTCAATTTCGCCATCATTTTCTGCACCGCAACCAATTCTCATTCCTACGCCAATAACCTCCATCCTCCAATTCTCTACCCTTCAAATAACTTCTGGACTTCATTCGTCCACTACACCTGTCTCCAAACGTGGACAACAGTTCGGCGATGCTCCATGCCAATTCCATCCTATATAAACTTTATCCCTCCATGGGACCTCTGACTTTAACTCTGGTCTTCATCCTATTGTCTCCAACCTATTCCCTGCTACTACCAGGAAATATGTATCACATTAATTACTACATAACCAGGCTTATGTAACCTGAGTTTTTCTATATCCATTCGCGTGTGTACTTTGGCTGCTGCTCCGGACCCGAGCTGTTCACTTTTATTTCCACTTCTTTCTCGCCCCTTTTCCTTTTCTCTCTATCGCTCCCTGACCGCTCTCTTCTGTTGTCATGTCTCCTTTCATCTCTCCTCTCTTGGATACTCTGCCCTCCCAAATCCCTACACCAATCCTTCATTACTCTTGGACCTTCTTACTCTCCTGCCACTGTCCCAGGCTTGACTCCCTCTTGGATAAGCCCACAGCTTCCTTCGATGCCTCTCTTGGCATCCTCCGAAAGGCCCACTGTGGCACTCGTCGCTGCCTCCTCACGAGCAGCAACCCCAACTGTCCCATCCTCTCGCCGACCTTCCTGCCCAGCATGCCCGTTGGGGGATAATCTTGCCAATCTCCTCCCCATCCACCTCACCCCCCTCCCAGCGCTGACCCTGTGGACGCTGGTGGTTGGTCATCCATCACCGACCTGCTCCCTCCAGAATGTCCATTCACTTGCGAACAAGGCCCTTGCCATCCATGAGCTTATCGTGGATGATTGCATTGACATCATGGCCCTGACGGAAACCTGGCTGAGGGGTGATGACACCTTCCACCTGGCTATACCTTCCACCATTTGCCCGCCTAGACCGCTGTAGGGGCAGTGTGGCTCTCATCACCAAATCACACCTTGGTCTGTCCCCCTACTCCTCCAGCACGTTCTCCTCCTTTGAGCATCTTGCCTTATTCCACCTCTCATTTAAAATTCTCGTTCTCTACCGCCCACCCAATTACCATGAAAATGTTATCACCGAGATATCTTCACTGTTCTCCTCCCTCAGCCTCTGTACCAAGCGACTTCTCATCCTCGCTGATTTCAACCTCCATCTCAATTCATCATGCTTTCTCTCCTCTGAGTTCACTAGCCTCCTATCCTCCCTTAATCTCTCCCTCCATGTAAACGCCCCAACCCATATTCACTGCTGCCCCCTCGACCTTGCCATCTCTCGTGGCCTCGCTACTCGCATCGTGTCAATTGCAGATAAGGCCATCTCTGACCACTTCCTCGTATTGCTCTACACCCACATCTCCCTGTCCCCACCCCCACCCCCAATCCTACTTCCTTCTGTGTCCGCCCCTGGAAAAAAATCTTCCAACTCTCTTACAACTGCACTTACAAAATCCCAACTGTCCAGCCTTTGGCCCTCTATTCACCACGACATTTCTGCAGCTACCGATCTGCTCAACCACCTTTGATGCCCTGGTCCCTATTAAAACAATTACTCTCTCTCACCCTGACCGTTCCCCTGGTACGGCCCTCATCTTCTCTCCTTTACGTCCAAGGGATGCAGACTTGAATGGATGTAGCAGACAACTGGTTCAGCCATCCACCGCCAGATCTGGCTGGACCACATAAAGCATTATCGGGTCCTGCTCTCGTCTGCCAAAACTGCTCACTATTCCAGAATCATTCTAGAATGCAAAGATAAACCCCGACTTCTATTCTCTACTGCTAGCCATCTTCTTAAACCCCTCTCCCCTGTCTCCTCCATCCTCACCTCTGACAACAAGTGTGAGGAGCTCATGGACTTCTTTGTCTCTAAGATTGAGACCATCCGTTCACTTGCCTCTGCCACTTCCCTTCCTTCCCTTAGCCCACCGGGCCGAACTTCCTCTAAGGCTCCCCCCTGCCCTAGCCCTGAACTCACATCTTTCTCCAGTTTCTCTCCGATCTCCCCGCATGACCTCTCCGCGCTCATCTTGTCCATGAGACCCACTTCCTGCTCCCTCGACCCTATTCCCGCCAAACTGCTGACCACCCAACTTCCTTTTCTGGCTCCCATGTTAGCTGACACTGTTAATGGATCTCTCGGGTAATGTCTCCCTCAAATCTGCCGTCATCACCCCTCTCAAAAAAACAACCCTTGACCCCTCCGTCCTTGCAAACTACTGCCCCATCTCCAGCCTCCCTTTCCTCTCAAGTCCTTGAACGTGTTGTCGCCTCCCAAATCCATGCCCATCTTTCCCGCAACTCCATGTTTGAATCCCTCCAATCAGCTTTCTGCCTCTGCCACAGTACCGAAACGGCTCTCATCAAAGTCACAAATGACATCCTTTGTGACTGTGACAAAGGTAAACTATCCCTCCTCGTACTTCTCGACCTGTCTGTAGCCTTTGACACGGTTGACCAGTCCATTCTCCTCCAACGCATCTCCACCGTCGTCCAGCCAGGTGGGACTGCCTTCGCCTGGTTCCATTCTTATCAAATCATAGCCAGAGAATCACCTGCAACGGTTTCTCTTCCAGCTCCCGCATCATTACCTCTGGTGTCCCCCAAGGATCTATCCTTGGCCGCCCTCCTATTTCTCATCTACATGGCTCCCCTTGGCGACAGCGTCAGTTTCCACATGTACACTGACTCCCAGCTCTACCTCACCACCACTTCTCTCGACCCTGCCACGGTCTCTAAATTGTCAGACGGCTTGTCCGACATCCAGTACTGGATGAGCAGGAATTTTCTCCAATTAAATATTGGGAAGACTGAAGCCATTGTTTTCGGTTCCCGCCACAAACTCCATTCCCTAGCCACTGACTTCATCCCTCTCCCTAACATCTGTCTGAGGCTGAACCACACTGTTCGCAACCTTGGTGTCATATTTGACCCTGAAATGAGCTTCTGACCACATAGCCGCGGCACAGCTAAGACCGCCTATTTCCACCTCTAACATCGCCCGTCTCTGCCCCGCCTCAGCTCATCTGCTGAAACCCTCATCCATGCCTTTGTTACCTCTAGACTTGACTATTCCAACGCACTCCTGGCGGGCCGCCCACATTCTACCCATCATAAACTTGAGGTCATCCAAAACTCGGCTGCCCGTGTCCTAACTCGCACCAAGTCCAGTTCACCCATCACTCCTGTGCTCGCTGACGTACATTGGCTCCCAGTTAAGCAGCGCCTCGATTTTGAAATTCTCTACCTTGTTTTCAAATCCCTCCATGGCCTCCCCACCCCAGAGATATCAGTGCTCCTCTAATTCTGCCCTCTTGAGCATCCCTGATTATAATCACTCAACCATTGGTGGCCGTGCCTTCAGCTGTCTAGGCCCTAAGCTCTGGAATCCCCTCCCTAAACCTCTCTGCCTCTACCTCTTTGACCAAGCTTTTGGTCATCTGCCCTAATTTCTCCTTATGTGGCTTGTGTCAAATATTTGTCGTCTTATACTCCTGTGAAGTGCCTTGGGATGTTTTACTACATTAAAGGTGCTATATAAATCCAAGTTGTTGTTGGTAGGGGAGGCCTATGGGATCCTAGGCTTTACAGCTAGGAGCATAAAGCAAAGTGATAATGCTAAATCTATATGTATCATTGATTAGGCTGCAATTTGAGTAATATGTCCAGTTTTGAACACCCTACTTTAGAAAGCATGTCAAGACCATAGAGGTGTTACAGAAAAAATTCACTAAGATGATGGGGAGGAGAGGCTTTAATTATGAGGGGAGACTAGCAAAGCTGTTACATTCTTCAGTAGAACAGAGAAGGTTTAAAAAAAAAAATCAGGAGTGCTCAAAAGTATAATCGATTCTGATAAGGTAAATAGGGAAACGCTATTTCCACTGGTTGGCGAGTCTATCATTTGAGGGCATAAATTTAAGATAATTAGCAAAAGAGTGAAGGGAGTGGGTAGAAGAAATTGTTCATGAAGCAGGTTGCCCTCCCAGAAACAGTGGTGCAAGCAGAATTCATAATCGCTTTTAAAAGGGAAGGTGGATAAATATTTGAGCAAAAAGGACAGGGATATGGGACTAAATGAATAGCTCGTTGTGTGCTGGCACAGGTTTCTCTCTTTGCCTTAACATTCTATGGTTCCAGCTAAGGTTAGGCTGAACAAAATAATACAGAATTTGATCTGTTATGTGAAATGGGCATAGAAAGATAAGGGCCCTGAGTTTGCTGTCGGAGGCTTCCCGTGGGGAAATGCCTCCGATCCGCAAATAAAATGCCCCCGTACCTGGAGGTACGGAGACTCGCGGTCCTGGGCACCTCTGGGTACCCGCGGGCAGAGGCCCACGTACCCCAGGGGCACAGGCGGATCGCGAGTATGTACGGAAACCCCATCAGTATGAATGGGAATACCCCAAAAAATACCTCTACACTTCAAATAAATTTTAAAAATCACATTTAAAATTAATTAAAATGGCATTTAATTAAATATTTAAAACAAATTTAATTTTTTGAAAAATAAATTTACATGTTTTAAAGGGGCTAAAAATAAACTTGCCTTATTTCACAGGTTTTTAAATGTATAAATTATTGATAAAATTTTATTCTGTTTTTAAAACTCTTACGCTGGTAAAAGCAGGCCTTCCGCATGCTTTTACCAGGTGTAAGAATTTCACTGGGCAGAAGCATAGAAGATAGGAGTAGGCCATTCGGCCACTCGAGCTTGCTCCGCCATTCAATGCGGTCATGGCTGATCATCCAAATTCAGTACCCTGTCCCTGCTTTCTCCCCATATCCCTTTAGCCTTAAGAAATATATCTATCTCCTTCTTGAATATATTTAATGAATTGGCCTCAACTGCCTTCTGTGGTAGAGAATTCCACAGGTTCACCACTCTCTGGGTGAAGAAATTCCTCCTCATCTGAGTCCTAAATGGCTTACCCCTTATCCTTAGACTGTGAGCCCTGGTTCTGGACTCCCCCGCCATCGGGAACATCCTTCCTGCATCTAGTCTGTCTAGTCCTGTTAGAATTTTATAAGTTTCAGTGAGATCCCCTCTCATTCTTCTAAACTCTAGTGAATATAAGCCTAATCGACCCAATCTCTCTTCATACGTCATTCTTGCCATCCCAGGTATCAGTCTGGTGAATCTTCGCTGCACTCCCTCCATGGCAAGAACATCCTTCCTCAGATAAGGCGACCAAAACTGCACACAATACTCGAGGTGTGGTCTCACCAAGGCCCTGTACAACTGCAGCAAGACATCCTTGCTCCTGTACTCTAATCCTCTCGCTATGAAGGCCAACATACCATTTGCCTTCTTAACCGCCTGCTGCACCTGCATGCTTACCTTCAGCGACTGATGCACAAGGACTCCCAGATCTCGTTGCACTTCCCACTTTCCCAATCTATTGCCGTTCAGATAATCTGTCTTCCTGTTTTTGCCGCCAAAGTGGATAACCTCGCATTTATCCACATTCGGCAGATGCAGCATAATCACCCAACCTGTCAATCATACTGGAGTTTCTCTGCATCCTCCTCACAGCACACACGTTGTGCAAACAGCTCAACTCTCTGCCCGTGGATGCCCTTTTCCCAGGGAGGTGGACGATCTGTCAAGAAAATTCTTGACACATCACAAGTTCCGTGTTTTAGCGCATGCCTACACCCGGAACTTGGGCGGCCCTTGCATGCGCACCTCGTACGCACCCGTAGGGGCCGCAAATTACGGCCCAATATTGAAAATGGAAGTCTGTATTGGGCAGAAATGTTTTAAACCATGAATGAAAAGACAAATTGTAAACTGCCGCAGTGAAACATTTTGCGTAGGGCAGTATCGTTTTATCAATTACTTTGCATTTTGATTTTGTCTGGGAGCCATTTTACTTGTAAAATGCCTGACTTTGTGTGTGTAATACTACTAGCCACTTTTTAAGCATTAGTGTATTAACCATTTGAGGACTCATTTGTCTTTTCATACTGCAGAGCAGTGTTTGGAAAGTAAGGTCGAAGGTTGTTTTTGTGACTGGAAGCCTGTGTCCAGTGGTGTAATGCAGGGATCGGTGCTGGGACCTTTGCTGTTTGTTGTGTACATTAATGATTTAGATATGAATGTAGGAGGTATGATCAGTAAGTTCGCAGATGACCTGAAAATTGGTGGGATGGTAAATAGCGAGGAGGGAAGCCTCAGGCTACAGGACGATATAGACGGGTTGGTCAGATGGGCAGAACAGTGGCAAATGGAATTTAACCCTGAAAAGTGTGAGGTGATGCATTTTGGGAGGACTAACAAGGCAAGGGAATACACAATGAATGGTAGGATCCTAGGGAGGACAGAGGATCAGCGGGACCTTGGTGTGCATGTACATAGATCCCTGAAGACAGCAGGACAGGTAGATAAGGTGGTTAAGAAGGCATATGGGATACTTGCCTTCATTAGCCGAGGCATAGAATATAAGAGCAGGGAGGTTATGATGGAGCTGTACAAAACGTTAGTTAGGCCACAGCTGGAATACTGTGTGCAGTTCTGGTCGCCACACTATAGGAAGGATGTGATTGCATTGGAGAGGGTGAAGAGATTCACCAGGATGTTACCTGGGCTGGAGCGCTTCAGCTATGAAGAGAGACTGGACAGGCTGGGGTTGTTTTCCTTAGAGCAGAGAAGGCTGAGGGGGGACCTGATTGAGGTGTACAAAATTATGAGGGGCATAGATAGGGTAGATAGAAAGGAACTTTTCCCCTTAGTAGAGGGGTCAATAACCAGGGGGCATAGTTTCAAGCTAAGGGGCAGGAGGTTTAGAGGGGATTTGAGGAAAAACCTTTTCACCCAGAGGGTGGTTGGAATCTGGAACTCACTGCTTGAAAGGGTGGTAGAGGCAGGAACCCTCACAACATTCAAGAAGCATTTAGATGAGCACTTGAAACGCCATAGCATACAAGGCTACGGACCAAGTGCTGGAAAATGGGATTAGAATAGATAGGGCTTGATGGCCGGCGTGGACACGATGGGCCGAAGGGCCTCTTTCTGTGCTGTATAAATCTGACTCTATAAGCTGGTGTTTAGCAAGCAATATTTTTCAGTTCAATAAAATAGCCTTCCACTTGCCAAAATGTTTTAACTATAGGAGATGAACACTGACGACGACCTCAGCGGAAGCAGTTAATACTGTTTAGTTGAAGAGAGCTGAATAAGTGTCTATTGGGAATGAGTTTGAAGGTCGTAGGGCTCCGTACAGGTAAATGATCAAATACACTGGAACATGTATGTTCCAGGAACTGTCAAACTGCAAGTTTAAATAATGGAAGTAAATGTAGATAATATTGTGGAGTATTGGTCAACTATTTCTGGCATCGTGGAGAAATTTTGAAGAACTTTCAGGTAATTGAATATGTGGGTAGAGTCTAGTACTACATGTGGCTCGATGGGCCAAATGGAATATTCGCATTCAATGCTTTCTTGTGTTCGAAGAATGGAATAAACTATACCATTTGGTACTGGGTTGGAGCTAGTCAATGAAGAGATGAGAGCTGTAATGGGCCACAAGTATCAAATGCTGAAGAAATAAACATTTATATTGCTTTCAAGCTGGTGAATTGGCTTGGTTTTTTGATCCCCAGGCTGGAAAGTTAGCTTACCCCAAGTAAGTTTGTGAGTAGAATTTTTCAGCGCTGGTATAAGAGAGCGCATTGATGAGAATGCTTTTGAAAAGGTTTAACTGTGCTGAAAGAACAGAAATAGATGCTCACTTTCTCTGATAGTCTTTCACAGTTAAGGAAACACTTACCAGTGACACTGTTATCAGTGATGTAGATTCTTTATTTCTTGGGATAATTGATTTAATGCATTTGACGTACATGTTGTGGAACAGGCAACAATGTAATTGAATACTGTGGTTAATCATTGATTCAGTCCAGTGAAATTAGTTCTCCTGAACAAGAAAACTAGCAATCCGTGCCTGTGAGGAAAAGACAATGGGCCGTATTTTGCGACCCCTACGGGTGCTTATGAGGTGCAAAGCGCATGCGCTAAAACCCGGCACTTGCGATCTGTCAAGAATCTTCTTGACAGATCCTCCGCATCCCCGGGAGATGGGCCTCTGCGGGTGGAGAGTTGCGCTGTTTGCCCAACTTCCGCCCACTGAAAGGCCGTGAAATTCTTACGCCTGGTAAAAGCAGATGTGAGGCCTGCTTTTACCAGCATAAGAGTTTTTTAAAAAAAAAGAAAAAGAAAATGTTATCACTCACTAAAACCCTGTCTATCAAGGTAAGTTTATTTTTAGCCCCGTTAAAACATTTTTTTTCTCAAAAAATTACATTTTTGTTTAAAATATTTAATGAAATGCCATTTTAATTAATTTTATATATGTAATTAAAAAAAATATTTCATGTGTTCGTGTATTTTTTAAGTCATCCCCATTCATACTTATGACCGTTCCGTAACTGTCCAAAGTATGAATGGGGATTGCCGCCTTTCATTGGTTGGGCTGGCCCACGTGATCCCGGGGCGTTTGCGATCTGCATGCGCCCCTGGGGTACATGGGCCTCTATGCATTTCTACCAGGAGAAGCCCAGGATTACAAGCCTCCGTATCTCCCGGACCACCAGGTAAATGTATAGAAAATTTGATGATCGGAGGCATCCACCCGTGGGAAGCCTCCGATCGCAAATTCAGGCCCTATAACTATAAATGCTTCTGGTTGCGTAAATAAATACATTCTATGATTCTGTGCTTTTTATCAGTAAAGACCGCTCATGAAGCTTGCAACCTTTATAGGAGTGATTGTGTCTTCATGATGGAAAAGAACATTTAGTAATTCAGTGTATAATATTTTGCAAGTGTTTAAATCTGAACAGTGAGTTTTGAGGCACAAGGATACTGTTTTAAAAGTGAAACTGGGTATCTAGTGCTTTTAGCAAAATGTTCCAAAGCATTTCACAAAGGTGGCAAATAATCACCGACCAAGAAATGGAGGTAGAAGGATTTGAGAAGGTGACTGGAGCGAGAGGTTGTGAAGGAGGGACAAGAGGTTGGAGTTAGAATGTTGGACTTGGTGTCAGCATTTCTAGGTCATCCCTATGTGTGTTTTAGCAGTTGTGCAGGGTCAGTAGACTAAGCAAGCACTGGTTGTAGTTAGCTGCTGGAAAGATGTAAAAGCTTTGAAACTTGGCAGTGATGGACTAGAGATGGCTTTGACCAATGTGGTGGCAGCTTGCAGAGGTGTAAAGTAATATATTTATTCTGAAGCCGGAAGGTGACAACAGTGACTGCAGAAAAATAAAACATTTGGCACATTTTGTAAAATGATTGTAGCTATTAACAAGAATTAGCTATGAAAGAACGAGGATTAGAAGATAAAGAACTAAACAAGAGGCCCAGATGGTGTGCATCCCAGACTGTTGAGGGAGGTTGTGAGGGAGATAGAAGCACTAGCCATAATTTCCCAAAAAGCTTTGAGTGTGGAAATTATACATAGAAATTATAACACGAAACATGCCGTTCGGCTCAACTAGCCGGTATCGACGTTTACCATCGATGCAAGCAAATAGTCCAGATCACTGCTTTTTTGATATATATAAATGACATGGATATTGGAATAGAGTAGAATTTCTAAATTTGCTGATGACACCAAACTTGGGGGTGTGGCAAACAGTGATACCAATTGACTGCAACAGGACATAGAAAGGCTAGCAGAATGGGCAGACAAGTGGCAGATGGAATTTAATACAGAGAAGTGTGAGGTGGTGTATTTTGGCAGAAGTAACAGGAAGAGGCAATATACACTTAATGGCACAGTTTTAAAGAGTGTGCAGGGACAGAGGGACCTGGGAGTTAATGTGCATGGGTCCCTGAAGGTGGCAGGATATAATGAGACTGGTTAACAAAGCATATGGGATCTTAGGCTTCATAAATAGAGGTATTCAGTACAAAAGTAGAGAAGTTATGCTGAACCTTTATAAAGCGCTGGTTAGGCCACAACTGGAGTATTGCGTCCAGTTCTGGTCACCACACTTTAGCAAGGATGTGAAGGCCCTTGAGGGTGCAGAGGAGATTTACCAGAATGGTTCTGGGGATGGGGGAATCTTGGCTACAAAGACAGGTTGGAGAAGCTGGATTTGTTTTCATTAGAGCAGAGGAGGTTGAGTGGTGATTTGATAGAGGTGTACAAGATTATGACTGGTTTGGATAGGCTAGACGGGGAAAGGCTGTTCCCACTAGTTGATGGTGCAAGGACTAGGGGACATAGATTTAAGGTTTTGGGTAAGAGATACAGGTGGGATGTGAGGAAAAACTTTTATATGCAGCGAGTGGTGATGACCTGGAACTCGCTGCCGACGGAAGTGGTGGAAGCGGAGACACTCCATGTTTTCAAGGGGAGACTGGATTGGCACTTGAGGGAAATAAACTAACAGGGCTGCGGGTGTGAAGGAATAGCCAGGATTCAGAAAAATACACGATACTAGGAACAGATTTCTGAAATTATTAATAAATGACATACTGGGTTTAAAAGCCTGAAAGCCTCGGCGACACAGGCTGCAAACAGAATACAGGCTTATGAGATAAGATCAGTTGTTAACACAAAGCTGTGAACACAGGCTTTGGAATGGGTTATTGACCATGAAACAAGCCCTATTGATAAAGCAAAGGTTTGCTTCCAGAGCGTCTGGACATTGGAATCAAAACAATGGAATGACTCAAGTAAAGTGTTGTAATCTAACACGTCGGACAGGTGCACAGAACATTAAAAAAAACAAGTGCCTTTGAAAGAATGAGAAGTCGCACAACACCAGGTTATAGTCCAACAGTTTTATTTGAAATCACAAGCTTTTGGAGCTGTTGCTCCTTCGTCGGGTGAAGTGAAGAGATACAGAATCGCCAAAGCATATATAGATAGAGAACAATGCATGTGTACCTTACAATGGTAGACGACTAAATTTAATCATCCTGACTGTTTATCTGCCGAGGTGTGACAAAAGGCAATGTGGTCAGCCAGGAAGGTTCCACATCAAAGACATAGCAAGATACAACTGAAACAATGAGGTGGAGTTACAGGGGGTCTAACGTGTCAAAAGCTGCAGTCAGTATGTAAAACGATAAACTTTAAAATTTTTACTTTTTTACTGGGAATCACATCTGTGAACAAGCCAACGACGACTCTAGTCTGGATCATGTCATGTATCGTGACATAAACCCAAGATCCCGGTTGAGACCGTCCTCATGAGTGCGGAACTTGGCTATCAGTTTCTGCTTGATGATTTTGCGTTGTCGTGTGTTTCTAAGGCCGCCTTGGAGAACGCTTACCCGCAGATCCGAGGCTGAATGTCCTTGGCTGCTGAAGTGTTCCCCGACTGGGAGGGAACACTCCTGCCTGGTGATTGTTGCGCGGTGTCCGTTCATACGTTGTCTCAGTGTCTGCATGGTCTCGCCGATGTACCATGCCGCGGTGCATTCTTTCCTGCAACGTATGAGGTAGACAACGTTGGCCGAGTCACATGAGTATGTACCATGTACCTGGTGGGTAGTGTCCTCACGTGTGATGATGGTATCTGTGTTGATCTGGCATGTCTTGCAGAGGTTGCTGTGGCAGGGTTGTGTGGTGTCGTGGTTGCTGTTATCCTGAAAGCTGGGTAATTTGCTGCGAACGATGGTACTTCTGAGGTTAGGCGGCTGTTTGAAGGCAAGTAGTGGAGGCGTGGGGATGGCCTTAGCGAGGTGTTCGTCGTCATCGATGACATGTTGAAGGCTGCGAAGAACATGGCGTAGTTTCTCCGCTGCGGGGAAGTACAGGACGACGTAGGGTACCCTGTTGGTTGTGTCCCGTGTTTGCCTTCTAAGGAGGTCTATGCGATTTTTCGCTGTGGCCCGTCGGAACTGTCGATCGATGAGTCGAGCGTCATATCCCGTTCTTACGAGGGCGTTTTTCAGCGTCCGTAGGTGTCCATCGCTTTCCTCCTTGTCTGAGCAGATCCTGTGCATTCGCAGGGCTTGTCCATAGGGGATGGCTTCTTTAACGTGGTTAGGGTGGAAGCTGGAGAAGTGGAGCATCGTGAGGTTGTCCGTGGGCTTGCGGTAGAGTGAAGTGCTGAGGTGTCCGTCTTTGATGGAGATTCGTGTGTCCAGGAATGAAACCGATTCTGAGGAGTAGTCCATGGTGAGTTTGATGGTGGGATGGAACTTGTTTATGTTATCGTGTAGTCTTTTCAGTGATCCTTCGCCATGGGTCCAAAGGAAGAAAATGTCGTCGATGTATCTGGTGTACAGCGTTGGTTGGAGGTCCTGTGCAGCGAAGAAGTCTTGCTCGAACTTGTGCATGAAGATGTTGGCGTATTGGGGTGCGAATTTGGTCCCCATGGCTGTTCCGTGTGTTTGGGTAAAAAAATGGTTGTCGAAGGTGAAGACATTGTGGTCAAGGATGAAGCGGATGAGTTGTAGGATGGCGTCTGGAGATTGGCTGTTGTTGGTGTTGAGTACTGAGGCTGTCGCAGCGATGCCGTCATCGTGGGGGGGTACTGGTGTAGAGTGCCGATACGTCCATCGTGGCGAGGAGTGTTCCTGGTTCAACTGGTCCGTGGGTGCTGAGTTTCTGTAAGAAGTCTGTAGTGTCGCGACAGAAGCTGGGGGTTCCCTGTATGATGGGTTTCAGAATGCCCTCGACGTATCCAGAGAGGTTCTCACACAGGGTTCCGTTGCCTGATACGATAGGACGTCCGGGTGTGTTGGCTTTGTATATCTTTGGGAGGCAGTAGAAGTCTCCCACGCGGGGAGTACGTGGGATGAGAGCGCGTAGGATGTTTTGAAGGTCTGGATCGAAGGTCTTGATCAGTCTATTGAGTTGGCGGGTGTGTTCTTTAGTCGGATCTGCGGGTAGCTGTCTGTAGTGTTCCTGGTTGTCCAGTTGTCGGTATGCTTCTTTGCAATAGTCCATTCTGTTCTGTATGACGATGGCTCCTCCTTTGTCCGCTGGTTTGATGACGATGTTGCGGTTGGTCTTGAGAGCGTGGATGGCGTTGCGTTGTGCTCGGGTGACATTCTGGACTGTCTTGTGAGTGCGGCTGATGAATCTGGCATTGATGCATCTCCTGACAGCTTGAGCATACATGTCAAGCTTGGGGCAGCGACCCTCCGGAGGGGTCCAGTTTGACTTTTTTTTCTTCGGTTGCTGCACTGCGAGTCCCTCTGTCTGCTGTTCTGGATCATTGATTGTCTCATTGGGTTTGTTGCTGACATCTTGGGATTTGTGGAAGTATTCCCGGAGCCTCATTCTCCTGATGAATTCCTCCGTGTCTGCCGCGAGACCGATGGGGTCCATTTTGGTGGTGGGGCAGAACTTGAGCCCTAGGGCGAGAACTTCGATTTCGTCTGGTTGAAGGGTATGGTCGGACAAGTTGACGATGGACTTCCCTGTGGTTGCAGCCGTGGTACCGGGGGAGGCTTGGTTGCTGCTGGTGGTGATGCCGAGTTTCTCAAGCTTCCTGTTCTTGATGCGCATGTCGGCAGCGTAGTTCCGTTGCCTCGTCTGTTTGGCGGTGTCTCGTAACTGGTCTGCTGTGTCCTGAGCCCAGGCTGAGAGCATGGACTCTCTTGGTTTCGAAGTTGTGGCGTTTGCTGTAGAGCTGGTGTACGAGATGGTTGAGGAGTGTGCGAGAGGTAAGACGGCAGAGTCGCTCAGCGTAGTCTGTGTTGTATGTCGACTTGAGTGGGTTCGTGATCTGTAGTCCTTTCGGGATCTTGTCTGCTTTCTTGCATCTCTGTAGATACTTGATGTCGGTGTCGATATGCGCGATCTTCTTGGCGATTGAAAGAATGACATCAAGTAAGAAATACCTGTCGTAAAATAGTTTTATGTTAAACGTAGAAACAGGAAACACGATTAAATATGCAACCAATTGAGCTAGCTAGAAAACAAACACACAGAAGTGTTTTCAATTTACATATTGTAAATATGATGCCTACAGAAGCCTTTGAAGATATGACATCAAGTAAAAGAAATGCCTGCTGAACAAATAGTTTTAATGTTAAGCTTGAAAGATGGAGTCCCAAGGTCTGATAAAAACCAATTGAAGTAAATTAGAAATGCATGAAGATACTAGAGAAGTGGTTTTAATTTACAAGTTGTAAAAAATACACAAACAAGATGACTTTGAAAATATTACTTCAATGGATACACCAAGCAATCACATTGTTCTTGTATTGAACTTGGAATACCACGGAGTCACAACGTCTGAAAATAACCATTTAAAGTAGTATTAGAAATTCAATAGAAAGACTTCGATAAGAATTGCATCAAACAGAAACCATTGCTGTCATTGTGTTTATGATGGTTTTGGAAACACCTAAACAGGACACAAGTCTAAAAGCTGACAGCTGAAATGACAGTAAAGAATAGAACAAAGTCAGCAAGAATGACTTAATACAATTAAGCTTACACAAACACGAAAACTTCAAAGAATAAGCCACCCAAAGAAGAGTATAAAAATAGAGCTTTTCAGACAGAAAAGTCAGAAGTCGCTGGGAAGGCAAGCGTTTCTCAACTTAACAGACATTCTCTAAGTTTTTAACTTTTGAGTCTCGGGGATCAAGGTACTCTTATTTGATTTTGGTGGATATTCTGGATTAAGAAATAAGTAGAAGTATGGAAATGTAACCAAGTTAAGATTTGAGAATAAGGATCTCTGATAAGATGATGTAAGCTATTTGTATTTTGAACGATTAAAGTTGCGATTGCCATAATAAATGTTAACTGAATGTCGGTTCTGTAATAAATCTATATATTTTTAGAATAGTCTCAGAGCATTTCTGTATCATCTTACGAACTCAATTTCTGTACACTCAAAGGAGTTGCAGAATTCTGGGGGGTATTCCGGACCCTTATAATATCCGAAAGGTTACAGTCTAGTTAAACTTATTAAAAGTACTATCTGGAGTACGGTAACATCTTTAGACCGTTTCTTTCCTTTAGGGAGAGGTAGTCTGACCTTTGGACCCAATTAAGCGTCTTATGGGATCCGGCTACCGCTAACTTTAGTTGAAGGTAAACGTCTGGGGAATACGCCTGATCTGGGGTAGTCCGAAAGGGCTAGGACTTGTAATTATCCCTTCACGGGGGGGATGGGACGGACTGGATTGCTCTGCAGAGAGCCAGCACGGACTCGATAGGCCAAATGGCCTCCTGTGCCGTTATGACTCTATGACTGACATTTCCCCACCCTGTTCCCATATCTCAGCATTGTCTTTTCCTTCCTTCACCTATCCAATTTCATCTTGAATGTTCATGATGCAGAGATGCCTGGCGTTGGACTGGGGTGGACAAAAATGAGAAGTCGCACAACACCAGGTTCTAGTCCAACAGATTTATTTAAAATTACAAGCTTTCGGAGCTGTCGCCCCTTCCTCAGGTAAAGTTACAATGAGTGAAACTACAATATTTCACAGTATATAAACACAGAAACTGCAGAGATACAATCTTTCAGGGAAGGTGTCCTTACATCAAAGACACACCAAGAGCACAGCCAAGACAATGAGATATGTGTCACGGGGTCCAACGTGTCAAATCCTGCTGTCTGCAGTTTTTTTTTTGTGTTTTTTTTAATTAAAAACTGGAAAGACAGACAACGATGTCGAGTCACGTTCTGTAGCGTGACATGAACCCGATATCCCTATTGAGGCCGTCCTCATGGGTGCGGAACTTGGCTATCAGTTTCTGCTCGATGATTTTGCGTTGTCGTGTGTCTCGAAGCCTTAAAAAAAAATGTAACTGCTATTAGACAGAAGGATATTAGAAGTGTTTGTTTGACATGTCATTAGATTAAAGCATCTTGTAGCCATTTGTTGAGTTGTACTAATTATAACACAGCTTACTTTTCACCAGAATGTGTGTAATCTAGAACTACAGCAATATCCTTAATGACCAGAAATTGTTGTAAAATCTTCCTTAACCAATTTTCACAAGCTGTTTTTTTTTCCCCCTGCAGGTAATTGAGGGAAGCTCCTTAGGATGGGGAACCAGAGTGAAGGGCTTTCTTGTCTGCTTTGTAGCAGGAATTCTTTGCTCCATATTGGTAAGCTGATTTGAATATACTGTGTACTTTAAAAAGAGTAAATAAAATACCGCAATGTAACTTCACTGAAGCCACACATCCTAAAAATGTTACCAGGCATAGTTACGGGGTCACTACATTTGTTTTTCAAAAGGTTGGTTTCATTCTAGTTTCCATGCAATACTGATTATCCGTAACTGTATTTGCAGTGAATAGGAACAAATGTGTTGAAAGTGTTGCGTGTTCTTCCAAGGAATTAACTTTGTGATTTGTTCCTCATGAGGGTGGGGGGCACTTTTAAAGCTGTAGTGCCCCTAATTGAGACCCTTTTGAGAGTGTGGGTCATTACTAAAGAAACTTACCTGCCCAAAGTTTTTTCCAAACCTAATCCTGGATGCTTTTTAATGGCAGAGATCAGAACTCAAGTAGGTGGCTTGTAACTGTCCTGTTCACTGATCTCTACTTTTCACTCTGGTTTCTGGTCGATTCTGGACCGCTGTTGCTGAAAATATTCACTCTGTCTCCATGCTAAACATTACACGTACAAAACTCCGTGCTCGCCAAGGAAGAATAACCAATAGGGATTTAAAAAATGCAATATTGGTTGAGTGTGTAATTCAAATTATTGGGTCGTACAGTGTCAACAGACAACTTGGATATGTCACTGAGCCTTTGAATCTATGTATATTGTCTTCTAGATAGATTGTATAGTGAGTTATATGTAACTTGAAGTTTACACCATCAAAAGCTCTGAATAACAGTGAGGCCATAGGCTGAGATGTTTTTATGCAGTGGGAGCTATGTATTTTCAGAGGTAATGTGTAATGATCAATCTACTATGTGACTTCATCTTTTTGAGGATGTGTAACTGTTCAGTTCTGGAGGGAGGGAATGAGTGGAGATGAGAAAAGAGGTTAAGGAGAGGAAGACTTGAGTCTGGTTTAATAATGAGGTAAAGGATAAGTAGAATGTGGGTAAAGACGGTGAAATAAATTGGAACCAGAAGCTGGGATCATTCTGACGCAGCAGCAGCATTGATTCTTGCAGACAGAGTAAGTGATACCCAAGTATTTGGAAAATTGTAAATTCTGTGGAAAACTTGTGTTTCAGGCTAAATCATTAACTAAGTCAAAATTAAGGATGGTCTCTGTCTGCCCTGCCAAGCACAGGATAATGTGAATAAAAAAAGTCACAATGATTTGGAAGTGTGACAAAATAAATCCATCTTGTGTATATAATCATGATTGGGTAGTCCTGAACTTTCATCAGATTGATCATTTGCAATATCTCCATGGAAATTATTGAACAATTCTCAAAGCCACATCTGATTACTTATTAACTCATGATTTTTGAATGCATTCTGGTTGTGAAAATATATTTTCTTTTTGCAAGGTTTAAGTCAGAAATGTGGAACCAAAAACACTTTACTGTAGTTTTCAGTTTCTTCAGAGAACACTACTAAACTAAATATGCTCTAGCACCAAATAAAATATTTTTAAAAAACAGAACCTTGAGGAAAGGCATTTTGCACGCAGTTATCTTTAAGGATGACCCATTCCAGTTACAATTTTGGATGAGTTGAGATTCATATAACCATGCAGTTCTTTTTGTGACTAAAAGTAGTTATTGGAAACTGCAAATATTCAACTTTCTTTTTTGAGGAGGTGGGAATGCTACAAGTCACCACTGAATACTGTATGCCTGCAATTGTGGCTTCCTGTCTGTCCTCTGCTGCCTTTGACGCTGACTGTTCCATTCTTCTCCACTGTCTCTCCTCTGTGGCATTGTATCTCGGTTCTATTTTTATCTGTCCCAACAGTCACTACATCATCTCCAGTGGTTTTTCCTACAGTTAAATCTAGTATTTCCCAAGATTTCAACCTTGATGTCATTCTTTTCATACAATTCGTCAGAAACAGCATCTGTAAGTACTGGGTTTGCTTCCAACATATGCCAACAGCATTCAACTCTATCTCTCTGCCATTACCATTGACTACAGGCTGTTGCTATACCCATTCACATAGCTGACAACGTCCTGGATGAGCTAAAATTTCCTATAGCTCAAATTTAGCAAAATGGAAAATCTTCTTTTGGCTCGCAGCAGCACCTAGATTCTTCCTCCATCTTCTGTTGAACACTGAGCAGAGCTTTAGGTTTTTAGACCTGAGTTAGATATTTCTCTCATGCTCAGAATGAAAGATCACTCCAGTAAGCAAGCATTTTCTCCCTACAAACTGGATTATGACTCTTATACCTACAATATCTAATCTGTGTTGCTCATGGGGTTGACCAGAAATAATCGTCAAGTTAATAGTCGTCTTGTGTTCTCTAGAGGGAAAAACAAACACCATCAGATGGAAAGAATATAAAAGAAAAAGACTTGTATTTATATAGAGCCTTTCACGACCGCAGGATGTCCGAAACGCTTTACAGCCAATGAAGTACTTTTTGAAGTGTAGTCACTGTTGTAATGTAGGAAACGCAGCAGCCAATTTGTGCACAGCAAGCTCCCGCAAACAGCAATGTGTTAATGACCAGATAATCTGTTTGTGATCTTGGTTGAGGGACAAATATTGACCAGGGCACCAGGGATAACTCCCTGCTCTTCAAAATAGCGCCATTGGATCTTTTATGTCCACCTGAGAGGGCAGACAGGGCCTCATCCGAAAGACAGAAGCTCCGACAGTGCAGCGCCCTCTCAGTACTGCACTGGAGTGTCAGCCTAGATTTTTGTGCCCAAGTGTCAATGTCAGAACTGTGCGACTTAGGCTATGAACTGCAATTATGTTTTTTTACAATTCATTCTCGGGATGTAGGCGTTGCTGGTGAGGTCGGTATTTATTTCTTTTCCCTAATTGCACTGAAAAGGTGATGGTGGGCTGCCTTCTTGGACTGCTGCAGTCCGTGTGGTGAAGATGATCCTGCAATGCTGTTAGATGAGGAGTGTAACTGACTTTTTTTCAATGGTAAAATTATTTTTTTAAACTTTAAATGACTAGCTCAACTGTCAACCCAATTGAGACTTGGACACTTTTTCCCCCACACCAAGTTTAGAAAAAAATAGAATTAAAATTGTTTTGTCTTTGTTATATTCTAAGTTTACATGTAAAATTGTGTACGTACTTTGCGTTAGTTAATGAATGTTTTGTTTACAAACACAATTCTTTCTCAGGGTGTCTGCCTTCTCTGGATTCCAAAAAGAGGGTTAATACTTTTCGCTATCTTTTATAGCATTGGGAACATATCATCCATTGGTAGGTAAGTAACTATTAAATTGTAAATAACGAGTCAGTATTCAACTGCAGAAAAATCTGAACAAACACTAGCTTTTGTCAGATTTGCAAAATGGCTGTTATAGACCTGCGGTTCCAAACAAACTTGGCATGCAAAGATCATATTTTAAGATTAAATCTTGAGCTTATTTTAAATATATTGGTTTAAGCAATGTAAATTAAATCCATTCTCAACCTTTTGATTTCTAGTGATATTTTATGTTGAATTATTTTCAAAATTGTTACGGCAATGAAGAATGGAGAAAACATCTGTTTGTTTTTACTTTTGAGAGGGTTTTTTTTGCTGTGAATTCTGCACTTAAAGTAGGAGATGTCAGTGCTTTATCTACTTTTCACAATCAGTGACAGTACTGAGTACTCCCAACGTACAGTGTAGTTTTGCCAGGTGTAGAGAAAAGCTCCCTTTGCTCTGTCCCAACAATGTGCCTTAACCCTGGCTTCTTGAGAGCTATCCTGCTCCATCAGTGTGATTTATTTTGTCAGTACCCATTGTTGGCCATCCTTTCACACTTTTGAGTGAGAATACAGTAGGCAGTTGAAACTGAGGTGATATTATTCAAACTCACTTAACTTGGATCGTTGCAGACTGTTTACATCCCATCACTCTGGGCTGGATTTAAAATGGGTCCATTGATGTTCAAAGCAGATTCTACCAAGAACCTCTTGGACCTGATGATTATGGAATGATTGTTATTCCTTCACGGGCAAAAAAAAAAGCACCAGCTGGAATTTAGAAGCTTACAATTTATGGGAGTGTTGAACAGCACAAGTCAACTGCAAAAGGGTTAGCTTAAGATCTTCCGCCAGCCTGCTCTCGCTGCAGAAATTCCAGTGGGTACATCTTCTGGTCTGGTTGTGCACAGTTACTCAAAATGTGTGTTGGCAGGCTCTTCGATTGCAAGCGCATCACAGCTGAGCTTGATCTTGACCTCTTCAATCTTCACGTGCACTTAAAAAAAAAAAAAAAAAATTGTTCCTGGGATGTGGGCGTCACTGGCAAGACCAGCATTTATTGTCCATCCCTAATTACCCTTGAGAAGGTGGTGGTGAGCCGCCGCCTTGAACTGCTGCAGTCCGTGTGGTAATGGAGGTGGCTGGTTAGAGGGTAAGAGCAGGAACTCTAGCTGGTTTACCCCTGCCTAACCCTGGGGTGTTGAAGCCAATTGTAAAATCTTTCTGCCCCACAATTGCCGAGATCAGCTAACTGCGCACGAGGATTGTACCTGGGACCTTCCTGAATTGTATGGCTTAGCGACTCGCTACCTTATTAACATGATCCAAAAAGTAACATTTTTAATAAACTGTACATGAAGATGATTTGTGAGTGAGTACTTACCAGAGTAGTTTCCTGAACAGCAAAGTAAAGCCACTTTTGCATTTGTAAGTGCTTCTGTATTGTGCGGTCAATTTAAAATGTTAAGGAGAATGTTCATTTCTCAGAAGCAAGTTTCACCCCAAACTAGTTATAACTATAATGCTTTCATAAGGCTTCACTTTGAATATATTGTATTTATTTTTGGTAACCCTCCCAGATAGACACACTAATGTTTTGGAAAAGGTAATGAGATGTTCAAACTGAAAACATCTAGGAACAATGAAATAGTCTTTAAAATTCTTATTTTTTGTAGGTTAACAGGACAGATTTTCAAAATTTGTCTTTCACTATGTGTTGTGTGCTTGGGATTTATTCCAACTTAAGGTTGTTTTACTTTACTGAATAAGTTGTCACATAGTAGAGGAATGCCAGCTCTGCAGAGCTATGCCCCTCACATTACTTCATTCCTCTCCTATTAACAACAATGTCATTTACAATTTTGTGACGGATGCTACGGTTTTGTTTTTCACCACAGTACGTTGTTCCTGATGGGACCTGTCAAACAATGCAAAAAAATGTTTGAGCCAACTCGATTGATTGCTACCATTGTGATGCTTGTAAGTATTTAAATACTGTTTCATTATTTCTCTGCTTGAGCAATTGAGGCCACTTTAGTACCCAAAAGCACAATGCTCTTGTATGTAATTATATACGTAATCTAGTTTTGATTTACTCCCAATATGACTTCTTAATTGTAATTTTATTTATCTTCGCTGAAAAGGGAGTTTGAATCAGAAAATGAAGAGAGTCTAGTTATCTGAAGAGTGCTCTTTATCATACTAAGAGGAGGGAATATCAGAGGGCACAATCGTATTTCCACTTGACATCACAGAACAGTTTTAACTTGTACGATTTTTTTTGGTTCAAAACTTTTTTCAAGTGGTATAAACAGAAAATTATGATAAATGTCTCCACAAATTAGGCTGATCAAGGGATTCTGCCTTGCATACCATGTCTAACTGCATTAGGGTTATATGCTGCATAATGTCATTCTTTTGAAATACTATGCTTAACGCAATAAACAAACAAATAGATCTCATGAAACCATTCAGTCTTAGACAATACAAATGACTCCATTTTCGGGTTGGCACGCTGTAACTGGTGGGGTGCCGCAAGGATCAGTGCTTGGTCCTCAGCTATTTGCAATCCAAATCAATGACTAAATGAGGGGACCGAGTGTAATGTATCCAACTTTGCTGACGATACAAGGCTAGCTGGGAAAGTAAGCTGAGAGGAGCACGCAAAACGGTCCCAGCGGATTGGAAGGTAGCAAATGTGACCCTGCTATTTGCAATCTATATTAATGACAGATGAAGGGACCAAGTGTAATGTATCCTAGTTTGCTGATGATACAAAGCTAGGTGGGAAATTAAGCTGTGAGGAGGACACAAAGAGCCTGCAAAGGGATATAGACAGGTTAAGTAAGTGGGCAATAAGGTGGCAGATGGAGTATAATGTGGGGTTATTCACTTTGGTAGGAAGAATAGAAAAACAATATTTTTAAATGGCGAGAAACTATTAAATGTTGGTGTTCAGAGAGATTTAGGTGTCCTCGTACAAGAAACCGAGTTAGCATGCCAGTACAGCAAGCAATTAGGAAGGCAAATGGCATGTTGGCCTTTATTGCAAGGGGGTTGGAGTACAAGAGTACTGAAGTCGTGCTACAATTGTACAGGACTTTGGTGAGACCACACCTGGTGTACTGTTCACAGTTTTGGTCTCCTTATCCGAGGAAGGATATACTTGCCTTAGAGGCGGTGCAACGAAGGTAGACTAGATTGATTCTGGGATGAGAGGGCTGTCCTATGAAGAGAGATTGAGTAGAATGGGCCTATATTCTCTGGAGTTATAGAATCATAGAATGGTTACAGCACGGAAGAAGGCTATTCGGCCCGTCGAGCCCGTGCCGACTCTCAGCTAGTCCCACCACCCCCCCCCCGCCCTTTCTCCGTAGTCCTGCAAATTTTTTTCTTTCAGATACTTATCCAACTCCCTTTTGAAAGATAAGATTGAGTCTGCCTCCACCACCCTTTCAGGCAGTGCATTCCAGATCTTAACCACTCACTGCGTAAAAAAGTTTTTTCTTAAGTCACCTTTGGTTCTTTTGCCAATCACCTTCAATCTGTGTCCTCTGGTGCTCGACCCTTCTGCCAATGGGAACCGTTTCTCTCTACCTACTCTATCCAGACCACTCATGATTTTGAACACCTCTATCAAATCTCCTCTCAATCTTCTTTGCTCCAAGGAGAACAATCCCAGCTTCTCCAGTCTATCAACTCCTCATTCCTGGAATCATTCTTGTCAATCTTTTCTGCACCTTCTCTAAGGCCTTCACATCCTTCCTAAAGTGTGGTGCCCAGAATTGGACACAATACTCCAGTTGGGGCTGAACCAGTGTTTTATACAGGTTCATAATTTCCACACTTTTGTACTCTATACCTCTATTTATGAAGCCCAGGATCCCGTAAGCCTTTTTAACTGCTTTCTCAACCTGCCCTGCCACCTTCAATGCACACATACCCCCAGGTCTCTCTGTTCGTGCACCCCGTTCAGGATTGTACCATTTAGTTAATATGTCCTCTCCTCATTCTTTCTACCAGAATGTATCACTTCACACTTTTCTGCGTTAGATTTCATCTGCCACGTGTCCGCCCATTTCACCAGCCTGTTTGTCTTCCTGAAGTCGGTCACTCTCCTCCTCACTGTTCACTATACAGGAAACTCTTTATTAACCGGGACCGGCGTGGTGCCGGTTTATCGAAAGTACCGGATAACGGAGAGTTATATCTACCGAGGCTATTTTTAACGAAGAAAAATAAATAAATCAAGAAATGTGCAGTATACTTCCGACAGCGCCAGGAGGCCGAGTAGTGGCACTTTTGAAAACTACCCCTACTGACTAAATCAGCGTTCTCGGACTCTGGATCGGCAACATTGCCCGTTATTTGAGAGGAGTTTTCGGAGTACTCGGCGTTCGCGGAGACTCGACTGCGACTCGGCAACATTGCCGGTTATTTGAGAGGAGTTTTCGGAGGATGATTTTTGCCGGTTAAGCGAGAATTCCGGATATTTGGGTGCCGGATAAACAAAAGTTTCCTGTATTTCCAAGTTTTGAGTCATCTGCAGATTTTGAAATGGTGCCCTGTACACCCAAGTCCAAATCATTAATATATATCAAGAAAAACA